>CAWUFW010000007.1:0-1200000 GCA_963921515.1 Calotriton arnoldi | reverse complement strand
CTCACACCAAGTGGCTCCCCCGCTCTATTCGCACCACTGATCTCTCCTGCCTTGGAAGGATCACGCACCCATGAACTCCATCGGAGTGCATCTCATCGCCTGTATTGTTATCAAAGGTGAGCATGGTCCTGGGATCATGAAAGAAGGCTGGAGAATGCACAGGCTGCTAGCATCCTATAGCACGGAACCAGCAATGCTGGAGAAGATACACACTGCTAGCATAGGTTACTGCTGGTATCCTATATCACTGAGAGGGCACTCTTGAAGAAACACACACTGCTGGCGCCCTCTGCAGGAGGAAGGTAGGGGTCCTTTACCTGTGAGAAGGCACTGCAGGAGGAAGGTAGGGGTCCTTTACCTGTGAGAAGGCACTGCAGGAGGAAGCTCCGCTGCTAGCACCTTTATAGCATCGAGAAGGCACTTCTAGAGGAACCATCCACTGCTGATATCCCATGGTTGTGAGAAGGTCCTGCAGAAGGTAGGGTGGTCTGTATGGATCCTGTATCATCCTATAACACTGAGCACTGAGAAGGCACATCTGGAGGGGAGACGCTTCCTATTATCCTATGAGACTGGAAAGGCACCACTGAAGGAAGTGCACACTCCTCTCAATCTGTAGCACAGAAGATTGCTGGAAGAAGTCACGCTTTTGGAGTCATAAAGGAGTGAGAAGTAAGCACTGTTGAAAGACGGTCAGACTATCTGGATCCTGTATCTGGCAGAAGGCACTGCTGAAAGAAGCGTACCCCTCTCATCCTATAGAACAGAGGAAGGGAAACTGCCGTGACCCTACGACACTGGACTGCTCTGCTGATGATGGTCAGATTGTTTGGGTCCAGTGGTACTGAGAAGGCACTGCACCAGGGAGCAATACAGCTTGAAATCCTATAGTACTGACAAGGTGCAGTAGGATCATTTTCACATTCTTGGGGTCCTATAAAACTAACAAGGTGCTTATGGAGAAGCTCACACGTTTGGCACTTTTGCATTTAAAGGCACAGAGAAGGCTCAGCGGTAGGAAACTCACATTGTAAAATTACAATCTCAATATTTGACATTCTCAGGATTATCACACTGGGCACCTCTATCATCAAGAGATTCTCATTGTGGTTGAAACCACGCTGGTTTCTTGTTGTTTCTTGTTGTGGCCCATCAAATATGCCTCTGGCCCTATGCATTTCAAAAAACCTCTCAGGCGAAAGGAGCATTTCAAGCTCTGTGAACCCTTTTGCAACTGCTGAACGGTATGCACAGTTTTAAGAGAACACTACTTATCAGCAGGGAGTTCGGATAGATGCTCTTCCATACCCCCTTCTTGAAGCTGATGGCAAATACATGAGCATGAACAATATGATAAACAAAAACTTTTGAAATTTGCCCTCAAATGAAAGGGCATGGGAAATGCCATTTTCTTATGATAGTTGGGCGAAATTGAAAGGCACTCATCCTACTCCAGTTTTAAACTGTCCTAATATGTGAAACACGGAACTTAAACATTAATGAGGCCTCCTATCTGGGCATAAACACCCACTTAGGAAGGGAAATAAAACGAACAGCTTAAAGAAAGTTCAGGCAACAGATTTACAAGATTTGACTAAGAAGTTGGGAGAACGTGAAATGTATTCCATGCTTTTATATGAAAGACCCTCAAGTCATCCAGTCAGCACACCAAATGTCATTAGAACATGCGGAAATCTAAAGACCTTTTACTTTAGCCAGAGCAGACCTGCTAGAGGCCTTTTCCCTCAACAAAAGATGTGGACGAACCGAGATAAATAGAAGACCAATGACTAAGACACCAAATTTATTCTCCAGTACCATACTTTGTACAAAGTTATTATAATGCAATATCCCAACAGAGCACTAGCATTGTTTCCAGCTGGTGAAGGTGAACACAAGACTGTGATAATGCCCAGTGATCAGTTTAACCGGAGGACAAAATATAATTTGTAAGATATAATTGAAGGTGACCAACAAGAAGAGAGAGGAAACAATTTAAGGCTGGAGAAGATGGAGTCCCTGGTGGATATACCTTCTCATTGTGGACTCCAAGAGGATGATGTAACATGGAGATTGCCTCATGCTAATCAAGTGAAAAAGGATACGTCAAGCAAGCACTGTAATCCTCCACACTCTCCCTCCTCCAGTGCTCAAACTCAGATGTATTTTTGATTTGGGATGCTTGGAATAAATCTCCATTTTTACTATCCGAGGAAAAGCAAGATCAAGTGCAGGAACTTTGTGCACTTCTCTCTGAAACTGGTAGGCTTTTTTCTGATTTTTCTGTTTCACATTCAATCATTTGCCCCTCGTTTACATTTTCATTTTCCCTGCTTCTATCTATAACTCCAGCACATTACACCAGGAAAAATATTGCTTTTATAAAAATGATTATTGTCTAAATGTAATAGCCCATAATAACCAAAGATCAACTTTGATCAAATGCAAATAAGTATGAAAACAAGAAAACAATGTATGCACCTACCCTTTTAAAGATATGTGAGTGATTGTAGTTGCACCAAACTGCCCTCCCACTCTATTTAAGTATTCAGATTTGCTGAAGTAATAGGTGCTCACCCTTTCATTACTTCAAATAAAACATTTTAACTCCCGCTCTTGTACTTAACTCAATATTACAATGAGTTTAAGTGCCACCACAAATATTATACAACTAACTGGAATTGTGATGAGTCCAACTGATTCCACCCTACTCCAATACATTTAGACATTATTATAACCATGAATGTGCTGAATAAAGAAACTCAGAGAGGAAAGTTTATTTCTGGCAACATTATACCGACAACATAATGTATTTTTTTTCTAAATTGGCTTTTGCATTTTTGTCTGAGCTATTTATTTCAGTGCTTTACATTTGCTTTGGCTGCTTTTACTTCGCTTACCTCTGATCACTCCTAAAATCATTCATCCCGAATCATCTTACAAGTTCTAAAGCCATCTATCCCTTCTCCCTAAAAGCCCTTCACCCCGCCTAATTACATTCATCTGTGACCCCTAAACTACACCCATTCCTGAACATTAAAAGCCCATTCTACGCATAAACTCCACCCATCCTTGCGCTGCAGGGATTCTGCGGAGTCACAGAACTATGCTTGGGATTATGGGACCTTAGTAGGCAGGGACTGAGTCATCCTACCACCTGAGTATCCATGAGCCCAGAACCGACTAGCTATAGTGTCTCACTTGCCCTCCTACTCACTCACAGAGGGACAAGTGATTAGATACCCCAGAACAAAGCACTCCCGACCCTTTCAGGAATCACGGTTGTAGAACACACCCTTTCGCTCATACTAGTCCACAATAAGTTCTGAAAGAGACACGAGGAAAGTTTAAAATGTTTATTTTAACTTTCGTGCTCTGGTATGCAGTATACATGCCACAACAAGTAGGAAAATGCCTAACACAAATACGGTTAGCATAGCAATTAGTCCGTAAACAATAAATGGAGCTGTCATTATAGACGACAGAGTAGCCTAACCTCCCTCCCCTTCTACAGAAGCAAAAATGATTATATATCAGAAGATCTCTAGGTGTTAGCAGTATACACAGATGAAAGTTCTACATCCGAGACACTTGTCACGATCTTTTCCCCTGGAAAGGTCCCTCTCCAAGTGTGTGTTACCTATCTGTGCATGCCGATATGGCAAACGTACGTATTCCCATACATCAGCTGCATTTGCGTGTTTTGTCTAGGTGCTAGGCCCTGATCAGAACAGAATAACAAGGGGCATTGTTGTTCGACTTTGTTTACATGTTCAGACTAAATCCTAGGAAGAGAACAGAGGGCAAAACAACAGCGTGTTTTGTGTGAAAGTACACTGTGGCATAAAATAAAATATGTCTGTAAAGTAACGTGTGAAAAGCAGAGGACAGTCTGCAACGCCCTCATGCTAAGATAGAGAAAACGATAATGGGCCTGCACAGGACTCATGACACTTGAACCCTAAAAAGGCCTCACCACATCTAAACTCCACATATCTCTGATGCCTAAACCCTATTCATCCCTGAACCCTAAAACCTCCTTTCTACGACTCTCCATAGTAAACTCTACCCATTCCTGAATCATAAAACTCTCAACTCATACACTCAACCCAACACTGATCCCTAAAATCCCTCGCCACCCCTAAACTCTTCCCATCTGTGAGTTCTAAAAACCGTTAAAGACCCCTACACTCTACCCATCCTTGAACCCTAAAAACCCACACTAGGCATACACTACACAGTGCTCATCCATAAACCCTAATAATCCCTCAAGGCCCCTACACCCCACCCATCCCTGAACCCTAAAACCCCTCATCATTCCTAAACTCCAATCTCTGTGAACCCTAAAAGACCCTCACCACCCCTAAACCCCACTCATCCCTGTACCCTAAAACCCCTTGCTATGCCTGAACTCCACCCATCCCTGACCCCTAAAAAAACCTCATTACCCCATTTGGATGTTTCCTTCAAATGATGTTTCCCTTAAAATGTTTCCTTTAATTTTTTATTTATTTGTATTTCCTTAAAATTGTCTTTCCTTAAAATAGTTTTTTCTTAATTTGGTTTCCTCCATTGTTGTTTCTCAGTTTCGGTTTTTCCATTAATTCACATAACTAAATTTAATTCAGCCATAATAACTGGAACTCCATTAACACACTTTCTTTTTTATATAGAAAGTTCACCATCTATTGGGACAGAAAGGTCCCTTGCATGGTGATGGACGTGCACCCCTGCCATGAGTGTCCCAACTGTAATGTCTGGATTCCTGATGCTGATTTTTGTTGTCATAGGCGGACACGGACCATGTGTGTGCATCATGACATAGGCCTGCAGTCTTTTTGGTCCAGAAGGGTCGTCTAAACCGCTACTGTTATAGTGGTGAAAGGCTACTGCCTTTGTCAGGAGTTAAGCAGAATGAGCAAGGTGGTGGCAGTGCACAGTGTCGTGATCAGTAGAAGTGAACAAGTCCTTTTTTAGGTCTCGCCTACGCAGCGCTCTTAGCGTTGCTTAGAGAGACCTCTTGGCATCGCTCAGCACTTTTGCTAAAACTCGTGCATGTTTGCACTGCTCTCTATGGGCACTCGTGCACGTTTGGCGTTTCCCTTGCGGGAGCGAGCAGCGGCACCATCTGTTAGCAATTATCGCGCCTTGCTGCTCGCTCCCGCAAGGGAAACGCCAGACATGCCCTCAGCGTCTACAGGCGTCCTTAGCGCGATCGGATTCGTTAATTGCTTCTCTCTCCCGCGGCCGCCCTCTCTCGCTGTTCTTTTTTTCTATTTCCCTCGCTGGGTTGCTCCCTCTCTTTGCCCCCTCTCTACATTCACCTTGTCAGGGATCACGGCGTAATTCTCTATTGACTCTTGTCAGGGATCACGGCGTATATTTATTTACAGATAGTATTTTACATTCCGAACACTCACGCATGCATTAATGGGCCCTCAGCACTTGATTAAAGTGTTGAGTTAGAGGCAGCAGACGCAGGGCTGTTCTCCGCCTGAAAATGTTGACATTTGAGAAAATTGCACTCTTTATACCACTCCGTCCTGTGACTCAGCTGTAAATCAGAGCTACTTAGCAGCCACGCCTGGGGGCTCGAGACATAACATTGGTGTATTTGTAAAGCGCACGTACACCCATGGACATCTTGGCGCTGAATAATAGACCGTTATTGTTACCCAACTCAATGGTATCGACCTCAGAAGGATGAAAGGCTCCGCCAGGATTTGAACTTGTGGCCATGAGTTCAAACACAGGCCACTGCAGAGCATTAGTCCACTGAGCCACCAATCCACAGGAAAGCATGAAAACACCTTCTATGGAGCGGCGTGCGAGGCATTGCAATGCCTGGATGCACACTATCTGGAGACCGAATAGTGCCTTAACAACACTCGCAAAGGGCTGGTCTCCCCAGGCGGTGGCCTCGTGTACTTACCTCGCACACAGAGAAAAGGGGCCTTTTCTCGGTCAGGGAGGGAGTGGCTTCCGTCGAGAGAGGGGAACCAGACTTTACAGCGAAGTGGCAAAAATGCGTCCTTCATTTCCATTGCCCAAATAAGATGGCTTTAAGATACGTGTTTACTCAAGGGGAACATCGCCGGGTTTCCCTAGCAACAGCCGGCTCACACCGAGCCCGCCGGCCCGGCCTGGCCCACTGCAGCGAGATGATGGCGCGGAAGCAGCTGGCGCCACCGAGTGCCACGAAGCGCGCACAGCGCCGCGCTAAAGACATGACAAGGCAGCTTCGTCTCGGACGCTAAAGAGCCTTCCCTTTTGTGGAGCCGTGGAGACGGCGATTGTTCGCGGCTGTCTATTTCCAATGTGAGTTCAGGAAAATAAACACTTTAAGAGAATGTAGCCGGAAAGCATTTTTCTCATTTTAATGTTATCACCACTAACTGGATTTACGTGAAAGAGACTGTGGAATGTCCTGCTTTGATTCCTCTTTTACAACCCTGCCACCCCCCAACCCTCTATTTTAATAAAGATGCAGAAATGTAAGACCAGCCATAGTAGGGATAGCGGAACATGTTTATGTTTCACATCACCAGAGATCTCGTGTTTTCTAGTTCCATGAGTGAGCACCGCATCCAGTTCTGATTTTTCCGTTGCAGTCTGGGATTTGTAGTCCTGTTGTTTCCAATACAAAATTAGAACTACAAGTCAAAAAATGCAGAGGAAAACTCGGACCGGCTGAGGTTCTCACGCATGGAAAGGAGACACTTGAAAACTGTGTATGACAGTTGCATGTCAAGCCCGAAGCACCTTGGAAAGGCCAGTAGGGTTGGGGAAGAGGCAGTCACATGTCAGGCACACCTCTAAAATGCTAGTAGTGCTGTAGCAGAGTCATTCCCATGTTAGTGCAAATGTATAAACACAGGCCAGGGGTCATTTTACACACAGTGCCCCGGGGCACAGGTTCTGCACCCCTGTGACACTGTTGGACTGCAAAAGGGGCCACAGAGGTTTGCATAGGGTGGCCTGGCCTGCCAGATTTGTAGGGGGCAGTTCTGGATTTTCACCATTTGTCTCAACAGATTTCAGTGAATTTAGTACATGTTCCGGTTTTCAGAGAGAGAGGACTATAGAAATGTGTTTTAGTTCAGGATTTGATTAGTAGCGGCTGCCGCAAATAGAAAGTGGTGAGGCAGGGGTGGGGGTGATAGTAATAAAAACAAGCCTTGGCATAGCCAATAGGTCTCGCCTTTGGGACCTTATAAGTATTTAATTATGCAGCACAATATCCTTGGTGCAACATCAACTGTTGCATGGCTAAACACTTATAATGTCCCAAAGGCGAGACCTATTGGCTATGCCAATGCTTGTTACCTTTTGTCACCTTTTGTCACTGGAGTGATGCCTAAAGGTTTGATAAAGCCGGGTTCCTTCCTAAAGATCTTACATGGAACCCTGGGTCGATGTCTCTTTTTTACCTGCTGAAAAGTGTAAAGGGGAGAAACAATTCATTCTAGACTTTTCGAATTTCCGATAATAATCAGGACTCAGAGATGACAGACTCCAACTTCAGTTTGGGGAATTTATTACAAAGCCAAGAACAACTGGATATACAAGCATCTCAAAACGAGGTTGTAAAAATATACGGGAACTAATACAAATCCAAATCTACGAATCAAGCGGCTCCTGTGGATCATGAAATGAATAAACAATTCCAAAAATAGTATACAAGCAAGAACTGCTCCAACATTTAGATCAGACTTCATTTGCGGGGAAAAAGAAAAACGTTAGACTGTCCCTACACTATCACTAAGATGACATCCCTACTTAGCATTTCCCAGACAAAACCAACAAAAGGTGTCAGCTTGTGAAGTCTTCCTAAGAAGCACATTCACAGTGTAAGTCAAATGATTAAAGCTACAGAGTTCGTTCTAAGATACTCTTCCCAGATGGATTCCCTAACCCCTTCTCCTAATTCATCCTGTCTCCTTCTCTCTCTAACACTCCTTCTGCCCTCTACCCTCGGGCTCTTTCCCTAATACAGAATCACAAAGACGTAAACACGCCACAGATCACCTCATGCTAACGGACACCTCTCCTAGGTAATTTTCCACCGTCTTCTCCATGTACAGTCCGTTGACCTTGGTTCCCAGGCCTCCTCAGTGAGAAAGAACATCGGCTCCCAAATATCGACATTCCTTATACAATGTTTCATCTCTCCTCCATACCTAGCTCCTAAAACAAAAGGCATTAGTTCTAACTAACAAAGGCAGCTTCTTACACCTGCAACTGAAACGTGAGAATCGAACATCCTTGCGCACACATGAAATTCACTGACTGATTCTAAAATGAGAGCCTACCAGGGAAAATGCATTTCAGGCCTACACAATTCAGCTAACATAAGAATAGACGAACATGCCTTTCATAGCAAAATGTGAACATTCATTTAGGCCTTTACACATCAGGACTTACACACATTAATAATGCTTTTGCTACAACATCTAATATTATTACATGTTAAGCATAGCTTGTTATTTCTTCGTGCAATCTTCATCATGGTGCACGTTTAAATCAAAATGCATTTCTCTACACATAAATTTCTTATTAGGCAACAGCATTATACTAAAGGTTACAACTTCAAACATAAACAGCTTTTCGTTTCTTCTTTGCATAGCACGAAATCATTTTCTAATATTTCACTTGCACATTTTCGTAATTACAACACAATTCTACTGATCAATATTAGTACAACACAAAATATATATACGGGTGCGAACTATCTGTGATTATGATGCACCCCTACAATTTTAGAGCACCATCACGCTCTATCAGTTCCCCCCTCTGATGACTAGTGTCATCACAACAAATCACACTCCCTGGAGAAAGAACCGACCTAAACAGAGCTTGTAGCCATTCTTCCCTGTCGGAACTTCTCTAGGCTCTTGATATTTTCATAATGACTGTCCTGCAGTCTTTCCATCCTTCTCGCTTGCTCTTTAAGGGATCTCTGTTTGCCCTATGCCACTTATAGCGTCTCACTAATCCCCACAACAGAATCACACAAAACACCACTATAATGATAGGTTTCAAAATGTATCCAAGAATTCCCTGTCCTAAGGAAGCAAACACATCCCTACCTTACCAAATCCCTTTCCAACCTTATCCCAAACTCCTTCAGTGGCCAAATCATGCACCTTGTGGTGTATCTCAGTAATGTTGCTTATATACCTCTTCAGATCTTTACTGTTATCAGGTATATAAGTACAACACTCTTGGACTTTCAACATTTTACAGACTCCGCCCTCTTTTGCCAATAAAACATCTAAAGCAAGACGATTTTGTATCACCATAGCCCTTATTGACACCATCTCTCCATCTACAAGTAACAATGACTGAGCCGTATTAGTTGATAACTTGTCCACTATGGTTGATAACTTCCTAATCTTGACATCATTCAATGCCACTCCCAGACTGGGTATCATTGCTCCAAAAACATCTCCTACTATTTCTCCTGCACTCATACCTCTCTTGCTTCTAGAATGTAATCCACCTTCCAGATGCTTCAAATCCTCCACATGATAAATCTTGGGAAAAACCACTGCCACATAACACGTACCATACCAATTTAAAGGCAATCGCACATAGGCATTTTTCCCACATACAAAATACACATTTGGCACCACTTGTATCGCATCTTGCAAAAATTTCTTTGCTTAGGCCTCCATGGTGAAGATATGATCGCATACACTTTCTCCCACAAAGACCTTATTATAGTAGGTTTGTACTTGCCTCACACACAACTTCCCTCTTTGCGTAAAATCTAATGCAATTGGACCACTACTCCCTTTAGCCTTGTGAGCTAACTCCTCCTTGGTCCACTCAACTTTAGCTCCCTTGTTGTAACTATTTCCAATTAACTGTCTATGTCTATCTTCTACTTGATCTATGAACTTCTTTTCTACATCTGTCAATAAACATGTTAGGTTGTGTCGATGTGCAGAAGCTGTATCTAAGGTTACAGTAGGTATGAAATACTTTCCTACTCTATCTTATTGCGTATAATAATCATACTTATTCAAATGCTTATAAGCTGGAACTTCTGAAAGCACTACATCATAATTAGAAAAATAATACTCATAATGACCTTTGTCATAAAACATACTAAGTAACAAGCTACAGGTAATACCTTATGTCAATGGAAGATGATGGTATCGAATACCCTCCTCCACAGACGCAGGTAACTGCATAAACACATAACAATCTCTCACATCCATCGTATCAACATACTCATAAAGCAGCTTTGCATATGCATTAAGCGTGTAATCACCTTTGTACAAATCTACATGCAACATACGACTAGTCTGATCTAGCATAGCCTTTTCAGCTCCTACGGTACCCTCTTTTGTGCTAGAAGTGATAGGTGTGGACGTCCCTTGTACCCCCACTTCCCGAACTTCTGCATCATGTGAAAAAATTACAGATACAATTATTACTATTATTATTGCTACTATCTCTCCTACAATAAATGTACCTATGACACACTTAGACCTACGGGTTGAATTTTCAGACTCCATATTTAGCATGTCGATTCAGCTCAACAAGAGGATACACAAAAGTCTCTTTTCCCTCTTGGGATTGCTGTTCAAACAGTTCAACACAGTTCCTTGAAATCCTGAAAATTTGTTCCACAGTTCAGTTCCTCTAATTTATTTAAACAGTCCAAAAGATTTCCCTAGCCCTCTTTCTTCTTCTACCGGACAAACCCTAAATGTATTCTTCTTCCACTCGGGCCTAGGTTATCTTCTTTGAAACCTTTATTTACAGTTCACAGTTCATTCGCAGTCTCTTATAAGTTCAGAACCAATTTCAATCAACACACGCTGCAAGATTTCATGGCGAACAGCTGTAATCTCTTGGGCTGGTGGCTGATGCCCAAAAGTCGGAAAGGATAATTCCTGAAGGATCAGAATCCGCACCTTGCTCAATACTGGAGGTCTCGGGACAATGATTGTCAGCACCCCCTCTACTTCCAATCCAGGAACTATCAATCCCACCTCGATTTTCAGCTTCGGTGTTCTGCTGATCACTCGTGAAGACCTCAGTCTTCCGGTCCCCACTACTCCTGGCATCTGTAACCAGATAAGTCCACTCCGGGGCAGCGTACTTCTGACAAGGCACTCTTACTCTCCTTGACCTTCTTGGACCCTCCTGAGCTTGCTCTACTTCACTCAGCTCGGATTCAGAAGTCTCTGACACAGGAGCAAGGTCTCTTTTAGGAGCTAGTCGCAAATTTAGCCTTCTTTGTCTCCCAGGCCATGACTCCTCTGAAGCGTCAGCTTTTCTTATATGCCCCCGACCACCTTGCACACCAGTCACTTCAGCTGAGTCTGACTCTATACCATTCACAACGTTACCTTCTCCCTCAGAGTCAATACCTGAGTCTTGTGTATCGTAACCCTCCTCAGCTTGATCTGGTGAACCAGCTTTGTCAGCAACCCTCACAGCTTGGCTTGCCCTCTCGAGTGGCCCTACTGCCACAGCTGGATTTTCATCTATGAGAGGGGCTGTTTCTTCCAGGGGCTCTGGAACTCTATGAGTATGGGAGGTGTGTATCCAGTTCGGCAAACCTCCACATTTCACCGCGGTATTTGTCACCAGAATCACCTGGTAAGGACCTCTCCAATGGGCATCAAGGCAATTTTTCCTCACGTGCTTGCGGACTAGCACCCAGTCGCCCAGACACAGGTCATGGCAGAGATCTCTCGAGGTCGGGGCAGTTGCAGCTTCCACCTGGTGAGACACAGAACGGACCACATCAGCCAGTCCTTTGCAATAGTCAAGGATCAAATCATCTGTGATGTTTATCAAAGCTGTGGATGGCACTGCTGGTAATCTCATAGCCCTCCCCATCAGGATCTCATGGGGTGAAAGACCAGTCCGTCTATCAGGTGTACTACGAACACTCATCAACACCAGCGGCAATGCATCCGGCCACTTCAGAGACGTAGAAGAACAAACTTTTGCCATCCTCATTTTTAATGTCCCATTAATCTGCTCCACCATACCAGAAGCATCTGGTCGATAGCTACAATGCAGTCTCTGGTCAACATTTAAAGCAGCACAAAGTAGTTTCATGATTTCACTGTGAAAATGCGTTCCTCTGTCCGACTCCAATGAAGTTGGAAAACCGAACCTTGGGATTAGTTCCCTAAGTAACAGCTTTGCTACTGTGAGGCTATCACACCTTCTTGTCGGATACGCTTCCACCCACCTTGAGAAAACACACACCACAACCAAAACATATCTCAAACCATTGCACCTAGGCATCTCAATAAAATCAAGCTGTATTCTATTGAAAGGCCCTCCAGACCTCCCAATATGACTCAATGCAACCACAGTTTTCTTTCCAGCATTCATTTGCTGGCACGTAACATACCGATGACACACTGCTTCAGCAAACGCACGGAACCGTGGATTATACAACGTCTGTCTGAATACTCGCACCATAGCATCTCTTCCAAGGTGCACTGCTCCATGAATCTGTCTTGCCATAGGACTTAATAAATGATCTGGTAACACTGCTCGACCACACTGCTCGACCATCATTTGAAGTCAAGATCCCTTCATCTCCTTCCTCACATCCTACTTTAATCCATACAGCTTTTTCCTCATCTGAAACCTCTCCCTGCAGACGCTTTAGCTCATCCCAAGTGTCTGCCATGGCTAACATCATGCTGAGCTTGGTTCTTTCTGGGCTCTCTCCTGTATAATCTCCAGTAAAAATGCACCCTTGTTCAGCGCAAAAACATGCAACTTCGCCTGCATACCTATTTCCGAGAGAAACAAAGTCATTTCCCCTCCCATGGGCTGCACATTTTACCACAGCAATTTCCTTTGGACGCTGTAAAGCTTCCAACAATTGTCTCACATATTCTCCATTTCTAATAGGAGATCCTGATGACGTTATGAACCCTCTCTGTGACCATAGCTGTCCGAAGTCATGAACCACACCGGACCCGTACTGACTGTCTGTGTAAACGGTGATTCGAATTTGATCAGTAGCCAAACAGGCACGAGTCAGAGCAATGATTTCAGCTACCTGTGCGGAGTAGACTCCCTGTAAACAAGCAGCTTCCACAACTCCAGAAATGGTACAGACAGCAAATGCTGCTCTCAAATGACCCACATTGTCTCTTAAGCACGAACCATCTACGAAAAAGATTTCATCAGGCTCAGAGAGAGGTTCGTCAACAATGTCAGGCCTCGGTTTGGTGCAAAATTCAGTCACATCGAGACAGTCATGGTCCTCACATTCTTCATCAGCAATATTTGACACAGGCATTAAGGTAGCAGGATTCAAAACAGTACATCGTTTCAAAGTCACATTTTCTGAGGCAAGTATAATCTGCTCATAGCGGGTGAGTCTATTGTTCGTCATATGCTGAGTCTTGGTTCTCGTCATCAGGAGCTCTACTGAATGTGGAACATAAACCGTAAGTGGATGACCCATAACGATACTCTCACATCTCTCAATGCTGACACCGGTTGCAGCAACGGATTTGAGACATCCGGGCAATGCTGAAGATACTGGATCTAAAGTAGCTGAGAAATAAGCAACTGGTCTACGGACTCCTCCATGACTCTGAACCAGGACTGACAAAGCACAGCCTTCTCGCTCATAACAGAACAGTGAAAAAGACTAGTTATAGTCTGGCATCCCCAGAGCTGGAGCACGACATAGGCTGTCTCTCAGCTCCAAAAATGCAATCAGGCAGTCATGATCCCAAGGCACTGGATCACTCACATCCTTGTGCATCAGCCTCTGCAGGGGCTTCGCCTTAAAGGAGAAATTGGGGCTCCATTGGCGACAGTACCCAACCATCCCCAAGAACATTCTGACTTCCTTTTGTGTGGTAGTCACGTTCATGTTCATAATTGCCTCAATTCGATCTGGTGACACTTTCCTTTTGCCTTTCTCTATTCAATGACCCAAATACTGAACCTTACTCAAGCAATACTGTAACTTGCTCGGTGACACCTTGTGTCCATTCTCCACTAGATGGTTCAGTAACGCTACAGTATCGATCCTACAGGCATCCTCCGTCTCGGACGCAATTAAGAGGTCATCGATGTACTGCACAAGAACCGAATTCTGCGGCAATACGAGACGCTCAAGATTCTTCTTCAAAATCTGATTAAAAATCAATGGACTCTTTGTATACCCTTGAGGAATGCAACACCACGTTAACACACGGTCTTCCAGCCGGAAGGCAAATAAAAACTGGCTCTCCTCATGTAAGGGTACTGAAAAAAATGCTTGACACAAATCAATCACTGTGAACCATTCAGCTTCACATGGGATCTGAAACAGTATCACTGATGGATTCGGTACCACTGGACAACATGGAACCACAATCGTATTGACCTTGCGCAGGTCTTGCACAATCCTGTACTTCCCACTTGGTTTCTGCAATCCCATGATTAGCGAGTTACATGGATTTCCCATTACTTCCTTCAGAATTCCCTGTTCGATCATAGACTCAATCACAGGCTTTATTCCTGCAATAGTCTCCGGTGACAGATTATATTGGGGTATTCTCGGAAATTCAGCATTGGGTTTAACTTGGATCTTAACTGGCTCAACCCCTTTGATCAGTCCTATCTCTTCTCCTGTGAAATCCCATATGTCCAGGGAGACAGAGTCCCTCAGATCAAGGGGGAGTTCTTCGACTGTCAACAGAGGACATTCCTCCGTATGTAAATTCTGGTTCACTACCTTGAACGCAGCGTCATCATCATTGGTCTGTAACTCCACTCCCTTGGGTGTGCAATAGATGGTGCAATTCAGTTTACACAAAAGATCACGACCCAACAAACAGACTGGACTCGAGTCACATACCACAAATTGGTGTCTATCCTGAAAGGTTCCTATTCTCACAGGTATCGGTTCAGTCAATGGGTTGTTCATTCTCTTATTGGCTACTCCTACGACTTGAATCGATTGTCCCGAAAGGGGCAGGTTGGGAACTACTGCAGATCTCACAGTAGAATGGGTAGCACCAGTATCAACCAAAAAAGGTGGTTGGGTGACCGTCAACATCCGCTTCTACATACGGTCCTCTCTGGTCTACCTCCAAAACCGCTCCAAGAGTACAGTCCTCCTCCCCCTCAGGTACTGTCGTTGCCATGAGTCTGAATAAGCAGTCATAATACTTTATTTGATTTCATTAAAAAATCATAAAAGGGTATGCAAACCACCATAATACATTGTAAATTGAATTTAAGAAATTTTTGACAATACTAGAAGTACGTGCATGACGCTATCAGGTGCTTGAGCAGTCGACGAGTGGTAATTTTAAAAGTATCAAATTGTGAAATAAAATATTATTTAAAAATTTACAAACAGTAAAATGCAAGATGGCGGTGCTATTTAAAAATTAAGCGGGCCGTTCAATTCTGAACTACTCCAGTTAGTTCATTTGCTTTTTTTTTGTCCAGTTCCTTTGCCGCTATTAGCCAGAAGGTTATGGCTCTGCAAGATAGTTGAATTGACGCACCTCCGAGACATTGTATGACTGCCCCTCTACATGTCCTTAATTGTGCCTTCCTCAGTAACTCACAGAGCAATGTTTTTCTGATTTCTAGTAATGAGGGGCAAATACATAGAAGATGTAACAATGACTCTTCTCCTTGTCCACAGAGGCGGCATTCTTTGGTCGGCCAGCTACATATCCATTTCGGAGTTAAGTCTTTCGTAGGAAAAGAGCCCAGCCGCAGCAGCGTCAAAAAGTGCTTTTTGTGCTGTGAGAAGTGTTCAGATAGGTACGCTTGGGGCTTCAGCGACTGATATGATTGTATCACGCCTCGTGCGTGACTTTTCATGGCGAAGGTAGTTTTGTCCATTAGCAAAGAGACCCGTTTAATTGCGTTATTCGCTGCTGTTTTGAATCCGGAGTATGTGATGATTGTGAGCCATGCTTCCTCGAGTTGAAGGGCCAGGAGGGACTCTTTTAAGATGGAAAAAATTGAATTCTTTAGCCTGGCTTGTTTTTCTATCTCTTCCCAGCAGAAGTGGGCCAGAGTATTATCTTCGGCTTCCCTCATCCGCCAGTAATATTTGGCCATTGCCCCTTGTCTAGCGGGTATCTGGTTTTTGAGTCCGTATTCCAATCGAATTTGAGCCTGAGAGATATATTGGGGAATTGAAAACAGTCTCTTGAAGAGACTGGACTGTGCTAGATTTAGGACAGTGGCATCTTTTGTTTTCACAATTTCTGACCCGTAGGATATGGAGGGGAGGAATTTAGCAGCAATTACTTTGAGGAGATGACCTGTTGAGCAGCCTGTTAGCTTCTTCTGACCAGTTTTAAAGGCGAAGAGGAGTTGTTTCGCTTTCGTTTTGCTTTGTTCCAGTTGTGACTTAAAATTGAGATTGTGATCAAGATGAAACCCCAGGTATTTATACGAATCCACCTGGGATATTGGGATCGCATCTAGATTCCAGGTAAATTTACCTTTCTTCCTGTTTTTACGGTGTTTTGAAAAGCATAGCACCTTTGTTTTTTGATGATTAATCGAAAGTTGGGCGGAAGTAATATAGGCACCTAATTGAGATATCGATCTCTGTAGGCCTATAGGTGTTTGGGCTAGGAGGACTATATCGTCTGCGTATTGAAGACTAGGTATCGATGTTTTGCCCAGTTTTGGGGGGGTCAGTTTGTGTAAGTAGGAGGTACTTCTCAAGGTCTGCAGTATAGATGTTAAATAGGCAGGGAGCCAGAACGCACCCTTGTTTTAGTCCATTTGATGTATGAATCTTTTTTGTTAAAGTGCGCCCGTCGCCTATCTTTATTTGGACCCACGTGTGCGAGTACAAATTGATTATGGCTTCCAGTAGTTTTGTGGGCGCCCCCCAACTTTGCATTTTGGCCCATAATTTTGCCCTCGGAACGTTATCAAATGCTGCTTTGAGATCGATGAAGCATGCATACAAGGTGCGGGATTTTGCGTAGGCGTGATTGGCTAGGAGAGTTACCGCCGAGATGTTTGTAAGTGTGCCCATTCCCGCCCGAAATCCCGTTTGCGTGTTTGGCATCAAGTTTGTACGATCCACCCAATCCTCTAGATCTAGCAACAAATTCGATGCATATATCTTAGCCTCAACGTCGATTAATGCAATCATTCTATAATTGGAAGGGTCGGAACGAGGGCCTGATTTGTATATGGGATTTATAATGCTTCCTCGCCATGAGTCTGGGATTGAGCCCGTTGCTAGAGCGTGTGTAAAAAGCGGGATCAGAATACCACTCCAGAACGATGGGTCCTGCCGAAATAGGGCGTTTGGCAGACCATTTGGTCCCGGGGCTCCCTCTGACCTTAGATTTTTTATGATCTTATAGACCTGGTCTTGCGAGAACTGGCTAAAGGATTCCTATAAGCGTGGCTTAGGTGATTCAGCGACTATTCCTGCTTGGGGGCCCCCATTCTCAGGTTGCATCCCGCGAGTTATTGGAACTGGGGTGGAGGTTGCATTATATGTTTGGTCAATATGGGCTCTCCAAGTGTCTTCCATTATATCCGAGTTGAAGTGTCGGTTCTGGCCATTTGACAGCTGGTTGATTATACCCCAGAAGAGTCTGGAGTCTCCTTTCTTGCTGGCATGGAGGAGTTTCGCCCATGTGAGTTCTCTGTAATCTCGCTTGGCTACCTTGATGTTCATTTTGAATTCCTTTCTGGTTTTTCCTATTAAGCATAGGGTCTCTTGGGTAGATTCTTGACTGCAGGTTCTTAGACATCTTAGATATGTATTCAGTTGGTTTTTTTGTTTCCTTAGGCTGTTTGTGAACCATGCTGCCCCAGATGAACCTCCTACTTTGCTCGCATTGCCCTGTCTTGGGAGTTCTTTGTCTAGTTTGAGAACAAAGGATTCCCAGGCCTCTATGCGCGACGATTCATTTTCGATGCTCTCCAAGAGAGTTGTACATACGCCCATTATATCACCAATAGTTTCCTTTTTCCAGATAAGGCGCTTTTGGTTAAAACATTGAGATTGTGAGTCTGAATAAATGTCATCAAAGGTCTCAATCAAGGGCATCTGCTGGAATGTTCGTTTTCCCTGTGGGATTCTCGGTGGCTGGGGAACTTGTACCTGCGGAGCTATTGTCCCCCCTTGTACAGATCTGGGTCTCGTCACTGTATTGATGACCTCGGGTGTCTGCACCACTTCCTCCTGCTGAATCTGATTAGCTGGATTTGATCTACACTCTTCCAATGCCCGATCTTGTGACAATTATGACATCCAGTGGTTTTCTTTAGGATAGCAACGTTTATTCCTGTCTTAGGATCTATAGGTTTCCCCTTTCCCTGACCTAATGTATTCTGAGTCGCTCCTTGACTATTTCCCTGTCTTCTTCCTAAAGTCCCTCCATCTGACTGTGTCTGATCTTCCTGTTCTGCATTCTGCATTTGGACCAGCATCAGCTTATCCTTCAGCTTCTTGTGCTTCGAGTCTACTTCGTCACTGCAATATCTGGCATACCGTAGGATTTCGTCCACGGACTTGTTCTGCCAGCAAATCAGATGCTGCTGAATCATACGGCTAACTTCTGGTCTCAATCGTAACACGAATTTGGAGACAAACTGTCCCATATCCTTTGGGTCGAGGGTGTCCAACCCACTGTACTGCTTGAAAGCCTGCAAGAGCCTCTCATAGTAGGCATGTACAGTTTCCTTTGGCTCCTGAACAGTTCTGTCTATCTTAACCCAATCAATATCTTGTGGCGAAATCTTGGATTGCAGCCACGTGATTACCTGCTCATACTTTTTCATAACCATAGGTGAAGGACCATGTGTAACCGAATCTCGCTTAGGTTCTGAAGACGGCCAATCAGCAGCGATTTTACAAGCTGCCCACAAATCGCTTGGTACTACAATATCAAACAATGTATTCAAATCAATCCACAACACCTTTGAAATTTTTACAAATCGATCAACTTGTTTGTACCACTCGACAGGTTTTTCCCTCAGCTGAGGAAAATCATTGGTAAATGCTGCCAAATCACCTCTACTCCAAGGCACATGCACATAGCCTCCACTCTGTACCTCTCGCAACGGAAAGGCCTCTACTCTCACTGTTCCTCCTCCCGGAGGTGGTGTTTCCCCTATGCTCTTTCTAGCACTCTTCTTCTTTGACCACCTTTCCTCCCGCTTGTCAAGCATGCTCCACGCACGTATCCCTATAATTAGTTCTCGAATGTGCGTTTTCAACCCTATGACTCTCTTCTCTTCCAGTTCCTGATCACTGTAGTTTAATCTGTGATTTCCCTGTAACATCTTCGTCTTGGTCAAATCCACATCATATCTCTGTGCCAAATCTGTTCATTTTTCGTGTGCTCTCCTCGCCTTGCGAGTCACATCCTTCGCCACAAACAGCAATTCATTTGGCTCATAGAGTTCGATCCTTTCTAAAGGCAAATTGCCACTAATTATCTCCTCCACTTCTGCCTTTAATCTCACCACGTCCAACACTTTGACCCTCAGATCTGCTTTAATTGTCCCTCGACTTGACCCACTATTCGACTCTCCACTCTCTCTGCTCTGGTCTTCCCGCTGATTCTCTTCCATTAAGAACCGTGGAACCGATCGATTCCCTGAAACGCCCTGACTATTAGCGCTTTCCAGCATCCCTCCATGAGGGCCTCTCACTGGGGGTTCCCACATCCTCAGGTCAGAATGCGAATCAGCCAATGACCCTGTCCTCACTGCTCTCTGTTCCACCTGTCCCCTCGAGGAATCTGCTGTGGCTGGCAATGGCGTGCTCGATTCTACAGGTCTCGAAGGGTGACCACTTCCACTCGCTGTCCCTTCCCCTCCGAAACCAGTACTTTCTCCTATCACTGACCGTACTAGACTTCCACTTCCTGCCTGATCTGGATCGTATACTGACACTATGGGACCAATGGTAACCGGTACTGTAAGAGCTTCTGGTAGTCTGGTAACTGTGTTAGTTTCATTTGCTTCCATTCCCCTCAACGGTTGCATCCCTATTCTCTCTCTGTTCCCACTGAAATCCTCCCTCTCACTCCCACACTGGGGTTTGTCTGTGGCTCTCCACGTTCCTCTGTAAGTTCTCTCATTCCCTCTTCCGAACTTGGGTTATATGGAGGCGGATACTCTGCCAACAGCCTCTCCAATAAGCTGTCATCTGTATCACTGTAATCTTCCTCTTCTTTCCTCTGCTGTGCATCTCCCACTTTCACTAATAAAGGAAATAATCTATCTCCCTCGATGGTGTCTACCCTCCACCTTTTCCCGCATCCCACCGTGCATCTTGGAACGCCCTGAGCGACTTTTTCATTCTTTCCTGACTTCGTTCTCTTCTCCTCGCATATGCTGCTCTTATCCATGCATCCAATGCCTCAAACTGTGTTGGTCTGGGTAGAGGTCGCAACGCAATCATCACTGCTCTTAATTGATACAACACGTCAAATCTAAATGAACCATAACGTGGGAAAGCCAAATCTTCCTCTTTTTCAGTCATCTTTTGCCAATTCTGAAGCCAAAGTATAGTATGGAGCCCTACATTCATAGCCATATAATAAGCTGGGGTATCCTCGGGTGGTGCTTCTTCCCCCACTCGAGTTACCACTCCTCTATCTCCCCTACAAAGATCTCGCAATGCCTTAAAACTTATCATGATGAAATCAACTCTTTTACACACAGTGTTTTCGTTTTACTTTCTGATGTCAATCCATCAATACCAGCGCAGCTTTACACTAACCGACCTATCACAGCGCGGCACACTTCGATGTCACTCTTCCTCCTCGCTCGGCAGTTCCCCTCCTTCACAATTCGTCTCGAACACTCTCACACGTCTGACTCATACAACAGGTAACTGTCTGTCCACCATACAACCGGACAATCACCTGATCGACTGTCTGTCCACCAAACAACCGGACAGTCACTCGTAATTGTCTACCTCAATCTGACAATTGTCTGTCCGCGAAATGACCGGACAACTGCCCTCAACCATCTGCCCACGAACAGCCGGACGGACACATAAATAGGTGATAGGATCCAATTGCTCAATTTTACACACACAGTAACCCACGACCTGCGTTCGTCACTCAGACACTCGCTCTCTCGTTCCCTATCAAGCGTGGGGTTGTCGATGACTTCTCACGACTCCCACAATCAATGGTCGACAATTACAGCTCTGGGTGTCTTCTACACCACAATCTATCCATCCCGGGATCTTAGGCTACTCATCGAGCCTGACATCAAAAATCACATGGATCGCGCGTGCTCACTGTCCGAAACCACAATCACTCAACTCTCATTCCAACTCCGCAAGACATCACACAATCAAATCATCACCGCAATCTAACAACATCCCTATTCAAACTCACTCCTCCGCGAACTGCTGCTTCCGCCGCACCGTCACTCTCCGTCGGTCTCCGCCACACACCGCCGTTCTCCTCTCTCGGTCTTTGGGGTAACCATCTCCTGGGCTCTATGGGGCTTTCCTTAACCTTTCCCTAACTTCTCCCCTTACTACAAAGGTAATCATCCTCTGCTACCAACTGATAAAGCCGGGTTCCTTCCTAAAGATTTTACATGGAGCCCTGGGTCGATGACTCTTTTTTACCTGCTGAAAAGTGTAAAGGGGAGAAACAATTCATTCTAGACTTTTTGAATTTCCGATAATAATCAGGACTCAGAGATGACAGACTCCAACTTCAGTTTGAGGAATTTATTACAATGCCAAGAACAACTGGATATACAAGCATCTCAAAACGAGGTTGTAAAAATATACGGGAACTAATACAAATACAAATCTACGAATCAAGCGGCTCCTGTGGATCATGAAAAGAATAAACAATTCCAAAAATAGTATACAAGCAAGAACTGCTCCAACATTTAGATCAGACTTCATTTGCGGGTAAAAAGAAAAACGTTAGACTGTCCCTACACTATCACTAAGATGACATCCCTACTTAGCATGTCCCAGACAAAACCAACAAAAGGTGCCAGCTTGTGAAGTCTTCCTAAGAAGCACATTCACAGTGTAAGTCAAATGATTAAAGCTACAGAGTTCGTTCTAAGATACTCTTCCCAGATGGATTCCCTAACCCCTTCTCCTAACTCATCCTGTCTCCTTCTCTCTCTAACACTCCTTCTGCCCTCTACCCTCGGGGCTCTTTCCCTAATACAGAATCACAAAGACGCAAACACGCCCACAGATCACCTCATGCTAACGGACACCTCTCCTAGGTAATTTTCCACCGTCTTCTCCATGTACAGTCCGTTGACCTTGGTTCCCAGGCCTCCTCAGTGAGAAAGAACATCGGCTCCCAATTAACGACATTCCTTATACAATGTTTTATCTCTCCTCCATGCCTTGCTCCTAAAACAAAAGGCATTAGTTCTAACTAACAAAGGCAGTTTCTTACACCTGCAACTGAAACGTGAGAATCGAACATCCTTGCGCACACATGAAATTCACTGACTACTTCTAAAATGAGAGCCTACCAGGGAAAATGCATTTCAGGCCTACACAATTCAGCTAACATAAGAATAGACGAACAGGCCTTTCATAGCAAAATATGAACATTCATTTAGGCCTTTACACATCAGGACTTACACACATTAATAATGCTTTTGCTACAACATCTAATATTATTACATGTTAAGCATAGCTTGTTATTTCTTCGTGCAATCTTCATCATGGTGCACGTTTAAATCAAAAAGCATTTCTCTACACATAAATTTCTTATTAGGCAACAGCATTATACTAAAGGTTACAACTTCAAACATAAACAGCTTTTAGTTTCTTCTTTGCATAACACGAAATCATTTTCTAATATTTCACTTGCACATTTTCGTAAATACAACACAATTCTACTGATCAATATTAGTACAACACAAAATATATATACGGGTGCGAACTATCTGTGATTATGATGCACCCCTACAATTTTAGAGCACCATCAAGCTCGATCAGGTTCACTCATTTAAAGTTCTGCTGTGTGCTTAACCCACCCTTGGCCTACATCAGTTTGGTATGGAGAGCTGCGCAGTGCGTGTGTTATACATGTGCTGGGAGTACGTGTGCCTGTGAGTGGTGCTTTACAGGGATGGTGCAGTGCTGTGCAGAGCTTATATGTTATATGCGTGTGCTGGGTGTAGGTGTGTCTGTGAATTGTACAATACATGAGGGATTTAGTGCTGTGCAGTGCTTGTATATCATATGCATGTGCTTGGTGTGTGGGGGCACCTTGATTAAGAGAGAGGGCACTTGGAAGGGGAATGGGCACATCTCAGGAAGGAGATGGGGCTGGTAAGAGAATCATTATGATTGAATCCAGGGGGAAACTTTTTGATACACATATCACTGTAGTTGACATCCAGGTGTGTACCGCTAGTCACTCCCATGGTCTGTGTGGTGGGAGTAGCAGATTTGGAGTTGCTCCTGCTGTGGCAGACTTCTTTCTGGAGGAAGGGCAGGGGAGAGGAGAGGGCACTTCAAAAGGAAGCAGACCCTCAACATAAATGTCAAAGACTAAGGGCCATATGTAGGTAATTTCTATTTACCGATTCCTAAATACCGAATTTTACCGATTCGGTATTTAAGAATCGGTAAATAGAATGTAGGTAAACATTCGGTAAATTTTACCGATTCGGTAATATTCGTTATTACCTATTCGGTATTTACCGAATCGGTAATAGGAATACCTTCCCATTCATTCCTATGGGCCTGGAGGCCCATAGGAATGAATGGGAAGCCATTCACTATTACCGATTCGGTAAATACCGAATCGGTAATAGGGGAGCATATTCAAGGGTGGCAGGGTGTCAAATTGACACCCTGTTGCACCCCTGAATCGTGCATGTGTGCACATGTGGCGCACATACATGCCCTAAGGGCATGTATGTCTGCCACATGGCACTTTTAAAAAGCACAAAATTGCTTTTTAAAAGGTATTCGGTATTTACCACCAACTTGTAGTTGGTGGTAAATAACGAATCCTTAAACCAAAAATGCACTCACTTGAGTGCTCCTACATAGGATTTAAGGAATCGGTAATTTACCGATTCCTTCAAATAACGAATCGGTAAATTACCGACTCCTTAAATCCGGCCTCCTACATCGCAAAGGGCTAAATACCGGTCGGTAACGGGAAATTTACCGATTTTCGACCGGTATTAGCCCACCTACATATGGCCCTCAGACTCTAAATCATATTTGGTCTCTGGAAATCGAATATAGGAAGAGGAACAAAATTGTCAACTGTCAAGTGGCCATTCGGGCTGTGCAAGGAGGAGGAGCTCTGTAAGACTTCTGCCTGTGACCAAGACTGGGGGCCAAGGCCTGCCAGTCCCCCAGTTGGGTAAGGGAAGGGATCACTGACAGAATATCGATGACCAGAATATCGACGACAGAAATATCGGACCCGAAATTTCGATGTCCAGAATATCGAAGTCCTATGTACATAATGGTAAGTACAAAAATAGCGAAAAAAATATCGTTGTTAAAAATATCGTTGTTAAAAATATCGTTTTTTTTAATGTTTAAAAAATAATGTAAAATAAATTAAATAATACATATTTTTAAAATAAACATTGTTAGAATTATTAGAAAATGTTTAAAATTATAACTAATACATATAATGCAAAAATAAATTAAACATACATATATAAAATATAATATATATTTATTTAATAATATTAATAAATAATTCTTTTAATACATGATAAATTCTTACAAACATATTAAAATCAATAAATAAATATATATACACATACACCAATAACATAAAAAATAAAAATAACATATATAATACATTAAGGGGCCCATTACGATACCCGGCGTAAATAAATCCGCCAGGCATGGAAGCGGCAAAAATCCGCCCGCACACACCGCCTGAACACCGACCACGCCATTACGATTACACAAACCGAAAACCGCCATCGGCGGAAAAATCACACAAAATACCGCCCGCCAACGTCCGAGTCGGAGTCAAACCGCCCGCCACGGACGGAAACACGCACGACAACACAAAACCGCCCGCCCACACGGCCGACACACCGCACGTGAAATTACGATTGCACCGCCATGAGCGCGGAAAAACCACAAATATACCGCCCGCCAGCGCAAACAACGCCGATGAGAATCGACACGGCAGAAGCCATGGCGCCAACGTACCTGCACAGAAACCATCCGCACACAAAACCAATAGCACACAACATGGCCAACAAGTCCACACAGCAAGGCACGCACAAATACACAAGCACAGTACACATCCCGAAAACACCCCCGGACAAACAAAAAATACAAAGGCCAGAACCCCAGACACAACACACCTGAAAACAACAGACCATGAGGACACACCCACATAGGTGAGTACAAAAGCAGCACTCCCACAGACCACAACCCCTTGCTACATTGCAAACCAGAGAGGAGAGGAGAGGACACAGTGACACAGCAAGGACAGCAGCACACCACAGAAACGCACACATCACTACCACCACCACCACCACCACCACCACCACCACCACCACCAAACACCACCACCACCACCACCACACCCGGCACCACAAACCCCCTGCACATTACACAACACACACCGCACCAGCACCACAAACACCATGGCACCACAAAGGATGCCCAAGTTCACGCCCATGGAGCTGACGGTCATGGTCGACGAGATCATCAAGGTGTACCCACAAATCTATGGGAACATGGTCCAGCACACACCACTAGCCACCAGAAACAGAATGTGGAACCGGATCGTAGACCAGGTCAATGCAGTCGGGACCCTGCCCAGGAACAGAGTCGAGATTAACAAACGTTGGAATGACGTCAAGAGCCTGGTCAAGAAGAAGGAGGGCAAAAACAGAGAGCTGGCTGCCGTCACTGGCGGAGGGAATCCCGCGCTCTTTAAGACCTACAAAGCGTGGGAGGAGAAGGTGCGAGTCGTAATCCATCCGGAGATCCTCGCCGGATTAGCAGGAGGAGTGGAGGCTGGTAAGTACAAACTAATGTATACCAGCACACCGCTATGTACTCACATGCGCAACTACCATGCCACAGCTCCCAGGGACAAACACCCCCATGTCCAGCACACAATACACAACACATCACACACACATGCAACAGACACTACCACACACAGCCCAAACCGAACAACTGTAAGATGCGTGGGGACATGTGTACACTAAGCCAGCCACGTAACCACCAACAGGTCCCCAAATATGCCAGAAGCGCCACAACGAGCACCCACCACACCCATGTGTCCGCCACAGCTGCACTAACCGACAAGTAACAGGTAAGTGGCAGGAACACAAAGTGCAGTGGGTGGGACGGTGGGCAGCCCAAGTACAACACACACCAGGCCCCAGTCCCACAGCACAGCAAGGAGGAGCATCCCCCACACCCCACAGCCACGTGTCAGCCACCGCAGTGCACAACGACAGCCGAAAGGCAGACATCACGGTCCACAGCAATCGGTGTCAGTGGGTGTCCAGCCACCCCACAACCCACAACACCCCCCCACCCCCACAGACCTGCAACATGGAGCACCCCCGCTTAGAGCCATGTGGCATCCAGTACAGTGCACGCACGAACAACTTGCAGGTGGGAAACTGGACAGGGCTGGATTACTGGAGGCATGAGGACCATAACACGACCAACACATGGGACATGTCACGTAGCAGACGAACACGCAGCACCGCCCACCGTCACGAACAAGTGAACAATGTGCACACGGACATGAACAACAGACTCACACCCCACATGACCCATCACAGACATTGCAACACCCAAGGAGCCACGTCTGCATGCACAAGCCACACTGAATATAGTCCCACACGGCAGCCACTGTGCAACTCATCACACACAACCGAAACACCATTGAAGTCCTGTCCATGTAGCCCCTACTGCCTGTCAAACACACACCCCACAACTACGCCTATGTAAGACAAACAACACTAGACGCAACAGAGCGGAACAACATAAATGCACACGAACACCACTGAACCCATCAAACTCACAGACACACCATGCACATACAACATACCATCCATCCCATCCGTCAGCCCCAGTCTCATGAAAGGCATGTCATCCGCACAGCTGCCACACATACAGCAGTCACGCTAAGACACATGCCCATGACCAACCATGTGCCAGAAGTCAATTAAGCGCACGACACACTGTGAGCAACAACACACAACATGGGCCACACCCCCCGAGCACTGCAGTGATGCACATGGCACAGGGCAGCACGCACACCAAGGAGATGGGACAACTGCAATACGTTGGCTGGCACACAACTATCACTCACTCATAACGATGCGTCCAATGCCATGTCCAGTAATCACAACAGACAGCAAATATGCAGGCCATGTCAAGCATGCACACACCTCAAACCATGCACTGTCATGCTGCCACAACACATGTCACGTTCGGCACCCATGGCTCACAGCATGTACCCCAAAAGCATATCCCCTCCCAAATGCGAATCTGGGGCATGGCCCCCATGTTGCCATATGCGTACCTAAGCGTTCCATTTGAACCCCAAATGCATATCCCCTCCCAAATGCGAATCTGGGGCATGGCCCCCATGTTGCCATATGCGTTCCTAAGCGTTCCATTTGAACCCCAAATGCATATCCCCTCCCAAATGCGAATCTGGGGCATGGCCCCCATGTTGCCATATGCGTTCCTAAGCGTTCCATTTGAACCCCAAATGCATATCCCCTCCCAAATGCGAATCTGGGGCATGGCCCCCATGTTGCCATATGCGTTCCTAAGCGTTCCATGTGAACCCCAAATGCAAAGTACAAACCAGACCCAGGATGGGCCAGGAGCCCGCATACACCAGAGTCACAATGAGTAGGGGCACAGCAACACACCCATCGGCATGGCCAATCCGTCCCATGCCACATGTGCACAGCACACAGTCCCATTGCCTAGCACACACAACTACAGATGCCACAGCCACACACTCGCCTCCGGGAAACCCATGTACGAGATTGCACGAACTGCCAATGTCAGACGACAAATACATACTTCGCCAGGTGCAACACAATAACAAATCTCATTCTCTCCACAGGTGACGAACTGCCGGATGCTGGGGATGGAGACAGCAGCCAGCACAGCCAGCCCACAAGCCCCCAACAAGGACACACGGATCTGGAGGATCTGTCCTCCTCTTCGGACACGGACCACCAAGCAGGCCCATCTGGCGTGGCAGGGCCCAGCCGCTCCCAGGACCCCTCCTACCCACCAACCCATCATCCAGGGATGCTGAACAGTCCCAGCCCCCTGCTGCCACTGTCGTTGCGGCCACACCCACGGTCATTGTGGCCACTACCACTGCCGCAACCGCCACCATCGCCGCACCGACCACCACCGCCACCACCACCACCACGTCTTCGCTGGCACCAGCCCCAGCGCAGGTGGTGGCCCGGCCGACTGGATCCACCCTGGGAGCCACAGCGAGGACCGTGGTGTGCAATGTGGCTAGTGGGCAGGCCGGTGGCAGCAGGACTGGTAGGAGGAGCAGGGTCAGGGAAACGCCAGCCTCCCCTGGGAGCCATGCCCTGCCTCAAATGGCCAGAGTCCTTGGGGCCTATGAAGAGGCCCAAGGACAATGGGCCAGGTCTGCTACAGACACGCGGGAGGTGCTGGGGGTGCTGAGGTCCATGGACGCCCATATGGGCCAATTCGTGTCCCGTATGGACCAACTCGTGGACCTCATGGGCCAGCTGGTGGTGGCGGTGGGGTCACAGGCAAGGCCAGCAACACCACCTCCGCCACCACCTGCTAGGGCGCAGGGTCGGGCAGCAGTGTCCACTTCCCCTGCGTCCACAGCCAGTGAGCACACCTCACCCACCACCAGCAGGTCGCCACCACACACCCCCTCCCAAACGTGGAAGGGGCCGTCCGAAGAGGAAACAGATCTCCCGGGAGGACTTCGCACGCTCCAGTCGCAAGTGAGGCAGCCAGCCAGCCTTCCGCCAGCCTTCCTTGACCAGCCACTGCATTGACTTGCTCTACGATCCCACTCCACACAGCCATCTGGATGGCATGTGTGTGTTGGACTATGGACATAGAACCAGTGGGTACACCCTGATCATCACGCAGCCATGACCGACAGCTCATTGTCACTGCACGCACCACTTTTGTCATCACCTTACACACAATCACATGTCACAGTTTGTAATAAATGCACCTTTTTCACTAACTGCTGTTTGTGCCCTGTGTTTTATTTGTACGGAATACAACGGCCACCTTGGGCGGAAAGGCACCTGATGCGTGGCATGGCAATGGAATCCGGAGGGCCTGTAGGGACCTAGGGGTGGGAGACAGAACAGGAGCACATTCAATGAGTGTGTCACACACCCATCACACAGTACATGTCAACAACTACAAGCAATGTACACACATCGCACAGAGCAATAGGGCACAATGCCACAGTCACCAACAGTGGCATACTACCCTGGCCATGGAGCGTTGACACACTGCACGCAGTGAACATACGGCCACCCTGACACAGCACACACACACCTGCACAGATACAGACACATCATCCGTCGTACATGGACACTCACCGTCAAGTGAAGTAGCGGGCGATGAGCTGCTGGCGCACATTCCCAGCTTCCTCCTCTCCGCTGTCCACCTCACTCGAGCTGTCCTGGTCTGCGGGCTGGGGCCCTGGTTGATCTCCGTCATCCACAATGAGGGGATCTGCTTCCGATTGGCCAGATTGTGCAGCATGCAGCACGCCACCACTATCTGGCACACCTTCTGTGGGGAGTACGCCAGTGCACCCCGGTGCGGTCCAGGCACCTGAACCTGGACTTGAGGAGGCCAAAGGTACGCTCGACCACACGTCTGGTCCTCCCATGTGCCTCATTGTATCGATCGTCTGCTGGGGTGCGAGGATTCCTCAATGGACTGAGCAGCCATGCCCCATTCGGATACGCAGAGTCACCTGGGTGTGAGGGACACAGAGAACCGTTGCTATTCCAACTGGACAGGGGACAGCATCGCACAACCAGCACGCTACACCACTCCACATACTCACCGACAATACAGCCACGATCCTGTTGCAGATTGGCCATCAGTCGTGGCAAGATGCTGTTGCGCATTATGTGTGCGTCATGTGCCGAGCCTGGAAACTTGGCACACACGTGGGTGATCACCATGTCCGCAAGGCACACCACTTGCACATTCAGGGAGTGCGTGTGCTTCCTGTTGCGGTACAGGTGCTCAGTGGCCTGTGGTGGAACAAGGCCAACATGTGTGCAGTCAATGGCTCCCACGACGTGTGGGATTCTGCCAAGGGCATAGAATGCACCCTTCACTGCCGCCAATTCACGAGCCCTGGGGAATCTGATGTACCTGTTCCGGTACAGCATCATGGCTGCCAGTACATCCCTCAGCACCTTGCTGAACATGGGCTGGGACATCCCTCCTCCACTGCCCACTGTGTGCTGGAATAACCCAGTGGCAAAGAAATGCATGGCGGCCATCACCTTAGCCGTGGGGGTGACAGCAGTCGGATACACCCTGCGGGGACGGAGATGGGGCTCTAACATGGCACACAGTCGATGCAGGGTTGGCCTGTCCAGCCGAAACTTCCTGATTACCTCTGTATCGTCCATGTCCGCCAGCAATTGGTATGGGCGGTCAATGTTCGGTCTCCGCCTGGGTTAAATGGCAGAGGACACATGTCAGAGCAACACGGCACATAGCAATTTCGCATACACATCACTGACATGACTGAGCAAGCACATGAGCCACAGCCCAGCTGTCAAGCTGGGACGGCACGGCCACAATACACTTTCACAGGTCTCCCAACAATGGCAATGGCAAGTGAGACATACCACTGCCATGTGCATGCACATGGGGATCTAGGCCCCAATGACTTGCGGGCGTGCTGATGGGGACTGACTGCATATTCGTCAAGCGGCAACGCCACGGCAACATGAGTGTCTGCTGAGCATGGAACTGCTTCCGAGGCTGGATGAGTATGGCACACGGCAGCAGCGACGACGATGTGGGCACGGGCTGAGCGGCCAATACAAGTGGGACCTGTGGCACGAGGGGATATGAGACAGTAGTAGGTGTCAGCACTGCACCCTATGTACAGCACTGTACGGATCACAGCTCCCGAAACATTGACTGGTGTCCACATTGACAGCCCCATGCCAAGACGGCTGTGTGCTTGCAGTCACACGTCACAGGTGAGAGGTTACATTGCACGTGCCAGGTGGCAGACGTACATAGTGGGAGCTGGCATGTGTGTGCATGTGTCTCCTGTTCAGGATCCACCAGATGGGCGCTGACTCTGTACTGAGCATTGGACACAGCATGTTCCGTGGAAGGCTTGTGTGTGTGGGATGGTGGCACTGGATGTGCCTCCGTTGGGTGGGGGGCCATGCACAGGGCGGGTACGTCGATGATTGCGCATTGTTGGTCATGGTGGGTGCACCAACTAAGATGTGTTGCCCTGTGTTCAATTCCTATGTCCGCATGATGATGGACTGTGGATGTGGGCAGACTACACATTGGTCGATGTGCTGTCTATATGCATGTGCCTTCACACCAGGCACAGCTGCCCCTGCACATGTGACCCCTGCTGGACTCGCTGCTGGGTCTGTGGAGCTGATGCACCTTCTGCGCGTGGGGCGGACAGCTCTCCTCACTTCCCTCTTTGCGCATGTCATGTCTTTGCCGCAGGTGACATGGATCATGGAGGGCCCACATGTACGCGTGGGTAGGCTACACATGATTGTTCACTGGTCGCCACCCCCAGTCAGTGATTCGAATGGGAAGGTTGTCGTGCTGGTGGTATGTTCGATGTGGCGGATGGGCGGGCCTAGGTGCGGGCTTACATTCCGGACATGGGGGGTAGTTGGATTGGCGACTAGTTGCAGTACACACGGGACACGTCTCTTCCTTTCCACATCTGGGTCATCCCTTGTACTAACTGACAGTGATACAGTCATCTTCGCCCCAGCCCTCATGTCCTCCCCTCGCCCCCCAATATGCATGCTCACCTGCGAGGCTAGCGCTTGCACAGGCAGCCCCGAGCTCGCACCAGAGAGGGCAAGGAGTGTATGTGTGGGTCCAGTTGCACGAGTGGGCTGTCTCAGGGTATGATGTGTGGCGGGACGCCGTCCACCTGCGTGGTGCCCCAAATGGAGACCCGGCCTGCATGGACTATGCATCACAGTCTTCGCCTTCCGGATCCGCCACCTGCGACACCCAGTGGCTGTGGCTGCCCTTGCGGCCAGGCCGCGTCCGTCTGTGGCTGATGGCCCACACATTCACTCTTTGGCCTCTCTGGGGAGGGCTCGGGGTGGTGGCGCACGCGCTTGCACTTAGTCGCAATGGCATGTGGTGTGGTTGGTATGATGGGCAATGGATGGGATGGTGCGAGCCACCTCCCGTGACGTCAGTGCTGCTCGTGCTGTGGTGCGTCCCCTACACTTCCATGTGACTTGTGCCATGCTAGACGTTGAGGTTCTATTGCCTGCGTGATATGTCCAGGAGGAGCGCGAGGAGACCTCTCACACACCATGCTCCACTGCCATCCCGTGCCCTGTATTGCCTGTGCGGATTGACTATGTTGGGGTTACACCTGGTCGACTGGGGCTGTGTGTGCCTTGTCAAGGGGCATGGCGGGCGCACAACAGGATCCAGCTTGTCCACAGAGGGTGGGCTGAGGTGCGCCTGGTACCGCTTTGTATGTGTGCCCGGCTGCTGTGCACACACGTGTTCACTCCCCCCCCGACAGGTGTCTTCTCACAATGCCCTGGGAAGCGGTGGTGTACTGTTCATGACCCCTCCCAACACGGCGTGCTCCAACTTGTCATGTGCGCATCTACCCGTCGCACCCACCCACCTGAGCACTGCGTCCATACGACTTCACACGACACATGTGTGTCTTCCACAGTAGTGCTACTCATTTGCGTTGACATCCAATACCAGTGGACTACATGGTCATGTCACGACTGCCGTGTACTTCACATACTCTCATCCTCTCTCATTCGTACTTGTGAAATGAGTCAGCGGAGACAGTTTTGGTTTCAAACATTATATTGAGTCTTCTGTCCTCTGTGATGCAGTATAGTGGACACTACTGGCAGCGGGATACATGTTGAGGATATACTGAGCATGATTACAAATGGGATAGGGTGTGGGGTTACATCTGCTTGGCCAAGGCTGTGCTAATGTACATTTACGTATAGCTGCGGAGCTGCGGACTTTGACACAGACGGTATACATGTAGCCTACCAGACCGCTCGGCATCATGGGCACAGTCCATCTCAGTTCCATGTGACAGGTTTGCTGCGGTTGTTCCTCATGCACGCGTGCATGTGAGATGACATCAGGGCATGTGCTTGCGTGCATGCAGCGGCGTGCCACTTGTTGTTGCACTGTGGTGGTTACTGGACATGTCACAGTCACTGGGGTCGTGTTGTTGTTGTATGCACTTGTCGTCCATGCAAAGGTCCTGGTATGGGATTCCCGGGGCGGGGGTGGGAGGGTGCAGCACCCACAGACTCCAGGCGACCTATTCATGTCCACTGAGCGGTGTGTGTGTCCATGTGCGCTGGATCCATGTCGTGTCCTGGTTGTTCGTGCAGTTCCGTCCATGTGGGTGCGATACACAGAGCCCATGCCACTGCCTCCCACGATGCATGCGGTGTTCCTGGATGTGATGGGGAACAGTGTGCATGTCCCGGTCATATCCGATGTCATGGCGATGTCGTTGATGGTGTGGTTACAGTTGCCGGTCGTTTGGTATGGCTGTTGTGGTGGTGACTGGCCAGTCCGTGCGGAAGCTGAGCATGGGTGCGGGGTTGGACTTCATAGGTCACTCGGGGAACCTGCGTTGTGGTCCGACGTATTTACAGGTTGTCAGGTATGCGATGCCGTCCAGCAGGGCTTCCATGTCATTGGTGGTGTACATGTTTGCCAGCCAATGAAGCGGATGGTGGCTGTCAAGGTGTTGTTCGTAAGTTGTCCCTTGGAGGACCATGATGGGGCATGCTGGGTGACATTCGATGTAGCTGTTCTCGATGATCCGTCGTGTGGAGGCACAGTGGTCCCATTTCAGTGCGGGTGCGATGTTGGCCACATACGCCATGCCCCCATAGGCAGAGCAGGCCCTGTCGTGTGCGTCCAGAGGGAGGAGTAGTGGTAGCAGGTCCGCCTTCAGACATGCCGGGTTGGAGAGGCATATCTCGACGGGATGCTGGTAGGGACACCTCCGACAGTAGAAGACGGGCATGACGCAGCTGAACAATGTGATGCGGTAAGTCAGTCGGTAACTTACGTTCAGCAGGGACAGGAGATCGCATCCCAATGTATGTATCATGTTGGTTTTGTACAGCTTGAGCTGTTCGGCGTAGTTGGGTAGGTGTGTTGCGGTTGCCATTTCGCAGCGGTTCGTTGAGGTGGCGTGCTCCGGCTGTGTGTGCAGTCTGCAATGTGCACGCTCCGGGGTTGCTGTGAGCTCTGTGTAGTCGTAGGGAGACAGGACTTGTGTTCTGTTGGCTTGTTTGGAGGACACGGGCCCTCTTCCCACATGCTTTTCAGACAGTTCAAGGTCAGTGCTGTGTGACTCCTTCCAATTAACTTGCATGTGGCCGACATGGGGAGTGTTTTCTTCTTTCTTCCCCGTCCGTTGTGTGCTTCTGTGATATGCGCTATCTGCCGTGTGGTCGGTCTCCTCGGCATGCCTGTGTTGGTCTATTCTTGGACAATGGCTGTATTCACCGGCTTCTGTCGTGGGGCTGTGGTTTCGGAGTTGGAATGGAAGGTCATTCAGTGCTGTCTGCTCTCCCTTGTGTGGGCGGCAGGCTGCCTTTCCGCTCTGCGTTGGGCCTTGTGTGTGGATGTTATTCTTGGGCCACCTGTTGTCGGTCCCCGGGCTCTTTGGTGTTCCGTTTCATGTGTCTTGTTCATATGTGCAGGGTGGTATGGGTTTTTCAGTGTGGTACTGGCGTTCCTCTTCCCGAAGGAGCCCTGCTTCTCCTAGTTGGTGTTGCCGCCGCTGTGTGCTTCGCCATGTTTGTTACACTGGGGTGTGTCCTGCTGTTGCGTGACTTCACTGACATGTGTGCGTCGGTTGTGTGGCGTTGGGTGTTGTCCGTGGATTGGGCGTTGGGGACATGTCTGTGGCAGGCCTGTCACGTGTCATGTGCGTTCGGGGTGGGGCTGATGTGTGTGCTGCTTGGTTGTGTCCCTGTGTCTGTGTGCGACGCATGCATGGCGCTGCGGTTGGCCTCTGCGTTGTGCGCATGTGTGGCGGCGTCATCGGCGCTTTGGGGCCGTGACGGGGTGGTTGGTTCCTAGTCCCAGGTGGTGTGTACACATGTGTTACGCGATGTTACGATTTGGCCTGTGTGTCATCTGTGGATGCAATGGTGGATGTGTAGTGTACACGCGCTGGTGGGGGTTGTCCGCTTTTCCGCCCTTGCACTGTGTGCGCTGTTTGCGTGCACTTGTTGTGTGTGTGCCTACCTGCGTCTCCGCGGTGCGTTGCGTCCTTGGTGGTGCATCAGCAGAAGCATGGGAAGGGCCTGCAGTGCTGGATTCATGCCCGGGGTGCCGCTTCTTCGTTGTCCGTGCTCTGCGTCCGTGTTACCGCCTCTCTTTCACGTGCGGTGTCTCTTAGCCGTGGGAGCCGTTTGTTTGCGGCATCGTAATTTATGCGCCGGGCGGGGCGTGTTTCGTCGGACGGTGTGTGTCAGTTGGGCTGCGCCGCTACGTGTACGGGCGCACTTTGATGGTGGACGGTGTTGCTGGCTTGCCGGCGGTGTTTGGCCTACTTTTCGCATCGTAATTGTGCGGGCGTGTGGACTGCTGCGTGCCGGCGGTAACTGGTGGTTTTTGCATCCGCCAGCACGGCGGTTGTGCTTCCGCCCGCCATCGTAATGTGCCCCTAAAATTATTAAAATATTTTTAATCTTTTTAAAATACATTTTACACTACATTAACTTAAACAGTAGATAAAATATTGGACAGCAGAGGGGATAAAATTACTATTCCCACTCCAGAGAGTGCAACAGTAAGGAAAGTGTTGGATAGCGAGGAATAAAAATTACTATTCCCAATCCAGTAAGTGCAACAGTAGGGAAAGTGTTGGATAGCGGAGGGGTAAAAACTACTATTCCCACTCCAGAGAGTGCAACAGTAGGGAAAGTATTAGATAGCGTAAGAATAAAAATTACTATTCCCACTCCAGTAAGTGGAACAGTAGGGAAAGTGTTGGATAGCGGAGAGGTAAAAATTACTATTCCCACTCCAGAGAGTGCAACAGTAGGGAAAGTGTTGGATAGCGGAGGGGTAAAAACTACTATTCCCACTCCAGAGAGTGCAACAGTAGGGAAAGTGTTGGATAGCGTAGGAATAAAAATTACTATTCCCACTCCAGTAAGTGCAACAGTAGGGAAAGTGTTAGATAGCGTAAGAATAAAAATTACTATTCCCACTCCAGTAAGTGCAACAGTAGAGAAAGTGTTGGATAGCTGGAGGTAAAAATTACTATTCCCACTCCAGAGAGTGCAACAGTAGGGAAAGTGTTAGATAGCGGAGGGGTAAAAACTACTATTCCCACTCCAGAGAGTGCAACAGTAGGGAAAGTGTTGGATAGCGTAAGAATAAAAATTACTATTCCCACTCCAGTAAGTGCAACAGTAGGGAAAGTGTTGGATAGCGGAGGGGTAAAATTACTATTCCCACTCCAGTAAGTGCAACAGTAGGGAAAGTGTTGGATAGCGGAGGGGTAAAATTACTGTTCCCACTCCAGAGAGTGCAACAGTAGGGAAAGTGTTGGATAGCGTAGGAATAAAAATTACTATTCCCACTCCAGTAAGTGCAACAGTAGGGAAAGTGTTGGATAGCGGAGGGGTAAAAACTACTATTCCCACTCCAGAGAGTGCAACAGTAGGGAAAGTGTTAGATAGCGTAAGAATAAAAATTACTATTCCCACTCCAGTAAGTGCAACAGTAGGGAAAGTGTTGGATAGCGGAGAGGTAAAAATTACTATTCCCACTCCAGAGAGTGCAACAGTCGGGAAAGTGTTGGATAGCGGAGGGGTAAAAACTACTATTCCCACTCCAGAGAGTGCAACAGTAGGGAAAGTGTTAGATAGCGTAAGAATAAAAATTACTATTCCCACTCCAGTAAGTGCAACAGTAGGGAAAGTGTTGGATAGCGGAGAGGTAAAAATTACTATTCCCACTCCAGAGAGTGCAACAGTCGGGAAAGTGTTGGATAGCAGAGGGGTAAAAATTACTATTTCCACTCCAGAGAGTGCAACAGTAGGGAAAGTGTTGGATAGCGTAAGAATCAAAATTACTATTCCCACTCCAGTAAGTGCAACAGTAGGGAAAGTGTTGGATAGCGGAGAGGTAAAAATTACTATTCCCACTCCAGAGAGTGCAACAGTAGGGAAAGTGTTGGATAGCGTAGGGGTAAAAATTACTATTCCCACTCCAGAGAGTGCAACAGTAGGGAAAGTGTTGGATAGAGTAGCAATAAAAATTACTATTCCCACTCCAGTAAGTGCAACAGTAGGGAAAGTGTTGGATAGCGGAGGGTTAAAAATTACTATTCCCACTCCAGTGAGTGCAGCAGTAGGGAAAGTGTTGGATAACGAAGGTTTAAAAATTACTATTCCCACTCCAGTGAGTGCAACAGTAGGGAAAGTGTTGGATACGTAGGTGTAAAAATTACTATTCCCACTCCAGTAAGTGCAACAGTAGGGAAAGAATTGGATAGGTGAGGGGTATAAATTACGTTTCCCACTCCAGTGAGTGCAACAGTAGGGAAAGTGTTGGATAGCTGAGGGTTAAAGTTAATATTTCCCAAAATTTAAATAAAAAAAAAAAAAGACAAAATAGCAACTACAATACAAAAATTGTTAATTACCAAAAAAACTATATAAAAATATTACAAAATTCCAAAACATACAAAAATAATTATTTGAAATTACTAAAAAGTAAATACAAACATTAATTTATAAAAGTTTAAAAACAACATTTTTCAAACAAATAATCTTGAAAATAAAATAATTTTAATAAAAAAATATTTATTAATATTTTTTAAATAAATTACTTCACACCGTATTCCCCTATAAATGCACAAACAACTCATACAAATTTTACAGAATTAACATAGTTACCAATTAAATATTTATAATTTTCAAACAATTAATAATTAAATAATATTAAATAAATGAACACAAAAACCACTATAAAATGGAAATATAAAATAAATAGTAATAAATAAAAAGATTAATTACTTAATTTTAATAAAATTACTTCCCACCCTGTTCCCCTATAAACCTACAACACACTTCTTAACAAAATAACACTATTACCATAATTAACAATTTACTAATTATTAATAAATGAATAACCCATTAATAATTAATTAATAATAAATTAATAAAAAGTACTAATAAATAAAATTTAACAATTATTTTACTGTAATTAATATTACTTCCCACCCTATTCACCTATAAACCCACAACCCGCTAATATTTTTTTTATTAATGTAATTATCAATTAAACAATTAATAAAAAATTAATAACCAATTAATACATTATTATTAATGAATTAATTATAAATACTAATAAATAAAAATTAAAAATGTCTTTATTAAAATGAAATTACTTCCCACACTATTCCCCTATAAACCCACAACCCGCACCTAAAATAAATAACTCAGGGGCCCATTACGATGGCGGGCGGAAGCACAACCGCCGTGCTGGCGGATGCAAAAACCACCAGTTACCGCCGGCACGCAGCAGTCCACACGCCCGCCCAATTACGATGCGAAAAGCAGGCCAAACACCGCCGGCAAGCCAGCAACACCGTCCGCCATCAAAGTGCGCCCGCACACGTAGCGGCGCAGCACAACTGACACACACCGTCCGACGAAACACGTCCCGCCCGGCGCATAAATTACGATGCCGCAAACAAACGGCTCCCACGGCAAAGAGACACCGCACGTGAAAGAGAGGCGGAAACACGGACGCAGAGCACGGACAACGAAGAAGCGGCACCCGGGCATGAATCCAGCACTGCAGGCCCTTCCCATGCTTCTGCTGATGCACCACCAAGGACGCAACGTACCGCGGAGACGCAGGTAGGCACACACACAACAAGTGCACGCAAACAGCGCACACAGTGCAAGGGCGGAAAAAGCGGACAACCCCCACCAGCGCGTGCACACTACACATCCACCATTGCATCCACATATGACACACAGGCCAAATCCTAACATCGCGGAACACATGTGTACACACCACCTGGGACTAAGAACCAACCACCCCGTCACGGCCCCAAAGCGCCGATGACGCCGCCACACATGCGCACAACGCAGAGGCCAACCGCAGCGCCATGCATGCGTCGCACACAGACACAGGGACACAACCAAGCAGCACACACATCAGCCCCACCCCGAACGCACATGACACGTGACAGGCCGGCCACAGACATGTCCCCAACGCCCAATTCACGGACAACACCCAACGCCACACAACCGACGCACACATGTCAGTGAAGACACGCAACTGCAGGACACACCCCAGTGTAACAAACATGGCGTAGCACACAGCGGCGGCAACACCAACTAGGAGAAGCAGGGCCCCTTCGGGAAGAGGAACGCCAGTACCACACTGAAAAACCCATACCACCCTGCACATATGAACAAGACATATGAAACGGAACACCAAAGAGCCCGGGGACCGACAACAGGTGGCCCAAGAATAACATCCACACACAAGGCCCAACGCAGAGCGGAAAGGCAGCCTGCCGCCCACACAAGGGAGAGCAAACAGCACTGAATGACCTTCCATTCCAACTCCGAAACCACAGCCCTACGACAGAAGCCGGTGAATACAGCCATTGTCCAAGAATAGACCAACACAGGCATGCCGAGGAGACCGACCACAGGGCAGATAGCGCATATCACAGAAGCACACAACGGACGGGGAAGAAAGAAGAAAACACTCCCCCATGTCGGCCACATGCAAGTTAATTGGAAGGAGTCACACAGCACTGACCTTGAACTGTCTGAGAAGCATGTGGGAAGAGGGCCCGTGTCCTCCAAACAAGCAAACAGAACACAAGTCCTGTCTCCCTACGACTACACAGAGCTCACAGCAACCCCGGAGCGTGCACATTGCAGACTGCACACACAGCCGGAGCACGCCATCTCAACGAACCGCTGCAAAATGGCAACCGCAACACACCTACCCAACTACGCCGAACAGCTCAAGCTGTACAAAACCAACACGATACATACATTGGGATGCGATCTCCTGTCCCTGCTGAACGTAAGTTACCGACTGACTTACCGCATCACATTGTTCAGCTGCGTCATGCCCGTCTTCTACTGTCGGAGGTGTCCCTACCAGCATCCCGTCGAGATATGCCTCTCCAACCCGGCATGTCTGAAGGCGGACCTGCTACCACTACTCCTCCCTCTGGACGCACACGACAGGGCCTGCTCTGCCTATGGGGGCATGGCGTATGTGGCCAACATCGCACCCGCACTGAAATGGAACCACTGTGCCTCCACACGACGGATCATCGAGAACAGCTACATCGAATGTCACCCAGCATGCCCCATCATGGTCCTCCAAGGGACAACCTACGAACAACACCTTGACAGCCACCATCCGCTTCATTGGCTGGCAAACATGTACACCACCAATGACATGGAAGCCCTGCTGGACGGCATCGCATACCTGACAACCTGTAAATACGTCGGACCACAACGCAGGTTCCCCGAGTGACCCATGAAGTCCAACCCCGCACCCATGCTCAGCTTCCGCACGGACTGGCCAGTCACCACCACAACAGCCATACCAAACGACCGGCAACTGTAACCACACCATCAACGACATCGCCATGACATCGGATATGACCGGGACATGCACACTGTTCCCCATCACATCCAGGAACACCGCATGCATCGTGGGAGGCAGTGGCATGGGCTCTGTGTATCGCACCCACATGGACGGAACTGCACGAACAACCAGGACACGACATGGATCCAGCGCACATGGACACACACACCGCTCAGTGGACATGAATAGGTCGCCTGGAGTCTGTGGGTGCTGCACCCCTCCCACCCCCGCCCCGGGAATCCCATACCAGGACCTTTGCATGGACGACAAGTGCATACAACAACAACACGACCCCAGTGACTGTGACATGTCCAGTAACCACCACAGTGCAACAACAAGTGGCACGCCGCTGCATGCACGCAAGCACATGCCCTGATGTCATCTCACATGCACGCGTGCATGAGGAACAACCGCAGCAAACCTGTCACATGGAACTGAGATGGACTGTGCCCATGATGCCGAGCGGTCTGGTAGGCTACATGTATACCGTCTGTGTCAAAGTCCGCAGCTCCGCAGCTATACGTAAATGTACATTAGCACAGCCTTGGCCAAGCAGATGTAACTCGGAAGCCCACATCCCACATGCAACAGCTAATCACATGTAACCCTACACCCTATCCCATTTGTAATCATGCTCAGTATATCCTCAACATGTATCCCGCTGCCAGTAGTGTCCACTATACTGCATCACAGAGGACAGAAGACTCAATATAATGTTTGAAACCAAAACTGTCTCCGCTGACTCATTTCACAAGTACGAATGAGAGAGGATGAGAGTATGTGAAGTACACGGCAGTCGTGACATGACCATGTAGTCCACTGGTATTGGATGTCAACGCAAATGAGTAGCACTACTGTGGAAGACACACATGTGTCGTGTGAAGTCGTATGGACGCAGTGCTCAGGTGGGTGGGTGCGACGGGTAGATGCGCACATGCCAAGTTGGAGCACGCCGTGTTGGGAGGGGTCATGAACAGTACACCACCGCTTCCCTGGGCATTGTGAGAGGACACCTGTCGGGGGAGTGAACACGTGTGTGCACAGCAGCCGGGCACATGTACAAAGCGGTACCAGGCGCACCTCAGCCCACCCTCTGTGGACAAGCTGGATCCTGTTGTGCGCCCGCCATGCCCCTTGACAAGGCACACACAGCCCCAGTCGACCAGGTGTAACCCCAACATAGTCAATCCGCACAGGCGATACAGGGCACGGGATGGCAGTGGAGCATGGTGTGTGTGAGGTCTCCTCGCGCTCCTCCTGGTCATATCACGCAGGCAATAGAACCTCAACGTCTAGCATGGCACAAGTCAGATGGAAGTGTAGGGGGACGCACCACAGCACGAGCAGCACTGACGTCACGGGAGGTGGCTCGCACCATCCCATCCATTGCCCATCATACCAACCACGACACATGCCATTGCGACTAAGTGCAAGCGCGTGCGCCACCACCCCGAGCCCTCCCCAGAGAGGCCAAAGAGTGAATGTGTGGGCCAACAGCCACAGACGGACGCGGCCTGGCCGCAAGGGCAGCCACAGCCACTGGGTGTCGCAGGTGGCGGATCCGGAAGGCGAAGACTGTGATGCATAGTCCATGCAGGCCGGGTCTCCATTTGGGGCACCACGCAGGTGGACGGGCGTCCCGCCACACATCATACCCTGAGACAGCCCACTCGTGCAACTGGACCCACACATACACTCCTTGCCCTCTCTGGTGCGAGCTTGGGGCTGCCTGTGCAAGCGCTAGCCTCGCAGGTGAGCATGCATATTGGGGGGCGAGGGGAGGACATGAGGGCTGGGGCGAAGATGACTGTATCACTGTCAGTTAGTACAAGGGATGACCCAGATGTGGAAAGGAAGAGACGTGTCCCGTGTGTACTGCAACTAGTCGCCAATCCAACTACCCCCCATGTCCGGAATGTAAGCCCGCACCTAGGCCCGCCCATCCGCCACATCGAACATACCACCAGCACGACAACCTTCCCATTCGAAACACTGACTGGGGGTGGCGACCAGTGAACAATCATGTGTAGCCTACCCACGCGTACATGTGGGCCCTCCATGATCCATGTCACCTGCGGCAAAGACATGACATGCGCAATGAGGGAAGTGAGGAGAGCTGTCCGCCCCACGCGCAGAAGGTGCATCAGCTCCACAGACCCAGCAGCGAGTCCAGCAGGGGTCACATGTGCAGGGGCAGCTGTGCCTGGTGTGAAGGCACATGCATATAGACAGCACATCGACCAATGTGTAGTCTGCTCACATCCACAGTCCATCATCATGCGGACATAGGAATTGAACACAGGGCAACACATCTTAGTTGGTGCACCCACCGTGACCAACAATGCGCAATCATCGACGTACCCGCCCTGTGCATGGCCCCCACCCAACGGAGGCACATCCAGTGCCACCATCCCACACACACAAGCCTTCCACGGAACATGCTGTGTCCAATGGTCAGTACAGAGTCAGCGCCCATCTGGTGGATCCTGAACAGGAGACACATGCACACACATGCCAGCTCCCACTATGTACGTCTGCCACCTGGCACGTGCAATGTAACCTCTCACCTGTGACGTGTGACTGCAAGCACACAGCCGTCTTGGCATGGGGCTGTCAATGTGGACACCAGTCAATGTTTCGGGAGCTGTGATCCGTACAGTGCTGTACATAGGGTGCAGTGCTGACACCTACTACTGTCTCATATCCCCTCGTGCCACAGGTCCCACTTGTATTGGCCGCTCAGCCCGTGCCCACATCGTCGTCGTCGTGTGCCATACTCATCCAGCCTCGGAAGCAGTTCCATGCTCAGCAGACATTCATGTTGCCGTGGCGTTGCCGCTTGACGAATATGCAATCAGTCCCCATCAGCACGCCCCGCAAGTCATTGGGGCCTAGATCCCCATGTGCATGCACATGGCAGTGGTATGTCTCACTTGCCATTGCCATTGTTGGGAGACCTGTGTAAGTGTATTGTGGCCGTGCCGACCCAGCTTGACAGCTGGGCTGTGGCTCATGTGCTTGCTCAGTCATGTCAGTGATGTGTATGCGAAATTGCTATGTGCCGTGTTGCTTTGACATGTGTCCTCTGCCATTTAACCCAGGCGGAGACCGAACATTGACCGCCCATACCAATTGCTGGCGGACATGGACGATACAGAGGTAATCAGGAAGTTTCGGCTGGACAGGCCAACTCTGCATCGACTGTGTGCCATGTTAGAGCCCCATCTCCGTCCCCGCAGGGTGTATCCGACTGCTGTCACCCCCACGGCTAAGGTGATGGCCGCCATGCATTTCTTCGCCACTGGGTCATTCCAGCACACAGTGGGCAGTGGAGGAGGGATGTCCCAGCCCATGTTCAGCAAGGTGCTGAGGGATGTACTGGCAGCCATGATGCTGTACCGAAACAGGTACATCAGATTCCCCAGGGCTCGTGAATTGGCGGCAGTGAAGGGTGCATTCTATGCCCTTGGCAGAATCCCACACGTCGTGGGAGCCATTGACTGCACACATGTTGGCCTTGTTCCACCACAGGCCACTGAGCACCTGTACCACAACAGGAAGCACACGCACTCCCTGAATGTGCAAGTGGTGTGCCTTGCGGACATGGTGATCACCCACGTGTGTGCCAAGTTTCCAGGCTCGGCACATGACGCACACATAATGCGCAACAGCATCTTGCCACGACTGATGGCCAATCTGCAACAGGATCGTGGCTGTATTGTCGGTGAGTATGTGGAGTGGTGTAGCGTGCTGGTTGTGCGATGCTGTCCCCTGTCCAGTTGGAATAGCAACGGTTCTCTGTGTCCCTCACACCCAGGTGACTCTGCGTATCCGAATGGGGCATGGCTGCTCAGTCCATTGAGGAATCCTCGCACCCCAGCAGACGATCGATACAATGAGGCACATGGGAGGACCAGACGTGTGGTCGAGCGTACCTTTGGCCTCCTCAAGTCCAGGTTCAGGTGCCTGGACCGCACCGGGGGTGCACTGGCGTACTCCCCACAGAAGGTGTGCCAGATAGTGGTGGCGTGCTGCATGCTGCACAATCTGGCCATTCGGAAGCAGATCCCCCTCATTGTGGATGACGGAGATCAACCAGGGCCCCAGCCCGCAGACCAGGACAGCTCGAGTGAGGTGGACAGCGGAGAGGAGGAAGCTGGGAATGTGCGCCAGCAGCTCATCGCCCGCTACTTCACTTGACGGTGAGTGTCCATGTACGACGGATGATGTGTCTGTATCTGTGCAGGTGTGTGTGTGCTGTGTCAGGGTGGCCGTATGTTCACTGCGTGCAGTGTGTCAACGCTCCATGGCCAGGGTAGTATGCCACTGTTGGTGACTGTGGCATTGTGCCCTATTGCTCTGTGCGATGTGTGTACTTTGCTTGTAGTTGTTGACATGTACTGTGTGATGGGTGTGTGACACACTCATTGAATGTGCTCCTGTTCTGTCTCCCACCCCTAGGTCCCTACAGGCCCTCCGGATTCCATTGCCATGCCACGCATCAGGTGCCTTTCCGCCCAAGGTGGCCGTTGTATTCCGTACAAATAAAACACAGGGCACAAACAGCAGTTAGTGAAAAAGGTGCATTTATTACAAACTGTGACATGTGATTGTGTGTAAGGTGATGACAAAAGTGGTGCGTGCAGTGACAATGAGCTGTCGGTCATGGCTGCGTGATGATCAGGGTGTACCCACTGGTTCTATGTCCATAGTCCAACACACACATGCCATCCAGCTGGCTGTGTGGAGTGGGATCGTAGAGCAAGTCAATGCAGTGGCTGGTCAAGGAAGGCTGGCGGAAGGCTGGCTGGCTGCCTCACTTGCGACTGGAGCGTGCGAAGTCCTCCCGGGAGATCTGTTTCCTCTTCGGACGGCCCCTTCCACGTTTGGGAGGGGGGTGTTTGGTGGCGACCTGCTGGTGGTGGGTGAGGTGTGCTCACTGGCTGTGGACGCAGGGGAAGTGGACACTGCTGCCCGACCCTGCGCCCTAGCAGGTGGTGGCGGAGGTGGTGTTGCTGGCCTTGCCTGTGACCCCACCGCCACCACCAGCTGGCCCATGAGGTCCACGAGTTGGTCCATACGGGACACGAATTGGCCCATATGGGCGTCCATGGACCTCAGCACCCCCAGCACCTCCCGCGTGTCAGTAGCAGACCTGGCCCATTGTCCTTGGGCCTCTTCATAGGCCCCAAGGACTCTGGCCATTTGAGGCAGGGCATGGCTCCCAGGGAGGCTGGCGTTTCCCTGACCCTGCTCCTCCTACCAGTCCTGCTGCCACCGGCCCTGCCCACTAGCCACATTGCACACCACGGTCCTCGCTGTGGCTCCCAGGGTGGATCCAGTCGGCCGGGCCACCACCTGCGCTGGGGCTGGTGCCAGCGAAGACGTGGTGGTGGTGGAGGCGGTGGTGGTCGGTGCGGCGATGGTGGCGGTTGCGGCAGTGGTAGTGGCCGCAATGACCGTGGGTGTGGCCGCAACGACAGTGGCAGCAGGGGACTGGGACTGTTCAGCATCCCTGGATGATGGGTTGGTGGGTAGGAGGGGTCCTGGGAGCGGCTGGGCCCTGCCACGCCAGATGGGCCAGCTTGGTGGTCCGTGTCCGAAGAGGAGGACAGATCCTCCAGATCCGTGTGTCCTCGTTGGGGGCTTGTGGGCTGGCTGTGCTGGCTGCTGTCTCCATCCCCAGCATCCGGCAGTTCGTCACCTGTGGAGAGAATGAGATTTGTTATTGTGTTGCACCTGGCGAAGTATGTATTAGTCGTCTGACATTGGCAGTTCGTGCAATCTCGTACATGGGTTTCCCGGAGGCGAGTGTGTGGCTGTGGCATCTGTAGTTGTGTGTGCTAGGCAATGGGACTGTGTGCTGTGCACATGTGGCATGGGACGGATTGGCCATGCCGATGGGTGTGTTGCTGTGCCCCTACTCATTGTGACTCTGGTGTATGCGGGCTCCTGGCCCATCCTGGGTCTGGTTTGTACTTTGCTTTTGGAGTTCATATGGAACGCTTAGGAACGCATATGGCAACATGGGGGCCATGCCCCAGATTCGCATTTGGGAGGGGATATGCTTTTGGGGTTCAAATGGAACGCTTAGGAACGCATATGGCTACATGGGGGCCATGCCCCAGATTCGCATTTGGGAGGGGATATGCTTTTGGGGTTCAAATGGAACAGCTTAGGAACGCATATGGCTACATGGGGGCCATGCCCCAGATTCGCATTTGGGAGGATATGCTTTGGGGTTCAAATGGAACGCTTAGGAACGCATATGGCAACATGGGGGCCATGCCCCAGATTCGCATTTGGGAGGGGATATGCTTTTGGGGTTCAAATGGAACGCTTAGGAACGCATATGGCAACATGGGGGCCATGCCCCAGATTCGCATTTGGGAGGGGATATGCTTTTGGGGTTCATATGGAACGCTTAGGAACGCATATGGCAACATGGGGGCCATGCCCCAGATTCGCATTTGGGAGGGGATATGCTTTTGGGGTTCAAATGGAACGCTTAGGAACGCATATGGCAACATGGGGGCCATGCCCCAGATTCGCATTTGGGAGGGGATATGCTTTTGGGGTTCAAATGGAACGCTTAGGAACGCATATGGCAACATGGGGGCCATGCCCCAGATTCGCATTTGGGAGGGATATGCTTTTGGGGTTCAAATGGAACGCTTAGGAACGCATATGGCAACATGGGGGCCATGCCCCAGATTCGCATTTGGGAGGGGATATGCTTTTGGGGTTCAAATGGAACGCTTAGGAACGCATATGGCTACATGGGGGCCATGCCCCAGATTCGCATTTGGGAGGGGATATGCTTTTGGGGTACATGCTGTGAGCCATGGGTGCCGAACGTGACATGTGTTGTGGCAGCATGACAGTGCATGGTCTGAGGTGTGTGCATGCCTGACATGCCCTGCATATTTGCTGTCTGTTGTGATTACTGGACATGGCATTGGACGCATCGTTATGAGTGAGTGATAGTTGTGTGCCAGCCAACGTATTGCAGTTGTCCCATCTCCTTGGTGTGCGTGCTGCCCTGTGCCATGTGCATCACTGCAGTGCTCGGGGGGTGTGGCCCATGTTGTGTGTTGTTGCTCACAGTGTGTCGTGCGCTTAATTGACTTCTGGCACATGGTTGGTCATGGGCATGTGTCTTAGCGTGACTGCTGTATGTGTGGCAGCTGTGCGGATGACATGCCTTTCATGAGACTGGGGCTGACGGATGGGATGGATGGTACGTTGTATGTGCATGGTGTGTCTGTGAGTTTGATGGGTTCAGTGGTGTTCGTGTGCATTTATGTTGTTCCGCTCTGTTGCGTCTAGTGTTGTTTGTCTTACATAGGCGTAGTTGTGGGGTGTGGGGTTGACAGGCAGTGGGGGCTACATGGCCAGGACTTCAATGGTGTTTCGGTTGTGTGTGATGAGTTGCACAGTGGCTGCCGTGTGGGACTATATTCAGTGTGGCTTGTGCATGCAGACGTGGCTCCTTGGGTGTTGCTATGTCTGTGATGGGTCATGTGGGGTGTGAGTCTGTTGTTCATGTCCGTGTGCACATTGTTCACTTGTTTGTGACGGTGGGCGGTGCTGCGTGTTCGTCTGCTACGTGACATGTCCCATGTGTTGGTGGTGTTATGGTCCTCATGCCTCCAGTAATCCAGCCCTGTCCAGTTTCCCACCTGCAAGTTGTTCGTGCGTGCACTGTACTGGATGCCACATGGCTCTAAGCGGGGGGTGCTCCATGTTGCAGGTCTGTGGGGGTGGGGGGTGTTGTGGGTCGTGGGGTGGCTGTACACCCACTGACACCGATTGCTGTGGACCGTGATGTCTGCCTTTCGGCTGTCGTTGTGCACTGCGGTGGCTGACACGTGGCTGTGGGGTGTGGGGGATGCTCCTCCTTGCTGTGCTGTGGGACTGGGGCCTGGTGTGTGTTGTACTTGGGCTGTCCACCGTCCCACCCACTGCACTTTGTGTTCCTGCCACTTACCTGTTACTTGTCGGTTAGTGCAGCTGTGGCGGACACATGGGTGTGGTGGGTGCTCGTTGTGGCGCTTCTGGCATATTTGGGGACCTGTTGGTGGTTACGTGGCTGGCTTAGTGTACACATGTCCCCACGCATCTTACAGTTGTTCGGTTTGGGCTGTGTGTGGTAGTGTCTGTTGCATGTGTGTGTGATGTGTTGTGTATTGTGTGCTGGACATGGGGGTGTTTGTCCCTGGGAGCTGTGGCATGGTAGTTGCGCATGTGAGTACATAGCGGTGTGCTGGTATACATTAGTTTGTACTTACCAGCCTCCACTCCCCTGCTATTCCGGCGAGGATCTCCGGATGGATTACGACTCGCACCTTCTCCTCCCACGCTTTGAAGGTCTTAAAGAGCGCGGGATTCCCTCCGCCAGTGACGGCAGCCAGCTCTCTGTTTTTGCCCTCCTTCTTCTTGACCAGGCTCTTTACGTCATTCCAACGTTTGTTAATCTCGACTCTGTTTCTGGGCAGGGTCCCGACTGCATTGACCTGGTCTACGATCCGGTTCCACATTCTGTTTCTGGTGGCTAGTGGTGTGTGCTGGACCATGTTCCCATAGATTTGTGGGTACACCTTGATGATCTCAGTCGACCATGACCGTCAGCTCCATGGGCGTGAACTTGGGCATCCTTTGTGGTGCCATGGTGTTTGTGGTGCTGGTGCGGTGTGTGTTGTGTAATGTGCAGGGGGTTTGTGGTGCCGTGGTGTGGTGGTGGTGGTGGTGGTGGTGGTGGTGGTGGTGGTGGTGGTGGTGTTTGGTGGTGGTGGTGGTGGTGGTGGTGGTGGTAGTGATGTGTGCGTTTCTGTGGTGTGCTGCTGTCCTTGCTGTGTCACTGTGTCCTCTCCTCTCCTCTCTGGTTTGCAATGTAGCAAGGGGTTGTAGTCTGTGGGAGTGCTGCTTTTGTACTCACCTATGTGGGTGTGTCCTCATGGTCTGTTGTTTTCAGGTGTGTTGTGTCTGGGGTTCTGGCCTTTGTATTTTTTGTTTGTCCGGGGGGTGTTTTCGGGATGTGTACTGTGCTTGTGTATTTGTGCGTGCCTTGCTGTGTGGACTTGTTGGCCATGTTGTGTGCTATTGGTTTTGTGTGCGGATGGTTTCTGTGCAGGTACGTTGGCGCCATGGCTTCTGCCGTGTCGATTCTCATCGGCGTTGTTTGCGCTGGCGGGCGGTATATTTGTGGTTTTTCCGCGCTCATGGCGGTGCGATCGTAATTTCACGTGCGGTGTGTCGGCCGTGTGGGCGGGCGGTTTTGTGTTGTCGTGCGTGTTTCCGTCCGTGGCGGGCGGTTTGACTCCGACTTCGGACGATGGCGGGCGGTATTTTGTGTGATTTTTCCGCCGATGGCGGTTTTCGGTTTGTGTAATCATAATGGCGTGGTCGGTGTTCAGGCGGTGTGTGCGGGCGGATTTTTGCCGCTTCCATGCCTGGCGGATTTATTTACGCCGGGTATCGTAATGTGCCCCTCAATTACTATAATTATCAATTAATAAATAAAAAGATTATGAACCAATTAATAATTATTTATAAATACTAATAAATAAAACTTAATAATTACTTTATCATTAAATTACTTCCCACCCTATTCCCCTATAAACGCACAACCCGCACCTAATTTTAAAAAAATCTATTAATTAATTAATAATAATTAATAACCAATTAATAATTAATTACTAATAAATTAATTATAACTACTAATAAATAAAAAGTAATAATTACTTTATTATAATTAAATTACTTCCCACCCTATTCCCTTATAAACCCACAACCTGCTACAGAACTAACATACGCAAAAATTATTTAACATAAAATTAATTATTGCTAGAAATTTAACACATACATTAATAAAAATTGCTATACTTATACAAAAAAATTACATCACATACTTTTAACAAACATACTAAAATACAGAACACTAATATAAATATGGATATTATTAACAATGATATTTTTACTAACGATATTACTGTCTTCGATATTTAAAAAAACGATATTTCTTACCTTACTGTCGATATTCTGTACCACGATATTCTTGATGTCGATATTCTTGTACCTCGAAATGTAATACTCGATATTATTGTACATCAAAAAAAAAACCTCGATATTCTGTCTGTTTACCAAGGGAAGATAACCCAAAGACTTCAAGACCACTTCCCACTGGAGCACTAGGGCCTGCCTGCTTGCCAAGATCAGTGAGCCCTGTGAGGAATAGGAGAGTGCTGGAGGGAGCGAGGTCCAGGTGGGGATCCTGCCGATTGGATCCCTGTAGCGAGGAGTAAGGCGGTGGCTGCTGCACCAATCGGGTCATTGCCCGTGTGCAGGGAAAAGTCGGCGAACCCAGTATCCCAGATGAGGGCCGCAGTGAAGTGAGCCGTGAATGTTGCTGCACTGATCGGGCCATCGCCCATGTTCAGGTCATACGTTGCCATCCCCCTGTGCCAGGAGGGACTGCCATGAAGAGTGCTGCCGTGCTGATTCGGCTGTAGCCTGTGTGCGGAGCTAAGTCGGCAACCCCGTATGCCAGGTGGGGTTGCTGTGAAGAGTACTGGTGTGCTGATCAGGCAGTAGCCTGAGTGCCGACCTATGTCAGCAACCCCATTTGCCAGGTGAGGCTGCCATAAAGAGTACTGCCATGCCAATCGGGCCATAGCCAGTGTGCGAAGCTAAGTCAGCAACCCCATATGCCAGTCGGGCCACCATGAAGATTGCTGCTGTGCTGATCGTGTTGTTGTCATGTGCATAGTGAGGACAGTGAACCCCATATGTCAGGGTGGGCCCCCGCACAAGAAAAGGAGTGTGGTATGGTCAAGACCATTGTTGTTATAAGAAGGATGCCCCAGTAACCCGAGTGGGCCCAAGTCCTGACTGAGGACCAGCACCAGGAGCTCTGCAACCATCCCCCTAAGGCCCCACTTGTGAGGAGGCACCCAAAAACTTACTGGAATCGGAGGAGCAACCTCTCCTTGACTGCATGTGAGGAACTTGAAACTCGACCGCTGCCCCTCCCAGGCCACGTGCATCTTCAGCATCCACGAAGGAGGCACGCTCAGAGACTCGAGTCACTCAGATCATGCTGGGGTCGGTAAGACTGATTTACGGGCCAGACGGCCCTGGGGGAACTTGACTGCCATATAGCGCTTCGGCGCTGCAACACTATTGACTTTAATAAAGAGTCAGAGTGGGACTCCTGAGACTCAGGCTACTAGTGGAGCTTAACCCGAATCTCACCTATAATGAATGGGGAATAACCAATACCGCTAGAGAAAAGGAATGTCACGTGGTCAGGATAGGCCTAGTAAGGAACACTGTCATTTTACATACTCATGTTTCTTAAATTGCCTTCTCTTTTACACAGGATGACTTTTGACATAAATTTGCATGTGTGACAACGCAGGATAACATTCTCTGAATCAGCATTGCTTACAGTCTACTTCGTGGACACATTATCACAACACCATGAACATTTAGTATAAGGGATAAAGTTCACTGCATAAGGTGACGACGCTATCCAACTAGTATAAACAATTCCAGCCTGACAGGGGTTGCGACATGGGCAAATGGGTGCCAATTATTATATATATAGAACCACTTCCTTGTTTAGGCAGAGCAGCACTCAGGTGACACTGTGAGGTCACTACATGCTGGAATTCCAGCTCAGCTGATTCCTGTTTACCGACACAAGGGATGTCCAGCTCTCCACCAAGACGAACAGCCTGGTGGGGATTTGGCAGACCACCTACCCTAGGCAGAACTAAGGGGTCTATTACGATGGCGGTCGGAAAACCTCCCCGACTGCTATGGTAGCGGGAAAAGACCACCCGCATGGCCCGCGACATCACCGCCGGTCGAATTACGATGATCCTTGGTCGAAATCCGACCGCGGCGGTCGGTTCGCGGGCCTTAACATTGCGGCGGTCACTGCTGCCCGCAGCACCGCCGCGATGTCCAAAGGTGCATGTCCTGCATTTCCCTGCACTGCGTGGCAGGCACTGCACAGTGCCTGCCACCTGGTACAGGGGAATGTAGGGGGGGACCATGGGTTCCCCCCCAGTGCACCCACCTCCCCCCAAAACATCAGGGGCCCGCAACGGGCCCCCGGAAGACAATCTCCGCATGCCTTTCCATGGCGGTCTGACCGCTGAGGAAAGGCTGGCTACCGCCGGCATCATAATCGTGCCGGCGGAGCCTACTCTGCACCGCCACCATTATCCCGGTCCTTTTCTGTCTGCCAGGCAGGAGTGCGGATTGCAACCGGCGGAAAAGCGGCGGTCAGAATTTCCCACCGCCACGGTCACCACCACCATCCTAATCAGACCAGCGGTTTTCTTGGTTGCGATCGCGGTCGGATGACCATCGCCGGTCCGGCGGGTGCCACCGCCGGCCCGGCAGTGGTCATCCGACCTCCATCGTAATAGACCCCTAGGTTAGGGAGTGCTAGATAGGAGTACACTATACACAGTACTTATATGCTCGTATAGATTCACTGTCTTGGCACAATGGTGGAAATGTTGATCTTTTTCACTGTTCTTGTAATGCTAATTATGCTAATCTGTTTCATTCTATTGATTATCGCAGCGCACTCAGGAATAGCACTCGTTACTTAGCATGCATTTAGTACGCATGCCATTACAACGCGGTCGCTTGAACGACCGCGTTGTTAGTTCGCATACCTTTACTACGCAATTCGGAACAACGAATTGAGGTAGGGGGCGCTGGATGTTGGAATAGTATAATTTACTATTCCAACTCCAGTCTTTGCGGACACTAGGGAAGGTGTTGGATTTTAAACCAAACACATTCTCCCCCCTAACGCAAGTCGTTGTTCCGACTTGCGTAGTAAAGGTATGCGAACTAACAACGCGGTCGTTGTAACAACCGCGTTGTAATGGCATGCGAAGTATCGCATGTGAAGTAAACGCTGTTTACCCGCACATATTTTATACAAGAATCATAATTCTTCAATGAACGTTGAAATGCCTTGCTGAGTATTTCTTGTGTACTTTTTTGGGTATGCATTAAAGTCTAAACGAAAACGTTCTAGATCTGTTACTATGATTTACTTGGGGGATCGGGGTTGTCATGTTCTGAGGTTCCACACATATTTGTTACCCTGTAAAGTTAGGGGTGCAGATGGTCCACAGTGGGCTAGAAGGGATATAGGCCAACATATCCTGAGGGTGTACATGGAATCAGTCTGGCATAATCCTGACTTTTTATGTTGTCCAACAAACGCACAGTTTTACCGAAGAAGGTACAAGCCGTAGGGCAGGGAATGGGATGCAGGAACCCACCTATGAATCACTAGAGCCCCAAATCAGGGAACTGTGTATATTGTAAGTGAATGTCCTATTTTACTTTGTGTACATAAAGAAATACTCCTTTTTTTCATAAAAGCAAATATTTGACTTGACAATCATTTATTGCTGCTGCTGAATGTATTTTGAGTTCTGAGCCTGTGTTCATCCCCCATGTCCATCTCTCCCCCCGAAAGGATTTGGACTGCTCAACCAGCGCTACTACTGAGAGTCAAGTGCTGAAGGGTTACTTAGGCCAGTTGTTCAGGATCGAGCACTGGGAGTAGGTTGGGCACCGGGACATCAGGAGTAAAAGGCCTCAACCCCCATGGTTGGGCTCAGTAGCTACTGCTTGCCCTGTGGCCCTCTGAGCGGGGTTCTCACACTATCCCCCAAAAATTTTAAGCCAACGTATTGTTTAGACCAACTGACAGAAATGCATTTTTACATGCCAACAGATTTATTATCGTTAAAGGTTAATTAGAATGATGTCATGCAGTCAATTGCTGTGATAAAAGTACATTTATTCAGGTAACAATCAGTATAGATCAGCCTCATGAAAGTTGATTCAGCAGTTCATTTAGCGAGGATAAGAAAAGAAACAGATAAAAAAAAGCTCACTGATTTTTTTGCCAAAAGGAGACGAATTACTGTGTAAAATCCAATTGACAACAAAATAGAATTAATAATATTTATTAATACATACTTCATTTGATCATTTAAGATAACAATGTTATAGAATATCATTGACTCCTAACAGAGTTAAATGAAACGTTAAATAGAATATTCAAGAAACCACTGTTATTTGTACATTAAGCACAATAAATTTGAAAGAAAATTGAGCTTTGAAAATTTGTGAGATGTTTAACAAAAGAGTTTGGAACATTTCTGTACAATAACAACAATTCTAATTGTATATATAAAGGCGACATAGCGTATTATCTAGGTATCAAACAGATGTGTATATTTTTTTTTTCTTTACACAAGTGATAGCAACTATACATGTCCGCTCTGGACAATATTATGTGGATCAAACCTCCAGGAAAGGAAGAAAAGACAAGGTGGCTGAGAATCAAGTGAAACATTCAATGCAAAAATGAACGATCAGCTCTGATCTGTCATTTTAATTAGAAAGGGTACTCTTTGAGGCAAATGTGGTTATAACTAAGAGATGAAGTTGAACCTTAACCAAGAGATGGAGAACGTAGAGTAGTACTGAGCCAAGGAACACGGTTAACAGATGAATAATGTTAGCGATTTGATTGGCGGAATGGCAAAGCTGAAATAAAACAGGCCATTCCAATGACTTTATCTCAGCATTACTAGTCAGAAATTAGGATAGTTATAAAAAACAGGGTACGTTTGAAAAGCTACTACTCTTTACACAACCACAAAACATCGGTGCTGAACCATCTTGCCCCCTTTTGCTATGTCAACATGGTAACGACAAAAATCCACATGTGATGTGCTGTTACAGAAGTGTTTATCAACCTTAGAGTCTTTTGACACAAATGTGAAAATAGTTTGCTCATAAAGCAATGTGTTTTTAAACAATGCTCCATTGAGAAAAAATGTCATGCAAATACACCATTTAAAATATTCGGAAATGGCACAATAAATCCAGGAAACTATTTTGCAGGTAAAAAATGGTTGATGCGTTTCAGCCAAAGTCTTCCTCAGGAGCAAACGTACCTTTGTCATTCACAGTAATGAGAAATTATCTTCATATTAGAAAATTATGGTAGGGTAGCACAAAGGGGTGGTCAAATAATGTTTGGGGGCAATATGTTTGACCAAACCTGGAAGATAATTGGCTCAATTATAGATGAGCTCACATGACAGGAGAAGCTATCAGTCAAAAGAGAACAGATAGCCTACGGCTTGTCTAGGAGTGACACCTGACGTGGACTGAACAACAGAAGAGCAAATCTGGACAAAGGAAAATGCCAACGCACCAGAGCACTGAACCAGAGAGACACATATTGGGTTCACATATTAGACACAGTACTGAATCAGAAAACTTACTTTGTTTTATAAGATACAAGATGGCAGACAATGAAGATGCAAAAGCAAAAAAAGTAATGGTGTTCTTGTACTTGTGAGCTTATTGGAGGAAGTATGAACATTACTCAGCATGTAAGGGGGTATAAGGAGAGATCACTTCCCAGTTAATTGAGGAAGACAAGCATAGGCTGGATAAAGAAGAAGAAAGCAAAACAAGCTTCAATGTATGGAATAATATGTTTCAGACACCCTTGGATTGAGAGGACAATGAGAGGTACAGGTATGTTTGTTTGGCTCAGGACAAAGAGAAGGGAGTATAAAGTTATCAATGTCACCGGATTTAAATACTATTACTGTTGCTTTGATAGATATTGAAGTATTAATGAAGTGTGTTAAGAAGAAATTAAAAGGTATGGCAAGTTTGTAACTGTCATTTAAATGCAAGTGATTTTTATATTGCCAAAATATAGACATAAAATTACTGGTTTTCCTGTCTGTAAAATTAAATCATAAGCAATTTCCTGAGATTAATCCTGATGAACGAGCAAATCTACTTCGAAATGCACAGATGACAAAATACTCACCGTAATCACATAATGTAGTTATTTTATGTTCAGTGATGTAAGTGGGATGATAAAGGGAGGTCTTTAAAGGGGGCATGGCCAAACTAGAGTGAAAAAGAATCCTTTAAAAGAGGCATGACCTATATAAAGGCATGGCCTGAAACACGAAACTAGAATCCTGTGCTTGACACAGCGTGCCGCCACACTAGTATTCAGTGCCTTAAGGTGTGTTTTATCTGAGTGCAACCAAACATATTGAACATACACCTTAAGCAACGAACTTATTGGCTTTGCCAACCTTTGTTAGCACTGATTTTATTCAGTATAAATCAGTTCTGAAAATAGAGAATTCTTAAATCATGGGATTGTGAATTAAACATTCCAAAGTTCTGTTGAAGGAGGGGTATGTACTGGGTAGTCTCAAACAATCCATTATCCCATTCATATCACATTTCTCTCATTCTGACCTTTCAATCTGTGAGAGTCCATTTTTTGTCAATACATTACAAACTGAGCTTATGCTAACATTAGATTGAGTTTACACTGGCCTCCATCTTGCTTCAATGTCACAATATACAACGTGATGACTACTGCTGATTTCTGTTCTAAATTTTATGGCAAGCCAATATTATGCATTGTTCCTTTATTGCCCCCATACATAGCCAAAGCAAATGAAACTCAGAATTAAAATTAGAAAATGTTATATTCTGGAACTTCCTTGAACATGCATATTAGCCTAGAACCCGCAGCCATCTTCCTTCTTGGTTGCTGCTCATACACAGATAAGTACAATCCTTAGCGTTATATCATTTGGTATGTATAAGAAGGATTACAGTAAAACTAAGGGAATAACAGAATTAATACTATTATTAAGGTCTTAGGCTGCAGGGAATAGGTATGTTTATTAACATTCCTTTTTTAGAGAGACTTTTAATGGCAGCTAGTATAGTACATGGGTAAGTAGGTTGTGGCTTACTGTGTTTTGGATAGATCGAGTTTGGATTTTGGGAAGCACTGTATATCGCTGGGACGGTTTTATTCATTTGATCAGCATGGCGCTGACAGTCTGTGCAGGGGCAGGCTGCTGGCAATGGTCGCGGGTCAGAATACTGTGAGAGCCATTGTGCATCGATGTAAGAGGCGGGCTCATTTCGAGCCAGTATGTGAGGGGTGATTGACTTTGTTTTTAGAGACACACACTGAAAGAACTTAATAAGATATTGTAGCGCCTATTGTTTAATATTTATGATTATTATGGGTGTGTGCAGAGTGAGTCGCGTTGTCCCTTGATTTAGAACTCATGCTCAGTGAGCAGTGCATATAAAGGGAGCTCGAGACTCACATGGCAGGGACTGTGCATTGGTTCGAATTTTATTCAGTCTGGTGTACGCTTGTGTGTACAGCAGCCATTTGACTGAATTGGGAATCTTCCTATTGTTAATAGGAGATTAAGGGGAGTCCATACTTAGGGTAGTAACGCAGATCAAAGGTGTCGGTTGACATTTCACAGTACAGTTGTTTTTGACATCAAATGGAGGGAGTGTTTGTTATCGTGAGGAGAGAGAATGTATTTGTTGAAGCACTATGGTGTGTTATATTCCATATAGGTACCCTATATAGACACAGGTAACATCGCAACCTTTCACCTACATCCGTCCCTACATTACATACATAACGGTTCTTAGGCACTGACCTTTTACCTAGATATGACACTGCATTCATTTCCCTGGTTCGATTCTCATACATTATGCATGAGGCTTCTTGGAAGCACAGCAGGACTAACAGTAGGATTACCATCTCCTGTATAATATCTCTGTATAAAGTTCAGGCCCAACGTCAACCTTTAGGCCGACACAGTAACACAGCAAGGTAGGACCCCTGGGGAGACCTATGGGTATATATACAGCACATCTTGCTTAGGAAGATAGAGGAGACCGTGACTTCCCGGCTGGCACACTGACCAGAGACGCTAAGTTTCCTGCATGCAGACGATCCAGCTAACAGTGGTCCAACTCGAGACCAGGACGGGGTCCCACATTCTCTAAACTTTCAGGTAATGGGGTGGACTAGATCCTAGAGGGATTCTTGGCATAACACCTACACAGATGCTAGGTACATTTAGGTACATCTAGTTAGGGAGGCATCGTAGGAGTACGCACCTTTTATCATGTGTTTTATTTACTTGTATATATTCATAATTTCTGCAAGATGGTAGAACTATACTAGGGTATGATACACCTACTACCTCAAATGGAGGACTAAGTGTAAACATACGTACTGGGACCAGGAGAGTCCTGAAGAAGGCCGACGTGACCCTTATATTGGGCACATTGAAACGGCTGAAACATGTTGACCACCGGGCAGTAAGGAGGGGTGTAAGGGGCACATAATATCTCCCTAGCACCACCATCCTTCAATTTTTTAATCCTGGCCGGAGGATCCAGGAATAAAATAGATTTAGGGATACCTCTGAGTTAGTTTTAACACTCACCACACTGCACTTTCACCTCCATTGTTCCCAGTCACAATTTGGAAATATTGTTTTCTTCTTTTTATGTTGTGTTTGTCTTCCCCGACCCTATTGCTCCACCTCAGGCGTTGGTTGCGCCGGGGTGTATTGTAAGCAGCCCTATGATGAAGCATTTCACACTTTGGTGTGAGTGAGGGCAGTATTAAAACACATTGTACGCTTCCACTACAGCACGACACCACGTTTTCTCACGCCATACTCCTCTTGGTGTGTATAAGTAGCTGACTGGGGGTCTGGAGTAGGTGAGCACCGTACCCTCTCCCCTTCTTTTTTGTGTGTTAGAACTATACTATCCCTTTACTTTCGTAGTATTGCTAATCATATATCTCTGCTACTGTCTAACAGTTGTTGCAGCTCATCTATTCTACACTAGAATAACAACTGTTCAATAAATACTTATTGAAAACGCCCAGCCTGTTTATTCTGTGTAACTCTCTGAGACAAACTAAGTAAGCACGAGTGACTGAGCGAAAGGTAGTATATTGTTTCCACGATTCTGAGGGATCAGGGTTGTCATGTTCTGAGGTTGCCAGAATCTATTCTCTCCATGATAAGAGGAGATTACAGTGGCACTGTGAGCTAGCTAATACAGACAGGCTAACGTATCCGGTGGGTGTGCTCGGAATCCGTCCGCCACCAATCCCACAGTTTATGTTATCCAAAACGCGCAGTTCCTGTATAGGTAATATAGGAACTACACGGCAGGAGGCAGCAGAGGAACAGGCATTAGAAGTAAGGAGTTATGTAGACAGAATTTTTGTGGATTTGGCTGAAAGGTTAAATAAATAAAAAATAGATGGTTGTGTGGAAAGGCACATTATAAAGAGAGGAAAATCTAAGGATGTTGTGGAGGATGAGAATTTTTGGTCAGTAAAGGAAGTGGAAGCGAAAGCAGGAAACTCTGGTATTGTTCGCCAAAAGAGATCGCAAAAGACAAAGCGCCTTGAGGTACATGGTGATAAAAATACAAGAGGTTCTGGACGTAAGGCTTCAGAGTTGGGTAATGCTATAAAGGCAAAGTGGAAGAATCACAATGCAGTTGCATGTGACGAAATATCAAGTAGTGGTGATGTGGAATTAAGCTGTTCATCTGATTTAGATAAAAGAGAAGAGGAGCCTGAGAAACATAAAAAAGTGAGGTGGATCCAATTAACATTAAATATGAGGATAATGATTTTATGGATCAACTAGGATAAGAGATGCTTGATCCACATTTGATTCAACATCCTTTATCACTACAGTGGACGCCGGCTGAGCATGTAGCTCGTTATATATCATATTGGATATGGCAAGAAATACCTAAGGAGGTACAGACATGATTGAGGTTGGAATGTCCAAGACCTACATTGGAGTCTAAGGTGGCATATACACCAGAGTTGGACCCTAAGATGTTAACCTTTTTGAATAAATCTGGCAGTGACCCTAGAAAAGGGTTGGATAAAGGGACTTAGGGGTTGCCAGGATAGGCTTTTGGACATTTTAGGACCATTAACAAAGGTGTATGACTTGTGTGGAGAGGCACACATTCATTCTACAGGGATAAATGTGGTAGAGATGTGCCAAGGGATTCAAAGGGCTATATGCCTATTAAGAAATACAAATGCCGTTCTATGTATGGAGCGAGGGAAGAGCATATTAATGAAAATTGACCCGAAGTTGTCAGAACTGGCCAACAAAGAGTTTGGAGTAGAAAGTAAAGGTATTCTTTTCGGCGAGGAGTTTGTAAAGAAAATGTCCAGTATGTGGGCACCTTTAATTCAATTCAAAAGGCGCAAAAAGACATCAGGAAGTTTTTTGGAGGGTCCGGGAGAACGCGAGGTTGATTTTTCAGCCATGGACAAGGTATCACTCATGGATCAATTCCACGAGGTTTTAGACCCTATGGCTATAAGTCAGAGCAAAGTGGTTTTTATCATCAAAGACAGAGAGCAAGGGCTTGAGGAAGCCGGAGTGTGAGGAGATCAAAAGATGGAGCAGATATGTTTAAAGCAAGACCCTTTATGTAGCCATGTAAAGCTGGGTGGTAGACTACCTCAGTTTGTGTCACGATGGAAGGAAATTAAATAGAATCTGTGGGTGTTGAGGACAGTGCAGGGATATCAAATAGATTTTGTAGGGACACCAGTGCAGGACAGATGCCCAAAGATGTTAAGATTTACAAAGGATCTAGAAAAGTTGGTAACGCAGGAAGTGAAGGCACTTCAAGAGAAAGGGGTAATAGAGAAAACGAAATTCTGTCCAGGGTGTTTTGTATGCAATATTTTTCTAGTGGAAAAAAGGACAAAGGTATAAGGCCAGTTATAAATCTAAGAGGATTGAATGATTGGGTGTCTTACAATCATTTCAAAATGGAAGGCATACATATGTTGTGAGACCTTTTAAGGAAAGAAGATTGGCTAACCAGGTCGGATTTGAAGGATGCATACTTGACAATTCCAGTATGTCCGGAACAAAGGGACTTCATTCAGTTTCAATGGAAGAGAGTGCATTGGAGATTAAAGAGCCTACCATTCGGACTGACCTCAGCACCATGGTGTTTTACTAAGGACATGAGACCAGTTATGGCTTGGTTATTGTCAAGAGGGGTACGTCTGATGGTTTATCTGGACGATGTTCTGATCATGGCAGAAACGAAGGAGTTAGCATTAGAGCAGACGGACTTACCAGTGCAAATTCTAGAGGACTTAGGTTTTGTGGTAAATAGGGAGAAGTTGTGTTTGGCCAAGACCTACCATCACTAGAAAGCAACTGTTAACGCCCAAGACGAGACCAGAGACGATTAGGGAAGATAGTGAGTCAGAGGAACAAGAACAGTCGGACCAGATTGATATCCCAGATGTAGACTTAGAGCTGAGCAATATAAAATGACCTAAAAGAGAGAGAAAGATCAATAAAAAATATTCAGGTCCAGACTGGACATAACTCGCAAAAATCAAGTTCAACACTATTGACTGCCTGACTGACCCTGATGAGCCTCCCTGAGATTAAGGACTTGTGACAAAAAGCTTTTCACTTTGACAACTGACAAATGTCAAAAGGACAAACAGAAAGTTAGGGTAACTGTCAGAGGACGATAACTTCTTTAGACCTAAATCCTGGTAGATTTCGAGATTGGGTAGAGACAATAGCATAATAACAATAGGACTAACCCTTTATTAGAGATTTCATTGATCTGATTTAACTAAACATGACACAATAAAAATTTTGCAGTGTGACTGCAAGTCTGTCAGTTGCCAATACAGTATCTGTGTTAGGAGGGCTGTTGGATGTTTACTTGCTGAGAGGGGATAATCCTCACATTTAAATCAATTTTACCCTTGCCCCCGTAGACAGGCTTCTATCGCTTCACACCTCCCACACCATGAGAGTGTGTATAGTTATAATGTATATTACCAGATGTTGTCTGAATATGTAAAAGTCATGGGGGTAGAGGACTGCTTTGTCTGCTCTTAACTTCCTGCTTCTGCAGCTGAAGGAGCAGCTTACTTTCACTTCCCTCTGTCATACTCATTTTCCTGCTCTGTCTTCTTAAATCTATTTTATCAAAAGTCTATTGAACTATTTTATTCTGACTTTGATGACCCTTTGGAAAATGTGCCCATTGTTGGTGCAGAAAATCTGTATTTGGTGGATGACTAAACACATCTTTCGCTTTTACAAAGGGTCAAAATCATGACTAACATGAGCATTATCAATTATAGCGTACATGATGTAACTTGCAAAGTTAACCAAGATGAGAGGGTGTTCGTAGATGAATTGAACAAAAGGATAAGAATAGATGAGGAAAGAGGAGAAGGGAAGATGAGAGCAGAGCATATTATTGGGAAAGGTAAGGAGATCTTAAAGGAGCCGCCTCCCAGATTAAGTATTGAAGTCACCAAGAAAGGGCCTTTACGCATAAAACAACAGTCAGAGGAAAAAGAGACAGTTGAGAAATTGGGATAGAGCGAGTGCAAAACATAATTACTTAGTTTAAAGGAAAACGTTTTCTAATTTAGAGGTTAGCATCAAGGGCATTTATTAAGTGTGTGGTAAATCTGCTTATTTTTACGTACCACAAAATTGGGTAGGCAGTTGTTATGCCACTTTAGTTTCCCCAGGATCTACCATACTAATGAGATAGAATTTCCTCTTGAGCAGTACATTAGATGAAGTGAGCCAAGCTTCAAGCAGATCCTTAGTGATATCTTTGTAGCACTTATAGCCTCTATAGGAATGACATTAAATGACGTGAAGATCAGAAAACTGTCCACTTTAGTCGATCGGCTTGCAACCAACACCAAAGGTGCATTGACAATGGTTAAAAAGAATTGCTTGTAATGACAGCTATGATTATGCAAAATCGCCTTGCGTTGGATTTACTCCTCGCAAATGAAAGCGGGGTTTGCAAAGTCAATCATGCTTGGGAATGTTGTGCATACATTCCCGCATAGATAAGCAGTTTGGCAGCTATATTACTAACGTTACGAACATAACGCAAGAATTAACTGAGTTGGAAGAATCAGGTGCCTTGGAAGGATAAGGATCAGTCTTTGGATCAATTGGTAAAGGTTTTGCTAACATAGGAGAATGACTTGTTAGTGTAGGAGGAGGAATTCTGAAGTTACAACTAAGTCCTCTCTTGATCATACTAATTGGAATTGCTTGTGTGCTCATTATCTTGTAGTGTTGCAAAGGAATTTCATTACAGAAGGGGATGAACTGTGGGAATGAGAAGCTACGCGAGGAAGAAAGTGGAAAAGAGATGCAAAGCGAACTTTATGACACTATGAAGGATCGGGGAGAGACCAAACAAAAGAATTCAAAGTTGATGAATGATGTGTTCTAATAATGAATTTAAGTGATGATTAAAAATCATCAGAGGGGGGACTGTGAGAGTCAATTTTCTGCCAATAAAGAGCATTACAAACTGAGCTTATACTAACATTTGATTGTGTTTACATTGTCCTTCACCTTGCTTCAACGTCACAATATACCACGTGATGACTACTACTGATTTCTGTTCTAAATAAAGTATGGCTAGTGTTCACTTCTTTAAGCAGACAGTGTTCTCAGAAAAGTTTTCTCACTGTACTGAGTCAAGGATGTTTCCATCCGACCTAGGCTCTTGCTAAAACAAGGCATCTGTTCAACTGTTCAGCTAATGTATTACTATCCTGAGAGAATCCTCGAATGTATTCTGTAGTAAAATGTTTCTTCTAGCTTGTTCCCTATTGGTGCAACCCTGAGAACCAAGTATTCCTACAGAATGTATGAAAGTCGTTGTCTAAAGTCCTAAAGAGTATGTGGATTTCTGTAAACATCATAGACCTCTTTTCCCCATCTTAGAACGCAAATCTATGGTGGATTTCGCCTTGAACAGTACTGAGGTTTTTGTACTTATGGTTTACATGCTTTGCTGCTAAACTTGCTTGTGACATGTGACAGAAGCTGGCTTTGTATATACTATACCAAAGTAAGGTATAGAGTCCAGGGAGTCCCTAGAGGTATTGCAGAGGCTAAATTAGGTAAGTACTAACAGCTCTCTTTGTGGTAGTGTGGGCGTGCAGTTAAGCTTATCCAGAGGGTGTGTTAAGCATTTATTGTATTCACTCATCTGATGCACACACTCAGAGACTGAATCCAGACCAATTGGGTAAGTATAAAAAAGGTATATTTGTATTTTTTTTCTAGAACCAAGCAGGACTTGGTACAGGTCGGTAAAATATACTTCCAAATCTAAACCTTTATGCAGAAATGCAATTGAGGATGGATTTGCAGTTGTTACAGGTTTGTATCACTTTAAAAAGCAGTTTGAATTACACAGTAATTACTTTCAGAATACCTTTTTGTCACTTTTGGATTACTTTGAGTACTGGGGGTGGTATGCCTAGATACCACACCTAAGGTTCTCACAATACAGGGTAAGTAAGACTTTTTATACTTTGCAGTTTAGTTCTCTTTTCTCCATAGAAACATCTGTTCAACACTTAGAACATTTTAGACCAAAAATCTCATAACATGGGTTCCTATGGGAGAAAAGATGTGAGCAGTTTCTCAGGTAAATACATGACTTACAAGTGGGAGTTTTGGGGGTTAGGACCAAGGTTCCCCAAGGTCTAGATGGGCACTCGAGTTGCACCACCAGCGGCACTGGGGCAGCCGGGTGCAGAGTGCAGGGGCCCAATGTTAGCCAATGGGGGTATGGAGGCCTTTGGTTAGGGACTGCTTACGAGTAAACTCGGGCGTTCAACTCTGCTACGCCGATGGAGTTTGCGGATTTTTCGCGACTCCGCACTCCGCTCAGAGTGCGGAGTTCAGCAAAAAACTCCGGCTCCGTGGCGTAGCGGAGTTTGCCCTGCCACAGTGCCACCCACCCCGAGCAGGCTTACCCTCACGGTGCTCCTCCGCTTCCGTGCCCTGCCCCGGCTGTCCTCCTCCTCCTGGCTGTCTTCTCTCCACTCCAGGCTCGCTCCCAGGCAAAACAAAACCCCTACGTCACTCTCGGGACGACTGCGCACGCGCAAGACGAAGAACAGGAGTTTCGTTTTGCCTGGGAGCGAGCCTGGAGTGGAAACAGAGACAGCCAGGAGGAGGACAGCCAGGGCAGGGCACGGAAGTGGAGGAGCGCCGTGACGGTAAGCCTGCTCGGGGTGGGTCAGGTGGCAGGGGGCGGAGCGGAATTCCACTGAGTTTTTAGCCAACTCCGTGGAATTCCGCGAAGTGGCACTACGCCAACTCCGCCCACCCTTACTTACGAGCAGGCCAATCGGGTGTGGGAGCAAAACTCCTAGGGTTAAGGTCAGCACTAGAGGGGCCAACAATCAGCACAGGAGCTGCACCACCAGCGGCACTGGGGCAGCCGGGTGCAGGGTGCCATAAAGACGTGGGGGACCCTGTGCTTTTCAAAGGAGACCTTCAGTTCGGTGAAGTTGCTGCAGGCTCAGGCAGGGACCCAGCCCATTCTGGGGGAGGAGGCATGACACCTCTGCCCAGGATGGGCTTTGTTTCTGGACCCAGAGAGCGGAGGCTCTCTACCCAGGGGTCCAGAAACCTGTCTGGTGGTGGCAAACGGCGGGAAGCCATTCAAGAACCACACCAGGGCTGGTCGATTTTCAGTGGGCATCTCTAATATGCCCTCTGAGTGCCTTTTACATTAAATCCCACACTGGCAACAATGTGGGTTTAATGTGCTGAGAAGATTGTTACCAAACTTCCCAGTTTTTAGTAAAGCCATTATGGAGCTGTGGAGTTTGTAATAACCAACTCCCAGACCATACACTCTTTACGGCTTTACTACACTTACAGTATCTAAGAATGGACTTAGGCACAGTAGGAGCACAGGGCTCATGCCACTGTGCCCTCACCTGGAGGCTAGTGCACCCTGATAGAGGGGTTTCTTACCTAGGCCTCAGGCAGTGGGTTGTAGGTATGGCACACTGGAATGTGTGCAATGTCGACTCTTCACTTTTCTCTGCACCAAAACACGCAGCCTGAGGTGGCAGTGTGTAGGTGTTAAGGTACGGGGCCTCTAAAGGTGGCACAATAGGTGCTGCAGCCCTTAGAGGCCTTCCCTGGTCATAGTGCCAATGGTACCCACGGTACCTTTTATAAGGGGCTTACCTGTGCCCAGGGATGTGCCAATTTTGGGTACAATGGTACAGTTTTGGAAAAGAACACAGGCCCTGGAAACCTGATTGGCAGAGACCCAGGGTACATCAAGTCAGGTTGCATCAGATGTCAGGCAAAAAGTGGGAGGTCGCCATGCAAAAAGGGGCACTTTCCAACAGCATGTTTATTGTAATCTGCATCTAAATTATTTATATAAATCTTTAAAATGACAATCCTTGTAGGAGCAGCTCATGTCAGGGAAAAGAGGCATGGCAGGCGGGGTGGATGGGGGACAACAGAAAAAAAAAAAACTTACCTGCCGCCCTCCAGCATCGCGCTCTTCTGCCCCTCTCCACTGCAGGCACAGGTTCCCAGACTTCCCTACGACCAATCCTGAAGCTACTCTTATGCATGAGAGCAGCTTCAGGATTGGCCTGAGTGCCGTGAATTTGCACTCTCAGACATACTGGGAGCCTGTGCCTTCTCTCTACAACCCGGCAACGCAGCTCGGGTTGAAGAGAGCTTCAGTGCACATGACGGTTTGCCATACGGCCGGCCAAACCGTCATGCACACTGATAACAGCGGCCACCACTCCCCCGCCAGTACTGTCACCCCCCTGGCCTCGCCCCCTAGACTCGGCACACAGTAATAAAATGGGTTTAAGACCCGTTTTATTTTTCAAGTGTTTGACGGTGCTGGCAAAGGGAGCGACGCTCCTCCGCCATAGCAGAGGAGCTGCCGCTGAATACTTGCCTGCATTCTTTATAGAACGTTTCAGCGTTTCCATGTGAGTCCATGTAATTCGAACCAGTGACGGCTCCAGTAGGGGAGCACCAAAGTCCGTATCAGGACTAAACTGATCTCGGTCCTAGCAGTTGTCACACCCCATTGTAGAGAACTTGAGACTGATTTGCATGCTGACAGATCTCTGCCTCTACATTAGTCTTTTATGCCTTTTCTAGTCATACCTCTCTTTCTTCAGCCTTTGTTGCTATATCTTCACTCTTTCGTTCTGGATGTAGTTCCCTTACTTAACCATCCCTCTCTCCATCTCTTTTTCAACCACTTTCCCCAACTGCAAACAATGCATTTCCTTTTCTTTTCCTTTGGTGCTGTTAATAGTTTCACACCCGTGTACCTCCTTGTCACGAATCCCCATAGAATTGTAGTTACAACTGGCGCATATCTGACAATCACACTGTGTGCTCTGCAGAGAGGTCAAGGACTGGATGAGCACATAGTCTGAACCCATTTATGACTCATTGAGAAGCATTGTGAAAACCTGCTCTACTATCAGCCTCAACTCCAGAGCTCTCAATCATGTCCCATCCTGAAAACCCATTCACACCATGCAGTCATACAGTCACCAAGAGACGTCTAATGCGCAATATACACTGTACAATACTCATGTTGCATGAAAACAAAATTACGGAACCACATTAAGGAATCAGAAATAGGGACACATATGCCACGCAGCATAAAGTAAATTGTGTGGAGTGTAAACAGGAGCTGCATCACTGACATGGATTATCTTAGGGGTTTTTACAATCATTGTTGAAAGAAAGTCAGTGATTTTGTTTGTAAAGCTAGTAGCATGAATACAAGGCCTGATAAGCATCCGTTTCAAAATCAGTTTTTAATTGCTGCTTGCACTGACAGGATCCTCCCCACTCAAAGCCTTAGTTATGCTGTAAACAGAAAGAATCAGGAGCGGCTCCTCCGTTATGGTGGAGGCGCATCGCCCCCCTGCTGAAAGCCTGCAGAGGCAAACGAGAAAAACAAAATGATAATAAAACAATTTTATTTTTCGTCCTGCAGGCTGCCAGCCAAGCCGAGGGAGGGGCGGGGCCATCCATACTGACACTGCAGCACCAGGGTGGAGGAGGGAGTGGTGGGCACTGCTAAGTGCGCATGACAGTTTGGCCTGCCGTCTGGGGCCAGCCAAACCATCATGCCAACTTAGCCTTTCTCCAACCCGAGCTGTGTTGTACAGCCAGGTGGGTAACCAACACAGGCTCCCAGGCACTGTCTGAGGGCCGAACCAGGGCACTCAGACCAATCCCAGCGCTGCTCTCATGCTGGGAATAGTATTTCCAGCATGAAAGAAGCGTTGGGGATTGCCATCTGGGAGCCTGCGCAGTGTGTAGCAGTTCCAGGACGTCCTGGAGGCGAGGATGGGGAGCAAGGCAGCGGCCGTCAGAGCAGCAGGTAAGTGCAATTTTATATATTTATAATTCTGTTTGCCGTGATTTTTTGGGGTTTTTATTCCCCCTCACCTGCCCCACCACTTCGCAATGCAAGCGGCTGCTACTGGAAAGAATGATAAATAAGTGAACTAGAAAATTCAGTAAATACATTTATTATATGAAACTGCTCTACCAGAGATTAGATTGAAATTGCAAATAAATGTTTAACCATAATAAGTATTGGCCTGTGCCAGTTTTGGGCATGAACACTACTGCTCAATACATTGTTATATATGTTTAAAAAATAGCACATTGAGACAAGGGAGGAGCCAGAAAAGTAAACTATCCCTACTTTGAACCATATCCTGAATGACACTGAGTGAGTGAGTGAAGCGAGCAAGTGAGACGAGCAAGTCCACCACTCATTTGGCTGCTTTCCCACGGAAATTATGAAAGCAAAGTGCTCAAATTATGCTTTACACACACAATTCTCAATGGATCTAGTCATCCATCTATCCTTCCTTCTCTCTATTCATCCTTTCCTCTCTCTTTTCATCCTTCCTTCTCTTCACCCATCATTGTCCTCTACCCTTCCTCCTTTCCATCCTTCTCTCCATTCTTCTTTATCCTTACTTCTCTTCATCCATCCTTCCTTCATCCATCCTTCTCTCCACAGCTCTATCACTCCATCCATTACCCTTTCTTCATCCTTCATCCATCCATTTACCCTTCTTTCCATCCATCTCTCCAGCCACCTATCCTTCTCTCCATCCTTCCCACCCTTCTTTAAATCCTTGCTTCATTGTTTCATTTGTTCTTCCTGCGCCACAGTTCCATCATGCTGACCTGTTTGGAATCCAGTGTCTCCTATCAAAGTCAAAGAAGCCATAAACAAAAATGTACAGGTTTCATGTTACACGCACTGCCCAGTAGCACCAACCCCACCCTCACAAAGGATGCTAAAGTGGGTGGTTCATGACCCCCTGCACTGAGATATCAGTAGACGTTACAATGTTGAGCATGAAAAGGAATAACCCTAGAAGTCCGATGGCCTTCTGCTGTGAGCAGGCTAGCACTGAACCACCTATTTCACATTTAATGAAGGTGATTAGCCATTATCAGCCATGACTGCTCTTACACATCTGCAACAGAGCTGAGGTCTTCCAACTGTGAGGTGCACCCATCTGGGGAGGGGCCTGGCATCATCTGAAGAAGGTGTGCTTCCAAATCTCTCCTTATGGGAAACCGATTGTGAACAGGCAAACAAGCACACCGGCCTGCGAAAAGACTAAAGAAATCTCAAGCCACACAATAATGGTGATACATTGATCAGTATCATTGCAATGGTTAAAGTTCTTTTGGACTTCTTTTCACAGGCAGTTGTAGTTGGTCTGTGAAAGTGTCCCTGACAGGTGTTAAGAGGTAGCCTGGAGTAAGGGCGCACTGCAGGGACTCGTAGGAAAGGAGGGGAACTTGAGCTCAGAGGAGGGAGACAGGATTGGGGTGCTAAAGAAGCCACAAGGCACACTGAAAGGACGGTGCTCTGCAGTAGCTGGTGGGGAATCAAATGATAAAAAGTTATTGAGGGAGAGAGAGCATGGAGGGATTGAGAAGTGCACCAGTCAGGACCTTGAATTGAGGCAGCACTGGGACTGCCTGGGGGAAAGAACTGCTGCAGAAGCCTGGAGTAAGTGTTGCTGGATACTGGAGTATACTTCTCAGCATTTTGAGTGTCCTATGTGTGTGATACTGAGAGCTTTTGAAGAGTGGTCCTATTGAAATCAATGGAGATAAAACGTTTTTGTAGGTTGAGGAAGGTTTTCAGGTTGGGTGATCACATTTAGGTGAATGGGAGGAATTTTGTTTGTTTGGAGGCTGAATATCAGCCCATGGACGGTGACATCCTCCGGACGAGAGAAAGTTAAGTAGTATGTGTAGGAAGCTGGCTCTGTATATACTATACCAAAGTAAGGTATACTGTGCACAGAGTTCACTGGATCCCCAAAGTTATAGCAGAGGCTAAAGTAGATAATACATTACTCTCTTTTGTGGTAGTGTGGTTGAGCAGTCAGGCTTATCAGAAGGGTAGTGTTAAGCATTTGTTGTACACACTCAGCCAAGAAATGATGTCATACACTCAAAGACTCAATCCAGACCAATTGTTTGTATAAAAAGTTATTTTGTTCTTTTATTTCTAGAACCAAGATATACTTAGTCGCAGGGAAATTAAACTCTTCATACAATGTTACTTTTCAAAATGCAGTGAACACCGGCTTTGTAGGAACATTCAGATTACTTCTGCAGTTGAGAAAACGATTTGTAGACCGTTCAAAAATTCTTGTAATTACATTTAGATTACTTCATGATTACTTTTCTAGCTTAGCATGAATCACACTCCTAACACAGTTTAAGCAACACAGGACATTGATACACAGGTTAACTCTGATGAAGCACTATGGGGCATATTAGCAAGGGCGTTATCGCCGCTTTAGCGGCACTTTTTGCCGCTAAAGTGGCGATATTGTTAACGCCCTATTAGCAAGCTGTCGCTAACAGCTGTTAGCGACAGCTTAATGGCTAAGCGGCCGTTTTGGGTGCCGCTTTGCATGTCAGCGATATTTATCGCTAATGACATGCAAGTAGGCGTTCCCAACCAAAAGTCAACAGAAACAGCCGCTAACACAACTACCCCCTATTAGCAATGCGGCCCCGGACCCAGGTAGCGATGACAAAAGTCGCGCTAACCGCGGTCATCGCTGGTATTTTTACACCTGCCCCAAAGAGTACTTACCCATATTCACAATGGGAGGTGGATTGTGGGGCTGAGTCCACCGTGGCATATCATCAAGCATTCCCCTATCGCTGCCCTATTATTGCTGGATTCCATGCGATTAACTGGCATTCCGCCGCTGTCGCTGGATTAATTATCGCCTTGGAGATACGCGTTGCTAATAACGCGCTATCTCGGCGATCAAATCCAGCGATAGCCGGCGATAAAAAAATAAGCGCTAAGCGCGCTTTGCGATATGTATCGCAAAGCGTTGCTAATATGCCCCCAAGTTACTTTTTGTTGCAGTACAAGACAGTTCAACACATTTCGAAGAATTTTCAGAGAAAAACCCCCATGCGATCCTATGGAGAAAACAAAGTTAGCAATTGCAGGTAAGGAAAACAGGGGCATATTAGCAAGACCCACGTTAAAATTATCGCCGTTTTAGCGGCAGGAAACTGCCGCTAAAACGGCGATAATGGGCTTGCTAATATGCGTTATGGAATTCCAATAGAATCCCAGGTTAGATGTCCTGCACATCTAACCTGGGCTTCTATTGGAATTCTATAACGCATATTAGCAAGCCCATTATTGCCGTTTTAGCGGCAGTTTCCTGCCGCTAAAACGGCGATAATTTTAACGTGGGTCTTGCTAATATGCCCCACAGTTTTTAAGAGTAAATTTTTAGGGGTAGAACCAAGGTTTCCCAAGGGTCAGTTCTGCACACAGGGAGCAGCACGAGCGGCACTGGGGTGGCCGGGTCAAGAGTGCAGAATGACAATGTTATCCTATGGAGGAAGGGGGATGTTGGTCTTGCGCTGCCCAAAGGTAGGTAAACGCGAGAGATGGGATCACACCCAGGGGGTTTCAACCAGCACCAACTCAATACCCACAGCGGTTCAGGAGCGGCCGGGTGCAGGGTGCAAATACACCGTCGGGCGCCCAATGCCAGTCAATGGGGGATCTCGCTTCTGCTCCCAGGCTGCAGGCTCGGGCCAGGAGGCCGGGCGGAGGAAACCAACAGCTGGGCAGGTAAGTTGGAGGGCTCAGGGACGTAGATGCACCACAGGTCCTCTTCTCCAGGGCGCTGGGCGGCCGGATGCAGGGGTGCTTTTGAGGTCAGATTTCACCTTACCGGGCCACTGGCGGTTGGGGGGGGTCTCCATGCAGAGGCTGCAGGCGACGTCGGAGAGTCCTGGAGGGGTCAACCCACGGTGGACTTGGACTCTGGAGCACTGGGGGACCTCGCTGGGTCTGGTGGACCACTTGAACTCGGGCCATAGGCAATGGGTGCAGTGGTGGTTCCAGGTGTCGAGTTTCTTCGTCCTCATCAGGGTCCGAGTCTTTCTTTGGAGTTTTGTTCTGAACAGAGCTGCTGTTCACACGAGATCCGGTCTTTGTTGAAGGCAGTCAGCACTTCCAGGGGTTCTGGAGGTCGCTGGCTGCAGGACAAGTTAACTTTTAGCGCAGGATCTCTGGAAACCGCAGATGGGCCGGTAGGTCTGGGGCCAAGTCAGTTCTTCTCTACAGTCTCATCTGCTGTGCGATTTCTTCCGTCCTTCTTCTTTGTAGGTTGCAGGAATCTACCTCCTGGGTTCAGGGATGCCCCCTAAATACTGTATTTAGAGGGCATTTTAGGGGTCTCAAAGTAGTAGCCAGTGAGCTACTTACCTTAGGGTGTCTACATCCTTGATGTGCTCACCCCATGTGGGGGAGTGAGCACATTTCCTAACCCTGATTGGGGGATGCCCTCCATCAGCAAGATGGCAGGCACTGTGGAGTGGGCTTCACCCCGCCTCCCCCACCTGTAGGGTGGGCTGGCAGAGGTGGGCACACCCCTCGGGCTTGCTAACTTTTCCCGCCTGTCTTCCAGCTAAAATTGAGGGAGAAGACAGGGTGGGGGCCACGTGCTAGCAGGAGTGGCTGGGGTCGCAATGCAAAGGTGGGAGGGTCTTAGAAGCTGCTCAGCCCTTCCTGACCTGGGGGAGGTGTTAGGACCTCCGCCCAGGAAAGGCTTTGTTTTCTGGACCCAGAGAACGAGGGCTCTCACCTCAGGGGTCCAGAAACCTGTTTTGTGGTGGCAGACTGGTGTTTACCAGTCAGGGAACCCACCAGAGGCTAGTTTGGTTTAGGGGTCTCCTCTAGAATGGATCCCTGAGTGCAAGGGTTAAAAAATCTGACACTGGAACCAGTGCATGTTTATTATTCTGAGATGTTTGATACTAAACATCCCAAGATTCAGTAAAGCCATTATGGTGCTGTGAAACTCGTAATGACAAGTTTCCAGACCATATACTCTTATATGGCTTTACTGCACTATAATATCTAAGAATGGACTTAAATATTATAAGGGCCTATCTGCTCCTGCCGATAGGTCCTCACATGAGGTATAGTGCACCCTGCCTTAAGGGTGACTTACCTATGCCTCATGCAGTGACTGGTAGGCATGGCACACAGGGATGTGTGCCATCTCAACTCTTCAGTTTTAGCTGCACCAAAACACACAGGCTGCAATAGCAGTGGCCTTTCTCTGGCTACCAGACCCTTAGGTACCATAGGTACCCCTTAGAAGGAACTTATAGGTAGGCGTGAGTTGTGCCAATTGTGGAAAACAATGGTACATTTTAGGGAAGGAACACCGGTACTGGGGCCTGGTTAGCAGGAACCCAGTACATGCTCAGTCAAAGTTGCATCAAGTATTAGGCAAAAAGTGTGGGGTACTGCAACAGAACCCCAGCTTCCTACAGTATGTCTTTCAGGGAGAGTGTGGTGCAATAGTCCAGAGGGTTAGAACAGTGCAAGTAAGGAGTGAGAAAGTGAGCTGCAGGAAATAGGGAGGGAGCTCTATGGAAATTCAGAAGGTAAGCAGAGACACTGTGTGGGCCTGGTGAAAGCAATGTAGGAATCAGCAGTGAGGAAGGGCTGCAGGAGTCTAGAGAGATGGGAAGAGGAATGGCCCACTCCTGTATCTCTCGTGCCCCAGTACAATCTCCGATGTACAATACAATTGAATAAGCTTCCTCCAAATATACATCTTCTACGCTCCCAAAAATGTAAGCTGTGCACACACATCAGCTTGAAAGGGGGGCAGCCAGACGCAAAAGCTTTTTTCTTGCATTAGAATGTTTTTAAGACTACTGCTGTAAAGGAACGCTGGTCTTGCTGCCGTCGTAGTCCTATTTTTATTTCCATCAAGGCCCATGAAAATAGAAGAAGATCTCTGGCAATATATGAAATCTGCAAACACAAAGAGATGATGTACAGAGTGCTGAAACTTTTCAAACACTCACCCTCAGTCACAGATCTGGGTTGAATCCATCATCATTCTTTAGCGCACTTCGCCACCTCAGTTCAGACCCAGCTATATGCAAATCAGTCTTGACCCTGTGCCTCATAGCAACAGTCCAGCCCGAACTGCCAAGCCAGGTCTTCCCTGAACCGGACCGGTTTTGGGGTAACACCCCTCTTCAGCCAGGCTAGCTTGAATCCAGTGGCAAAGTCAATCAATCAATCAATCATATCATTTGTAAAGCGCACTACTCACCCGTGAGGGTCTCAAGGCGCTGGGGTGGGGAATGCTGCTACTGCTCGAAAAGCCAGGTCTTGAGGAGTTTTCTGAAGGTCAGCAGGTCTTGGGTCTGCCGTAGGTGGATGGGGAGGGTGTTCCAGGTCTTGGCGGCGAGGTGGGAGAACGATCTGCCACCCGAGGTCGCTCTTCGGAAGCGGGGGACAGTGGCGAGGGCGAGGTCGGCGGAGCGGAGCTGGCGGGTGGGGGTGTAGAAGCTAAGTCGTCTGTTGAGGTATGTTGGTCCGATGTTGTGGAGTGACTTGTGTGCGTGACCGGGAGCCAGTGCTGGTCTCTCAGGTGGGGTGTGATGTGGCTGCGGTGAGGGATGTCGAGGATCAGGCGTGCAGAGGCATTCTGGATGCGTTGGAGCCGTCTCAGGAGTTTGGCCAAGGCTCCTGCGTAGAGGGCGTTTCCGTAGTCCAACCTGCTGCTGACGAGGGCCTGGGTGACCGTTCTTCTCGTTTCAGTGGGGATCCACTTGTAGATCCTGCGGAGCATGCGGAGGGTGTTGAAGCAGGCGGAGGAGACGGCGTTGACCTGTTTAGTCATGGAGAGGGTGGAGTCGAGGATGACCCCTAGGTTGCGTGCGTGGTCGGTGGGTGTTGGGGCGGTTCCCAGTGCGGTCGGCCACCAGGAGTCGTCCCAGGCCGAAGGGGTGGATCCGAGGATGAGGACCTCCGTCTTGTCCGAGTTCATCTTCAGTCGGCTGTTCCTCATCCATTCAGCGACGGCCTTCATTCCTTCGTGAAGGTTGGTTTTGGCGGTGTGGGGGTCCTTGGTGAGGGAGAGGATCAGCTGGGTGTCATCGGCGTAGGAGATGATGTTGAGGTCGTGCCGACGGGCGACGTGGGCGAGCGGTGCCATGTAGATGTTAAACAGAGTTGGGCTGAGGGAAGAGCCCTGGGGTACGCCGCAGATGATCTCGGTGGCTTCGGAGCGGAAGGGGAAGGCGGACGCTCTGTGTTCTGCCGGAGAGGAAGGAGGTGGTCCAGTCCAGGGCCTTCTCTTGGATCCCGGCGTTGTGGAGGCGTGTTCGTAGTGTGTGGTGGCAGACCGTGTCGAAGGCGGCTGACAGGTCCAGGAGGATGAGGGCCGCCGTTTCTCCGTTGTCCAGCAGGGACTTGATGTCATCGGTGGCGGCGATGAGGGCAGTCTCGGTGCTGTGGTTGCTGCGGAACCCGGACTGGGAAGGGTCCAGGATGTTGTTCGCCTCGAGGTAGCGGGTCAGTTGTTTGTTGACGGTCTTCTCGATGACCTTTGCCGGGAACGGGGAGCAGGGAGATGGGCCGGAAGTTCTTGAGGTCCTTGGGGTCCGCCTTGAGTTTCTTGAGTAAGGCGTTGATCTCGACGTGCTTCCAGCTCTCCGGGAAGGTTGCAGTCTCGAAGGAGGTGTTGATGACTTTCTGGAGATGGGGTGCGATGGCTGTGCTGGCTTTGTTGAAGATGTGGTGTGGGCAAGGGTCTGACGGAGATCCGTAGTGGATGGTGTTCATGATCTTGATGGTGTCGTCGTCGTTGATGTTGGTCCAGGAGAGCAGGCGGTTGGTGCGGATGGTGGTCGTGGGGGCGGAGGTCTCAGTGGTTGTCGGGGCGGGCGTGGCGTTGAAGCTGTCGTGGATGTCTGCGATCTTGCGGTGGAAGAAGGTGGCCAGCGAGTCGCACAGGTCTTGCGAGGGTGGGACGTCGTTGGTGTTGGAGCTGGGGTTGGAGAGTTCCTTCACGATGTTGAAGAGCTCTTTGCTGTTGTGCACGTTGTTGTCTAGGCGTCTTTGAAGGAGGCCCTTTTGGCGGATCTGATGAGGTGATGGTGTCTGCGGGTGGCGTTCTTGTGGGCTGCGTGGCTGTCCGGTTTTCGTTCACGGAGCCAGATCTTCTCCAGCTTTCGGCAGGTTTGCTTGGAGGCCCGGAGGTCTTCAGTGAACCAGCTGGCTTTCTTGTTGGTGTGACTGTTGGAGGATTTCTTGATCGGGGCGAGGGTGTTGGCGCAGTCGTTGATCCACTGTCTGAGGTTGTGGGCGGTGGTGTCGGGGTCGGTGGGGTCGGCGGGTGGGCTCTGGGCGAGGGTGGTGGTTAGCTGGTCTTCGGTGACTTTGCTCCAGCAGCGGCGGGGCATCTGTTGGGTGCGGTGGTGTGTGGTGGGCTTCTTGAAGGTGAAGTGGATGCAGCGATGGTCGGTCCAGTGGAGTTCGGTGGTGTGGTTGAAGGAGACGTGGGGGCTTGCGGAGAAGATGGGGTCAAGCGTGTGACCGGCGGAGTGGGTGGGTGTTGTGACGAGTTGTCTGAGTCCGAGGTTGGCTAGGTTGTCGATCAGGGTTACACGTCGAGCAAGGGACACACGTCTGGGCATACCCTGCCAACTGAGGGCAAACAAAGCAAACACAAACAGATGATGGACGGAGTGCTGAAACTTTTCAAACACTCACCCCTAGTCACAGATCTGGGTTGAATCCATCATCGTTCTTTAGCTCACTTCGCCACCTCAGTTTGCTTTGTTCGCCCTAGGTTGGCAGGGTATGCCCAGACGTGAGTCACTTGCTCTCTTTGCCACTGGATTCAAGCTAGCCTGGCTGATGAGGGCTGTTAGCCCGAAACCGGTCCCAGGATGCTTGTTTTCGGTCCAGGGAAGACATGGCTTGGCAGTTTGGGCTGGACTGTTCCCATGAGGCACAGGGTCAAGACTGATTTGCATATAGCTGTGTCTGAACTGGGGTGGCGAAGTGAGCTAAAGAACGATGATGGATTCAACCCAGATCTGTGACTGTGGGTGAGTGTCTGAAAAGTTTCAGCGCTCCGTCTATCATCTCCTTGTGTTTGCTTTGTTTGCCCTAAGTTGGCAGGGTATGCCCAGACGTGGCTCCCTTGCTCACTTTGCCACTGGATTCAATCTAGCCTGGCTGATGAGGGCTGTGAGCCCGAAACCGGTCCTAGGATGCTTGTTTCCGGTCCAAGGAAGACATGGCTTGGCAGTTCGGGCTGGACTGTTCCCATGAGGCACAGGGTCAAAACTGATTTGCATATAGCTGTGTCTGAACTGGGGTGGCGAAGTGAGCTAAAGAACGATGATGGATTCAACCCAGATCTGTGACTGGGGGTGAGTGTCTGAAAAGTTTCAGCGCTCCGTCCATCATCTCCTTGTGTTTGCTTTGTTCGCCCTAAGTTGGCAGGGTATGCCCAGACGTGGGTCCTTTGCTCACTTTGCCACTGGATTCAAGCTAGCCTGGCTGATGAGGGCTGTTAGCCTGAAACCGGTCCCAGGATGCTTGTTTCCGGTCCAAGGAAGACATGGCTTGGCAGTTCGGGCTGGACTGTTCCCATGAGGCACAGGGTCAAGACTGATTTGCATATAGCTGTGTCGGAACTGGGGCGGCGAAGTGAGCTAAAGAACGATGATGGATCCAACCCAGATCTGTGACTGGTGGTGAGTGTCTTAAAAGTTTCAACACTCCGTTCATCATCTCCTTGTGTTTGCTTTGTTCGCCCTAAGTTGGCAGGGTATGCCCAGACGTGAGTCCCTTCCTCACTTTGCCACTGGATTCAAGCTAGCCTGGCTGATGAGGGCTGTTAGCCCGAAACCGGTCCTATGATGCTTGTTTCCGGTCCAGGGAAGACATGGCTTGGCAGTTCGGGCTGGACTGCTCCCATGAGGCACAGGGTCAAGACTGATTTGCATATAGCTGTGTCTGAACTGGGGTGGCGACGTGAGCTAAAGAACGATGATGGATTCAACCCAGATCTGTGACTGGGGGTGAGTGTCTGAAAAGTTTCAGCGCTCCGTCCATCATCTCCTTGTGTTTGAATATATGAAATCTGCCATAATGTTCATAGGTATGGTGGAAAACATTGAAGTTTCAATGCAGGCTCCTCTCCCATTCTTCCATGGAAGTATTGGCACGGGGACTGCAGAATGCTAAGATAAGAGCATGGTTGCTGTTACTGAGCCCAGAAGTCCACATTGGCAGGACTCCATGCGATGACCTTTACAACTTCAACTTGCATTAAGTGTGACCAAAACAACAGGATTTACAGCCCCCAGTGCTTAGGAACTTGAATCCAAGGTCCAGAGACCAGGAAGATGTCAACATAGCATCCTCTTATGCAGAAGAAGCCCTCTGGGGTCCATAGTGCAAGAAGAGCCTCTGAAGGCCTTTTCTGGGTGCGGAGGGTTGGGAGGGTGTGGTTGAGATTACGCCTCTGAAGATTATAAAGTGATGGAACAGAAAAATCACCCATACATCATCCCACTCTCATCCCTCCTACCTCTCCCTAACATCCCTCCATCCTCGCTCATTCATCCCCCAATCCATCCAGCCATCCCCATTCATTCTTTCAGACATTCATTCTTTCAGACATTCATTCAGTCAGTCACACACTCATTCATCCATTCACCCTCACCTTATTATTCACCCGGCGTGTCACTCTCAATCATACACACTCATGTCAACAAATATAATAAACAAAGAACCATGTACATATAGTATAGATAAAAAGGACAGAGCTATTGACAAATGTGTTTAGGGCTGTGCTGATAAACAATGGGCCTAATATCCAATTCAGCTCAATATAAATGTAAGCATTCTCCCTTGAATCTTCGCCCTGACAGGCCTCAGTAGCTTGCGGTGGAGTGATTAAAGATGGAACATTTCCTTGCACCTTGAGAAGAGGACAGGCTTACTTTATCAAGACAATTTGTAGCGTGTAATCACCCATGGATACCTATTTTGAAACTTTGTGAGCAGGATAAGACCCTGAGGTTGCTCTGATGTGCCCGAACACAAACATCTCTGTATGCGTCCCTCCAGCTCAGCCTGATCTTAATGTTAGTGCAAGCTTTGCTCAAACTTGTGTTTGTGAGTTCCAGCTGTCTGCTGCAGGATATCCTGAGCAGGGCCAGCTCTAGGTCGGTGCGACCAGTGCCACCCCTGTTTCTAAGTACATTAGGGTTTAAAAGCACCTACTGCCGCGTTCCTGGCTTCCAGCAATATTCAGGCAACAATAAAAATGTCAAGATAACTCTGGTGATTAATGTTCTTCCTGGAGAGAGACCGGAGTTTTGTCTGGTGGAAGTTTTGACTCATGGTAAAGTAGCGTAGAGGGTTAATATGCCTGCTGCAAAGAACGTGCACTATGCAGATCACAAAGTGCATATAATATAAATAGGCCAGTTAGTGTGGGTTACTGCTTTTGTCAGAGAGATCCTTTTGTTACTTGCAGGTTATAAATTAAAATCCTAATAGAGCCCCTTATGGGCCACAATGACATCCACATAGACGGACATACCCTATCCTGGACTCAATGGAGGAAAGCGGGCATCCACACCCTGGAGGAATTTGGCTTACACCCGCGACAAACCTGACACTACATGCAATTGCAACACTGTTTACGGACCTGCCTGAGCCCAAGCCCCTGGTCCCTGAAGACCTCGCCTATAGTATCTTACCTGACCATGTGGGGATGTCACAAGGGAGTGATGGCAAGACTATACGGCACACTCTCCTAAATCCTTTTTTCACAACCCCTTTCACGCGCTCTCTAAGCCAGGTGGCACACCGGCTTACAGACCACCTATGAAGACGATGAATGGGCAGACATCCTAGAAGCTCTGGATAAGGGCACGAGGGAGGCCCGCTTGAAGTTCTGCCTCTTTAAGACAAAACATGACTGGCACTGGACACCCACGAAACGAAAAAAGGGCGTGCCTATTTCCCCATATGAACTGTTGGCGCTGTGCGAACGAACACCCATTGCGATATAGCACATATCATCTGCGACTGCCCTTCGGTCCAACCCTTCTGGTCACACATTGGATCTGTCCTAAGTACGACCATGCCCATATGCCTACCACTTTCCCCTGCAACTATCCTCCTCCACGATGTAAGAAACTCACCGGAGCTCTCCTCCTCCATACAGCCCTAGCCATGGACAAGACATGCATTTTTCGCCAGTGGAGATCGCCTGCACCCCCATCGCAGTAGGCATGGTTGGTAGCAATGATTCAAACAGCCTCACACAAACGCATCATTTACAACCTGCAGGACCAGACTGAGCTATTCCTACATACATGGACACCTTTCCTGCATAATGGAAATGCTGATGGACACCCCACCCCAGCCTCCCCCCCCCAGAATCGAGCTGCACAACACTGAACCGTGCAACTGGCTGCTGCTGTAACACAGATTGCCAACCCCCACCCTTACCTCCACTACCTCTACCTCCACCCTCTCCCCCTAATCTCTATCCCCCCTCCAACCCCGCTCCCTGTGTAATATTGATGTCAGTTCCCCCCCACCCTCCTCCCCTAACACACATTACCTCCCCTTCCCCCCACTCCACACAACCTCCTACCCCCTCCCTCTCACTCCCCTTCCTTCCCACCCTTCCTTTTCCTTCCCCTCCCCCAGGTACCCTATGAACACTATATCTCATCCCAGCTAGCCTCTTCATGCCCTTCCCCCTCCACCCCAATCCCCCACTCTTTCCGTTGTCTCCACTATCAACCCTTCCCCACATACAACCCCCATTATCATCCCCCTCATCCCTTCTCCCTGGTCGTGCAGATCAAATAAAAAACAAGCCACCTCCCCCCTTTACGGCGAGATACTGCCCTTAGACCCGCCAGCCTCCTCTTTCACCCCCTGTATGGTGACAATACTCACCCCTCACTTATGCAAGGGGGCATCACTGGCAGCTAGGATGGCAGACCTCTCTTATTTCCCCTTCTTGTACCCCGCCACAATCTTGGCCCACACCACACCCGCCACCCGCATTATCTGACCCCAAGTGCCCTGCTTAATTGCCCCAGCATATATCCACACAGGCGATGCTCTACATTCAGGATGCCTTCCCCAACATACCCCCCATCAGAAGGACTCAGACTTAACAAACCCTATCACACACGACATATGGAAGCCAGACCAGCATCAGGGAAACGGACATCTTTCACTTTTCCCCTTCCCTGAGTATCACTCCTGAACTTTAGCGTATTCTAGAGATCCTGTCAAGCACCTCTCCACAGCTTCCTGATACTACCTCTTAACATACCCCCTGCAACTGCTCCCCTCCCCCCTTTTTTCTCCCTATTAGCTCTATTTGTCAAATCATCATGTTTATTACTGCACAGAGTTATCACGTCAAATTGTTGGATGACGTTCATACATACTGTACATTTCTTCTTTATCTGATAAAAAATAACTGCAACACAAAAAAAAATCCTAATAGAGAACAGTGAGCTATTAACTGTCATCAAAGAGCTGCATGCAAATTGCAAGGTATAGATTAGAGCAGTGATACTCAAAGTACGGCCCTTCTGACCTTTACATGCGGCACCCTGAGCAGCAGCAGCACTGGGCTGCTGTTTACTCCACTCAGCATTAACATAAAAAAAAAATGTTAAATATACAGCAAGCACTTGTTTAAAGGTTAATTGCAGTTAAACAAAAGTAAGTAACTAGGCCCTTAACTTTAGGAACACCTTCATTGAAAACAGCAAGCATGCAAAAATATGATAGTCTTTTCAAAATTCAAAACGTGTATTTAATTGACAGTGGAACCATTTCACCTTAGTCAATCAAATTATAGCAGTACATTTTAGGTCTCGCCTACGCAGCGCGCATGCGCTGCATAGGAGGACCTTTAGCCGTCGCTCTGCTCTTTTTGGAAGCACATACTCGTGCTTGTGGCGGCATCCACCTTGCGGGAGCGAGCACGGGCGCGCCACAAGCACGAGTATGTGCTTCCAAAAAGAGCAGACTGCTCTCCCAAGCGCGCGCGCGCCTCTCTCCTCGCCCACACGTCCCGGCCACTCACTCGCTCCGCCCTCTCCGAGTCGCGTCTCGACGTCTGCTCAACTTTCTGTGATTCTGGGCAAATCACTTCATCTACCTGTGTCTTCCATGTACTACGCCAGCGATATTATTTGGATGTCAAGGGAGCATCTCTCTTGTCTCCCTTCTTCGCGCTGCCTCTCTAGACATGTCCCGCCACCTCCCTCTCACTCCGCTCACAATCCCAGCTTTATTGACATGATTGGAATGCAAGTATTGCCAATTACTTACAAATGGAGTTAGATAGACGCCGATTCAGAGCGTGGCCAGCATCTTTCTCCTGCCGGCTCCACCACCCTCACAGAACCTTGACCGGTTACACCGATCATACAGCCTCAACCAGCAGCATCGACGGGGGTATGGAACCCTGACCGGCCGCATCCCACCACTGCATGGAGCAGTGACAGACTGCAGCACCCCCTGCAGTCCTCAGTGGTTTAAGGTGCCACAGCCCTTCTGCCTGAGTGCCCTTCATAGTCATGACAATCCCATGCAGTGAGACACCATCACCGCCTGCATACCGGTGCCGCCTCAGGTCACCTTATGACCTGCAAACCCAGTCTGCACGTCAGCCAGAGGCATCACCGCTACCAGCTTCGGCACCACCAGCTTATGTCACTATACTGGATCCACGCTACCCTGGACATCAGGGAACCGAACAGCAAACTTGCCAGACCAGCGCAAGATTCCCCACAGCTGGCCACCTCATCACCGCTGGTTATTAGGAGCACATAGTAGTTGCCAGGTCCGGCCTGCCAGCCTGTGTGCAGCCCGATCAGCAAAACTGTCCCTTAGAACATCAGAGAACCATTGACAAAGCCAATAGCCCTAGCTTGTTGTAGGTATAATGTTACATGTTGTATTAAATATCTGGATGCAGTGAGAGGAGCAGCAAACTACCAGTCTGGCGGCACACTATGCTACGCACAGATTTTCAGTTTACATGTTTTAAGCCAACATTTTAATTACATTGGCCACGCCCCTTAGAGAGACCCTTCCAGTTTTTCACCCCACTTAAAGCCCTCCAGGACACCTGCTTTTACTTCTCCCGCAATGCGTCCACACAACCGGAGATGATGCGCCCTCTAATCCATGTTAACACATTTTTAATTTATGTGTTTTTGAGACATTAAAACATTTACAATATCGCCCCAAAGTATCGGAGCTCACCAGTGAGATCCATAGTTTCTCATCTCCGGCCATGCTTGTAACTCGGAGTGGCAGCCTGCAAGTACCATGCTAGTGTTTTTTTACGCAACGTCTTTTTCAGAGTTCTCACAATTGCAAAGGAGCAATAAAAATAGGACTATGTCTCCCCAGCTAAGCTTCCAAAGCGAGGCTGCTACAGAAGCCTAGGAGCGGTCTCGTCTGGATTAGTAAACACGGAAGCAAAGCAGCACCATTCAGATTAGTTTTCCAGGCTGGGAGAAACTGCTCCTTCCTCTGTTACACACTAGTAACAAGAAAGCTCCACCACCCTGTTGTGCTTCGTTCTCTCATTTCACACTGCTCTTTGATTCTTGGTTTTTCTACTTTGTGTTCCTCTTTCCAAAATACATTTTGCGATAACTGCCAGCTCACCCTGCTTTTGCAGGTGTTGTTTTCCTCCAACTAGTTCCTTCGGGCTTTGTATGACAGTATAAACATAATAAATAAAAAAATGCCATCAGCACTTCTATATTAATGGCATGCGTGGGCGCTTAAAAATGCCAGAGCGTTTACAGTTTTTTGTTTCCTCTTGTAACAAGAGAGGAGCAGTTCACACGAGTTAGAACCGTTCAACCATTCATGAATTCATTTTTATTTTTTAAACTGAAAAACACAAGTCAATGTGCTACGAAGGAAAGAACAAACATATATTGTACAGAATAGTACCTTTAGCCTTTTCAGAGCTAAAAGCTCCTTTTAACACAAGTTCTGCATTATTGGCAATAATTTTTGCATCATGCAGTAAAAAAGTCGAATTAAAGTGCAAAAGTAAATATTTAGAAATATCAGTATACATTTTTGTAGAAATCTATTCATGTAACAATAAAACTACTGTAGGACATGATTATAAAGCTGTCATCTAGGCAGTGTTGCAGCTGTGTCTCTGTTCCCCGTGGTAATTCCAGTGGTAATTCCTCATTCTAAGTCCTCTACACAGTTCTGCAGTTGCTTCTTTGGTCCTGTCTGAAATTACTCCATTCTAAGTCCTCTAGACAGTGCTGCAGCTGTGTCTCTGTTCCAAGTGGTAATTCCCCATTCTAAATCATCTAGGCAGTTTTGCAGCTGTGTCTCTGTTCCCAGTGATAATTACTTATTCTCAGTCATCTAATCAATGCTGCTAGCTGCTTCTCTAGTTTAGTGGTAATTCCTCATTCTTAGTCCTCTACACACTGTTTCAGCTGCTCCTCTGGTCCCAGTGGTAATTCCTCATTCTAAGTCCTCTAGCAAAGCTGCAGCTGCTTACTTGGTCCCAATGGTAATTCCTCATTTATAAGTCCTCTAGGCAATGCTACTAGCTTCTACTCTGGCCCGTCAGTAATTCCTCATTCTAAGTCATCTAGGCAGTGCTGCAGCTGTGTTTTTGATCACAGTGGTAATTCTTCACTCTTAGTCCTCTAGGCAAGCTGCTAGCTGCTTCTCAGGTCCCGTCGGTAATTCCTCATTCTAAGCCCTCTAGACCGTGCTGCTAGCTGCTTCTCTGGTCCTGTAGGTAATTTCTCATTCTAAGCCCTCTAGGCAGTTTTGTTAGCTGCTACTCTGGTCCCGTCGGTAATTCCTCATTGTTAGTCCTCTAGGCAGTGCTGCGACTATGTCTCTGTTCCCATTGGTAATTCCATATTCTTAGTCCTCTAGGCAGTGCTGCAGCAGCGTCTGTTCTTAGTGGTAATTCCTCATTCTTAGTCCTCTAGCCAGTGCTGCTTGCTGCTTCTCTGGTTCCAGTCGTAATTCATCATTCCTAGTCTTCTAGGCATTGCTGCAAGCTGCTTCTCTGATTCCGTTGGTAATTCCTCATTCTAAGTCCTCTAGGCAGTGCTGATAGATAGCTGCTACTCTGGTCCGGTCAGTAATTCCTCATTCTAAGTTATCTAGGCAGTGCTGCAGCTGTGTCTCTGGTCACAGTGGTAATTCCTCATTCAGTGCTGCTAGCTGTTTCTCTCGCCCCAGTGGTAAATCCTCATTCTAAGTCCTCTATGCAGTGCTGCTAGCTGCTACTCTGGTTCTGTTGGTAATTCCACATTCTAAATCCTCTAGGCAGTGCTGCAGCTCTATCTCTGTTACCAGTGGCAATCCCTCATTCTTAGTCCTCTAGGCAGCTCTGCTAGCTGCTTCTTTGGTCTCATCGGTAATTCCACATTCTAAGTCCTCTACACAGTGATGCTACCTGCTTCTCTGGTCTCATCTGTAATTTTTTTTTCGAAGTCCTCTAGGCAGTGCTGCAGATGTGTCTCTGTTCATACATCCACTCTCTCCAAATAACAAGCATTGGCATAGCCAATAGGTCTCGCCTTTGGGACCTTATAAGTGTTTAGTTATCCAGCACAATATCCTTGGCGCAACAACATCAACTGTTGCATGGCTAAACACTTATAAGGTTCCAAAGGCGAGACCTATTGGCTATGCCAATGCTTGTTTTTTTAAGTGATGGTTTTCAAACATGAATTCAGAAACGTTCATGCTTCCCTCCTCCCCCCGCCCCTGCCCGCACACACCCTGACAACAATGCCATTAGTGATTACATCCAAGCACAGAAGATGGTTTTGGACAGCACGCATCCTGAAGTCATGTATTTCAAGGTCCTCTTATGTGTGATAATGAAGACAAAGGAGGGAGATTGAACTAAAACAATTGCCCAGTGTCACACTATTTGGTCAAGTGGAGAAGCTGGGATTTATCCCTGGGTTTCTGGTTTCACATTGCGCAATTGAGTTCACCCAGTAGATATACATGCTTTGCTTCCCCTACACCCACTTTACACCCCCTCCCTCGCTGGCATCAGTGCGGCCCTCGGTCACACCAAAGACCAAACTTTGCGGCCCCTGGGAAAATGTTTATAAGTACCCATGGATTAGAGCGTTGTGGTTTTCCCCCAGGCTTTCATTATCCTAATGTTGCAAAAAGGGTTCATTTGGGTAGAAATTAATTTTTATTATTAAAGAGAACCCCCAACCATGGTGTTACCTTTTAAATTCCGAGTTTATGCCTCTCCAGACCAAGCACTCTTAAACTATACTGCTTGTCAGTTTGGATGACATGTGATTCCTACACCTTGCAGTCATGTACACTGTTTTACACATGTATGATTGATTATCTCTGTGTGATGTAAAGTGCTCTGACACCCTACACTGGTATGAGCAAGCGCTAAAAAACGAATTAAATGGATCTGAGAGAGAGTGATTATGGAGACTTGAGGGGCACTGTTAAAGGATGGTAGTGAGGAATCCATGACCTAGGTGTTCATGTGGGGGTATGTACGGGGGGGGAGTGGGGGCAACAAACGATGTCGCACTGGGCACCACCAGCGCTAAAGCCAGCCCTGCCTGGCTGCATTATTTGTTTGTAGATGTTAAATATTTTAGCATATGCTTTGCACGTGTTGCCGTGGCAGCTAGCACTCACCTGCGGCAGCAGGAAATTCTTGAGAAATGGAGTAGGTGAGGCATGCTGAAGGGTTTTTCCATGACATGCCGGAGAGCGCTCACGTTTCTTGTGAGACCCTGGTGAAACGCCTCCAGAGGTTCAGGCAGTCAGTGCACAAGCAAAAGGGTGCCTCGCAGCACTTGTTATGTTTTGTTGACAGCAGGCTTTTTTTAGAATGTGTTAGCACGCGAACCACGTCTCCTTCAGAGCAGAAAGGTCACCGGACCCGCTGTGCTTTACTAGGGCAGTAGCAATGAGACAGTGAGGGGACAGTGAGTCGTCTAATCTGCTTGAATGCCCTGCAAAATACAGACCTGCCAATTAAAAAAAGAAATCCCCTTCTTAGAAGAGGGCCTTGAAGGGGGTGAATCTTCTTGCCAAGCACTGCATTAGAGGCTCCCTGCCAGTGCTTGGTTTGTAAAAAAAAAAAGAATAAGTGCCAGGCCTCTCGCCTGGAGGCCACTGCAGCTTGCACCACACATTGCCCCTGCCATAGTGCCAATGATTGTAGCAACACAACTACTAATCATCACACTCCTATAAGTGTGACAATTTGCTATAAAAATGGCTTAGTCAGCATGTATTACTCATTTTTAATGTAGCTTAATTAGCTCTTAATTAGCCAGACAGCACCACCTTGTGGCAGACTGTCAAGCACCAGCATTGACAATTAAGTGCTGTTGCCGAGCACCGGAAACCACCAGCTCAAATTAAGCACTGCTCCCTGCCCTCATCAATAAACCCCTCCAGAAAAAAACAAAGGCTTGCTGAGGCTACCGCCAATGGCCTGGTTTGTTTTTACACCGCTTAATGGACATTGGCTGCTTAGAGGCTCCAAAGTTATGTCTGATGGATGTAATGGTATGTTACGTTTGTAAATCATCCATCCGAGCAAGAAATTCCAGATTAAAATGTTGTTGCCAATTTCAGGTTTTTCCTATGTATATTCATTATTTTGTATGTCAACAATTAGTTTCTTTTGGAAAATCATGAGCAATCTACACAAATAACCCCTTGCTGAATTTATAATTTTGTCTAGTTTTCAGAAATCTGTAGCTTTCAGGCTTCACCCACGGGTTCACACTGGCTTCCACTACAAACTGCAAGTAGGTTGAAACCGGAAAAAATAGGAAAAACATGGACCAGCAGAAAAATGCTAAAACTGTGGTGAAAAAATGGTTTTCTTTTACAACTCTGCTTGTTCTTAAATGCTAGGAAGATGGGGATCTTAGCATTGCAAACCTTTTGTTGATTCCATTTTTAAGAAAAAAACATACACTTACTTGCACAGCACTTTTCCCCCATTTTTCAAACAAAGACCCAACATTTTCTATATTTTGGCTATTTTCTTGGTGTCCTCCAAGGGAATCCACAAATCCGGGGCACCTTTAAAATTCCCAAGTAGTGGGGGAAAAGGTGGCACATTAGCCCTAAATTATGAAGGCCTAAGCGCAAAGTGCCCAAAACATCAAAAAAGGGCCCAGCACTGGGGTGGAAAAGACTCAGCAGCTAAACGAATAATACATTTCAGGTGATTCAGTTCTGATTGCAGGGAGCTTTGGTGATCATTCCAGAACCCAACAACTAGACCAAAACGAATGCACCCTTCCACTTTAACCTTTTTAAATCCTGAGGAGAGGTGTGTTCTCTTGGCCTTGCGTCTTGTGGATAATGGCAGATGATACCCTGGATCATATCAGGGCTGGATTGGTTGGAGGTAAACCATCTCTTTCAAATAAAATGCTGTGTGGTTGATGGTCTAGATAGTAAACTAGTAATGCTACAAGAGGAAAATAAAATTATGCTATTTTAAAGAGAAATAGTCTTCTAGTGATGGGTTTGAAAATGTTTCTTACTGCCCTGTTTTATGCTTGCTGGAGGCTCTCAGTAGAGTTGGCTTTCAACCCAGCATTCCGATAGCTAGCATAGTACACCCACTACACAGTAGTGTCAGGAAAATGGTTTGATTTGCCGCCAGAAAGATATGGTAATTACAGACCTTCACCGCTTAGGAAATTTGCCTCTGTAATGTCAGGTATTTTTCACCCAAAGATCTAGAGACGTTTAACTGCACAGCAAGCCGATGGACCTGGTCCCATTGAAACTGTCCATGTCAAAGTGGCTCTAGTGCCTGTGCTAGGTGGGCAGGTTTGGTCCTGTTCAGGGACTATCCAGTTGGCCTTATCCTGGCCTGGATATCAATAAAGCATTTAAGGATGACATGACCACTTGCCCCATCCAAACCACCAGCTCGTTATTGCTAGCGCACAACTAAAAATCCAATTGATATTCACAAATGATCCCAGGCATAGACTGTAAGGTGATGCCACCTTCATGTAATAGTTCAGGCTGGGTGAGTAAAATTATCGAAACAAAAGATGAATAATGCTTTCACTGCAATGACTTTACTAGAATGGAACCATAACTCCACCCGAGTTGGCTCAATTGATTTTGAAGTCCAAAAGCCTAGCAATCGTCCACTCCCTTCAACCACCCTCCAATGGACTCATGCTCCACTAGGTATTCAGCAATGAAGTTCCATAAACCTACTAGTACAATTATATGAGCATGTAGGCTCTTGATGTAAATGCTAGGTTTTTGGGGTCGGATAGGGACCCCCTATATCCCTAAAGGAAATCTCCAAATAACTGTAAGATCGGATGACCTCCAGTTCTACCCATCCGCCATCTACATCTTGGCCAATTTGTTTGACTCAAATACCATCACCTTACTTTTGAGTATCTTAATTTCAAGATACTTTTCTTGACAATGGTAGTGAGGGGCATTCAGTGAATGTTGCAGGCCTAGGCAGATATTCGCTGCTTGCCTAACCCCAGTGGAACAATTGGAAATGCTGCAACTACCAGATTTTTGGCTCTGTCAACTTTTAGCCACCTTGTCCAAGGTCATCCTGTAGCTAATGGGTAACAATAGATGGAAGGTGAAGCCTTTCTCTGTGCTTACCAAGCTAAGGAAGCTGAAAAGCATCTTCCCATTCTACCTCTGTTCTCAGGAGCAAGAAAGCAGAGCTTCAGTAGCTTCCATCTGACCCCCTTTCCATAGCCCCTCAGCATCACATTTGAGACGTTTGAGGGGAAGAGGGTGAGCCCAGGGGTCAAACTTCGATGCAATCAGAGTCAAAAAGTGCATGATGAAACTTCTGTTAAACCTCAAATGTTGTTGGATTGACACACCTGGTGCATGGATGTGAAAAGCTTAATGTTAAGAAGCATAACACACGTTCCCTCTCCTGTGCAATCTCTGCTACCTTTCTCTCAATACTTCCGCTCACCTGTGCGCCATGCTTGCTCAATTTAAACAAATGAAACACCCCATTCGGGAGATTGGAAAACAGACTCCTGTTCGAAATCATTAACAGGAGTTTTAAAGCAATATATCTCACTATTATTCGCATGTAATATACAATAAATGCATATCATTCAATAATTTAATCCAGTGACAGGGCGAGACAAGATGGCGGCCGTTTGCTCGGCCGAGTAAGCTGGTTATCGGTGCTCTCCCGGATCAACTCCCCCCCTTTGGTTCTATGGTGTGGTCTTGGGCGTCGTAGACGGCTCGGGATGTAAGGAAGAATTGCGCTATGCTCTGGTGGTGCAGGTCCTGGAGAATAAATTTCCCACAGCCTGCAAAACTACGGTATACCGGCTTACTGTGTTGGCGGCAAACAGCTTGGCGGGTTGATCCAATGCCTCCGAGGAATGCAACCAGGGGCGCAAAGGCCCGAGGGCCTCCCGCGGGCGCAGATTCTGATGCTGGGTGTGATGCGAACCCGGCAAAAAGCAGCAGCGGTAGAGGAGGCGAAGCTGGATGCCGGCAAACGGAGAATTCCTCTCCGTCGGGAATACGGAAAAACGGCACCACTACTCGTGGCCGGCTCACAGTTCCAGCATTATTTAAAACTCATCCCGGCAAAGGGAAAAGTGCAATAACGCTCACAGAGCCTCGCGGAGCATCGGCGGTGAGCAGTAACAGTGTTGCGGGTGAAACTGGCAACAATGTTGCAGTAGAAGGCTCGCTGTCTGGGAGACAAGGTGCTGTCAGCGATTCTGTTTGTGTTTCTGTGGCGGCTCCCATCGAGGAGAGCGGGGGGAGTAGGCTGGCCCAGGGTTTGAGGGCAGAGGTGCTTGGTATTGCAGCTGACATCAGTGCAACTCTCCTTACTGAAATGGTGGATGAGTTGGTTATGGATGGCCTTGATCCCCCAGGTGATAAAACATCCGAGGAGGGGATTAAGAAACTTACATTGGAGGATGTCCTAACTAGTAATCCTTTAAGGACTGACCAATCACAAGAAATTAGCAGTGATTCCCTGGAGAGATGGGCAGAAGGATCTCGGGGGATGCAAAATGTGGATAAGCCGGTCTCAGGACAAGTCAAGGAAGGTGATTCTGGGGACAAGTTCTATTCCATGTCTGACCCTTCTAACTCTTCTGGGGATGAGAGTCCTGGGAGAGAATGGGCAGAGGATAGGAGTGACACCAGCAGTCTCCACCTGGATGAAGAGGAGACAGGTGATGAGATCTCATTGAATAATGGGACCGTTCGGAAACAAAGGGAACAGCCTGTATCTTTGGCAAAGTCAGCTTCGGGTCCAGTTGGCTCACTGGTCTGGGACTATTCGTTCTCTCCAAATTTGGGTGATGAAGGAAGACATGGCGAGATACTTAAAGGGGCAACTGGGTTAAGCACAGCACCGCAAGGCGAAATTACTCTCTCTACTATTTACCAAAGCATAACGGCGCATCGAGAGGAGACCAGGGCTGAAGGGCTACGGACTCAGGGGGCCGTTGCGAAAACTGCAGAATACAGTACGTAGAGTTGCCAAGACCTGCTCTGAGTTTGTAATGAGATTTGGGGAAGCTGAAGCTCGAATATCAGTTTTGGAAGATGATTTAGCCCAGCAGAAGGTTATGACAGAGTCTTTGAAAGCTCAGAAGGATGACACAGCATGGAAGCTGGCTGAGTTGGAAAATCGCTCCAGAAGAAATAATTTGCGGATTTTGGGAGTACCTGAAGGGCTGGAGGGCAGTGACGCTCGACAATTTGTTGTAGAACTCTTCTCGGAAACCTTCCTCGAGTTGCAGCACTGGGATTGGAAAATTGAAGTGTTAAGAGCCCACAGATTCCCATTCAATCAACGGAAAAAGGCTGCGGGATCTATTGAAAGACCAAGAGCAATTCTGATCTGCCTCAATAATTTTTTATTACGAGAAGCAATTTATGATTTGGCAAGACCAGATAAGAAGAGAAAGGGAAAGGGGTGCGAATTTTTTGTTCGACCTGATTTTTGTCAGGCCACAGTTGAGAGAAGGTGGCATCTACGGCAATTGATTCCTTTATTTCAGGCGAAGGGGGCACAGATTTTTTTATTAAATCCTGCAAAATTGAAAATTATATATAAGGGTCAGACAACATTTTTTGTCTCAGAGGTCTTAGCGAAAGAGTTCTTAAATTCATTCTGATGTAGATATCGGGACAAAATTGAATGAAATGAAATTGAACCAATGTTTGTGTGGGGGAAAAGTTAAGTTGACTTAGTGTAAGGGGTTAACTTTGTTGCTCCTGCTATGTTCCCTTGACATTCTTTCTTTCTCTTTCTTTTCGCACCCCAACTCCTTTTCCTTTTTTTTAGTGTGGGGGGGGTTCCGGTGGCACCGATTATCTGCTTCCCATCACAGAGGACTTGGTCCTTATGTCTCAAATGGGTGGAGGGTGGGATGGGTGGAAGTGGGTGGGTGGGAGGGGAGGTTTGGGGTAGGGGAGTAGGGGGGGGGATGGGGCGGCACTGTTGTTTCGTTTGGTTTTTGGTTATTAGTTATGGTTATGGTACTTGTTTCTATGAGAAAAATAATAATTGCTTAGTTATGAATTGTAGCTTTGGGCTCGGGCAGGTCAGATTTGAGCTGGAATTTTTTTGTTATGATAATGGTTGGTAGAATTCGTATATGTTCATGGAACATATGTGGCTTAAATGATAGGAGAAAGAGAGGTGTGACAGCCAAAATCTTACAGGTCATGCAAGTTGATTTGCTATGTTTACAGGAGACCCATATATCTTGGAACAATCGTGGGTGGCTGCGGGATTTGGGTTTAGAAGTATTGGCTTGTACAAGGCAAAGCACAGCAACTAGAGGGGTCGCCATTTTGGCAAAACATAACTTTGGGGTTTGTAAGCGGGTCAAGGAGGATATTTTAGGGCGCTGGGCCATAGTGGAAATTATGATTAATAACTCTCCTTTGTCAATCTGTTCTATTTATGGCTCTAATTTGGACGATCCGGAAGTGCTGCATTATTTAAGTGTGGAATTAGCACTTTGGCCACATCCCTTAATTCTGTGTGGAGATTTCAATCTGCATTTAGATAGTGATGTAGATATAACCAGTAATACCCTATATAGAGGGAAAAAAGTTAAAGTTTTTAAAGCCATTCAAGGGTTAGTTATGGAATTTGGGTTGGTGGATGTGTGGAATAGACATAAAAGAGACGACCCAGGATCTACTTTTTATTCCGCTCCTCATAAAAAATTAGTACGTTTGGACTATTTTTTTGTTTCCACGCAAATTGTTGAGACTGCTAAGATGGAGATTGCACCTAGGATTATCTCAGATCATAACCCAGCAATATTAGAGCTACCAATGTGCATAAAGGTCAATCATAAGACCTGGACCTTCGAGAGAAAGCTGTTGCTGGACCAAGCATATTGTACCTATATGAGCAGCTGGATTGAAGAGTTTTTGTGATAAATAGGAATACAGCTGCAGATGTAATGGTCTGGGACGCTTTTAAGGCTGGGGTACGGGGGAGACTATTAGTTATTCTATAGCTAATCAGAGGAGAAAACTCGGGGAAACTAAGAGATGGATTGAACAGCTGAGATTATTAGAAATAGAACTTATGAGGAATATAATAAGGAGTCTTAGTATTGAAGAGTCTTTAAAGGCTATTGCTATTTTAAAAATGAAAATTCATCAGCATTTCTGTGAGGAGATAGCTGCTAAATATGCCCAGTTTAAGACTGAAGCATATGAAATTGGAGAAAATACTGGTAGGGTATTAGCCAAACGAGTACATCAGAGGGAAATGGCTAACCGGATTCATAGGATTAAGGATCACCTTGAACAAATACAGGATTCTCCGGGTGAAATTCTGAAAGTGTTTAATAGGTATTATCATCAGTTATATGCTGAGGGAGAGTCCATAGGTGGCAACGTTCAAATGCAGGAATTTTGCTCCGAATTAGAGACAATCAGGGTTACTCCTGATCAGAATGAGATTCTAGCAGCACCAATCAGTTGGGAAGAAGTGGAGGGGGCGATAATGTCATTGGCTTTGGGAAAAGCGGTAGGCCCGGATGGTATCCCTCTGGAATTTTTTAGGACATTCCGGCAGGTACTTCAACAAGATCTCATGCTTTTATTTCAATCTGCACAAATGGGATCTATTCCGAATTCGTGGCGTAGAACAACTATAATTATCTTTAAGAAGAAAGATAAGCCTGAGCTGTATCCCTCTTCGTACAGGCCTATTTCACTTATCAATTCGGATAGTAAGATTTTTTCAAAAATCTTGGCTTGTCGACTGGGTAAAGTTATAACTCCATTGGTGTCAGCTCAGCAACATGGATTCATTCCAGGTCGGGATACAGCTGATCATGTGAGACGGGTAATTGCTCTTCTTGATTGGGTGCAGGCAACTGAATCATCGTTAGGGGTGATCCTGTTGGACGCCGAGAAGGCGTTCGACAGGGTCTCCTGGCGATTTTTATGGCATACTATGCAATGGAAGGGGTTTTGTTTGGAATTTATCCAAGCAGTGAAGGCTCTTTATGTATGTCCAGAGGCGGTTATACGTATTTCGGGACTGGAGTCTAGCGCATTTAGTATTAGCAGAGGCACAAGGCAGGGGTGCCCCTGCTCCCCCTTGCTGTTTGCATTATATATTGATGTATTCCTTAGCAGACTGAACTCGAGCACTAATATAAAACCTATTAGAATTAATAATATGGAGTATAAAACATTGGCTTATGCCGACGATATCGCGGTACTTACTAGCGATGTAGCTTTGGCTTTTCCAGCAATCAAGAATTTGGCAGAATCGTTTGGTAGCTTTTCTGGCTATAAATTAAATATAGAGAAGACTCAGATGCTCCATTCTCAAAGTAATCTTCCGGTAGATCTGCCAATTGTTACTGAAGTAACCTATTTGGGTATCAAAATTACCTCGGTGGTTGAACAAATTCCAGATTTGAATATTAAACCGGTGTTGGATAAGGTTAATAGTAATCTGGAAAGGCTAGATCATTTGCATCTTTCTCTCCATGGGCGCTGTATTGTATTAAAAATGCTGGTCCTGCCCAAAATTCTATATTTATTTAGAACAATCCCCCTTGAGTTCTCTGCCTCTTGCTTTACAAAGATAGATCGGATCTGTTCTAGATTTCTTTGGGGCTATCGGAGGCCGAGAAGAGCATTCAAACGAATGATACTTCCGAGACAACGGGGTGGTTGGGGTATTCCATACTTTTTGCTGTATTATTGGGCCTCTATGCTGCAACAGTTGGGGCCCCTCATAGTAGGGGTTAAGGCTGAGATACCGTTAGCCAGGAGACCAACCATTTATGAATTTGGGCTGGGGGAGGATGTTAATAGCTGTTTGGTAAGGTTTTTAGAGCCCAGCTATTATAAAAAGACAAAGTTTAAGGTGCTCAAAGCTGCATATCTAGTCTGGAAACAAATAAGGAGAAAGATGAATATTTCAAAGTTGAATTTCTATACCCCATTCTCTGCTCCGGCTCTTCTACCACCAATATTTCGGGACCAGGTCACATTTAGATGGGGGTCGAAGGGACTTCTCTCTTTGGGTGATTTGTTAGAAGGCGGTCAACTGTTATCTTTTACAAATTTGCAGGATAAATATGGTTTATTAAAACAAGATTTTTTTAAATACCTACAGTTTCGTAGTTTTTTGGGGAGGATCGGGACAGGTGCAGGGTTATTAATGGAAAAAATTCCCCTGATTGAAAGAATAGGGAAAAAATCCTCCATCGGTGAGATCTATCAAGTATTATTGGAAGTTTTTCCAGATGATATTGGAATATGGAATTCAAAATGGGAGAATAAGCTGGGGAGTAGCGGAGTAAATATTGAGGACTCTTTGGATTTGGCGAATCAGATTTTAATGACTGGTAGACTTAGGAGTCAGCATTTTATGTCCATCTTTGATTTATATTATACTCCGGAGAAAATTGCCAAATGGGGGGGGACGAGGGGGGATAAGTGTAATAGGTGTGGATTGCAAGCCGCAGACGCAGTTCATATGTTCTTTTCTTGCCCGGGATTAGGTATGTTTCTACAAGAGATTGAAAATTTTCTGATTAATATTTTAGGGACGCCGATCAGTATTACTGCGGATATGGTAATTTTGGGTGTAGGAGTCGATAGGGTAGGAACTACAAGGATGAAATTTATGAATGCAATTCTGTTTATTGCTATGGCATTGACCCGTTTATGTATAACAAGTGAATGGATCAGTTCTGACCCTCCTACATTTATTAGTTGGAGGTCTAGATTGCTAGCTATTTATAGTTTAGAAATGTCAATTTATAAAACCAAAGGCAGGAAAAAAAGGGCTTTTGGATATCAAATATGGGCTCCTGTTACTGATTGGATACAACAAATGTAATTGGTGTAAATGGTGTAAATGGTGTAATTATAGGTAGTAAGTAATACCTGATGTTCGCTTTTGTGTATAACCTCCTTTTTCCTTTTTTTTTTCTCTGAATCTAGAGAGTTAGACAAGGATAATGTGTTTATCTCTTCTTTTATTTATTTTTTTCTCTGTCGTTAAGTAGTTTGGTGCAGATGGTACCATAACCTAATTATTGTATGTGCCTTGGTTATAAATGGGGTGAAAACCAATAAATAAATAAAAAAAATAAAAAAATAAAAAACAATAATTTAATCCATAAAATGGAATTTAAATATAAAGGAAACATTTAAGGTGCCTCAGTATATCAAAAGAAATTACGGGCAAGTGGCCTGTGAAGTAAGTGTGCAGGATGTTTCAGCATAAAATACTGTGATCAGCATGTGCTGTGATATAATATATCAATATATCAAGAAGATAAGAAAACATGGCCAAGTGGCCTTAACCAAGCACCATAGTATTTCTCCAATTTTATTACTCTAGAGATAATAAACTCAGCATCATAATAAGGTCAACATAAAATTACTATCATGTAAACGTACATTGCAAAAATATACATTCAAAGCTCCCGATATTACTAACTCGCCTGTCAAGAGAAAAGAGAGAGATCATAGTGAAAACAGCATTACATTTTGCAAGCACATCCATACTAAACACCAATACAACAAAAAAAATCCCCAAAATCCCACTGCAACAAAAATTGTCTTCAAGAATTACCCTACATTGAGGCTCAAAGACATGATTCCTAAATATTGTATAAGTTTAAAAAATCACATGATTCATGAGGGTAGCGTCAAGAGCAAAGAAAAAAGAAAAACAGTGAATCAACAATCTTATCTATTCCAAGATCTACATGTAAAATCTGAAAATCAGAGACTATATGGATCGGTTATAGACAAACCCCATCATTTGTCTAAAAAAATATAAGAATAAGAAAAAGAAAAAAACTTTCAGTCATAGAAATAGTGTAGCTGATGTGCACAAAGAGTTCCTTGACCACATTTACACCTCTAGGGGATTTACATTATATAGGAGAATGATGTACTCCGATTCTAGGAGTTTAAGCTTCTTCTCTCTGTCGCCACCTCTCAAGTGCATGGCAATCCTGTCAATCTCGAAAAAGGACAAAGTATCAAGGTCCTGATCATGCTCATTAAATCAATGTCTAGCTATAGGGTAATTTTGTTCGCAATTCTTTATAGCCCTGAGATGCTCCAATATCCTTTTCTTCACTGTGAAGATAGTACTGTCAACATACTTGCGACCGCATGGGCATGTTACAACATACATACTGTAATCGCTGCTGCTGCAGGTAATGACTTTGATAATATTAGATGTTCTCCCTGTTGATAAATTGTATGTCTTTCTGTTTTTGCTCCCTTTGCATGACTTGGACTTCCCACATTTGAAAAAGCCACATAGCTCCTTCAACCATCCCTCCTTCTTGCCTTGTTTACCCATGTAGCTGTGTACCAGGATATTTCTGATGGATTTAGATTTCCGGTATGTCACTAGCGGCTAAGATGTCATTTGGTTCCCTATCACAGGGTCTGATTTCAGCAAGTGCCAAACCTCGAGACAATTTTAAATTTCACTTGATCTCACTTGAGATTCACAAACAAAAAACCTGTAACACAGGCGCAGCAGCACACCTGGATGCATTAGGCGTCTTGGATGGGAACCCTATGATGAAGCATGCCACCAACTACTGTTGGTGGATGTGGGTTCTTTTAAAAGCTCATGGGGTTCCCCTACTCATATGAGTAAAGGACTACTCACAAGACAGTATACTGTGGTCGCAAGATCGTTTTTCCTTGTTTTGTTACATTAGAATAGAAAAGGCGAGCAAGCTCTCTTCTCGCTCTCTAATTTTGTTATTTGTGCAGTTACTATTAAAACATAAGCGTGTGAACATAAATCTATATCAAATTTAATCACTTAAGTCCCTACAGTGGTAGTCAGGGTAGGTGATTCTCCTAATTCAAACTGCCACCATGTGATAGGCCACACTGATGACGTTCCGCAAAAATACAAAATTTCCAATTTCTTGGCGTTGCGTTTCAGGCAACTCTTTTTCATCCACTCAATTTCTGAAAAGAGAAAGCCCCTAAAAGCCTCTTTAATCTCCTCATTAGCTGGTTCGAAGGAGAACATGAGCTGCATGTCATCCTCATTAGATATTACATTAAAGACATATGAGTGAACAATGGTGGCAAGAATGGTGGCAGCACATTTGTTGAACAGCACTGGGCTCAGCGATGAGCACTGAGGAATACCAGCTCAAGGGCTTAGTTGTTCAGGCATATAGAGGAAGATGAACTGCCTGGCATCTACTCCTCAAAAATGAGTGGAGCTCCGCTGAGCTGCACCACCGATTCCCATCTTTCCTAGGCGTTCTAGTAGGGTGGGATGGGGCACGGTGTAAAAGGCTGCTGATAGATCTAACAGCACCAGAATGGCTGGTTGACCTAGGTCCATATTCCTTTTAATAAACTCTGCCACTTCACGAAGCACCGATTCCATGCTATGGCCTGGTCGAAAGCCAGACCGAGTCCTATGAAGCAGATTGTGTTGCTCTGTTGCAGGGATTCTGCTCGGAAACAGAACTATGCTTGAGATCATAGAAGATCGGCAGGTAGGGACTGAGTCACCACCACCTCAATATCTATGAACCCAAGTCCGACCGCTATAGTGCCTCACTTGCCCTCCTAACCTTACCAGAGAGACAAGTGACTAGGCACCCCAGAGCACAACACCCTCGACCCTCTCAGGGATCATAGAGAAAGGACACACCTTTTTGTTCTCTCACTCGCACTTGTCCACAATAATATAAACAAGAGACAGGAAGGAAGTTTAGAATATTTTTTTAAACTATTGTGCTCTTAAGATGCAGTATTTGCTCTACAATCAGAAAACAGATGTATATCAAAAAATATTGCTAACATGGTTAACAAATCATATACCATAAAAGCCCTGTTATGTTATAAGACAGATTCCCCTAAACCCTCCCCTTCCTAATGAAGCTAAATGATTATATATCAAAGATCTCTGGGATTAGTGGCAGGCCCCGTACCTTAGCATACATAGATGGGCATTCTACTTCTCAGCTGACGCAGTAATATTGCCTCTGGACCTTCGTTCTCAGTGTGTGTGTTTAAAACTCCTGTTCTAAGTCATATGACAAGACATGTGTGTTCATAAACAACAGCTGCATTCTCATGTTATGTCTAGGTCTTAGTGTCTGGCCAGAGAGAATAACAAGGGGCATTGTTGTTTGACCTTGTCTTTGGTGCTCAGACTAAATCCCAAGAAAAGAACAGAACATGAAAGCACATGCAGGGTCTATGTGAAAATGCAGTGTGGCACAAAAACAAACGTGTTTGTATAGTAACATGTGCAAAGTAAAAGCGGCCTACAACGTGCACAATTAGGATAACATAGAGAAACTATATTGGGCCTTGCGGGAAACACACGACAGCTCAAGGTAGAGTGAGACCGGTTTATTTATCATTTTCTCCAGTATTTTGGAGGCTGCAGGAAGACTTTGCCTTGCAGTGCAGCATGCCACACTTATCTACTTGCATGCAATATATGCTCATATGTTGTCAGTTACATTTTATATCACTTGGTTTACCAGGCAGTAACAGGGGAGCATACGTTGTTGTGTAAAATGCCTTAAAACATGTGTAAGGATCCCCATCTATTGTTTTGCCGGCTAAGAGTGCTGTTTAAAAAGGTTGTGTGTTACGTATGGTGGTTTGATTGCAGTAATATATTTTGTTTGTATCTCATTCCTACAGGCAATGCCATTTGTGTGTACCATACCGGATAAGTAAGCCAGCGTGTCATTCTCTTATCTTTGCCCTATTTCATAACGATACGGTTCGGACCACAACCGACGGCTTGTGGGTTGCGGTCCAAACCATATCTATTGCTGCGGTCCGATCGACGCATTAGGATGCATGCGGTCGTAGGCAGCAGTCGGAAGACCGACCGGCGCCTTCCGACGGGCTCATGGATGCCCGTCGGTCGGAACTTCCTCCTAATCCCTTAAGGACGCCATTTCCGCCGTCGGACTTTTTATGTCGGTTTTCAACAGCCTTTCCATGTCGGCCTTTCCAACATGGAAAGGCTGTTGGAGAGCTTCATTGGGGGCCCCTAGCAGGGCTCCCTTCTCCCCGGCCCTCAGCATCTGGGCCTGGGGGTCACCTATATTGCCCCTCTTAAAATCCTGAGGTGCCTGCCACCCGTTGCAGGGATTTTCACAACCTCCCATTTCTCAATGGGAGGTTGTGCTGCAAGCGGTTTCCACCCGCTGCACAAGCTTCCATTGAAAAATGGTAGTTTCTGACCGCACTATGTGCGCTCGGATCGTAATTCGGTGTGCGAAACTGCCAACCTATGGAAGGGCGGTTCCTCCACCAAAACGGTGTCGGTCAGAGGCAACTTCGACCGACATCGTAATCAGTCCCTTAGACTGCTAGGGAAAGGACTAATGATACTGATTGTAAGGAGTTAAAAGTGAGACCTGATAAAACCTGTGATCCCATAGCGGCCAATTATCATATGGTTGAAACATGTTCACGAGCAGGATGCTTGAGTAAATAAAATCTAGGGATATCCACTTTCTCCTATTTTTAACCCTACCAGAGGCACCCAAAATAAAGGAATACCTGGGAAGCCTTAAGGTATTCTTTAAGCATCTTTAGATTCTCCTATAGCCAAACATTATCAAAGTGCTCCCTCCACTGAGGTTGAGCACATCCTGGTATTTAGTATACCAGATTGAGACCTAATGATGAAGCATACCACTAACAGATGGGAGAGGGTCCTTTTACATAAAAGGTGGGTATCTGATAGTTATAGTCTTGAACATCTCACACCATTCCCATAGTGGATAGGTTTGGGATACCTTAGTGTTATAATGATCACGTAGGGAGGCTGTATCCAAAGACCATTATCTCTTCTCTAATCACCCATTTATTGAAGTGTATGTCTGAGCAGCACACAGCTATGGGGAGATAATTTAATTATCCAGACCTCTAAGAAACTTATTTCAGAATTTTAGAATTTTGACTATGCCAGAACAATTGGGTCTGTCATAATCAGATGATCTGGCTTCAGCAAATGTATCAGCTCCACCCTTACTTGGGTACACCAATATATCACACACTTTGACACAGGGTGAAGGTTGAGATCTTTTTCGGATTAAAACAGAGCCAGGTCTCAATTCTATTTCACTGGCCTATAATGACTAAATAACTCAGAGCTGATTCGACCTTAGTCAGCTTATTAGTTAACAAGGAACCCTAGATCTTTCTGGAAGATAAATCATTCTGAAAATATTGATCAGTCATCACTTGACAATGTACATGCGATTGGTTAATCTTAATTAATAATGCAGCTAAGCATTTATCTGACACCATGATACCAACATTTAAAAAAAATTAGTGAAGATCATTTAAAAACACAAATTCAGATCAGCTTCTTCAAAAAGAAGTTGGCGGAAGTAAACAAGAACATTTTGGAATTTAGGAAGTTTCTTACCTAGAGTAACTTTAACAAACTCCTGAATGGCATATGTTATGTTATAAAGATTTTTAGGGCATGCATATCACCCTGGATGGTTTTCCAGGCACCTGAGAAGGAAAAAGATCTGGTCATGTCTGAGGTGGGCCTACTAGAAGAGCCAGCTTTTCGTTTTTTTTCAGAATTCGAAGACAGTGCAGGTACGCTTGTTTCAGGCTTTGGACGTGATGTAGGGGAAGGTTCAAACTCTGGCTCACTGTATGTGGGGGACTTGGGCAAGGAGTAGGCTAGACAAGCTTAGGTATCTGGATAGGTTTGAAACAGGATGCAGTTAAAGAGGTAAACTGGACCTTGGTTATGTAGAGCTTTGTAGGTGTGTGAGGAGTTTGAATAGAGAGTGCTTGTGCACTGGGAACCAGAGAAGGCTGTGCTCTGTACCACTTGGATTCTTTTGGTGAGTTGGGTTGTGATGCCTCAATAGAGGGTGTTGCCATAGTCAAGCTTGCTGGTGACGAGCGCTTGCATGATGGATCTGCTGGTGTCTAAAGACTTTACTGAGCAGTTTGCGGGTGTAGAAATAGATAGATGTGATCATATTGACTTGGTTGGCCATAGATATTTGGCTGTTGATCACAAAGCCCAAGTTCCTGGTGGCATTGTAGGGGCGAGGTGTCTAGTGCGGAAGGCCACCAGGCTGGGGAGAACTGAAATGTGTCTTTGCTGATTAGAATCACATAAGTTTTGTCACTGTTCATTTTGAGGCAGATCCTACTCATCCAGTCTGCTACTAAGGACATGCAACTGAGTTTGTTTGGATGGTGACATTGTTTTCTGATAGGGAGAGGATGAGCTGTGTGTTGTCAGCGTAGGAGATGATGCTGAATCTGTGGGAGTGGATGGTGCTGGTAAGGGGAGCCATGTAGACGTAGAACAGGGTGGGGCTCAGGGAGGAGCCTTGGGGGATTCCACAGATCAGATTGCTTCCGTAGGATTGGTAAGAGGCATCCAGAGAAGATGGACTTACTCCATCGTAGCGCCGAGCCACAAATTCCAGCCTCATAGAAATGTTGGAAGAGGATGAGGTGGAAGATGGTGTTGAATGCTGCTGAGAGGTCTAGTAGGATGAAGGCTGCTGTGTCACCTTTGTCCATGATGAGGCTGATGTTGTCGGTGGCTGCGATGAGGACTGCCTCTGTGCTGTGATTGGATCTGAATCCAGACTGTGAAGGGTCTAGGCAGTGGTTTGTGTTGAGGTGGTTGAACAGGCGGGAGTTGATGAGCTCCTTCAGGAATTTGGATGGACAAGAGAGGAGGGAGATGGGCTTGTATTTGGACATGGTCAGAGGGATCTTCAAAAGGCTTTTTGAGGAGTGGGATGATTGTGGAGTATTTCCAGGAGTCTAGGTAGGTAGCGGTGAAGAGAGATAGGTTGAGTATTGGTGGGAGAGCTATGCAGATAGGGTCAAGACCTTTGGTGAAAATGTAGTGCAAGCACAGGTCCAAGAGGGCTCCCGAATAGATGGAGTGCATTGTGTTAGCGGTTTCTGTGTTGGTGATGGCTGGCTAGCAGTTTAGAGTGGTTTCCAAAGTGTTCCTGTCTTTGAAGTGGAGGACGTCAGAGCAGAGAGATCTGTTTGGGGCTGGGAGAGATGTTGTGGATGGCTTTTATTTTTTCCAAGAAATATCTGTATAGTTGATTGCAGAGTTCCTGGGAGGGGTGATGGTCATCGAGCTGACAAGGGGGGACTAGAATTCTTTCACTATGTTGTAGATTTCTTTGGTAGAGTTGAAGCTGTTGTGATTCCGCTCAGTGAGTGCTTTGTCAGTGTAATTGTGGAGTTGGTGCCACGGTTACTCCAGTTGCTTGCCGTCACACTTCATGAGTTGGCTGTACTAGCTGGCTGGTGGCTTGGAGCGAGGTGTGGGGGAGGTTCCCAAGGGAGCCAGAGATCCTCTCCGCTGGGCAGGCGTGGTGGGGTGGGCATGGAGACCAGAGCTCGGAGATCTAAATGTCTATGGGGATTTTGTTCCAGTGGTGTTGGGTGGCATGTGAGTTGGCGGATCAGGGCGGATTGGGCAGATGCATGCATAATTGGAGGAGGGAGTGGCCCGTCTAGGTGAGAGGGGTGAGTTTGCCTACTGTGATGTTTGGGAAGTTGGTGCAGATGGGGTCGAGGAAGTGTCTGGCCACATGGGTGGGGTTGTTCACCTTCTGGGTGAGTCCCAAGATGCTCAGGTCATCCAGGAGGGTGCTGGAGTTGGGGTTGACTGGTCCTCTGGGTGAAAGGTGAGGTCGCCAAGCTGAATTAAAAGCCAATATAATGGATGGGAATGATGAAAATCCAACTTACTTCCATGAATGCATAACTTAGTAAACACTTTAAATTAGTATGTATGTACCGTCCCTCTGCCCACCAAAATGTAATCCAACATTACAATGTCCCTTGTTAGGGCAACAGGCCTCACAATTTCATATAATCTCTCATATCATGTTCCCTTATGTAAAAGTGCCATTATCATTCGTATATGACACTACATCCCTGTCTTGCAAATGAATGCAAACTGCAAGATACACTATCTCCATAATTTTATAGCACAGCTATTTGCATGTTCTCAAAATATAACAAACATTTTCCAAGATACATATGACTTTATCTCAGTGTACGATGAACTTATTGAGCCAAAACGTAGTGCACAGCTGAATTCTCCCGTATGACCGCAGCGTGAGCTGGGAAACTACCATTCTCATTAACCTTTGATAGACGTGTGACATTTCAAGCATGTGGCATGATGCACAGGACACAAGGAGCAGGGCTATTCCTTTGCAAAATAGCACCCTGTGAAGAAGTGTATGACACACATTAAAATTATGGCAAACAATCATTTCAGCTCATTGTGAGTTACAAATATTAGCCTAAACTTACTCTGTTGAACTTTCATGGACTTGACATTATGCATATTTGACTTATAGTGTTTAACTACAGAGGCATGTTTCCTCCCTCCTCCTATGCGACCTAGACAAGACATGTGTATGACACAGATGCTAACTCTTTGGCTTGCAGTGCAATGCAGTGTGCCACGCTTATTTTATCTACTTGCATTCTACATGTGTTGATATGTTGTTATCTGTTACATTTTATATCCCTAAATTTACTAGGCAGTAACAGGGGAGGATACATGGTGGTGTAAAACCCATCAACAAATGTGCAATGTGCCCCATCTATTAATGTGCATGCCAGGCGATGTCTTTTTTAACGGTAGTGTGTTACATATTGCATCCCTTATTTGACTGGGCAAGAGTGCCTACATTGTTGTGCGATTGCACTCATATATTTTACTTCAATCTCCTACCTCCAGGCTATACCACTTGAGTGTACCATACCGGCAAAGTAAGCCTTACCCTCATACCTTTACCTTATTTCACATTTAGACAACAAGGGAAAGGACTAGTACTACCGATTGTCAGGAGTAAAAAAGCGAGGCCTGAAAAAAGCCTTGGAACCATAGGGGATGATAATCGTACGGCTGAAACATGTCGAAGAGCAGGATGCTTGAGTAAATAAAATCCAGCACCATCCCCTTTCTCCTATTTTTGACCATACCTGAGGCACCCAAAATAAAGGGATAGCCTGGAGGTATTTTTTAAGCATCTTTGGATCCCTCTACAACCAAACATAATCAAAGTGCTCCCTCGACTTATGTCAAGCCTATCCTGGTATTTGGTATATCAGGTTAGACCCGATGGTAAAGCATACCACTAACAGAGTGAATTAGGTTATTTTTTTAAGTTAGCCAACATTCTAAGATGCAATTGTGACATAAATGCCTCGACGTGGGCAAAACCAACTCTGCAAACTTCACACACAGAGAATATTATGGCTAATCACTGGGCACAGTGGGTGATCAAAGGTCAAATCCTCTGCCCAGTGGGCATTGTGATCATGGCTACTCTGTAGACTGTGGACAAAAATCACAACCAGTGCTCCAAGTCTGCTGGGTGTAGCATTGAGGACAGGGGTACTGGGGTACAGACAGTATGCTGCCCTGTGCCCTGATTTTAAAGTTCAACTAGTGGGCACAGAGGCAACAGTGGGCAGTCTCAGGCCATGTCCAGTCGGGTGGGGGGAGGGGGGCATTATGGTCACACCCAGTATCTGTATTCAGCAGGGCATGGTTAAAGACGTGCCCGTGGGTGCAGGGCACAAGGGGAGTGTACACAAAGCAAGGCTGAAGCCCACAGTTTGTGCTCAGAGATTGCTGTGCATAGACTCTGCGAGCAGGAGGGAAGACCAAATCACAGCTCAAGGCCATGAACAGGAGCTTTTTGGGTCAAGAGGTGTATTAGAACATATGGCTCAAAGGATGCAGGGCTTGACTGCAGGCTGCAGGTCATCCTTGGCATGGTCACATGCTGCACCGAACACAGGCAGGGCTCAGAATAGGAGGCATAGCACATGGCTATAGGCCATGCCCTGTCCCAATATCCAAAATATCATACAGGGAAAGAAGGAACTGGGCACAGGGCATGACTGAACGTCGTAACCTATGCCCAGAATTTACTGGGATAAAAGTGGGGCCAACTTTTGGGCAGTTGTTAAATTGTAAAGAAAAAATTCACAAAAAATGTTGGTTGTGCTCCACGATCAGTTACTAATAATGTAACAAAATAACCTTAAATACTCCCTAAAATTACTGCCCTAAAAGTTACATTGTGGTTACGATCAAAACCTAAGCTGCATTCAATTTCCACAATGGTTAGATTTGCAACCGCCATAGCTCTCAACACACTGCTCATGACCTCACAAGTAAAATCACAAATGACATATTTGAGGGCTCTGTAGTTGTGTAGTTAACCTCACCGGCAAAATTTCAAGGCGTTTGTATAATAGCAAAAAAATCGAGACGAAATCGGGTGAGTCACTTCTATATATAAATAAGTCTGGTGAAATAGTCCAATGACGTAAAAAGGAGATGTAATAAGGTTACTATAACGCTTGGTTAGGTTCTGTAGAAGGAGTAAATAGAATTAATATTGATGCGATTGGGCCTATCATTATTGGGAGAAGATTAAAGTAGAGGGGGGACCAGTGCTTAATTTGAGCCCGTGGTTTCCGGTGCTCGGCACTGGCACTTTATTGTCAACACCAGCAGTTATGACAGTCTGCCATATGGTGGCGCTGTCTGTCTAATTTAGATATGAACAATACAATAGTAGTTTATTAATTCAATATACATAAAAAAGGTCTAATAACTGCTTCCCAAGCCATCCTTATTGTGTTAGGCGCCTGGAATAGTCTGAATTGTCACACTTACAGGAGTGTGATGGTTAGTGGTTGTGTTGGTATGGTCACTGGCCGTCTTGGCAGCGGCAATGGGTGGTGCAAGCTGCAGTGGCCTTCGGATGAGGGCCCTGACACTTAATTACTTACAAAGTAAGCACCTGGGGGAGACTTTGGGAAGGGAAGAGGTGTGAGGCAATAGGAGTGATGGGCTGGTTTTCCGTACCCAGTTGCAGGAGAGTGCACACAGAAGTTAGAAAAGGTACCACCTTCTATGGTCGACTGTGTTAATATTTTGTATACAAAATAAAACTGTTATTAATTTGAGTCTAATTATATTTTACTGGGTTCCCCACACGGCACAGTGTCATCACCTAGTTCCTCGCTCTTATTACACCTGGTGTGCGGCGCTGGCTAGTTTTACTCACTAATGTGAATCAGCCGGTTGTGAGTTCAGCCTTTACAAATACTGGATGTCATATCAAAGGAATAAAGAAAGTGAAACAAACAAATAAATAAAGCATTGAACTGACTGTAAACAAAAAATGTCATGTTAAATACCTACCAAGATGAAGAAATAGACAGCGTGCCATCTACCATCCAACTTAAGGAACTGAACTTGACATTTGTCAGTAATTATTGTGCAACTGATTGTTCATATTATATCATTAACATATTCTTCAAAGTGTTAATGTTCGGTTTATGAATTTGTTTTACGTTTTAGAACATCTCTGTTGCTCCATACATCTGACACTTTAATTGGACAGTGGCGGCTCCGCTGCTATGGCGGAGAGCATCACCCCACTGCTTTCTCGCAGTGCGAGAAGCAAAAACATTTAGTTATTACCATTTTATGTTTCCTTTGCGGGCGGGCGGGTAGGCAGAGCTACTCTGCTAAAGGAGCAGGGCAGGGGAGGAGTGGTTTGCCCACTCCTAAGTGCGCAATGACTGTTTGGTCGGCCCTCTCGGGCCGCCCAAACCAGTCATGCACACTTTCCCTTTCTGCATTACAGCCTGCATGGAGAAAATGCCCACCCCTCCAGCCACTGGCTGAGCGCCATGTCACGGCGCTCAGACCAATCACAACGCTACAGTGCAGCGTTGTGATTGGCTTAGGAGAGGGAGCCTGGCTGCCTGCTTCCTGATTCTGTCCGAGTCGGAGGCAGGAGAGCAGTAACAGAGAAGACGCGGACCCGGCCTCAAGGTAAGTGTTGGAAATGGCTCTTTTTGCAGGGTTATCCCCAAACTTTTAGTAAAGTGCACTGAGTGTGCCAGGGCCTGTAAATCAAGTGCTACTAGTGGGCCTGCAGCACTGATTGTGCCACCCACATGAGTAGCCCTGAAAAGGTAACTCAGACCTGCCACTGCAGAGTCTGCGTGCAGTTTGTAACTGCCATTTCGACTTGGCAAGTGTACCCGCTTGCCAGGCCCTAACCTTCCCCTTTCTTACATGCCAGTCACCCCTAAGGTAGGCCCAAGGTACCCCTGTGGCCCTGCTCACTTGAAAAAAACTAATATCTATAATATACTAAACTAGTTTATATTGTAAAATGCTTTTCAAATATTTTTATGACCTTTTTAACTCATCATTTTGTTCTCCTTGAAGAAGTGCCACCATGGTGAGGCGTGCATAAATGTTCTCTCTTTACATACCAAGAAAGTGTTCTAGGATGCACCTCTTCCTTCCTAGCCTACAGCTGAACCCATCCATTGTACCCAAATATACATTGAAAGCCATGTAACATACAGGAGGTTCACCTGGGTACAACAGCAGCAATAGAGCCATTAATCCCATGATGAAAAATATATGAGTCTGACAAACAGTGGTCAAAGTGGGGGGCATCCGAGGGGCACAACGTGCCCATACTTTTTTTGATTTTAGAAGAACAATTCTCCTACTTTTTGTGAAAAGACAACCGTCCCGGGACAGTTAATTCCGACAGTTGTAATGCTTCAGTTGAAGTGTAGGTCAGAGAGTCTCCTGTGCTGTAAAACGGAGGGAGCGGCAGACAGCTAAACAAGCCTCCTTGCCAGGGTGCCTGCTTGCATGAAAGAAAGATAAATGTGCACAATTGGTCAATCTGCAAATGTAAAAGGTGCTTGGAAGCCTGTATTAGCTTTAATTGATGGAATCACTTGAAGCTTCAGATGACACACAGTTATTCTTTTTGAGAGGTATTGTAAGGGAGCTACCAGCTAAGCTGTGAAGTGTGTGCTTTTAAGACAGTTATACAAAGTATTGCACTACGTAGTGTGGGTATTACTAAAAAATCTATATTTTGGAAACACTTTTTTTCTTAAAACTTTTTGTGCAATTTGTAGCAGCCTATCTTATACTGTGTGTAATGCAAGTTTCAAATATTGACTTACATATTCACAGTGCTTTCTATCACAGACTGGGACCTCGAAGCACTAAACATACACAAGTCACTATTCTCCACTGCACCAACCAGTATTCAGTTCTGCCGCTCTCTGGTGCAGTGCATTAACTAATATGGTTTCATAATGTACAATAGTGCATTTTCCACTGATAAACAAACTTGCATCTAATTTGAATTTAAGCCTTGCGTTATTTCGTATATCATTAACTGAAGGTGAAAGACCAAAAAAAGTTACAGAATATCATGTTTTTTTTAGCCACACCTTTAACCATGCCCCCATGCTCACTCGTCCTACCCCATTGTATGCGGCTTTACAGTTCCTAAACGTTTTTTTAATGAAATACGACCACTGCTGACAAAGTGCAGAGACATAATAAAGTACAAACAGAGGGGCATATTAGCAAGAACGGCGTTAAAGTATCGCCGCTTTAGCGGCAGGAAACTGCCGCTAAAGCGGCGATAATGGGCTTGATAATACGCCCTTGAGAATTCCATTAGAAGCCCAGGATCACAGCAGAACATGGGCTTCTATTGGTATTCTCAAGGGCATATTATCAAGCCCATTATCGCCGCTTTAGCGGCAGTTTTCTGCCGCTAAACTGGCGATAATTTTTATCGCAGTTCTTGATAATATGCCCCAGAGAGTTAATCCAGATGTCATAGCAGTTCTCAGTATCGCAGCAAAATTTCATAAAGAAATATTTCCTAATTACCACATAAATTAGATGAAAATGAAAGACAATATCCAGCACACGCCCACAAGAAGGACATTGTGTCAATGTCTTCGGAACACTTCATATATACAACCGGAGAAAGTGGATGCCACCCATGCAAACTGTACTCCTGGATGCCTTTTCAGAATGGAGGCACTGAAGGCCATCCACTCAGTGTCAATATTTAGTCCACATCAACACAGATAAGGGGGTCCAGTGTCATTTATTTGATTGGACCCACCGCCTTGATGCACGACATGCACCAGTCTCTCATGGTGGAGCTGCTCCAACCACACCTGTTACAATTTAGTTCCAAACATTCTAAGCATCCCATAATGACAAGAATTCTACAGTACAAGGGATGTACAGCCAGCGAAGTGGCTGATGCAGAATGCAATACTCTGGAGGGACAATGGGACACAAATCTCCTAGCAAGGTATCCTGAGCTAGCTTGAAACACTGTCCTATGAATCAGGACAGGGTGTTAAAATAAAATCCTCTTCCTGACAGGCAACCAGTGTAAGGAGTTAAGAACAGGAGAGATGGAAGAGCGGCTAGGCAAACGCAGGAGGAGCCTTGCAGCAGCATTTTAAACCACCTGAAGGCGACCTAACAAGGCTTCCGAGACACTGAGGTACAGGGTATTAGCATAATCCAGGCCCGATGTAATCAAGGCATGGATAACAGTTTTCCTGCTATTCAGAGGGAGAAGCAACAGAATTTCCTAAGAGTGCGGAACAGTGCAAAGCATTGGCCCACTACCATGGAGATCTGAGATTGCATGGATAAAAGATTGTATAACTTAACCCCCAAGTTTTAAACCACCACAGCAGTAGGAGGAGTGGAAGTGCAGAGGGCCAGATGTCTTCCCACCAGTTTCTATATAAACAGAGATTGGTAGGGAGGGATTAATATCATATTTTTATTTTTGAGTAGAGCACCTTTAATTACCCTCTCACAGTTTTTTTTAAACACATCTGATTTCATAAATACAAACACACATGTATATACAATGGCACCTAGTCAAAAAACAATAAATGATTCAAAACATAAAAAAACCTGTGAAACAAAAATACCCAAAAATATGTTATAAACTACACACAACTGACGTTGCCAATACCCAAAACAATTATTCTTTGTGTCCACCGTTTACTCTTGAAGCATAGGATCCAAAGAGAATAATCTTAGTTTTTTGGTGTTACAATTAAGCTGGCTGCTCTGCATCCACTCGAAGACCACAAGCATACAGTCCTTGAAGGAGGACTCAGTCGAGGCCAAGGGTCCATCTATGGTAAAAAAGCAGTTGGGTGTTGTTAGAAATGGGATCTCTAGTTGGCAAGGGCTTGCACCTTTGTCCAAGTAGGGACCCTTCTTCCTAGTCAGGGTAAGGGTTGTTACACTCGTGAAGTAACCCCTGCTCACCCTCGTGGTAGCTTGGCACGAGCAGTCAGGCTTAATTCAGAGGCAGTGTGTAAAGCATTTGCACATAACCAACAGTAATACAGTGTAAACACTACAAACGGACACCACACCAGTTTAGAAAAATAACCAATATTTTATATACTCAAGACAAGACCAATTACGACAAAAATCCACAATACTATACTTTACGAATGAATACTTGATACGTTAACTTCTTCTTTGCAGGAATAGCACAAAAGCAAAGTTCGTACGAGTCGGTAGCTCCGTCCGAGCCTACCGTGATGCTGAAAACCACAGAGTCTAACAGTTCCAGCCGACCGCGTCGATACGGGCCAGCAGAGTCGTGAACAGACTCGGTTACAGTACCTTTCTCGTTGTGGCTGGTACGGAGTGTACGAGCCGGTCGGCGTTCGTCGCGGTTGCGGTGCAAGACGGAGCGATGCAAGGTGCGGTGTCCCTCGATGCGGTGCAGGCAGCGGCTCGATGAGCGTCGTGCAGACGGAGTCGGTGAGTCCAAGGCGTGCGATGCAGGGCGAGACGATGCTCGATGCGGTGCTGACAGGTTGCGATGCAGGCGACCTAGCCGGAGTGCGGGAGCTGGCGTCGGACAGCGGTGCGAGTCGGAGCGGTGCGTCGCAGACGTGCGAGCGGTGCCCCAAATGCGGTGCGGTCTCGACTCTTGAGCCAGTTGCAGCGACAGTGTCGGTCTGGTCCGGCTGGCCCAGTGAAGCGATGCGATGCGAACTGCGGTGCCCACAGGTCACGGTGCAAGCAGCGGCTCGATGTTGGCGGCGTCGGACGTCGCCCACGGTGAGACCAGGGTTGCGATGCGAAGCGGGGCGATGCGGTCTGCGGTGCAAACAGGTCACCGGCCAGGGATGGATTCGGTTGACGGAGTCGGTTGCAGTTCCCTTCCTCTGTGGCAACTGAAACAGCGTTCCAGAAGCGGTACCCAGAGGCTTGTGAAGTCTTTGCAGTCCCTGAGACTTCTTAACAGGAGGCCAGCTCGGTTCCTGGCCCTTGGAGATACTCAGCACAAGTTCGTAGAAAGTTCAGTCCAGTCCTTTCACTGCCCAAGGCAGAAGCAGCAGCTGCAGGCCAGCCCAACAAAGCAACAACACAGCAAAGGGGCAGTACTCCTCCTGGCAGCTCTTCCAGCTCTTCGTCTTGGCAGGTTCCTTGATTCCAGCGAGATCTAAATTCATGGGGTCAGGGCCCCAATATTTATATCCCAAATTCCTTTGTTCTCTGAAGGCAGAGAGGCCTTCGCCTAGTCCAAACCAGTTCTGGAGCACTTTGTTGACAAGTCTCCGTCCCTTCTTTCAGTGAGTAGGCCAGGGACATCAGACGCACCACAGGAGGTGGAGCCAGCATTGTGGAGGGAAGGCACTGTCCTATTCAGGGCCCAGGTGCGACCCCTCCCACCCATCTACAGGTCGATCTGGCTATTCAGCCCTGCGCTGACTCACCCTGTCTCCTGGCATCTCCCAGCCCCGGTCACTCACATTCCAGACACGGAATACACAACCTCGCAGAGGCAGGCTTGGATGGTTAGGCAAGAAAATACCCACTTTCTAAAAGTGGTATTTTCAAACCCAGAATGGTAAAACCAACCTTACTAAAAGCTGCATTTTATCATTCTGAGTCCAGGCATACTAAACTCGAATTTCTACCATGTTCCCGGGGTCAGTTAGGATTATATACTGTAATAATCAAAACCGCCCGTTCTGGCCTAGGGGGAACAGGTAGCCTTGCAATAGTGAAAAACGAACTAGGCTGTAATTCACTATCAGGACATGCCGCACACACCCGGGCATGTCCTACCTTTCGCGTACAACGCACCCTGCCCACAGGGGTACCTTGGGCCTACCTTAGGGGTGACTAACATGTAGCAAAGGGAAGGTTTAGGGACTTGCAAGTGTGTGCACTTGCCAAGTCGACATGGCAGCCCCAGGCTGCGCACAGGCTCTGCGATGGCAGGCCCGAGTTACACTTTACGGGCTGTTTGCGTGGGTGGCACAATCCAGTGCTGCAGCCCACCAACAGCATTTGGTCTATAGGCCCTGGCACTCGCAGTGCACTTTACAAGGGACTGACACATAAACCAAATAGGCCAATCATGGAAACACCAATCCATAACACATTTTATACAGGAGCACTTGCACTTTCCCACTGGACCGCAGTGAGGAAAGTGCGCAGAATCATCACACCAGCAAAAACAGAGTCAAAACCGGGAGGTCAGAAAGCAAAAAGTCAGGGGAAACACGCCAAAAGATGCCAAGTCTAACACATGTCCCCTCCAGCTGAAAGTAGGGAGAACTACCCAACCCCATGGGAGTTCTCTTCACTAAGGCGGAAGAACCTGGACAGACCATCTGCGTTGGCGTGTTCTGTACCAGGACGGTGCTCCACCGTAAAGTCCATTCCCTGTAGGGAGATGGACCACCTCAGCAGTTTTGGATTCTCACCCCTCATTTGCATCAACCATCTGAGGGGCCTGTGGTCTGTCTGAACCCGGAAGTGAGTCCCAAACAGGTATGGTCTCAACTTCTTCAGCGCCCAGACCACAGCAAAAGCTTCCCTTTCTATGGCACTCCACCTCTGTTCCCTGGGAAGTAGTCTCCTGCTAAGGAAGACTACAGGCTGATCCAGGCCCTCTTCGTTCAGTTGTGAGAGCACCGCTCCCACACCATGCTCTGAAGCGTCAGTCTGCACGACAAATTCTTTGGAGAAGTCAGGTGCCTTGAGCACGGGCGCCGTGCACATGGCTGCCTTCAGGGCATCAAAAGCTTTCTGGCAGGACTCAGTCCAGATCACTTTCCTGGGCTGCCTCTTAGAGGTCAGCTCTGTTAAGGGGGCAACGATGGTGCCATAGCCCTTAACAAATCTCCTATAATAACCGGTGAGACCTAAGAAGGCTCTCACCTCTGTCTGGGTCTTGGGGGCTCCCAAGCCAGAATGGTGTCAATCTTGGGTTGTAGGGGCGCCACCTGGCCGCTTCCTACCTGGTGTCCCAAGTATACCACCGAACCCTGCCCGATCTGGCACTTACTGGCCTTGATCGTGAGGCCTGCACCTTGCAGAGCCCTCAACACTTTCTCAAGGTGCTGTAAATGTTCTTCCCAGCTGGAACTGAACACAGCAATGTCATCCAGGTAGGCGGCACTGAAATCCTCCAGCCCAGCCAACACCTGATTGACCAACCTCTGAAAGGTGGCAGGGGCATTCTTCAACCCAAAGGGCATCACCCGGAATTGGTAATGACCTTCTGGGGTTGAGAATGCTGATCTCTCCTTGGCCCCATCGGTTAAGGCAATCTGCCAGTACCCAGACGTTAAATCAAACGTGCTGAGGAACCGGGCAGCTCCCAACCGATCAATGAGCTCATCAGCTCTGGGGATGGGGTGCGCGTCAGTCCTGGTGACGGCATTGAGCCCACGGTAGTCCACACAAAACCGGAGTTCTGGAGTGGCACCGGGCGCCGCAGCCTTTGGGACCAAGACCACTGGGCTGGCCCAAGGACTGTGGGAGGGCTCAATCACCCCTAACGCCAACATCTTAGAGACCTCCTCCTTGATGCTGGCTCTGACCCGGTCAGTCAACCTGTAAATCTTGTGCTTCACAGGATGGCTGTCACCGGTGTCCACGTCATGGGTACACCAGTGAGTAACACCGGGAGTCAGAGAGAACAGTGGGGCGAACTGTCCCAACAACTGGCGACAGTCCCCCTGCTGCTCCTGAGTCAGAGTAGGGGAGAGGATCACACCCTCTACTGACCCATCATGCTCCTTGGTAGACAGGAGGTCAGGGAGAGGCTCGCTCTCCTCTTCCACCCCATCATCTGTCGCCAAGAGCATACTCACTTCGGACCTCTCGAAGTGGGGCTTGAGGCGGTTCACGTGAAGGACCCTCAAAGGGTTCCTTGGAGCCTGCAAATCCACCAGGTAGGTGACGTCACTTTTGCGCTCCTTTACCTCATATGGCCCAGTCCACTTGTCCTGCAAGGCACAAGGTGCCACTGGGGCCATTACCCACACTTTTTGCCCAGGTTGAAATTCGACCAGAGTGGCGTTCTGGTCATACCATCTCTTCATTTCTTCCTGGCTTGCTTCTAGGTTCGCCTGAGCGAGTTTCCTGAAGCGGGCAGTTTGGTTTCTAAAGGCCAGCATGTAGCTAAATACATCCTGGGGAGTTTTCCTGGGAGCCGCCTCCCAGCCTTCCTTCACCAAACTCAGAGGTCCTCTGACAGGGTGGCCATACAGGAGCTCAAAGGGGCTGTACCCAAGAGACTTCTGAGGCACCTCCCTGTACGCAAAGAGTAGGCATGGCAAGAGGACGTCCCACTTACGCCTCATGGGTTCTGTTAGACCCTTGATCATGCCTTTCAAGGTCTGGTTGAATCTCTCCACCAGACCGTTTCCTTGTGGGTGGTAAGGAGTGGTGAACTTGTAGGTTACCCCACACTCCTTCCACAGGGATGTCATATACTTCGATATGAAATTGGTCCCCCTATCGGAAACCACCTCTCTGGGGAATCCCACACGGGAAAAGATCCCCATTAACGCCCGGCCCACCACTGGCGCCGTCGTTGTCCTGAGAGGGATTGCCTCCGGGTACCGGGTGGCATGGTCCACCAAGACCAGGATGTACCTGTTGCCCATGGCTGTCTTGGGATCCAGTGGCCCCACTATATCCATCCCTACCCTTTCAAAGGGTGTTCCAACAACCGGAAAAGGTTGGAGAGGAGCTTTGACCTTCCTCCCACTCTTACCACTTGCCTGGCAAGTTTGGCAAGACCTACAGTGGGCATCTGACTGCCTTCGCATTTGGGGCCAAAAGAAGTGGGTGACAAGCCTGTCAAAGGTCTTGTCCTGCCCCAAATGTCCTGCCAAAGGCACGTCATGAGCCAGACCCAGTAGGAAGGTCCTGAAGCGCTGGGGTACCACCAGCACACGGGCTGACCCAGGCTCAGCAACCTTAGGCTCACTGTATAGGAGACCACTCTCCCAGTAGATCAGATGTGACCCGGACTGATTACCAGCTGCCTGGTCTGCAGCCTGCCGCCGCAGACCCTCCAGAGTAGGGCACTCGTTCTGCTCCCTGCAGAACTCCTCCCTGGTGGGACCCCCTTCTTGCTGCCAATGGGTCAGCTCAGAGATGTCTCCCAGTTCGGCTACCTGCTCCCCTGTAGGCACCGGGGCGTCCCCCTCGAGGTCCGCCTCCTCCCGGTCCGTGGGAACTTCGGGGGCCGGTTTCCCGCGCCCCTGCCCTTTCTCTTGGCAGGGACTTGGGCCACTGTTTCAGGCTCCAAGTCCTCTTGATCACCCTTTCTGGCCGCCATTGACCGAGTAGACACGCATGCCCACTCTGGCAACCCAAGCATCTCCAAGTGAGACCTGAGCTCAACCTCCTTCCATGAGGACTGCTCCAGGTCGTTTCCTAGCAGACAATCGACAGGCATGGTAGGGCTCACAACCACCCTCAAGGGACCTGAGACCCCCCCATTCAAAGGGAACCTGCGCCACCATACACTGGCGCTCAGAGTTGTCGACAGCAACTACTTGGTGGAATGCTCCTGGGACTACTTGCTTCTCAGACACCAGGTGACACCGGACTGAGGTCACACTGGCTCCAGTATCTCTGAGAGCCTCTACCCTGTTCCCATTAATGGTCACCCAGGTGCTATATTTCTTTGTGTTAGGGGGCACCTGGTTTCCTGGGACCATCTCACTGTCCCCGAGTGAGACAAGGGTCATTTCTGCGGGATCCCCACCCTCCTGTGGGCATCCCTCCTCCCCAAGCGCTACACTAGCCAACACTTTGGATTGTCCACCGGTGGGTGGCTGTGTCCCCTTCGGGCACTTGGGGTCCCCCTTAAAGTGACCTACCTGGTCACATGCATAACACTTGCGGGGCCGGTCTCAACAGGCTTCCCTGTAGAGACCCCTTTCTTCTTATCACCGGGGGCTGGGAACCTTTACCCTGGGTACTAGTTTGGGGCCCTTTAGAGAACTCCTGTGCTTTACCCTTGTCCCCCCACCTTTCTGCTGGGGACCCTGCCCACCTTTGGCTGAGTCTCCCCAAACGCTTTCTTGTGGACCCTGGTACTCACCCAGTGGTCCGCTTCCATAGCAAGCTTCCTGGGGTCAGTTAGCTTACTATCAACTAGGTGCTGGCGCAGATCTGCAAAACATAGACTAGACAAGTGCTCCCATGCAATCAAGTTGTAGAGCCCCTGAAAATCTGTTACACTACTGCCCTTCACCCAACCATCCAGAGACCTGCAGAACACATCCACACATTCCAACCAAGTGTTGACATCAGACTTCTTACTGGACCTGAACTGATCCCTGTACTTTTCAGGAGTAAGACCATACTTCGTGAGGAGGGCATCCTTCATGTCAGCATAGGTGAGGTGATACCCCTTACCCAAAGCTATCAGAGCATCCCTTGCTTCTTCCGGGAAAAGTGGCCACAATCCTGCTCCCCAATTCTCCTCAGGGACCCCATTCATGTGTATGGCTGCCTCATAACCCTGGAACCACCTTTGTATGTCATCCCCCTTCTTGAACTCCTTGCCTACGTTCTTGGGAATGTGCACAATCCTGTCTGCCTTTCTGGACGAATTGCTGCCACCATCTGAGCCTGACTTACTCCTAAGTTCTAGCTCCTTCAGTTCTCTCTCATGCTCTAAGAGCATCTTCCTCTCCTCTATGGCCAATCTCTTCTCCTCCCGCTCACTCTCCAGCCTGAGCTTCTGCAGCTCGAACTGCCTTGCCTCCCGCCTGTCCTCCAGCTCCTCTGGGGACAGACTGCTGCTGCCTGACCTGGCGGGTTCCCCCTACCCAAAAGCACATCCACCCTGGAAATAGGCTCCTCCGCCTCCTCACTGAGATCACCAGGCTGCCCATTGGCATGTCTGGCTGCTACCCAGGCCCTCAGCGCCTTCTGTAGCTCCTCCTTCCTTGTGAGGCCTTTAATTTGGACTTTCAGGTTTTTACAAATCGCTCGTAACTCCTTTACGGCGTAGGATTCCAACCTGTCCTCCTCAAAGATAACTTCCAGAGATGCAACGGATGATGCAATTGATTCAGGCATGACAAAAGTCGTGAGTTGAAAACTGGCAAGATCAAAAATAGGCCAAAAGAAAAAGAACCAGTATGTGGTACGTAATGGTCTGCGATATGGTAGTAGTGCACACCAATCACTGTAAGTCAAGTGCAAACACAAGTCCTATCCTCACCGCTGACAACCAATGTTAGAAATGGGATCTCTAGTTGGCAAGGGCTTGCACCTTTGTCCAAATAGGGACCCTTCTTCCTAGTCAGGGTAAGGGTTGTTACACTCGTGAAGTAACCCCTGCTCACCCTCGTGGTAGCTTGGCACAAGCAGTCAGGCTTAATTCAGAGGCAGTGTGTAAAGCATTTGCACATAACCAACAGTAATACAGTGTAAACACTACAAACGGACACCACACCAGTTTAGAAAAATAACCAATATTTTATATACTCAAGACAAGACCAATTACGACAAAAATCCACAATACTATACTTTACGAATGAATACTTGATACGTTAACTTCTTCTTTGCAGGAATAGCACAAAAGCAAAGTTCGTACGAGTCGGTAGCTCCGTCCGAGCCTACCGTGATGCTGAAAACCACAGAGTCTAACAGTTCCAGCCGACCGCGTCGATACGGGCCAGCAGAGTCGTGAACAGACTCGGTTACAGTACCTTTCTCGTTGTGGCTGGTACGGAGTGTACGAGCCGGTCGGCGTTCGTCGCGGTTGCGGTGCAAGACGGAGCGATGCAAGGTGCGGTGTCCCTCGATGCGGTGCAGGCAGCGGCTCGATGAGCGTCGTGCAGACGGAGTCGGTGAGTCCAAGGCGTGCGATGCAGGGCGAGACGATGCTCGATGCGGTGCTGACAGGTTGCGATGCAGGCGACCTAGCCGGAGTGCGGGAGCTGGCGTCGGACAGCGGTGCGAGTCGGAGCGGTGCGTCGCAGACGTGCGAGCGGTGCCCCAAATGCGGTGCGGTCTCGACTCTTGAGCCAGTTGCAGCGACAGTGTCGGTCTGGTCCGGCTGGCCCAGTGAAGCGATGCGATGCGAACTGCGGTGCCCACAGGTCACGGTGCAAGCAGCGGCTCGATGTTGGCGGCGTCGGACGTCGCCCACGGTGAGACCAGGGTTGCGATGCGAAGCGGGGCGATGCGGTCTGCGGTGCAAACAGGTCACCGGCCAGGGATGGATTCGGTTGACGGAGTCGGTTGCAGTTCCCTTCCTCTGTGGCAACTGAAACAGCGTTCCAGAAGCGGTACCCAGAGGCTTGTGAAGTCTTTGCAGTCCCTGAGACTTCTTAACAGGAGGCCAGCTCGGTTCCTGGCCCTTGGAGATACTCAGCACAAGTTCGTAGAAAGTTCAGTCCAGTCCTTTCACTGCCCAAGGCAGAAGCAGCAGCTGCAGGCCAGCCCAACAAAGCAACAACACAGCAAAGGGGCAGTACTCCTCCTGGCAGCTCTTCCAGCTCTTCGTCTTGGCAGGTTCCTTGATTCCAGCGAGATCTAAATTCATGGGGTCAGGGCCCCAATATTTATATCCCAAATTCCTTTGTTCTCTGAAGGCAGAGAGGCCTTCGCCTAGTCCAAACCAGTTCTGGAGCACTTTGTTGACAAGTCTCCGTCCCTTCTTTCAGTGAGTAGGCCAGGGACATCAGACGCACCACAGGAGGTGGAGCCAGCATTGTGGAGGGAAGGCACTGTCCTATTCAGGGCCCAGGTGCGACCCCTCCCACCCATCTACAGGTCGATCTGGCTATTCAGCCCTGCGCTGACTCACCCTGTCTCCTGGCATCCCCCAGCCCCGGTCACTCACATTCCAGACACGGAATACACAACCTCGCAGAGGCAGGCTTGGATGGTTAGGCAAGAAAATACCCACTTTCTAAAAGTGGTATTTTCAAACCCAGAATGGTAAAACCAACCTTACTAAAAGCTGCATTTTATCATTCTGAGTCCAGGCATACTAAACTCGAATTTCTACCATGTTCCCGGGGTCAGTTAGGATTATATACTGTAATAATCAAAACCGCCCGTTCTGGCCTAGGGGGAACAGGTAGCCTTGCAATAGTGAAAAACGAACTAGGCTGTAATTCACTATCAGGACATGCCGCACACACCCGGGCATGTCCTACCTTTCGCGTACAACGCACCCTGCCCACAGGGGTACCTTGGGCCTACCTTAGGGGTGACTAACATGTAGCAAAGGGAAGGTTTAGGGACTTGCAAGTGTGTGCACTTGCCAAGTCGACATGGCAGCCCCAGGCTGCGCACAGGCTCTGCGATGGCAGGCCCGAGTTACACTTTACGGGCTGTTTGCGTGGGTGGCACAATCCAGTGCTGCAGCCCACCAACAGCATTTGGTCTATAGGCCCTGGCACTCGCAGTGCACTTTACAAGGGACTGACACATAAACCAAATAGGCCAATCATGGAAACACCAATCCATAACACATTTTATACAGGAGCACTTGCACTTTCCCACTGGACCGCAGTGAGGAAAGTGCGCAGAATCATCACACCAGCAAAAACAGAGTCAAAACCGGGAGGTCAGAAAGCAAAAAGTCAGGGGAAACACGCCAAAAGATGCCAAGTCTAACAGGTGTCATCAGCATAAGAAATTATTTTGTCATCAAAAAACTCCACAATTGAGACTAAAGGTGCTATAAAACATTGAAAAGAGTAGGACTCAATGAGGAGCCTTGAGGGACATCTTCATTCCCAGCTTTCACCTCAGAAGCGTCACATTTACGCTGCTGTTGAGTCGCTTTTTGTGATGCTGTAAATAATGTGCCACGATACGCCATATTTACAAAGTGACCCATCTAGGCAGATGCGTCACTTCATAAACCTCTGCGCTACATTACACGTGTGTCAGGTATAATGTATGCAGGGTGGGCATTTCCCCGCATTCAAGTCTCGTAGAAGTGGCGCATTAAAATCTATAAGATTTCAGTGCGCCACTTCTAGAACGCCATTGAGTCAAAACGTTATGCCTGCCTCATGGCAGGCGTAAGGGTGATGCAGGCTCTTTCACATGGGGCTTGCCCCATGTGAAAGGACACATTGCTGGAGTTGCGTCTGTTTTCAGGCACACCCCAGCAATGCATCACTTTTGCGCCTACAGATACGTCAGTAATACTGACTTATCTGTAACTTCCTGCGACATGTTAATACAGCACATCCATGGTGTCGCAAGAAGGCGCACTGAAAAGTGTCACATCGCTGCTTTGTCGCAGCGATGCGTCACTTCTCATAAATAAGGCCCCCAATTTGGCAGGACAATGTAAAAGAATGATGTTGGGGACAGTGTCGAAAGCAGCAGACAGATCAAGAAGTATAAGTGCTGCGTTATTGCCCTGCTCTAATGACCATTTGATATAGTTCGAGACCTCCAGTACCGCTGCTTCTGTGCTATGACAAGGGCAGAAACTGGACTGACTCGGATGTAGCAACTTACCCTGCTCCAAATAGTTGGAAAGCTGATCAATGACCAGCTTTTCCAATATTTTGGTAAAAACCGACAACAGAGAGATGGGTCTATAGTTACAATTTATGTTAGGGTCTAGAGGTGGTTTTTTTAAGGAGAGGAATCACCCTGGCGAGTTTCCAAGCAGCTGGCATGATGCCGGAAGACAGCAAAAGATTGAAAATTCTGTTCATAACTGGATTAATGACGTCAGCCGCCGCTGTCAGCAAAGCAGAGGACAGGCATCCTATCGGGATCCTGGTTAAATTTACGACTTACAATTATGTAACCCAGCTGCAGTGTTATTCCTCATACAGGGACAGGGATATCAAAAGAAAATGATTATTAAACGACATTTTTCTATCCAGAGAAGTGTTCTGCATCAAAGTATGGACTGTAACAAGGAAGGGTAGAATTAGGACTAATGAAGATTACCGGTATTAACCAAGCCATTTCCATCTTGCATTACTAGCATTAATACACAACCTGAGCACTTCGCTGGCATCAGGCACTCTGGAACTGTTAGTGGGAAAAATACTCACTAGCCATTCCAGAGCATGCACATTGAAGTGGCTTTTCGCGCGGCGAGTTTTCCCTTTGCAGTTTCTAATGTATGCTTGAAAACCCTTTAGATTCAGTTTCCAAACAGTTCAATTTTGAACAGCAGGAAGTGCTCCAGCCCAATACAGGCCATTACATGTAAATGCATTCACACATCTTGAGAAGGGCTGCTCCAGCCATGCATCAGAAAAGCGGGAGGAGAGCGGCCTTGGTCCTGATGTAGCTTCAGAATGTGTTTCACATCGATTTATAGAACAACACAGTGACCGCTTGTGAATAGGGTGGGGTGACCTTCAGTTACTTGCAGGTTGATACATGGCTTCCATTCAGCACTCAGGGGACATGACCCCTGAACTGATTGGTGTCACCTAAGATGTAGGTCACCCCATTATGTAATCGAAAGGTGTGCTCATCTGGGAAGTACTCGTCATCTCAGAGGGAAGGCCACAGGTCCATAGGACTAGGTCGATTATTATCCATGTTTGACAACAGATTCAAAGTCAGTTTCTCGTCCTTTAGTCTTATAAAAACGAACAAGTGGGTGGAGATGTCCCCATACTTTAGGTTCCCTTTAATCCCTAGTCTACATGACATTAAACTCCACTTCTAAATATAAATTTCCCTAACTCGAGCCTATCATGTGGCTGAGTGCTCCAGCCATACTGACCTTTTGAGGTAATTGATTTGGTAGTGAATATGAGAAAATAAATCATTCTTAACCAACAAAGGGACATATTTACAAAAGAATGTTGGAGCGCGGAGCTGCGCCAAGATCTGACTTTTTTTAAACTGCGGGATGCGCTTTATTCACAAGAATACGGTGCACCCCTGTGTTTTCCCTAGCGCTGGCGTAAAAAAAGCTGCCTAGTGCCAGCGCAGGCACCCTGCCATGTGGACACCTTCCTGCACATAAACAATCATTCATGGCAACTTGCTCTTTTTATGTGTGCTGCAACAAAAAAGAGGAGAAATTAGCAATTTCTCATCGTATCACCATTCTAACGCCTGATATTCCACAGCGTTAGAATGGCGCTGTTTTTGGCGCTGCCTCAGCCTTGTAAATTTGGGGCAGCGTCAAAAAAGCAATGGGTGTTGCGGTGGAACGCCCACAGCAACACCCATTGCCTGCCCCTTTGCCGCAAAAGACTGCTGCGGAAAGGGGCATATTTGCATATATTTAGCGCCACCTTGTAAATATGGGAAATGGTGCTACGCCACTGAAGCATCACAAAAAAGTGATGCTTCGGTGGCGAATGGGGCTTGTAAATATGCCCCAAAGTTACCGCTCTCGCTGACCTAAAGATGCCCCCTACTAAGAGTGATGTTGCATCACAACTCTTTGAGTCTATGGGCCTCTATTACGTTATTTCTACCCTGTTGTCCTTTAGGCTTAAACTTCACTGTACAGACCACTAGAAAATCACGCCACTCGCTGACAATCATATCCCGGAGCAGCGTTTAACCAGGAAATAAATGCACATTCTCATGTTACTATGAAGCAAGAGTTTTATAAATCCTTTCCACAAAGAAATTCATTTCACCTTGAGCATCATTTTGCATCAAGAATTCAACTAATTCTTACCATCGTGCCAATATGCATATAGAACTGTATGTAACTTTTATCACGAGGTTTGTACTGTCATTTAATTTTAAAGCGCTTTCACGTCAACTGATTTCGCCTGTTACATGAAACCCCAAAAATAAAACAAATGAAATGTGCAAGTATCCCTTGGGCAGAAATGGAGGGTGGAAGAGAGTGGGACCCCCTCTACATGCACCCTCCCCCCCCCCGCACACACACACACTATTATTAAATAGGGTCCGTCATCGCCTTTAGCCCGAGGCTCAGGGGGACAGGCGGTGTCCCCTGGTGGTGGTATCACACTGCGCCCCCTCACCACTGTCACATCACGCGCCATGGCAGGCCCTTGCCATGTGCCTCGGGGATCTTTTACCTCCCACTCTCCTCCTTTGGGAGGGGCCCAGGAGGGCGACCTTTGTAGCACTAACCCGAGAAGGGACCTGCCCTCCATTCACCCTCCCATCACTTCCTGAAGCAGGAATGTAAGGCTATTTTATACCGTGACGCTATTTAAAGAATACAGCAGGAAACCAGTCATTAACGCCCAACTATTAACTCTATTAAAAGCACCGCCAGCACATTCTTTTAAATCATTGTAAATGTAACTACCCAAGCACTACACATTTATTTAATTGTTTTCACTTTGAGGCGCTTCTAAACGCAGTGGTTCCGGTAAACGTAGAAAGCATGCATAGGAACCTGAATAGAAAATGTTCGTTTCACATTTCTACGTGTTATTGCATTTATTTGTTTATGCAAAACGCACGTGCAGTCAGGCGGACACTCCAGAGCGCCGATGACACACACATGTGGGCGTGGCCACAAAGCGTAGCCACTCTACCACGCTTTGTAAATTATCTCAAATACTGACTGAGGATATACGTCATACTCGGCATTAACTATAGTATAAGCAGTGACTTCAAGAAGCATGGCTTCTAAAGCAAAGAGTGCGTGTCTTTATGGCGCGTTCCACAGCAGCCATGTACGTGTGCTGATGTTTTTACACTCGATTGAATGTGTACAAATGCATGGATTGATGCTGTAAATGTAAACTTCCATGAAGCCTAAACCATTCACTTCTTTGAATTCACAAATAAAACTGTTGCACTTGTTTATAGCCTAGACGTGGCTAAATACATTGTATTCGTACATCACCATCCATACATTACACATATTAGAGTCAGCTGTACATAGGCGCATTCCCTTGAAGGCGAGGGTTATGAGGCATGTGTTGTGACGTCACTTCTTGTGATGTCATCACACGTTGCCTACATTGACTAGTCCGCCCGGCTGTGCATGTGTTTTAGAACTCGTTTCCTGAGTTTCTCAGTGATGCGGCTTGCCTCGGCTTGATGTCTTGAGATCTGTTCTCCATCCAGTGTGGCCTCCAAGCTTCCCAGCCTAGCTGGCTACTGGACCTGGGCTCCCGAGTAGCCCACGAGCCGCAGCATCCCAGTATAAAGGCCAGGGAGCGCCTTCCTCTCCAGCTGCCCATCACAGCGCTGACCTTGTGAGCCCACCTCAACTGTGACAAAGTGTCACACATCGATAAGAAAACCGAAACAGCAACTAAAAAACTCAAAATGAATGTGGAGTAATGAGGCTATTGCCTCGGTATCCAAAAACTCATCACTGTCAGAAGGCATCTGACAGACGAAGACAAAGAACAGCGACCTCTCCAGCTGCTGCAGGAGACGCCGCTGGAAGGATTTTATTGCATTCGGGTCACAGATGAGCTCTGTCTCTTTGTGCTTCAGCCTCTGCCCCGGCGCCTCGCACTTATCATGTCTGGCAGCTGTAAAAAGGTCTATTTTCGCACCGCCTGCTACTACCGATGCTCTGCTTATCTGTCTCTGCTACTAAACACACGGCGTACAGAAGGTGCCAGGGCTGCTGCCTATCTTCCACCGCCCCCACCACCAACGAGGACCTCATTAGAGACACCTCCAAGGACTCTCTTGATGTCTTCTGTTTTTTAAACTGATCTTTAAACGTAAACCGTTTCGTTCTCATGGAAACTTCTCCAGGAGTCCCAGAGCAGTCAGGGTTACTGGGCCCAGATTCTACCAATCAGAGCCTTTAACCACTGGTGTACATGGAGCACCAAGTACATCCCTTTAGCACGTGACCCTCAGGGTCGGGAGGTCGAGTGGTCCAAGGCAGTTGGAGTGGGGTTAGAAGCTGAGAACCAGCCAATAACACTTACTAAATCAGGGTCCAGTCAGTGCTTTTACTTAGGAAAGAAAAACATGTTTTACTTCAGTACAATACTGTACAAAACCCTCAGAGGGCATTACAGTTGGTACACAGTTATCAGGGAATTACTGTGGTTTGGACAAAGCATAGTTTGCTTCACTAGGACAGTTGTGGAATGGTTGTATTAGGCAGTGCTTACTTTGTAAACCAATAAGTGCTGGGACCTGAAGTTTTGCGACTGGTGCTACTGAATGCTGCCGCACTGAATACTAAGGCTGCATATTCTTGAATCTTCCATCTGCCTCTTTTATCCTCTACCAAACATTCCCTGTCCCTTTACCTCACTACTGCAGGTTCATTTCTGTCCCTAGTTTCTCCCTTATCACTGTGTTTCAATCTTTCTCTGCATTTTTCCTTTGCCTTGTATGTTTTTCTCTTTCTCGCTCTTGTTCTGGGTCAAAGTATGATGAAAATAAATAAGTGCCTGCCAGTCCCTAAAAATGAACACTAGTGGGCCCAACTGCAACCACTGGACCAAATTAATATGAATATGCAAGTTAGATATTTGTCCTCTTGGGAAATGAGCAGGTAATGCTCGCAGGTTGCTTTTCTGGGTCCTGACTACCTTTTTCCAGAATGGAGATTAACTCGGTCCCTGTACGATGTTGCCCCTCCCATCAGTTGTCTTACCCGTGCACAGTAAAGTTCTGTCCTTGGTTGTCCTTATGTTCAGACAGGCCCTGCGGGTGCTGGTGCATGTGTGTGCTCTTGCGCTGACTCTGCTTCAGCCCAGCCAACATTTCTGTGGTCCCTGTTTGGTGCGCACACCTGGGTTAGATTAATGTGGGCAGCTCCAGCACCAGTTGTGAAGAGGCTGCACTGCTTGTGATCCAGTGAATCTTCACACAAGGATGTGCCTCATGCCCAAACACAAACCCACTATCCAAATAAAGCGAAGAGCCCACCTCGGGTCACAGCTGTGATGAAGTGATATAGGTCAAAGCCCCCACTGATTGTAAGAAGCGATACCTGACTGGTGCAACACCCTTTCTGGCGAATATATGACGTTACTATGCGTACTAATAGAACAGGTGGCATTAAAATGCAGGTATTACTACGCCAGTATCTTTACAACGACCTACCATTACAACGTAAACTTTTACCACGCATATGCCTTTACCACGCATGCCATTACAACTCAAAGGCATGCGTGGTAAGACATACACTTGATAAAAGTGGTTAAGGTAAGTAATCATCTATCTATCCATCTATCTATCTATCTATCTATCTATCTATCTATGTATCTATCTATCTATCTATCTATCTATCTATCTATCTAGAGATAGATATATTAATTTTTTTTAATATATATTTTATAACCCCCCTACCCCCTTAAACCCTAAAATTACTCTTACCACCGCAATACCAATACCCACCCCAAACCCTAAAACTACTGTTACCGCCCCAATAGCCATATCCACCCTGAACCCTAAAATTACCCTTACCACCCCAATACCCATACCCATCCTGAACCCTAAAATTACCCTTCCCTCCCCAAAAACCCTTACCCACCTTAAACCCTAAAATAACCCTTGCCCCCCCAAAACCCATACCCACCCTGAACCCTAAAATTACCCTTGCCACCCCAAAACCCATATCCACCCTGAACCCTAAAATTACCCTTCCCACCCCAAAACCCATACCCACCCTGAACCCTAAAATTACCCTTGACACTACAACCCCATATCCACCCTGAACCCTACAATTACCCTTGCCATCCCAAAACCCATACCCACCCTGAATCCTAAAATGACCCTTGCCACCCAAAAACCCATTCCCATCCTGAACCCAAAAATTACCCTTGCCACCCCAAAACCCATACCCACCCTGAACCCTAAAATTACCCTTGCCACCCCAAAACCCATACCCACCCTGAACCCTAAAATTACTCTTCCTACCCCAAAACCCATACCCACCCTAAATTATATACACTTATCTTATACTTACATGTAAAACACATATACCTTTACCATTCATGCCTTTACAACGGAATTCAATGTAAAGGCATGCGTGGTAAAGGCATATGCGTTGTAATGGCATGCGTTGTGATGGCAGTGGGTTGTAATGGCACTTGTGTTGTAATGGCATGCTTTGTAATAGCATGCGTTGTGATAGCTTCGTTGTAATGGATGTTTCCCCTTCTGGCACTTCAGTTCTTCAAGTAAGACCTCCTAATGTGGTCATGGTTTCTCAGCAGAAAGTGGTTACTGGTTCTATGTCTTCTTTGGAAGAAAACCTGTGCAATATGTTGGTGGTTTTCCTGAGTATCCCATAGTCAATTGCTCTTAGGCTTCGTAACATGCTGCAGGGATACTCTCGCCACGCGGCCTTGTCTTATAGTCTAGTGATGCTCCTGCGTCACAGCAAGCAGATTCAGTTTGTCCTACCTCAGCCCCTGGCAGCCCTCCTTCTTCTAAGAAGCATCTTCCTCCTGGAAGAGCATCTCCAAAGCCCCTCTTAAGCAGTTTTTCAGCTCCTTCATTCACCTAGGCCCAAGACAGCTCTTCCTAGAAGGTACTTAAACTCACTAGGTTTTTGGTCCTGAACATAGAATGGTGAGTTGGTGGTCAATACCCCAACCCTGGAGCACAGTTTCTCAATCACCACTATTGTGGGCCCCTAGATTATGGTGGAGAAATTTTGGCACCATAGCTGGTATTTATGACCACTTACTTATACTAAGTTTGTATAAATGGCATGTATTTTGCAAGTCTACTCTGGGAATGTTTTCAGACCATTCCTGACATTTGCATATTCGTCCCAGACTGACCTCTCTCAGTTTTGTCTTAAAGTGTCAGCAGAATGTTCGGGTGGAGTTGGGAGTCTCCTCTCAGCGGACACCCAAAAACAAGACACCAAAGAGGGAAAGGTGTCCTCATTTAACTACCACTCAAGCTGAAAGGGTTACTGCTTCTAGGAAACAATGAAACAGGACAGAGCAGAGGAGTTTCCCTACACTTCAGAAGGACCCCTTGTCCCACTTGATGTGGCCCTTCATTCCACACCCTGGGTCCTATTACATGTCACAAGGAACCCTCAGCGCACATGTATAATTGGTGTATGTGGCGCTCAGTAATTTTAACAGGGAGAGGAATGGGGGGCACACACGCACACATAATCAATCAATCAATCACAGAATTTGTAAAGCGCACTACTTACCCGCGAGGGTCTCAAGGCGATGGGGGAGAAAAAGAGGGGGGGGGGGTGCTCACCTCACTCACACCTATCCATTTACAATCGCACACACACTCATTCACAACATTCACTAACAAATACACATATATTCATACATGCATGCACCGAACATAAAAAACACATAAAACTTACCTTCACTGCAGCTCTCCGAGAGGAAAGTCTAGGAGGTCACAGTAGGGATGGGAATGCTGCCTTCCCCAATTCGCTGGCCAAGCAAGGCAGCAATCCCAACCTCATCACAGAGTGGGATGGGGTCAGTGAGACTGCTGACCCCACCTCACTCACCGGCGAGGTGTCACTGATTGACACTCAGCCCTGGGCACTTCAGGGCTTAAAACGGAAGCGCCCAGGTCCGAGGCAATCGGTGGCAGTTCCCCTCGTCACAAGGGGGAGGGCCTCAAGGCACTTTTGCGAGGCTGAGGAGGTCACACCCACAGGGCTGTGAAATCTTCAGCCTGCCAAAGTTCAGCTCAGGCAGCCTGGAGCATGCGCATGTCTAGCTCCTGGCTGCCTGACCTGAACAAGGAGAGTATCTGTCAGGGTGACCTTTGCTCAGCCGAACATTCACTCTTCTTGCCTGGAAAAAGGGGGTTGGGGGAGGGCATGGCCCCTTAGCCTGTACTGATGGCCTGCTGCTCATGTGGTGTGGTGAAAATCGAAAATTAAAAAAACAGAAGAAACTTTCTAGGGAGAACTAGAGGCAGTATATTTGTAATAAATAACATTATTATTTACATATTTTCATATAATAAAGATATGTAACACATTTTTTGATGTTTCCTTATTTTTTCAAAGTTTATTTAATGCAAATTACTTTTTTTAACATATATAGTTCTAGTTATAAAAAAATGTATATCTTGATAAATAAAACAATATTCCCTAATTTGTTTTGATTAATTAAACAATGTAAATTATATTTAAATAGTATTGTATATTGTACATTTTTCAGAATTTTTGTCTATTGATTAATTCAGTTGTTTTCTATACATAGGGGCCGATTCCGATTCAGGCCGGAAATCTCCCCGACCGAGCCGGACCCGGAGAGATTTCCGACCGAATCGGACCCTAGCAGTCCCACCGAACGAGTACGATGCGCACGTATGCTATCGGACTCGATTCGGTCGGACTCCCATTGAAGTCAATGGGAGCCAGTCGTACGACGCGTACACGGGCTCCCATTGACTCAATGGGCACGACGCGAACAAGGGCGCCCCCTACAGCGTGCTCGCGTCGATGCGGGTCGCACCGTACATGCACGTGTAGGGGGGACCCATGGGTCCCCCCTGTGTGCGACTCACGCACCTACGCTTCCAGGGGGGTCCGACAGGGACCCCCAAAGTGTGGCTCCGACAGCTCCTTGGAGCCGGACTGCGCGAGTCGGTCGGAGCGGTCGAGGTGCGCATCGTACTTACCCAGCCGGGGAACATCTCCAATGCGCGGTGCGCGTCGTCACCGTGCGAGTAGGTCGGAGCGGTCGGGTCCTGCGAGCGAGTCGGTCGGAGATTTCGCGAGCGCACGCATCGTACTCGCTCGCCCGGACGCACGTACGACTCGGTCAGGAAATAGGGCTCCGAATCGGATCCGGTTAAGCCGAATCCGATTCGGTGCCCTACCGGCCGAGATCGGAATCTGCCCCATATTCTTAAAAATTTTTACATAAGTTTTTTAGTATAAATTAAATAATTATATATTTTTTATTACTTCATTTATACTATACTTTTTTACATTTTTAATCAACGTTTTGTAACATGTTTTACATGTTGAATAATTTTTTACAAATTTGAAAAATGTTTTTTTCAACATTTTAAACTTATTTTCCCATTCATTTCTATGCGGATAGTCTTTTTTTAGTTTCATTTTCCAGCCATTTCTTTTACCACTAGCCTCTATTTTGTAGTCTATGTGTGTATTCTATGTGTGCATTCTGTTTTTTACTCTATTCTCTGGAATCTAGGTCGCAGGAAGGTGCTGTTGTACTTCAGAACAGGTAACTCTTTTTTAAAGGTTTTGTTTAAGGTTTTAAGGGTAGGGAAGATGTGGGGGAGTTCTAGAAGTTAGTTATAGTTTTGTTTATGGGTCTTTAGTACTTTTAGTGGTAGTAATTGTAGTGTTTTTCATAGTCTGTTGGTTTAGGTTTTCTGACAGTATTTTAGTAATATATCGATATGTTATGTTATATTGTGTTATGTTGCTTGTTTTTTTATGATTAGGAGCTCATTAGGATGCTGGGCGGAAAGCCTCCGGCCGACAGTCGGAAGCTTTCCGAACATGTCGGAGCCCTTCCGAGCGACTCGGTCGGTTTACAGTCCGACCGCCCGATTACAATGTTCGCACTGGTTCTATTGTACAGCGCTCTGACACCTTCGGGTAAAGTCAGCGCTATATAAAAATGCATTAAATAAATAAATCCCGCAACTCCAGCTGCTGCCGTGCACGCTCGCGGGCAGCTGCACGTGGCGAACTTGAACATCTGGGATTTTCAGTGTGAGCTGCATGGATGGGCTCGGTGACGGGCGGGGAAGCGCTACACTACAACGGGCGATGGATGCCCATATGCGAGCCTGTGGCGGCGCGACTTGGCATGTTTCCCTAATGCAGAGGCTAGGTGTGAGGAATGAACTTGGCCCGCAGTGACTGCCCCTAGTGCGTTCGGCGCACATTGGAGATTCTGCACATTGATGCTCCGTGTCTAACCCTCGCTCCGTTTACCGGAGCGGCGTCCTGCCGCATTGTGGTACTACTCAACCCAAGGATCCCTCTGCTTGAACACTTGCTGACTCCAAGAAACTGAACTGCGCCCTTCTCGGTCCTTGCTTCGCAGCGATACGAGCCGCGACATCCTGGCCTTCCTATCCTCCTTGATGGCACCCGGGGAACTGCGAGACCGTGCATGGTGCCGAAGGAGGTGTTCCGTGTAGCCGCCTGACCGCCATTCCCTGGTTCTCCATTCCACACAGGAGACGGGATTGAGCTTGCACTCGGGACGGGAAATCGAGTATCCCGAACCGAGCCCCAGGGAGCGGACGTGCTAGACAAGATGGCGCCTCGGGACTCCGGTGACCTCCTTCGAGACAACGGTGAGTGGGGATTCCGTGTAATTACCCAATCGACCCATAACTATCTCTGGATGTGGACTGGACTTGCCCCTGTTACCATAGGGCTTTCTCCTTTCTCGAAACAATTACTGATTCCCGGCCGCGCCTGACCCCAACATGGCGCCCAGGCTGCTTTTGCTTAGGGCAGGACCTTTCGGCTCTCTCCAACTTGTGACCTTCGCCCTGGATCATCTTGTAGTCTCCTGGTCGACCATAATCTCTATCCAGGGAACTGGCCTGTCTTTTAACAACAAGGGACTCGAACAACACTCAGCGCCTGACCCTAAAATGGCTGCCACTGATCTCACATGGACAAGCCTCGTGGCTGAAAACCCCCAGCCTCAGAGCCACAGTGATCAACAACCTCGACCTACCCCTGTTCATCACCCTATGCCGGCGGAGTCCGAACCGCATGGCCGATCCCCGGTGGAGCTGCTCTGACAGCTATAGGGGAGACTGGCTCTGGCACACCGCTTTGGCCGTCACCTACCCAGCCGGTCTTCGGACATTTGTCTCGTCTTCTCCTCCGCTGCTGTCTCCTCCCTTTGGACTCCCAACTCTCCCTGATCTGTTTGGATCCTGCTTTTCGTTTTCGCTAATAACTCCTGTACTGAATAAAAAAAAATTAAAAAGCTAGGAGACCTAGCTTTTTGACCGATGCCCGGTGGAGCTACTTGATAGCTAAAGAGAAGATGGGCTGTGGACTACCCCTTCAGCCGTCACCTACCCAGCCGGTCTTTGGACAGAACTGACTTCGTCTCTCCGTTGTATTCTCCCTCCTACCCCTTTACTCCACCCCCTTTCTCCTTTATGCTCCATTTATCCCTCCTCCTTGCTCTTTAACTGTTTTCCCGTTGAGACCTAGCTGTTTGGCTGATGCCCGGTGGAGCTACCCGATAGCTAAAGAGGAGATGGGCTGTAGACTTCCTCCTCGGCCGTCACCTACCCAGCCGGACTTTGGGCAGACTCTCCTTCGTCTCTCCATCCTATCTACCTCCTACCCCTTTACCCCACCCCCTTACCCTTCTAAGCTCCATTTATTTCGTCTTCTACTCTCTTGAAATGTATTTCTAGTAACTGATGTAACATGTAACTGATGTAATTTTGTAATTTCGGTGGAACCTTATGTAAAGCGCTCTGATACCTCTGGGTCTAGCCAGCGCTATATAAAACTCTCAAAATAAAAATAAAAAAATAAATAAGTCAGAACGTAAACCGTCCGGTCATTCCGACTCGGTTCCGACCGACTCGCAGAGTATTCCTGTCAGTCGGAACCGCACCGTAACCGCCTATGGACTGTGCTTCCGCCGTCTGGATTACAATGTCGATTTCCAACAGCCTTTCTGCGTCAGTCTGTCCGACACGGAAAGGCTGTCGGAAAGTGACTTTGGGGGCCCTGGCAGGGCCACCAAGCCCCCGCGGCCTACGGTTGGTGACCGAGGGGTACCGAAGGAACCCCCTGTAAACCCTGCACTGTGTGGCAGGCACCATGGGGTGCCTGCGACCGGGTGCAGGGTTTTCCGCCCACACCCCATGAAGGAAGTGACCCGATTAGGGCCACCTGGATCACTCGCGACCACCTCGCAGCCTTCCATACAAATGAAGAGTCAGTCAGACAGTAGAGAATACAAACCAAGTATATTTTATTCAGGTACACTCAAGCGGAGTCCAGTCTGACCAGCCTCTTAGGATTGCTGCAGAGGGACTGACTTCGGCAAGCTTGGCGATACATTAAGTACAATTCAGAACCAATAAAGACGCGCCCTGACTGGAAATTTCCAGTTGGTAGCTGGTGAACAAAGGAGGTACAGAAGGATGAGCTTCGATTCTGGGACCGGGAACATGCTATCTCAGCACCAAGGTCACTCTGCCTGCGCCCGCCGCTCTAAGGGTGGGAGCAAGCCTATCTAGTGGGAAAGGTATGCATAGACAGGAACAGTGTATTCATTAGTACAGCAAGACTCAACCTTGAAGAAACAAAAACTATCGCAGCTGCTTTCAGCTGAGGCAGAGAGACAGAAGTTAGCTTCGATCATGGCTCAAAATGGCAGCTGTGCTGTGAAATTCCTAGGGCTACTTCATAACAAATTATAAAACCATAATAATATAAATGATGATAATGACACTGAAATTAGAAAATTACAAAAAGTTTTTTAATAGAAAAATACTTCATTAAAATGCAAAGGCCTAGTATGCGTTTTTATTAGATACATAATTTACATGGCCTGCATGAAGAAGTCAATCACTTTCACATATTTTATCTTTTCTTCTATTTCCTGATATCTATATGACATAGTATAAATCAAATTAGTTAAAAAGACTGGGTGGTTTCCAAGATGTCTCAACGCGCGTTTCGGCAGTAGAACTGCCTTCTTCAGGAGAGCCACCTCCACTTACAATTTCTGAAAAAAACACAAAAGCTCTAAAATAGGGTAATCGTGTCACTAAAATATATACAAACAAAACCTATTTATATATGTACAGACCAATTTAGACAGTACATAGTCCACATTTCGAATTATTAAATGAATGAATTTAGAATTGAGTCAAAACGATACATATAATTAGAACACTACAAAAATTACCATTAAACTTAAAACATGAATAGAGCTATATGCTTAGAGAAACATATAAATCTTAGAATAACAGACCTTCAGAGAAACTTTCAGTCATAATAATATAACATAACAGAGTAGATGTTTATGCAGGAAATGATGATACCTGTATATGACTTGAAAGAAATCCAAAAGAAGAAAAAAAGATAAGTACCAAAAACCAGTGATGATAAGCATATATCAAAAGAGTATAGTGAAAAATAAGCACTGAGTGGGAGAAGATGAAGATATTAAAGCACTATAATCAGGAAACACCCATCAAACCTCCAAGAAAAAGAAAAGGAAAAGTGTCTCATGCAAGAGAGGTAGGAGAATAAAAAAATATATATTAGCGACTATCTTACCATCGTGAGAAATACGAAAGCCTGATAGCAGGTTTACAAGGGATCCCCAACTCTTGGATTAACGTATCCCAAACAATGGTTAAAAACCTGCAGGAGAAAGAATCTAATGAAGATTCAACGATAAAGACACAGGAGTTGTCTATGAATAATATCCGGAAAAAATGCTCAAAATACCATAAGGTTCAGTCCCAGCAGAATTACTACTGATAAGAAGGTCCAATAAAGGTCACATGAGGAGTCCCCTATGTGTACCTAAAAAAGCAATAACATAATTGCTATCATCAAATCATCCACTAGCTATACACAGCAGACTAAATAGATGGAATAATAAAAGAGATACCTTGAGTAATGATGGGGTACGATAATTGGACGGGCTGGAATTCTTAGGATATCAAATATGAAAGTTCTATAGAAATAAAACATGAAAATTATAAAGAAAAGTGGCACTGACTGAAAATAGTCTGGTGCCAAAAAGATAATAAAACCCAAACGGCCTGACTTACAGCATACATGGAGATGTATATCAATATAGATGAAATGATGCATCACTTGTCCATGTATATAACAATAGTGTCATGCCGATACTATAAAATGTTCCATCATATATGAAAGTTATGAAAAAAGCATACAGCAATATGTTCGTATGTCAGATAAATGCAACCACTACCTTGAACTTGTCATGGAAAAAGTGCCGGGCGGACTGTAATTCCCTCGATATAACAGTACGAATTCTGTAAAGATAGACAAAATTCGAACACTAAAAAACCATGATCCGGTCTGAAGTCTGCCTGATAACACAAATTTAGAAAGTAAATAGAACTCGCAACACAGATAAGTTGAAAGTAAAGGGAGTTACAAAGTGGAACTAGAAGCAATGAATTGCTCGTACGCTATGCAATTGCTAGAAACAGCATTAACGATAAAGGACGACAACGACAGAGACATAGTGTCTCAAGCATTTTTGAGCAGGGTATTGATTACCTTCACGTCGATAAAGCTATGCAGACAGCCCAAACGATGTCTTGCCGTGACGGGATGGTCAGGAAAATGAACAGAACAGAAGCGGTATCGGAGCTGATGCTTTTGAATGCAGTAACTCACATCACGTGAGAATCACGTGACCATGCGAGCGTCAAAAAGAAAGAAATAACCGCGGCCATATTTAAATGTGCAAATACATATATGGCCAGCTCGGTTGAATGTAAAATATCATACCAGTAAACAACATAATAAGAGTGTAAAGACGCTAAGAGCCAAGTGCTCATATTTCTTAACTAATGTTAGAATGATGGTAAAAAATAACCGAAGAAGCACAAAACGATCCTAATCAGCTCAAGATCTACCAAACCAGTGGTCAATAATGAAGATCTGAAAATAGCAATAATAATAAAGAGCACACGATAATGGATAATAATAACACTCATGATGTTCATAAAACATAAAATCTAAATGAATACAGAGAATGACCAGAAATAATAACAACTGAGAATAGGAGAAAAGCTTTAGGAAAACCCTATAGACCAGAAATATTATTAAATGCAAATATGTTGACAAAACAAATGAATCAAGAAATTTAACTGAAGAACTAGAATACAACCCCATGACAATAAACATAACCAACCATAAGATGTAGACAATACTGATGTGTTGTCATAGACTGAAATGTAAGCAGTATCCGATTGGTGAAGTGCTCGTATATGAGGGATGCTCAACAATGACATGTCAATGGTAGAGACAAACAGTTGAAGCTAAGGATACACAACTGAAATACCCAATATCACCAGAGTGGCACAAACGCTAAAAATTACTAAAGAATGGAAACAAAGGCAGAAATCGTCTAACTATTGTTGTAACGTATAGCTTGGTCCCAGGGAATTTCTAGATTTAGCCCATGGACGTGAGTGTCCAAGGTAAAAATCCAATATACCTCCCTGCATTTCAAAATGGCAGCTGAACATAAAATGGTGCAGCGAATGGTAACTTAAGACATACAATGCATGCTAAAACAGTTTTATTCCAACAGACCCTCCTTTTAGCAGTCGCTAAACCATTTTATTACCACCTAGAAACATATTATATATTGCAGAAATAAGAGCTACCACTACAAGCTGATGTGCGCATGGTCAATATTCAAAGATACCCTCATCAATCAACGTAATGTTGTTAACATCTTTCTGCAGCATGATCGCATTATTAGTGTCAGGAACCAACTTCTTTTTCTTAGGGGTAAGAGCATGTATACAATAAGTGCAGCAGGTGGGGAGGCAGTGTATGCAAAGGCAACATGTGAAGAAAATACCAGCAATCACAGCTATGAAGATTAGGATCTTCCAACCCCAGGAAGTGAACATACCCCAAAACCATCCAGAAAGAGCCCAAGTACCATTTTCTTGGTGTATGTCAGATGAGAGTCTATGCAACTTCTGTATGGCAGCATACACATTGGGGGCGTGGTCAGGTATGTACACACAACAGCTACTGCCAATAACGCGACAGGCCCCTCCCCAATCAGCAAGGATGACGTCTAACACCATCCTGTTTTGTAAAGTAACGAGCCTCGTAGCCTGGAGCTCGGCAGTAATATTGGTCAGTATACCAGCTGTTGTATTAATAACCCCTTCAACAACCCTTGTTAACCGGCGTTGTTAAGGCTATTTGACATGGGGCCCCAAAAAGGTACGATACCCTTCATGGCATCTTCAAACTGTTGTAAGGTAGTATCTGTCTGATCTATGTCCTTCGTGTCAATGACCCTTCTGACTCGGGGCAAGTATACACTCCTACGCTGCAGCCTGTGATTTTTATGGTACGAGGGCGGAGTAACATACACCGGGGGAAGGAGAAAAGAGAGATAACACCTGCCTGACCATCCCCTCGGGAGCCAGACATAAGCTTAAGATCCACAGACGAAATATACATTAGGGGGTGGTATTAAGGACGGACTATCCCTCGTTCTCAATCTATAGGTGGAATTGCATCTGCTCTCCCCCACCTTTATCCTCCCTGTTCCCTGAACACAGAAACTAGCTGTTGTGTTGACCACTGGTACAGGTATTGGCTGGTCTTCTGTAACATTACGAACCTAGAAAGAGTGGAAGTACTCGGACGTGTTGAACCCTTGGAAGTCAGCCATTTCCATTCGGAACCAGGTCTCGTTCTTTACTCTTTTGTATGCGTTCATACAGGACCTTAAAAACAATTTACCAAACATCTCCTGTCCCGTCTGTTCTACGGAGGGAACCCTATGCTGGGATTGTACATTCTGTACCATAGTGCGAGAATCAGCAGGTATCCTATCCAAAGTAGAAAGTTGGGGAGGGGGACGCACCATACTGAGCAATTCAAACCAACCCTCGCAACTACTGATGTATGACAGTGGCATGGACAGCAGATTATCACTTTTATGAGTCACTGAGGGAAGCAATCCACAAACCCAACAATTAGTCGTATTAGACACTTCATGAGCCTGATGCAACATTTGTATAAACACGTTATCTGTATAAGACTTTCGGTGCTCCCCTTTGTGAGGGGCCAAAGTGACAAAAATGTGTTCAGTAGGAATGGATGTTGTACCAACCAAAGAATCTACAGGATATTTCTCATCCAGGAACCAGGATATCCCCAATACAATTATTAGTGCAATTGCGACTATTGATGCAAAAACTATTTTACTTTTTGTGGACCAACCCCGCTCTGGATGCATAGGTGCAAATGGCTGTTCCTCCTCAGTAATAGGCCGACCAAACTGATACATTATGAGGCAAGGAAAAGGGAATGCAATAAAACTGATAACAAAGGGGCAAGTGTTCCCAGTGTCCGTCTGAGCCTCACTGGTAGACTCCTATTGTTCATCAACGTTGGCGGTCTTGAGCATCGGCGGTGGAGCTGCTCAGTCCTAGCTCGCGATGAATCCCACATCATCCAGGATAATGTACCCCCCTCCAGAGAAGCACGTTCGATCAGTGGCGGCTCGCCGAGGGAGGGCTGCGGGGCGTTGGGGCGGGGCGGGAGAGGGGCAGGGTGGGGGGTAGTAAACTCCGGCATACGGCGCAATGGAGTTAAGTAAATAAATAAATGAATAAAACAATTTACATTGCGCACGCTGCATCGCCGAGTTGGCATTGCAGTGCGCGCAATGTAAATTGTTTTATGTATTTATTAATTTACATAACTCCATTGCGCCGTATGCCGGAGTTTCCTACCCCCCATCCTGCCCCTCCCCCACCCCGCTCCACCGCCCCTCAGTACTCCCTCGGTGAGCCGCCACTGTGTTCGATCTATCCTGTCCAATGTCAGAACAATGCACCAATCTCGCCTCACCCTAAACTAACATCGTTGGTACTACTGACAAAGTACACCCTGACTTGCACAGTCCATCCCTAACTAATCTGACTTCGCCTTTGGTGCACTCTCCTTCACCTGAGGACGCAAATTGTACCTGGTGACTCCAGGCACAGAGGGGTCAACGAAGAGGGGCTGAGGCACTGGGAGGGTCAGTGGAAAGGGGCTCCTTAATGGCTCTGATCTCCAGAGGGACTGATGCATTTAACACTTCATTATTTTCAGCATCCATTTGGGTCCAGGTTACAATCGCATCACTGAATGGGATGAACTGGGGCACCTTCTCAAGCTCGGAGTCCCCAATGCCCTCCCTTGCCCACTGATCATAGGGCAAAGGCAGGGGTACTCTGCGGCAGTGGGTGAAGTGGATCCAATGCTTTCGGCCGGCGACCTTTATGGCAGTACGGGTAGCCAGGAGGACCTGGGCAGGTCCCTTCCAGCGAGGTTCCAAACTCTTTTTCCGCTGGAAATTCTGCAACAGGACAAAGTCACCAGGCCGAATATCATGTACGGGCCCCTCAGGTACAGGTGGTAGAGACTTGTGTATCTGTTGGTGAATAGAACGCAGATCTTAAGTTAGCTGATACAGGTAATCTGTCAGTAAAGGATACTCAATCTCGGAAAATTTAAAAAGGTTGTGCGACGGCCCAAACATTCGCCGGGCGTCCGAACACGACCTCGTAGGGTGACAATCCTGTCCTAGAATGTGCTGTTGTTCTTGTGGACAAAAGCGCTAATGGTAAAGTGTTTGGCCACTGTAACCCTGTGGTCTCTTGAATCTTTGCCAATTTCAGTTTGAGAGTACCATTGTACTTCTCAACCAAACCTGCTGACTGGGGGTGGTTCGCAGCATGAAACTTCTGTCTAATGTGTAGTCCTTCGCAAACTAGCTGGATAACCTTGGCATTAAAATGACTTCCGTTATCACTCCAGATCAAACGGGGCAAGCCGAAGCGAGGAAAGAACTCCTTCAGGAGTATCTTTGAAGTCACAATGGCTGCATTTTCTTTAGCGGGGTAGGCCTCAACCCATTTACTGAATGCACAGACAACCACCAACACATACTTCAAATTATTGACCCTGTCCATTTCAATAAAGTCTATCTGGAGGACCTCGAAAGGTAAAGCGGGAGGTGCGAAATTACCGGGTGGTGTAGGGGTACCCTTGCCAGGATTGTGCATCATGCACACCATGCAATGTTTCACCAAGTGTGTAGCTGTCTTGGAAATGTTGTCATTTTGCCATACGGGGTCTAGCAACTTGCAAATACCCTTCGCACTGATATGAGCTGGCCCATGGGCCATTGTCACTACCAGAAGAACATATGCATCTGGCAACATCCATCTCTGCTTCCCTGACTTATCAATCCAACATCCCTCGTCATTCAAATTTGCTGTACTTTCCTGCCACACCGCTAATTCCTCCATCGTGGCCTCACTCTGAATTTCTTTTACATTCTCAAGCGAATCCTCAAACATGGAGAACTCGGGCACCCACCTCACGGGACCTGCTACAAACCTTCTTTTCATTTTAGTTGGGGCTGTCTCCTTAGCTGTCTGATCTGCAAAAGAGTTCCCCTTATCCACATCATCAGTGACTTTCTTATGGGCGCTGCACTTCACAATCGCCAATTTCTCAGGTAGTGTCAGAGCGGACAGAAGCCTATGTATAAGAGGACCATGCTGAATGCGTGTCCCATGGGAAGTAAGGAACCCTCTCTCTGCCCAGAGCCGCCCAAAATTATGGGCGACCCCGAAGGCGTACTGGCTGTCAGTATAAATATTAACAACCAGTCCCTCGCTCACTTCACAAGCTCAAATAAGGGCGACTAACTCAGCTGCCTGGGCGGACTGATAAGGAACTCGTGATGTCTCAACTACTGTACGCAGCGTAGTAATTGCGTATGCTGCAGTGGTGGTGCCATCTGGTAATTTGAAACAAGAGCCATCGACGTATAGTTCCCCTTGGGGGTTAGTTAAGGGAACATCAGTCAGGTCTACCCGTCCATTCGTTTCTTCTTCCGTTCGGAAGATACAATCATGTATGTCAATATCTTCTTTCTCTGAAGGGAGGGGTAGTAACGTGGCTGGATTCAGAGTGGCACAGCGTTTAATCGTAATGTGCTTTTGAAAGAGTGTTAGCTCATAACCGGTCAGACGTGCACTGGTGAGGTGCTGCGTCCTTGTCTTATTCAAAAGTGTATCCACAGCATGGGGTATCATGACTGTGAGGTCGGTAGTAAGTACAAGTCCCGCCGATTGTCTTATTGAGACAGCCACAGCCGTGACCACTCTTAGACAGCTCGGAAGGGCTTGTGCAACAGGGTCAAGCACAGCAGAGAAATAAGCACACAGTAGTTGCTTATCCCCAAATTTTTGTGTTATAATAGAAAGCGCACAACCACCCAGCTCATGGACATACAATACAAAGCTTTTAGTATAATTAGGGGTACCAAGCACTGGAGCCGAGCAAAGTGCAGTTTTTAATTGCTCAAAAGACTGCTGACACTCTGGCGTCCAAGGCAGGGGCTCATGCACATCTTTTAGTGTTAGTGCAAGCAGAGGCTTAACAAGCAGTGAGTATCAAGGTATCCACTGCCTGCAATAGGAAGTTATACCTATGAAAGCACGCACATCTTTCTGAGTTTGCGGAATAGGCATTTTCACAATGGTACTGATGCACTCAGGGGTCAATCTCCTACCCTCCTTTGACAGTAGGTGACCTAAATGGGTGACCTGATGTCGACAATACTGAAATCTGGAAAGGGATACCTTATGGCCATTGTCAGCTAGATGGAGCAACAATTTAACCGTGCTGTCTCTGCAACCTTGTTCTGTGTCTGAGGCGATGAGCAGGTTGTCAACATATTGAAGTAATACATTACCTGTGGGGAGCGACAAGGAATCCAGCTGACTTTTCAATGCCTGACTATAAATACTCGGACACTCTGTATAGCCTTGAGGAGCGTGACAGAATCTAAAGCTTCTACCAGCTAGGGTGAACCCTAACAGATACCTGCTATCTGGATGGATGGGAATACTGAAGAAGGCATTTTTCAAGCGAATGACAGAAAAGAACTTAGCAGAAGACGGAATCATCGTCAAGAGAGTCGTAATGTCAGGGACCACTGGAAACTGGTGAATCACTATCTTGTTAACTTCACGCAAATCAATCACAAAGCGATAAACATCTTGGTGATACTCAGAGGGACCCGAAGGTGTCTGTTTGAGAATTGGAAGAATAGGGCTATTACAAACATTAGCAGTCGTCTCCTCAACCACCCCTTTTTCAATCAAATCCTGCACAATCTTTATCAAAGCTCGCTCACCTGCCTGCGGTATCTTATGCTGAGGAATACGGGGTAAAATAGCACCTTCCTTTACACGAATCGAAACTGGCGATATCTGCAACAAACCCACATCTGTGTCGCCCGTTGCCCACAGTGTGGGTGGCACATCTTTACATTCAACAGGGAGGGGTGCATCTTTGGACAGACACTGCTTAGCGCACACCACATCAGGACCCATTGTCATATAGACGCCGGCTGGGGAGCAGTAAATCGTAGCATATAATTTCTTCAACAAATCCAAACCCATCAAATTCTCTCCACAATTGGACGTCAACAAGAATGGCGAATCCACAGTGAAAGGACCGATCTTCAATGCAAGAGGCTTTGAAATGGGGCTCACAACCGGTACACCAGAAAAACCTACCGAAACATTATTATGGCCAGACAGAGCCGCCCCAGGCACCAAGGAACGAGAAATAGAGCTGTTCGTTGCACTTATATCCACCAAAAACTCCTTAGTCGAACCATGCACATCCGCACTAACGTACAGACCTCGTTGGTCTACAGGTATCAAAACTGGTCCCTTACCCTGTCCCTGGCTGTCCTAGCTGTAAGACATCCCAGTTACCTCATCCATATCATAGTCATCATGATAGTACTGTTTGCCCAAAGGGTCGTCAAAGTAGTTCTGATCAGTACGACCCTGCGATGTCTCAGCTGCCTCAGGCCTGTCCTGGCCACCATCTCCACGACCCCGTCCACGAGACCCTCGTCCTCTCGGGACCGCCACTTTCTGCAAAAGCACAGGGCCCTCGCTGCACCAGTGTCCCTCCTCCTTACAATACGCACACTGATTCGGCCCTACCAGCGTGGTATTCCTGCTAGTATGGGGAAGCTGCCGGGCCAAACCACCACGTCCTCTACCATTCCCTTGAGAAGCCTGCTGCAACAACACCTTTGCCTTCAAATCCTTATGCTTTTTCTCCATCTTTTCCTTATCCTCATTTACACTGTGCTCATAATACTGCGCCATATTCAAAATAACAGAAGGAGAAGAGGTGGACCAGGTTCTCTCGGAAGCCTGTAATCGAGTCACGATCTCGGGGAGCAAATTTGAAACAAATCTACAAACAAAAGCATACTGCCCTCAATCGACAAGTCCTGTCCACTATAATTCAAAAGCACACTTTCAAACCGAGTGAAAAAATCAGACACACTCTCATCTTTCTTCTGACGACTGGCCGATAGCTTGTCCCAATCAATTTTTCGGGGTGGGATAAGGGAGTGCATATAAGTGATAATACGGCCAGGCAGAGCAAGTATCTCTGCCTTAGGCTTCTCACCAGGCTTCCTGTCCTGATCCCATATTTTAATTTGGTCCCAGGTGCCACCCAATTCTGCGACGTGATCCTGTGTATGTACCTGTCTCCAAATGTCAACAGGAACCAACAAACCAGATAACATTTCGATATCCACAAGCGTCATTACTGTCGAAGAAGCGGCCTCTGTCAATTCCTTATAATATGCAGTAGGATTTATCCTAGGCTCAGGTAACTGAGTTTTAAGGGACAAGACCTCACTCCTTTTCCATGGAGTATAAACCCACTGTTCCTGGAAACGTGCCTTTACCCTTGGTCTAGTAACAACATCATGCTGATCCCGTAGCTCTGGTATTTCTGGGTGATATATGGGATGCACCTCCCTCATCGGAAACTGGGATACCGGGGTAGGGCTCTTCTCCAGCAGCCTTCCCCGATAAGCAACCAATGTTGCAACATTACCAAAGACATGGGCAGGCTCCATATCAGTAACATACACATGATTCCTAATATCGTATATGATCTGCGGTGCTGCACCTTTGAAATGCTGCTCCCAAAGACCGATCAGAGTAGCCGACATGTGCTTAAGGGCATGTTGCTGCACAAAGGGCTCATAATTTTTCATCACACTCCACACTTCTTCCACACTGTAAATGGGTTTACGAGCCCACTGTGCTGCTTGATTAGCCACCACCTTCTTCTCTGCATCTCCCACATCAGATCGGACCAGTGTCCACCCCATGCGCTCCTTAAATTTCATCCAATCTCTATCCTCAAGGCCACGCACCGGTGTCTCACTACTCAGTGATGTCGGGGAGTGAAGGAACACAGTAGGGGTGACAACAGAGGAAGCAGGCACTAACGTCATTGTCTGTTGCCTCGTGGGTGTAAGAGCTGGAGAGAGAGACGCCGAAGCAATAGGCATTACAGGAGTACTAACAGTCACAGTTGCCACAGACGCCGAAGACAAAGAAAGGACAGGAGGTGCCGTGGCCAAGGCAGTTTGATCAACAGTAACAGAAGCAGAAACAGCAGAAACAGAAGAACCGGGTAGCTGGGCCTGTTGGGGAAGAGCGGGATATGCCCTCTGTGGGGCACACGGGGGTGGAGGTCGAGCATCTAGCAATTCCTCTACAAAAGCGTCATTTTCTTCTCGGGCTACATAAGCTTTATCAATATTCAGTCGAAACCTCCTATCCTCACGTTCTATTCCTATCTCTTGCTTCTCTCTATCATGTGCTACAGCTTTCTGAATCAATGTTTGCATTCTCCCCTTTCGGGCCTCTTTTTCTGCTTTCATTCGCCTCTGTTTAGCCTCTTTTTGCCATGTTCTGAGGAAATCAAACATAGATTGCCTACTTCTTCTTGCAAACAACTTCTCCTGCAAGAAACCAATTTTTTGTTCATCAAAAGTGCCCGTCAACGGCCACTGCAACTCAACATTGTCCCTCGTATATTTGTGGCATAGCGTACTAAACATAATAGGGCCAATGCCATGCTTCACATACATATCAAAATTAGGAGTGCCTTCCGGAGGCGCTGGCTGACTTTCTTCCAGTCGAGCATCAGCAGAACAACAACGACAACAAGAAACCAAAAAACGACTAAACACCGGCATTTTCAAAAGTAGGCCAAATTCGTTATGTTGCCGGGCAAAGTGTTCACAAACACTTTGTATCCAAATCGGTCCTCAGACTGTCTCAAATGCAAACCAAAATCGGTCCTCAGACTGTACCAAAGACAAACCAAAATGGTACCATATCCAAAAAGAACCAAAACAAACTCACCTGGTGCACGCAGGCCAAACAAATTTATTCTCCACTGCCGACTCTTCGGACAAAACGGTCAGCTCCAAGGGTTTCGCCATTCAGGACCCCAGTCGGGATGACCGCTGGGCGAGGCACCGCCCGGTCAGACAGACGGGCCAGCTGCGAGTTCAGGACTCTCTCATGCAGGGATCCCTGGTCCGTCCGTCTGACCCGACGATGGCCCCGACCTCCTCACCCGTCCGTGGGCGAGGATGGGTCACCCGATGGGGTCCCTGTTCAGGTGCCAACTGAAGGAAGTGACCCGATTAGGGCCACCCGGGTCACTCGCGACCACCTCTCAGCCTTCCATACAAATGAAGAGTCGGTCAGACAGTAGAGAATACAAACCAAGTATATTTTATTCAGGTACACTCGAGCGGAGTCCAGTATGACCAGCCTCCTAGGATTGCTGCAGAGGGACTGACTTTGGTAAGCATGGCTATACATTAAGTACAATTCAGAACAAATACAGACACGCCCTGACTGGAAATTTCCAGTTGGTAGCTGGTGAACAAAGGAGGTACAGAAGGATGAGCTTCGATTCTAGGACCGGGAACATGCTATCTCAGCACCAAGGTCACTCTGCCTGCGCCCGCCGCTCTAAGGGTGGGAGCAAGCCTATCTAGTGGGAAAGGTATGCATAGACAAGAACAGTGTATTCATTAGTACAGCAAGACTCAACCTTGAAGAAACGAAAACTATCGCAGCTGCTTTCAGCTGAGGCAGAGAGACAGAAGTTAGCTTCGATCATGGCTCAAAATGGCGGCTGAACATAAAATGGTGCCACGAATGCTAACTTAAGACATACAATGCATGCTAAAACATTTTTATTCCAACACCCATTTACCCATGGGAGTCTGTGTTACGGCCGGTTCTTGGGCAAAACACGAGCTCCCATAGGAAACAATGGGACACCGACCGAACAGTGTTCAGTCGCATCGTTATCTGGCGGTCGGAACCGCCGACCGTGTGTCGGTTGGTCCAGAGTCAGAGACGGTGTCACTCGGAGGCAATTCCGACTGACATCGTAATGAGCCCCTAAGGGTTATGTGTACTTATTTTTTATTACACTGTTTTCTTGCGGGTGGGTTTTCCCTTTTACTTTGCAGGTTTTTCTTTACGAGCATGTCCTATGGGCATTTGGATTTAATGTTTTTTAAGGAAATCTGTTTTGGTTTTAAATAAAACAATATTTTTTACTTTGGTGTCCTTTTTGGGGGGTTTCCACGAGCGTTTCTCTTTTAAAACACTTTTTTGTTTTTATAGTTCCTAGGTACTTTGGATTGCTTTGATGTCTATTGGATTTCTTTCAGTTTTGCATTTTTGGGGGGTTTGAAAACTTTTTCCAGTTTTTGGTGGTTATAGTTTTTGTCTACATTGATTCAGAGGATGATCTGCAGCTACAGAACAGTGAGTCATATTTAATTTATTTGTTTTGGGTGGGAAATGTTATATTATATAATTTATGTAAGTGTTATGTAATTGTTATTTGGTGTTGTGTATTTTAAGTATTGTAATTAATTTACACAACAGATTGTGGGGCATATGTACAAGCCCCTATCGCCACCACAATGTCACTTTTATCAACGTTGTGGTGGCGATAGGGGCTGCGCCTTATTTACAAGGCAGCCTTAAGCCACTTAACATGGCTTAACGCTGCCTTGTATATAAGGCCCCCTTTCACGCTATGCTTAGCGTGAAAGGGGTGGGCAGTGGGTGTTGCCGTGGGCGTTCCACCACAACGCCCATTGTTTTTGATGCTGCCCCCTATGTACAAGGGTGGTGTACATAGGAGGCAGCGCCAAAATTAAGACCAGGAAAAACCTTCTCTTAAGTTGGCGAACTGAGGAGAAATGCATTATTTCTCCAAGTTTTTGCTTTTTCCATGTGTGCTGCCTTGTGCAGCACACATGGAAAAAGCAAAATGCCATGGATTGTTTATGTACAGGAAGGTCCCCCTTCCTGTACATAAACAATCTTTAAAGAAAAATGCCATTTTGTGACTTTCATGTGTGCTGCTTAAAGTGAGAAAATTGCATTTCAGGATTGTTTATGTGCAGGAAGGGACACCTTCCTACAAATAAACAATCTTCCCCTGCACGCAGACACCCTTGCACTATAGTGCAAGGGTGCCTGCATTGGTGCTACACTGCTAAGTGTAGCGCCATCGCAGGGGTAAACGCAAGGCTGCACCATATCATTGTAAATATGGTGCAGACTTGCATTTCAGAAGTGGCGGAGAGAGGCGTTAAGCCAGGAAGGCTAACGCCTCTCTCCACCACTTCATTCTACATATGGCCCTGAGTTTGTTGTTTGAGGTTTTTGGTTGGTGAGGTTTAGATTTTTATGTAAATAATAAATATTTTATTACATCAGTCTTATTTAAAGTTGGAGTTTTATTTAATGTTTTGACAGATGTAATAAAATATTATCTTTATTGATATAAAAACCATTTGTAATGTTGGTTAAGATTATGCTATAATGTTTTGGGGGGTTTATAGGTTAGTAGTTATTTTATAATATGCTTTTGACTATTATTGCTAAGTAATCTAGTCCTTTGTTGTTTATGAACAATTTAACTTTAAATTGTAGCATGTTGTACATTTGTTTGGTGTGTTTGCTAAGTTTAGGTGCAATTTCATTTACAGATTGGTCCATCCATAGTTGTTGGTAGTTTTGCTCTTTTTGTAGGGCTTCTATAAATTTATACAGTGTAAATTGGGTTCTGCCTAGTATGGATTTGAAGGTATTGTGCCATCCTTCCGCTGCATTGTTTGTTTTGGCTTCTTGTGCCAAGGTGCTGTCATAGACATTCCACCATAGAATTTAGAATTTGGGTTGGTGTCTGTATCCTAAGCGATGTAGTCTGCCAACCCAAGTATTTTCAAAATAATCCATTAGGGGGCTTAGTTTGTGTTTGTTTTGTTGTTGGAAAGGGCTTTCTATCAGTAAATTGTACTTGTTGGCTACCTCAGTGACAGGGACATAGAATAGTGCTATCATTTCTTTTATTTCAAAGGCAAATTGACTGTTTGGGGCATAATTCACACTAAGGGGCTGATTACGATGGCGGAAGGACCGCCACCGCCAGCCGTGCTGTGGCTATCCGTCCGCCATCAAACGTGGATTTACCACCCGCCAGATTAGGATGGCGGGAGGATCCAGACTGCGACCGTGGCGGACGCAAAGACCGTCCGCCACGGAACCGCCACAGGCAATCGTACTGATTTCCTGGCGGAGCAGTCTGCATGCGCAAAATGGTGGCGGTACCTAGCAGGCACCGTCCACCAAATTACGATGCAGGCAAAATCCAGCCTTTCCATGACGGCGAAACCGTCATGGAAAGGCTGGCAGGGATTGGTTTCGGGGGCCGGTTGCGGGCCCCCAATGTGTTGGGGGGAGGTGTTTGTGCACTGGGGGGGTACCCACCGTGTGGTGCCTGCCACGTAGTGCAGTGAAATGCACAACAAGCATTTTCAACATTGCGGCGGGTGCTGCTGTCAGCAGCACCCGCTGCAATGATAAAATGCAAGATGCAACCGCCATGGTGGCGGTCGCATCCTAATTTGGTGTGTGGAACCGCCGCAAGCATTGCGGACGGTCCCGATCACCACCACCATCGTAATCGGCCCCTAAGTGCAGATTATTGGAGATGTCTTTATTTGCTTTGATTGAAATGATAGTAACAGCCTTGTATAGTTGTGTGTGGGTAAACTTTTGAGATAGTTTAAATCATGGCTTGTTCAAAGTCTATGATTATTTTTTGTGGGTAGTAGTAATGTGTTTTATGTTTATTGTGCTTTAAGAGTTTGTTGTAAGTGCTACTTTGGTGATTTGGTAGTAGGGTACATAAGAATGGTCTATTCGTGTTTTGATATTCATCATGCATGGTGTATATCTGTGTAAATTGTTTGGGGCACATTTTGAAGGTCCCATCCATCATCCAGGTTTGACAATTGCTTAGTTTTAGTGAGTTATCTGCTGTAGAAAATATTAGGATTCATCTATCATTGTTTAGGTTGTCATATAACAGGAAGGATTCCTCATTATGGGCCTGATTACGATGGCGGACACACTTCTGTCCGTCCGCCATCGTCCCGGGGATGGGGAGCGCCAGCCTATGAGGCGGCAGTCCAACATGTGGAATTATGATGCGACCGCCACCATGGCAGTCGCATCTGCCATATTTAACATTGCGGCGGGTGCTGTTAGCTGCAGCACCCGCCGCAATGTTAAAAATGCACCGTAGACATTTCCCTGCACTATGTGGCAACATGGGGCAGGGAAGTGGTGCCCCCCAGTGCTCCTTCCCCTGGTCCAGGGATTAAGGGGGGCCCACTACGGGTCCCCGAATCGGTTTTCCGCCTGCCATTTCGTGGTGGGTTGTCCGCCGCGAAACAACCGGCAGACAAGGGATATCATAATCCCGATGGCAGTGCTTGACAGACACCGCGGCCATGATGGCCAATGCGGCAGCTCCGACAGGCGGTCGGAAAATGACTGCCTGTCGGAACCGTGGCGGTCGGTCTTTCCGACCGCCACGTTTCTGCCCGCCATAGTAAACTGGCGGGTGGAAAACCGCAGTACAATGGCGGAGGGCCCGCCACCGACAGGCTGTCAATGGCGGGCCTTCCGCCAACGTAATCAGGCCCTATGTGTAATTTTGAAGTGTTCAGGTATTTCTATATCTTGGTATTTTTCTAGAGGCAGGAGGGGTATCACAGGTGATGTTTTGTAGTTCGTGTAATTAAACGTTTTAAAGTGGGTATATGTGGTAGTTGGCCTGTGATGTGTTAGGGGACTTTAGGGAGTATGGGCCAGATGTATGAAGATACCATTTTGCGATTTCCTAATTGTGAATCACAAGGATTCGCAGTTAGTCAATCGCAAAACGGCATGTATGAAAGTGTGTTGAACATTTTCTGTGATTACTAGGGTGTCACAAATGACCTACCTCATGAATATTAATGAGGTAGGTCGCAATTTACGACCCCCTAGGAATCGCTAAAATCACGAGGATGGTGGCCTACTGGAGTCAGCAGACCACCATGTCCGTGATTGCCTTTAAATAAAGCAATAATTTTTTTTTTAAATGCAGCCCGTTTTCCTTTAAGGACCACTGCCTGCTCTTAAAAAATGCTTTTACAAACATTCACAAAGGGGAAGGGGTCCCTTGCGAACCCCTTCCCATTTGCGAATGGGTTACCACCTACTTGAAGTAGGTGGTAAAATGCTAATGTTTTGCGACCGCATTTACGGTCACAAAACACTCACACATGCCGATGCGATTCAGTATTAGGAAGGGACGCCTTAAACACGCCCCTTCCTAATACCGAATTGCAATTTGGGTTTGATACATTTGAAAAGCCTTTTTTCCGTTCGCAAACGGGCCGTTTCTGTGAATCGGCTCGTTTGCGAGCTAAAAGAGGTACATACATCTGGCCCTATATCTTTTAGGATTTTTGTTGTGGGCTCCCGGAAACTAGTGCTTGCCTCTCTTGCATCCTGTGATACCTCCCTTGCTTCAATTTCTTTTACATTTGTAGGCTGGTTGTGTTCCCTTACATTAATTACAACATCATCTTTTGTAGTGGCTCTCCAATAGCATGCATTAGAATAATATATCGAGTGCATTTCCAATTAGAAGTTTCCATCTTTCTTGGTATTAGGTGTAGCCCATGTGACTTAATAATTGCTTTTCTTTCCGTGATGTTATGTATCTTGCTCTTTCTGTCATTATGTCTGAAAATAGTGTGATTGCATTAGGAATTACAATGTTAAAATGTTTATATGTTGGTTATTCACATATAAAACTGTGCAACTACTTTTCTTATTTATACTTACATGTATGGTCTTTATAAGATGTTTCACACTTTTTTGCAGGTTTTCCGCTGGGGATATTGTAATGTGGAGCAGGTGCTTTCTTTCCTGTTGGTAGAAAAAAAGAGCATAATTTTCATTTGAAATGTTTATTTGTTGATATTTTGTAGAGGCTGAGGTTGTTGGGTTTTATTTTTTTCAGTTTTAGAGGGAGTTTCTGTTTTATAATAATTTACGTATACTTACTTTTTTATGATTTTTTTCAAATTTGTGATCTATTGTGTCTTTTGGTAGCTTAACACTTTCTCAGTGTTGTAGTATTTTCTTTTAGTAAGCACATGTAAAAATACAGAAGTTGTGTTTGTTAATTATTTGTTATTTTATCATTTTAATTTAAGTAAAAGTAAGTTTTAGTTCAATATAAGTTTTACTTACTTTTCAAGGTAGTTGTCGATATATATTTCTGTTTTCAAGTTCTAGTCAGAGAATCTGGCAGAGTTTCCTATTCTTGTAGCTTTTGTCATTTTTGTAGTATTAAGTAAATAAAATGAGTGTGCCTTTTATATTGTTGGTTTAATTGTAGCTATATATATATATATATATATATGTTTATTTATTAATATTTAGATTGTTGTATAAATGTTTGTAGTTTATGTAAATAGTTTTTTAACTAATGTTGTTATGTTTTAGTTATATTTCTATTTGGGTGATTTATAATATTTTTTGGGTGGTGTAATATATTTTATTTTCAGAAAAAATTGTATATTCTGTTTAATGTTTATTTTAATGTGAACATAAAAAGTGGTTATTTTTACATTTATTAATGATAATGTAAATATTTTGGTGATATTATTGTTATCAATATTATGTGAGGCAATATGTTTGACTACTCATATGTTTATTTAAAGATAAAGGTATTTTTGGTTTCAATACTTTTGTTTGTGATAGAAGTAAAAAATGATATTTTTAACAGTGATATTTGTGTTCACAATATTTATGGCTTTATTAGTTAAGTACAGGAAGGCAATATTTTTGTTAATGATATTTAATTTCTGATATTTTTCTATATTGATATTGTGTACAGCGATATTGTGTCACTGAACCTTTACCAGATCTGCAATTTCCACCTGAGATAGTGCACAGATTGTTTTCGGGCCAGAGTGACTTACACACTGTAGATTCTCAAACATCTAAAGTGGGCAAGGAATTAAACAAGTCTAATTTATTTTCAGATGGTTTACAAAGTATACAGATTGTTGCATCTATTTATTTAGTTATATGCAGTTTTATACAGCATAAGAAGAAGACCCATGGGTATTAGAGTGCTTTACAGTGCACATTGCAAAATACAATAGCAGTAAAATCAAAGAGCAGCTAATTAAATTACTGGTCATCAGAAAGGAGAAACACAAAGTTCAACATCAGACTTATAGAAAAATCAAGAGATATAGATATTAGTTCAGAAGGTATTTTTTCATCAATAAGTGTTTTAGGTGCTTCTTGAAGTATTTGAACAAAGGATCAGTGGGTATTTCAGGCAAGATTATGCACCAGATCCTAGGAGCACTTCCCAAGAAGGATCGAGAGATAGTCCTTTATTTGTTCAATCTAGGTGGTATCAAGAGAAGGGATTCAGAACTTCTGAGATAATGGCTACTTCCTTGAAAGGGTGAGTTTCTGCGCTAAATACTTAGGGGTGCCACAATGCAGAGCTCAGCGTTAATCAGGCCACTTTGAAAACAATTCTACCGTCAGACAGGAACCAATTGACCATAATCAGCACAGACATGATATGGGCCAAATGTCTTACTCATGACACCAGTCTTGCTGCCCACATTGAGGATGACTCTCAGCAACGCTGCGAGTAGCACATTCCCATAGTCAAATCTGGAGATGACGAGTGGTGTACCACATTTTCGAAGTGTAGTGCTGGAATGAATGGTTTGATATTTCTGAGGAGTTTGAGATGGTTATGAGCATTTTTAGCTGAAGCATTTATGACTTTGGAAATTCAAATTCATGTCCAGGGTAATCTCACATGATTGGTGCATTCAGTAATTTTCAGTTTGCAGTTAATTACACTGAAGCAGTCTAGCCAATCCTGTGCCAAGGACAGGATATGGGGACGCGGAGGAGGGAGGAATAAGAAAGAATTCTGTCCTGGATGGGTTCAGCTTCAGGTGTCAGGGAAACGAGCGTTACAGCGCCTGCCATGTTCCCGAGACTACAATTCCCATCATGCCCGGCCACGGGAGGAAATATAGTCAGGGAAACGAGCGTTACAGCACCTGCCATGTTCCCGAGACTACAATTCCCATGATGCCCGGCCACGGGAGGAAATATAGACAGGGAGGGCGCACAGGAAGTTGCGCGTAATACTGTTTCTGTTCTTACACTCTCTCGGACGAGAGGGAGCTGCTTGCGGATGCGCCGGAGGAGTAGGATCAAGAGAAGAGTCCTGCCGCTTCCAAGAGACTGAGGGTTTCTTTCCACCCTTCCGTGAACAGTGAGTACCGAACAAGATATCATGGAAGCCTGAATTTCTTCGTTTATTTTCCAAGCGGAATACGGCGGTGCTACCGCGTATTGCCGTTTGATTGTGTTGGTTCTTTGCCCTTATACTGAGGGCGGATTATAGAGAAACGCAAGCGGAATACGGCGGTGCTACCGCGTATTGCCGTTTGATTGTGTTGGTTCTTTGCCCTTATACTGAGGGCGGATTACAGAGAAACGCAAGCGGAATACGGCGGTGCCACCGGGTATTGCCGTTTGTTTGCGAGACACTTTGTTTGGCCATTGTGAAGGCTTAAGTGCTACACAGCGGGTTGCAGCGGTGAAGGAACCGCGTATCACCGTATGTGTGAGGGTGCCTTTGTCTTTACCAATAAGGAGACGGAAATTACCTTTTGAGAAATCAGTTCTCAAACACACTTTATTATTCTTGTTTATTTTGATACAGAGGTGACGTAACCTCGAGGAACTGCTGAGCCTTAGTCTGTACTGTGGCACACGTAGTTGCTAGGAATGGGCTGCATGCAAGCTTTGCAATTTTTCCCTACGCTTATGCCTACAGGAGGGGGTGAATGATTGAGCTGCATGACTTTGCTAAGTCCTGAGGATTGTACAGACAACAGCATATCTGCTCAGGTACATACTTCCCCTAGTGAGACATTACTGAGAGTAGCCAACGTTATACCTGTATTAATACCAGTGTTTTTATTCTTGCAGGTTCTATTCCACTGCAGTTCCTTATCCCTCTCCTTTTTCCCTCGCCTGATCATTCGAACACCCTGTAGACTATTCATATCAGGGTGTTGGTGAGATCTGGAGGTGGACCCTTTGTTTGCTGCAACTGGACCCTGCGGAGCTGGGCCTGACATCAGGTGGTTGCAGGATAATCAGATTTGGATATCTTTTAAAATTTGATCCGGTGAGAGTATGTGCTCCCGAGGTGACAATTCACACTTTCAAATATACGTGTATATCATTGGAATAGAGGTGCTGGGAGAGAATTAACTGTTTTAGAATTATTGTCAGAGGTTTAATGTACAAATTCTATCAGGCCAGGGATAGTATAGACCCTTGTGGGATCCATTGTCCTTATGGTAGCCAGATTAGATTGCGAGCTGTTCAGTTTAGTTTGTTAGGAGTGGTTGTTCAAAAAGCAGCAGAACCATCTTAGGACTGTTCAACGTATCCTCAATCTTTCTTTTAAAATAAGCCGTAGTGTTAGAAATGGGGGTCTCTAGTTGGCAGAGGTAGGTACCTTTGACCAAGTAGGGGCCCTTGCTTCTAGTCAGGGCAAGGGGGCTACACTCCTAAAATAACCCCTGCTCACCCCCTTGGTAGCTTGGCAGGCTTATCTCAGAGGCAGTGTGTAAAGCATTTGTGAACACATACAGTAATACAGTGAAAACACTACAAATGGACACCACACCAATTTAGAAAAATAAGTAATCTTTATCTAGGCGTAACACAAGACCAAACGACAAAAATCCACAATACAGTAATAAAAATATGACTTTCAGATGGTAGAAATAGCTTAGTTCAATGTAGATGGTAAATGCAACACTTTACTCTCAAAGTACCTTGGATGCGTCACGCAATACAAACAAAAGGGTCGCAGGGAAGGCGATGTGTCAGTTCCTTGCTTCGGGGGAGGCGGCGCACCTGTTCCTTACTGCAGCGCAGGGGAGGCGATGCGTCTGTTCCTTACCGGAGAGGAGGCAAAGCGTCTATTTCTTACTGTGATCCGGTGCGATGCGACAAAATGGCGCCGCGATGCAACGATCCGGTGCAATGCGACAAAATGGCGTCTTTGATGTGATGCGACAACGTGGATGCGATGCGTGCACGCTCGGCGGCCGTGCGGTGAAATCGATGAACTTTGGAGCCGCGACAGGCCCTGCGACACGCTTCTCCGGTGATGCGACACGGTTCCTCGGTGATGCGATGGCGAACAGCTGCGGCGGCTACACGCTTCTTCGGCGATGCGACGGCAACTGCTGCGGCGGCGTCATGCTTCTTCCTCGTTGCGTCGCGCTTCCAGCTCCCAGTGACACGCAGTCTCCAGAGGGCCCAAAACAACAGCAGGCACCTCACTGCAGGTAGAATTCCCAGCAAGGAAATTCAGGGGGAAGCTGGTGGTGAAGTCTTTGTATCCCTGAGACTTCAGAACAGGAGGCAAGCTCAACTTCAAGCCCTTGGAGATCTTCCTCAAGATAGTAAAAGTACACACAAAGTTCCTTTTCTCCTTTCCTTGGCAATGAGTAAACCACTGCAGGCCAACCCCAAACAGCAAACAGCACAGGGGCAGTCTCCTCCTTCAGCTTCCTTGGTTTCTCTCCTTGCAAAGGGTTTGTCTTGATTCCCAGAAGTGATCTAAAGTTCTGGGGTCTGGGCCCCAATATTTATACTGCAAAATCCTTTGTTCTCTGAAGGCAGAGAGTGTCTGTGCCAAGCCAAAACCAGTTCTGTCCTCCCTGGTGCAGCTTCCTGGCAGGAGGAGGAGACAGCATTGTTGAAAGCAGACCTGGCCCAGGTAGCTGAAAGGAAATCTCCTCCCCCTACTCTCTATTCTATGAAGGCTCTATTCAGCCCAGCACTGACCCATCAGACTGCTGGAGCCAAGGCCCTCTCCAGGCCCCTGTCACTCACAAACCAGACATGGAATATACAAACCTAGCAGAGACATGCTGGATGGTTAGGCAAGAAAATACCTACTTTCTAAAAGTGGTATTTTCAAACACAGAATGTAAAACTCACCCACACTAAAAGATGTATTTTAACATTCTGAGTTCAGGCATACTAAACTTTATTTCCCCATCTTGTTCCTAGGGTCAGTTAGGATTATAAGATGTTATAATCAAACTGCCCATTCTGGCCTATGGGAACAGATAGCCTTGCAATAGTGAAAAACGAAATTGGCTGTAATTCACTATTAGGACATGCTACACACATCAGGGCATGTCCTACCTTTTATATACAATGCACCCTGCCCTTGGGCCTACCTTAGGGGTGACTAATATGTAGAAAAGGGAAGGTTTAGGGACTGGCAAGTGGGTGCACTTGCTAAGTCGACATGGCAGTCCCAGACTGCACACAGGCTCTGCAATGGCAGGCCTGAGCCTATTTTACAAGCTGCTTCTGTGGGTGGCACAATCAGTGCTGCAAGCCCACCAGCAGCATTTGATTTACAGGCCCTGGGCACACATGGTGCACTGTACTAGGGTCTGACAAGTAAATCAAATAAGCCAATCATGGAGTCACTAATCCATTACACAATTTACAATAGGGAGCACTTGCACTTTGGCACTGAATAGCAGTGGCAAAGTGCCCAAAGCATCTAGACCAGCAAAAACATAGCAAAAACACAGGAGGGAACAGCAAAAAATGGAAGGGAGACCCACGCCAATGGTGCCAGGTCTAACACGTGTCCCCTCCAGCTGAAATGTGGGGAGAACTACCCTACCTCTTGGGAGTTCTCTTCACTAAGGCAGAAAAATCTGGACAGACCATCAGCATTGGCGTGTTCTGTACCATCATGTGCCTTTCATCATAGATTAACACGAACACAAGAAATCCACAATAGTTGTCTCTTAAAGCCTTTATTAGAACTAATGTACTAACCTAGGGCACATTATGTGTAAACAACAGTGAAAATGAAAGTAATTAATAAAATATTTAAACAAATAGCAACATTGTGATGGTATTTCAATAATTCATTCTGTTGAATGAGGTAATCAGTCTTTGATAACCAACTCTGCCCTTCTAGTCCCGAGCTAAGTGTCTTTAACCATAAGTGCCTTTCTGAGTTTCTTTAGATGGCCTTTAGCCTGCATACCTTAGCTGAACATCAGGCTTGTTGTTCACTTAACTTCTGTGGATGGAGAAGGTAGTTCTCTGTCTCAGGTATGTGTTTCCGTGTTGATAAGGACCTCTGGACTCTGAGGAGACGGTGGCCTTCATTAGCATTGCTTGCAGCTCATTCCTCATGAATCTCCTAAGAAGCTATAGATTGTTCTCTGCCTAATACATGTCTATACCAGAATTAGATGCACTTTTCCGATTATTTTAAAGAGCAGAGCTCATGATGAATGATGTAAAAATGCAAGAATTAGCATAAGAATTCAATTGCATTTTCAATAAATTCATCGCATATTATAAATTACATCAATACATATATATATGAGTGATCGATGTGCTATCAAATAGGCCTTGGCAACATTTAAATTATGCCAGGATAATTCGAATAATTTCGGGCATTTCCAGTTACGCTTGTAGCACAAAATTCCCAAAATGACGTCACTACACATGATTAAGCACCGTTTGCAGTAGAGATTAACCATGAATGGTGCTATTTGCAGTAAACATTTACAGTGAACGCACAGGAACAACAGATGGTGTGCGGCTGTTGCTCATGGTTGTTTTTTTGCTTATATGGGTTTTCATGCAAAAATTGATGCACATTTACACTAAAATATAGCGCGAAAATACATATTTGCATTATACATGATTACATCTAGTTACATGCTATTTTGCATAATTTTGTCTTAACTTTGTGTAATTATTCTAAAGCAAATTAGACAAATTTCACACACCCCTTCTATTGAACTATAATAAATCAAAACGTCATATGTTGTTTTTGGGGAGTTAAGAATTGCATGGCCTCCTTGTTCAGTTTATCGGGAGCAACATTTCAATCTTTTTGATCTTCTTCGATTCAACTCTTGATAGTGCTTCGCATCTTTCTTTAGAGGAGTCAACGTCAATATTCGTTGTTTGGCTGGCGTGTTGTTTGATAATATTTAACTGTTGTCTAGGACAGTTTTTAGGCCTGATCTTGTGTTCTAAAGAATGCTGTTATACCTTTGAAGGTTTTAGTATTACCCTTCTGATGATTAAATACAACAAAATATCACTAAAGAGGAAGTTGAGTTGAATAGCAGCCAAATAGCTCACTGATTTAGTGCATTCTTTGGGTGTAATCTGGAGGATGTGGGTTCAAATCCCAATGGATACCTCAAGTAAATAGGAAAAATGCACCATAAAGGGAGTTTAGAGAAATATACAATCACCAAAGTAACATGTATCTGTGTGTCAGGACACTTACCATTTCCTGGTTTGGTTTAATAAATTGATCAAATCTACCCTTTTGAACAAACACCACAAATACAATCTCAGAACAATACTCTTACAGCTGATAATGTTGTCCTCCAAACACCATTCCCCTGGCCCCCTCCTGAAATGTTTAACCGAAACTCTACAACAATTCCATACATTTCTGAGTATGTTTAGTTTTCATTTTTGTGCCATTTGTGCTCTTTCCTCTCACACCAGGGGATAGAATTAGCTACTTGGGCAAAGTCATGGTTGTACAATTTTGATAACTTTACACCTGAAAAGACTCATATCCTTGACTACTGTTATTGAAGACAGGCCATATAGTTAGGGTGTCTTAAGTTTAAATAAGGATCTAAAACATTATTAACATACACAAGGGGTGTGGCTTGGGGCGTCAAGATGGCAGTCGCACTCTAAAAGTGTTCCGGACCCCTCCGTCATCTGCCGCAATTAACCACAATGTCCTGGCTCATACACGCCTGCAATCGGCAGGCTCCCATCCCCGAGGGCCTGGTGTGACGCGGTGGGGCCCTGATGACAGTAACAGGGGTCATCCAGGCCTGCTCAGCCGAAGTCTCTGTCCGTGACAAGATAGGGGCCGTGGGCTATACCCAGGCCTCCAGTACCTGCTGTAGGCGGCAGTGGAGGAGTTAAATACGGCTGAATTTGCCTTGCTGCATGCCGCACGACCCGGGATCCAGTCAAGGGAAAGAAGTGGTACTGAGGCCCGAGGAATGGCGAAAGACTGAACAGAGTGCCGGCTCCGGACCCGCTCCTGCCTGGGAGCTGCGGGGCCCAGCCAGACAGTGAGATGCGCTCCATTTCCTCTGCACGGAGGGACCAGTAGCAGCTAGGCTTCGGGAAAGGTACCCGCACTCAACACTGCTCCTGAGGCTCCTTGAGACTTCCCCTACATGTGCCTGGGCCCGGGACATTGGAGGGGCACCGCTCCCCTGGTGTGAGAGGAGGTGGGGAGCGGTTGTGGACTGCAGCAGGAGGCGCTGGGGCCTCTGGCTCTCTGGCCTGGAAGAGACTTGTGGCCATGAGTGAGGTGAGCGCTGCTGCGCAGGGGCACCACGGGGTCTGGCAGTGCGCCCCCGGCCCCCCTATTGATCTTTGTGGATGGGGTACTGGCTGTCACTACGCGGGGGGCCTTGTCTGACTTCATTTCCCTCTCGGAGAGTGTGACGACTCGTTGCACCAGGAGGCGGCCTAGTCGACTGGTGACTTCCCTGGGACTGCATTTATCCCTGCGATTCCTCACCTGCTGTGGTGCTCTGCAGACATAGTGATTGGGGCGCCCTTGTCCTCGGAGCGCCTGTCTGGTGCTGTGTCCCTTGTGCCCCTCTGCCTGGACTGCAAGGGCTCCATTTTGGAATAGGCAGGCACTTCTTGGGGGGGGGGGCTTAGCTGTTGGGGCTGGGGCCTGCAATGGGGGTCAGTCCTAGTCCCTTCTGCCTTCTGCAATTTACTTAACTTGTTGCGGGCCTTGGGGTGTGGGCTCTACCAGACAGGTCGCAGATCCTTAGCAGCACCTCCGTTTTCAGCCTTTTGGCTCTGGCACCTGCGGGCACTGGTGGCGCTCCGCCCCGCATGTGACTGCAAGTGCAACCGGGCAGGTGGGCTAGCCTTCCGTAGATCCTAACATAGTCAACAGTGTAACTATGGGGAAAGACAAGGTTGAAAGCCACACCCCTCACAGCCACATATTGATCAGTTTACCACCTCTGCTGGTTCACTTGGAGGTGAGGTGGTGGGCAGAGTGCGTCTGCGGATGGAGATTTCGACAAGATCCTTCAGGCCACCCATGCATCCCAAACCATGGTGGAGAACAAGATTGGGGAAGTGCGGGTTGATGTAGCCCTTCTCCGTCAGGACTTGCGAAATGCCACTAGCAGGATAACAAAGGCCAAGGGGTGACTCTCCTTGATTGAAGATGAGGTAACGGATCTTAAAGCAAGGTTGCCTGTCTCCTCACTCGTACGAATGAGTTGCATCATCCTGCTGAAGATGCAGAGAACCGCTTGAGATGCAATATTCTGAGATTCATGGGTTTTCCGGAGGACGTGGGGACCACTCAACCTAATGAGTTTCTAGAGGCATAGATTAAGTCCTGGATGCCGGCCGACAAGTTGTCAACCTGGTTCGCAATCGAGCAGGCTCACAGGGCACTTACTCCTAAACCCTCACCTGGTGCATCGCACTGCCCCATTATAGTTCGTTTCTTCAATTTCAAGGACAAAGACTGTATTTTAATGGAGGCCCACAGAATCCCAGACCTCCAATATCAGAACTCAAGAATCCTTATATTCCCAGACTACATGCGCAAAGTGCAGGCTAAGCGTAAATCTTATGAGATGGTCAAACAAAAGCTCGGTGCCCTTCAGTTATCATACATGCTCCTGTTTCCGGCATGCCTTAAAGTGATCCTGGGACATCGACCGGGGTCGACCCGGAGGTGGTTTGCCGCTGAATGAGGGTCCGCACTCGTTCCCGGCAGGGACAGCGTGGTGCCCGGGCCGTCTCGCCCTCTATGAGCTCTGGGTCCTCAGTGCCAAAACCATCACACAGGTCCATACACACTCTGGACACTGGGCACTGGTTCGCTGGATGCCCGCCAAGAGGATGACAGATTGAGCAATACACCTTCCTTCCCTTCTTGATCGAGCCGTTCTGTGTCCTGGCCTGGCTGTCGGACAAGAAACTGGAACTTGGGTTGCTGTCTTAGACACTCTCCCCAGGAAGGGACTTTGTCCCTCTCCTTTTCTCTCTCATTTCTTTCTTTCTCCCGCGCGGATGTGAGCACTGTTATGTATCGATCCTATTTGATGGTGGAGTCCACCACTCCACGCCTGTTGATATATTGATTATGTGTTGGGGTGCATCTTCCGGGGCAACAGATTCTTCTGGGGTAGGAGTATAGGGTGGGGAGGAGTTGGGGGTTACCTGATCCTCTAAGAGGATGTGTTGTGGGTTTGTTTCATTGTTTGCCATTCGTTTTCTTTCTCTCTCTTCACAGGTGGTCACATCAAACTAACACTGATACACTCATGGGATCCCCTCATATTCAGTTGCCATTTCTTCATAATTGCCTAGGATCATCCACATTGCCAATGCTCCTTACACTTGTTCAAGCTGCCCCGCCCAATGACTCTCTATGATGACTTGTAGCGTCATGTAATGGAATGTTAACAGTCTCATTGACTGGATCAAGTGCTCGGCGGTCCAGCTCCCTGCACTCCATTCTTATGTTGCAATAAACCCATTTGATGGGCACAAGGTACCCGTTTCTAGCACGTCATGGATTGACATGGTCTACCATGAGGGTTCTCCAGGAGGTCTTGTGGGGTGGGAAGTCTTCTGCATAGTGCCTTCCCTATGGTGATTGCCCATACATGGGTGGATCCCCAGGGCCGGTATATCACCCTGGCTGGTGTGGTGGAGGGCCGCCCGCTGAATCTCCTGTGCATCTACATCCCCCCCACGGCTTTCCAACTACACTCCTAGATGTAATAGCCCATATCCCTCTGAGCCCCACAATAATAGGAGGTGATTTTAATGTGGTTCTACATCCCGCGGTCGATTCCCCCCATCAGAGGTGCGTCACAGCAGAGCCAGATCGTTGTGTAGGCGGGTGGGCTCCTTGGGTTTATGTGATGTCTGGAAAGTCTGGAACCCTAGGGCGGGGCAGTTCACGCACACGTCGGTGGTTCATAATACTTACGCACCATTGATTTCCTTTGTATGCCAGCAATGGGGAAGACATCCTCTTGTTTACCCACGTGCAGATTCTTCCATGAGGGATCTCGGACCATGCCCCTTTACTCCTGCATATTGGTTCCCAGGGTGCTCTGATGCATCCCATGTGGAGGCTTAACGCATGGCACCTTCAAGATAAGGGTTATGTTCAGGAGGTGGGGCAAACAATAACACAATACTTTCAAAATAATAATAGCTCGGTGCACTCGGTGGGTACCATATGGGCGGCGTGTAAAGCTACAATCAGTGGCTAAGCCAAAAATATACTCAGGGGGAAGGAGCGAGCAAGGCTTCAACGTATCCCACTCTTCGAGGCTCAGGCTCTTCGGCTAGAGGCACGGCTCGCCGTGGCCAATTCTGGAGAAGGCGCTAGACAGTTGACACTAATCCGAGAAGAGATTCGGAATCACTCGCTTGGAGCTGCGAGGCAGATCTGGCGTACATCCACTGCACAGGTCTACGGGTGGGGAGATAAGAATGGTAAGCTGCTCTATTGGTTAGCATCCAGACCCTTGGCTAGTAAAATCATACCTACGATCATTGAAGGTGAGGGCCGTGGCCATAAAACACCCCACGCCATCGCTCAGGCCTTCGCTGACTAATACGCGTCGCTTTATGCTGCAGCTCCACGTCCGGCTGCTGGGATGGCTGATCCTCCCCTTGATCATGTGCCTTTGCCCTGCCTCGCAGATTCTGAGAGGCGGGAACTTGAACAGCCCATCACATTTGAAGAAATTGTGGAGGCTATATAAGCATTGGTGTCCGGTAAGACACCCGGTCCCGACGCTATCCGACTGAGTTCCACGCCAAATATAGAGAGTGCTGACTCCCCACTTCCTTAACCTATGCAAAGAGGTGATAAAGACTGGGTCCTTTCCGCAGGATCTTGATCAGGCGACCATTGTCGTCATACCAAAGGTACAGCCCCCCTCAGTCTCATGTGCTGATTACCGTCCCATTTCTTTACTTAACAGTGAAATTAAGATCTTCGCTACCATCCTAGCCTCTCACTTGTGGCGGGTTCTCGGTTCCCTGATCCACCCGGATCAATGTGGCTTCATGCCTGCCAGAGGTACGCGGCACTGTCTGTGGCGCCTGCATGTGGCACTAGCACACTGTGAACGGCATTGCTTCTCATAGATTTTGAGAAAGCATTTAATACTGTGTCGTGTAGTTCCTACAAATCTATATAGGATCTGCTCGTTTAGACAACATAAAATAAGGGATAGGTGTCCAGACTGATTCCAGACACTCCCAAAGGATATGTTAGCCTTTAGACCAGCTAGCTCACAGTGCCACCATAAGCCCCCTAACCTTACCACGGGGCGAATAGTTTCTGACAACTATCAAAAATGACAACCCTTGATCCTTCAGGGATCGAGGAAACAGTACAGCACTTTTCGCTCAGTCAAACATGCTCACTTAGTCTCAGAGAGATACACAGAGTAAACTATGGGGACGTTTTCAATAAGCCTTCATTGAACCAGCGTCATTCTGGTATAAAACATGTTTGCTGCGACAATCATTAGACAGAAACAGATGTATAAGATTACAAGCACCAACAGAGTAAATAAAAGCTAGAATTCTACCATGGTGCTGAAACAGTGAATTTATGCAGGTATATAGATACATGGCAGTAATTGAGTGTACTCCTACGATGCAAACCCTACCTAAGTGTACCTAAGTGCACCTAGCATGTATGTGGGTGTAAAGCCAAGAATCCCCTAGGAAAGAGCCAACCCCATTACCTGATGGGAGAGAATGAAGGACCCCATCTTGGTCTCAAGTTGGACAGTCCGCAAGGGATGTCAGACCACTGCGTGTTGTAGCTTCTGCAGGCCGGGCCCCAGCGTCTTGTGTCAGCGTGGAAGCTTCTCCTCTGCCTATCTAGTGTTGGTATGGGTCTTTTATACCATAAAGATAGCCTTGGGGTTCCTTACATAATCAATATGTTGTGAGTACGATTATGCAAATGAGCCTAGAACAATACCTGCGATTATGCCAAGCAGTTCTTTCGCCCTAGGATGAAGATGACCATAACTTTTAAACAGAGTATGTTCATGCTGTTACGTGCATCATATGCAGGGACTTTTCTAAGAATCCTCATGCATAATAAATGAGGCTCGTTTCAGGGAAACCGATCGACATTTATTCAGCACATAACTGGTTAAAAGGTCAGTGCTAGAACCGTTATGCAGAGCAAGGTAGGACAAATGTAGGTAAAAGGTTGTGTAGCTACCTAGGCCTAGATTAGGGTTCATAACAACTGTGGACTGGGGCTCCCTGGCCTGCGTGCTGGAAAAAACTGGATTTGGACCTCGATTTCGCTGCTTTGTCCAGGTGCTATACTCCAACCTAATGGCCCATGTCCAAATCAATGGAGTGATATCTAATGTATTACCTATTCGGAGAGGGACCAAGCAGGAGTGCCCCTGTCCCCTCTCTTATTTGCATTGGTCATTTAGCGCCTAGCGCGACTTGTTCGATGCAATGCCCTGGTCCGAAGCTCGAAATGGGACACAGGACAGGATAATCGCATTGCGTTATATGCAGATGATGTGCTTTTGTTTCTCTTAAATCCGAGCAGCAGTGGTCCTTGCTGCCTCCAGATGTTACACTACTTTGCGGAGGCCTCGGGCTGAACTCTTAATCCCATTAAGTCTGCTTTGGTGCCACTGGCGTCTTCGAGAGACTATACTGACTGATTCCGGTGTGTCGTCTCTACTTTAAATACTTAGGTATTCAAGTGCCAGTGCTCCCGGAGCGGACGTGGTCTCTCAATGTCACTCCTCTCACTCATAAGATTTAAGCTGAGCTTGTGAAATGACAGGCCCTTCCGCTCAATGTTATGAGCAGAATAGCCCTTTACAAAATGATAGTACTGCCTCGCTTACTTTACCTTTTCCAGAACTTCCCCATTGCAATTTCCATTCACTGGTTTAGAGAGATGAACTCAATGGCTCGCTCCTTCCTCTGGCATAATTTCAGGCCACGACTGGCACTTGCTACTTGCCAGCGGGCGACTTAAGATGGCTGCCTGGGTATGGCTAATCTGTACCTATACTATTTAGCATCGCACCTGCTGGTTATTAATGATTGGCTTAGTTGGGGGTGGTCAGATCCAGCTTATAGGTTGGAGCTCCCTACATTGGGATTATCCTGACTCATGGCAATGCTTTATGGTAGTCCTAACCCCAATGTGCTTCCCGAGGTGACCAGGATGGTTTTTAAGGTATGGGGGGCCGCCCTTTGACACAATGGATGGTGGCGAAGGCTCACCCAGCAGACCCGGTTGTGGCATGGCACATGGTTGAGGAACGTGGCAGCATTAGAGGGGTTTGGTTGATGGGACACCATTGGTATTACTCAGTTGGGTGACGTTTGGACCGGTGACCATATGTCCTCTTTTCAGGCACTCCAGCAAGCCTACTCCCTATCCAATATGCAGTTTTATAAATATTTGCAACTATGTCATGCTTTACAGGTTCACTTCCCCCAGGGTACTGCCATTCCGGAGTTCAGTCCCATTGAGGCAAAGGTAATGACTGGGGCATTGGGAATGGGAGTGTGTACAAAATTTATCACACGCTAATCATTAATGCCGTAGACATGCTAGATGCTCTTAGGGCCCAATGGAAGGACTGGCATGGGGATTTAGATGATGTGGACCGGCGTGATGCACTGATGGCTCCAAGGGTCATTACGATATCTTCAAAGCTCTGCCTTATACAAACATTCTACCTACATGGTGCATATCTCGCCCCGACAGGTTGTATAGAGCAGGTCTCCTTGATGGCCCTGCCTGCTACCGCTGTTCTCAGGCCCCAGCAGACTTCTAACACGTGGTGTGGTCCTCTCCCATAATAACACGATACTGGGAGGCAGTGATTGGCGAACTCTTCGATATACTGGGGATAGAGATTGAACTTTCCCCATTGATGATCTTTTTGGGAGTGCTCAAAGGTGTGAGAGTTACATGAGCGGATCGTGCCATGCTGGGTATTGCCCTGATGGTAGCCAAGCGCGATATTGCATCCTGTTGGAAGGCACCAGAATTTCCCACGCTATCACAGTGGAGGGGGGGGGTAGATTGGTGTGCCTAACAGCAGAGACCGGTACATGAGGCAAGAGGATGTCCTGCTAAGCATGCTAAAATATGGGCTAAATGGTATGGACATCATATTTAAACGAGTTGCACTCCTTTCTTTCAACAAATTTCTCTGAATTTTGAAACTCCTACTTTTAACTGTTGCGTGCTCAGTGGCGTCGTGCCCAGCCCAAACAGCACGTGTGAAACTAAACAACAACATATTTGGGGCCACATTCTGCCCCTAACCACTGGCACAGCCAAAATTGCAGTTGCAATGTGTTTTTCTTCTCATATTACTGTTTTCCATTTTTCGAAAAACGTTGCATCATTTCATCAATTATCCATGTTTTCCTTTTGAAATAATTCTAGTCTTCATGATAGGAAAAGCCATTTCCCAAATTTCTTATGCTCCTGCCGGGCCATCCGAACCTCACTTCAAGAACACGACTAAAGCCAAATTCGTCCATAGCAGTTTATTACAATCCAATGCATTTCGGGCCTCTAGGGCCCTTCGTCAGGGAAAACTGAAAATAACAATTACACATGCTTTAATATTCCATCAGACAATGTAAGCAGACAAATACAACAACATTTCATGGTTGAAATTACCCTGTTTTCTTAGTCTCAAAAATTAATTCAGCTAGCATTCCCCCTAATGCCTCTGTCATATTCGAACCCCGCTTCTGGAAGTTAACATTAGTGGCTGCCTGTTACTCGGAAGCTAATTACCATACTGTAACCCCACCTTCTTGCGACCCCCATCTACCCCTTCACACATTCCCCGTTGTTTGAATGTGACAGACCCGAGTCTCTCTTCTCTCCTTCCCACGTCATGCTTCCCCTTTCACCCAACCTTCCAATATGAACATCCTTTCCATATCTAAAACTACATCTCTCATGTTTCCCTCCGTACTCATCTCCTACCTGCTAGGAAGCAATCATCCTCTTCACTCCATCCCGAATAAAATTTCACCTCTCTCTTTCACCATCCTAGCTTTAAACAACACTTTAGCCCCTCCTCGCAAGATACCCTCCCCTTCATCTCCTCATGGTTAACACCTGTGTCACTTGAAAACTCCCGGGCTTCCCTAAGAATAATACAATTCCCATAATGCATTACCCACTGACACATACTGAATTATTAAACATGTTAATGCAACTCCAAACGTTTAAAAACTCTGGCAATGTCTAAAACTGATGTTTTGTCCAATGTATCATTGCTGAAATGTTCACATTCTTCTGACTCCAAAAATAAACTTGCTGCGTGAACTTCGATGTTCCGCCTAGCACCCACAAAGAAAAGCGTAAAAGGAACATTTTGGAACGAGGTTATTCTTTTCATGCACATTCATGACTCTGGTACTGCAGAAGACCAAAGCCTCAGAGAAAATATAGATTGGCATTCTAAAGCTTTGCCACCTTTCCTACTTTTCTTTGTACTAAACAGTAACAAACGCGTTGGTTTAAGAACTGTTATTGATATCGCTGTAAAAAATAGTTTTCCCTTACTACCTATTTAGGGGTTTACTGGATCGGTTCCAAACTTGATTCCAGAATAGCCTATAACCTCATATGTATTTTTGAAGGCAAGTAATAGCTTTCCAAACCAAGCATGACTACCCAGTGATGGGATCCATGCTATGCAATGCCCTTAAGCATTTAAACAGTGTATTTATGAAGTGTTCCAGGTTTCATAGACTAGTTTAAGATGATAGGTCTGGAGGATATGTTGATCCTTTTCCCTGGTATTTCATGCTTCCCATGTATGTTGAGCTTTACAGCCACAGCAGGATTATAGACACTATGCAAAAACAAATGAAAATGCATATTAGTACATTTATGTTTATAACACGGGAAGTCAACAGAAGTACCAACTTCTGTTGACTTTCCGTGTTATAAACATAAATGTACTCACATGAATCTTGGCAAGGTTTGCACTGTTCTGAATTTGCACAAACCAACCACTGTTAAAGAAACAGTTTGAGTTTACTAACTTTAATATTCATTTTATGAGCATTTTCTCCACGACTACAGCACCTTTGACAGCTTTAACTCAGACAAGAATATCATGTGTGTGAATGTTAGAGGCACAGCCTGCATTTGACACCTTGAAGAAGTCTTTGTTGAAACCCGTCTGACCAAAAGCCATGCCTTGTTGAAGTGCCTGCCTCAGGCGTAGCAAGAGGCACAGTCTTGTCACAAAGATATAGCAAGTACAAACTTTTCATATCGGAGTTTCCTGCTATTAAGAAAGGCACACCCAGATCTCTTGTACACTATCAATTACAATGAGTTTCAGGCTAGCCGGGCCATCTTTCGTGAATGGCAAAACGTTCTACTATTCCCTAAACAACCTATATTGATCATCTGATTATTTTTAAATTGGCAAGACAGATCATGTTTTTTCAGTTTATGATTTTTTGGGGCAACTAGTATCTTGGTCAGAAGAACTGAAACTGAAAGACCAATGCTCTCTCCTGATATCCAGGTAATAGAAGGTCTGTTGCTCTTTTGAGAGAACCTAGATGTCAACTAATACATCCTACTGATCATGAAATATTCAGGCATAAAGCTCCAAGGTCGTTCTTGAATGAACTGAATCATGGTGTTATCCTGCAACACGCTACTTCTGAATCAAGTGATGCAGTAAAAGACAATTGACTGAACTCCTGCCTAAGAAGAGATTGAGAAACACTGCCTGAGAATCGTGTCATTAGTCTAAATTAGATAGTCATATAGGACAATACTAAACACATCAGTTTCCGCCCAGGCCTATCCATGCAATACGATGCCCAGACATATGCCTCGACGTGTTCCGTCCGTGTTCAGCATGCAAAACCCTTATGGTACCTAGTACATTGTGGCACACTATTGCCATGGATGTTGTGACTGAATTATTATTTATTCATATAAATGATACAATTCATGCATGCTTTTATAAAATGGCTCAATTCTTCCCTGTAAATGGATACCTAATTCTAAAGTACTGATACACTATATTGTTTTTAGAGATCAGAGTAGTCATGCTGCATCCTGATTTTGGCAAGCTTTTTACGTGCCTGGTGTGTAAGACTATAAATTTATCATCAGCACGCCTTAATCACATGATGAAAAACGTTTGTTTTGTCATCTATGAGCATCTTATTCAATCTTTTTGGCTCTGCTGGGTTCACAAACAACAGTCCAATTGGTCCATCAATTTTTTCCATATATAGGTCCGCATCTCCGATAACTACTCAAAACTATACGAACTGATGATGTAATTTGAGCAAAATCTGAACAATTTCATCTCTAACCATTCACAGAGAAGGCACGGTTAAGTCAGAAAGAATCTTCAAATTGTGGAAGAGTCACAGAAGAAATGTGGATGTCGTCATGGCCATTCCATGAGGCTTTTTGAAAATAAACTCTGGTTAGGCACTTAATATCTCTCTATTCCTGTGTGTGAGACGCCAGTACTTAAACATGGGTACACAAAGCCTATTTTAAGTCCAGATTCCTGTGGAAATCCAGATTGGTAGCCTACATTGACCAGTCAGCCTATCTTCCATGTTTCCCTGGTTAAACTTGTACATCAGGACATGATGACAATGTCACAACTTCTTCCTGTCTTGGTCAACAAGAATACTGAATATGGAATTCGTGCAATGCTGGATTCTTGCTTCCTAATGGTTATGCTTCAATACCTAATTGACGGGTGTATCAATGGAGATGATGAATGATAGTAGGAAGTGGGTGATTGATGTGAGGAATCTGGCCATTCCTAGACCGTGTCTTAACAATGCCAAGTGGACACCTGTATACCTTCTAGGGGCAAATACTTGATACCACCTACAGAATATAGGAGAAGCCTCTCATCACTTCATCATCGAGGAAATATGGGTGTAATGCACAATCACCTATGGATTCACAAAGAGAAATTGGGAGAACTGCGCTTTCACCAAGAGAAAGGAGGAGAAACACTGCATCAGCAAGAGAAATGACGAGAAACACACCATCACAAGCATGCCATGACAAAGAGGCCCAACAAAGAGAACCAACTTTTCTATTTAAGGCAAATTAGCTGCAGCCTTTACCTCGAAAATGATGAAAATTAAATTATTGTCCACAAAAAGGTGAAGCCAAAATGAGTTACTCCAATGTATGGACACGTAAGGAACCTTGGGAGGTACTTTAAATATCTGTGTGGCAGAAAAGCAATGCATGTATACAGCCCTCGTATCTACACACACCTGAAATAACAGCTCTTAAAAGAGTCCTGCCACATTGTTGTACATTTGTTCTGAAAGATCATGGGGCGTCTCTCTTTTAAGCTGGGATCATCTTTTCAAGCCATGTATGATTCTGTATCAAGAAGAAAGTCCAGCAGCGAAAGGCAACTTTGATATTTTTTCATCTTCTTTGAGAGTTTTCATCTAATGTCTACTGGCAAATTCAAGGACCAAAGGAAATGTTCTGAGTTTGCTGATCTGGGCATTTAGCTACGTGGTACTGAACTAGGATCTGCAACTAATGCGTGTGAGATGTAAACAATGACTACTTTCAGCTGACATGAACTGAATGAAAATACCACATAGAAGATAGATCAGAGGGAATACTGGAATCATGCCCCTCTTTAAGACATGTATTGTAGGAGCAAGATAGTTGAAACTTTTCCTAAGGTAAGGCCAGAAGGGGGGTCTGAGGTAGCACAAGTAGGCTTTCTCATGTTTGCTTCAGCGGTAGTCTAGAAACTGGTATGGCCACAAGCCTAGCTTACCCACTGATAGCAGAGGAAGGGAGTCACGATTGACGTGCTGGGATAAACTGCCCCACGCACAACACAAAGGCCCATTACATGCAATGTTGAGCGCTTACACACCTGTGACACCATGTCTCACCTGTCCTATGGGTTAGGGTAGGAGCAGCATGAATCAGGACTGTCCAGAGGGATCCACCTGGAAGCGAGAGCACAAACCCTTCCACGTGCTGGGCCAGATCAGAACCCCTGCCTGTACAGGCAATCCATGTAAATGTCTAAATCAGGGACTAATATGCCTATACGTATTCTCACCGCCACCTGCATAGCTGCAGAGCTGTGATACACCTGAGCCAGCAGGGAACAAGCATAAAGCCCCTACATGGTACAGCTGTCACGAAGAAGCTGTGCCGGAACCAAAGGCTATGTTACACCCTCCACCCTTCCGTCCCTGCGCTATTGTAATTCTGTGCTAAGCTCACAGTGCGTCGTGCTCCTGCGGTAGAACGCAAGACATCCCGTCCCGGAAGTCAGAGGGTGCTTGACTTTCTGCTAACACATGTCAGTGTCTTCACAGCGCGCGTGCAGGCTGCAGCCATTCCACGTGACCCCAGACTGGCTTGGCCAATCCCTCTGTCTGATATAATACATGCGCCTTTCCTTTGGCGGACCATTTTCTCGTAATTGTTATTACGTGTATTCAGAATGATTCTCCAATGGCGTTATTTTTTATGGTAATTTCTGCTGATCACATCCCTAAATCTGCAAGTGGCATTTGTCAGTAAGAGTAGGGAGGATCCCATCGAAAGTAATAAACACATTTCCACCCACTGCATTCTCAGGGTGTCTTCGGGTATCACTGGCAAGTGAAGAAGACTGCCATACACAATGAACTTATGAATGACCATCTCTACAGCCTAGAGGAACACAGTACAGGTATGAATGTTCAAGTCTTCAGCCTAGAGGAGAATGGCAGCTCTATACATACTCTTTCCACCAGAAGGACTCAATGTATATATGAATTGTGTCCTCTTGCTCATAGAGGGACATAGTACGCGTGTGACTGGTCAACTCTTCCTTATACAGGGCAAGTATAAATAGACAAATCTCTCCAGTGGAGGGACACAGCGGACATGTGACTGGTCAATTGTTCCCCATAAAAGGGTTCAGCAAATTAAGCACTGCTCTGATATCCGTCACGTTTGTGATGGAGTAACCCGTCCGCCAAACTCGTAATAAGGCCCTTAGCGTGAGAGCAGAGAGCCAGAACCACACTGACAGTGGCTAGGTGAGAGGCCCTTGTGAGCATCTGCTGAAATCCTCCTTAGCTACGGAACTCCTGCTCCGCAACTGATAGGAAAGGCATTGGTTGGTGGTGAAAGAGTGCCAAGTGCGTTCTCCTGTCCTTGTTGGGTGAGGGGAAACTACAGATAGCGAGTGAGAGGCAACAAAAGGCAGGAGAGACAACATACTATAGAAAGTTTTCTAGCTTTTGTGACAAGGATCTTAGATTCTATTAAGGACACGGAAGCGAGGATTATGATTTGTCTTTAACACTCCAAAACAGCGGCCAATAACAGTCAGTATTTACTAGGAGGTGTCCTCATGTTCCTTGAGATGGGAAACTAAAACAGGAAGGTTGCTGAACAAAGCCCCGCCCTATGTCCAAACCATAAGGCATAAGAAGGGGCTAACTTCTCAGCATCCATCTGGATTATTTTCCTGTCTCTCGGACACTGGTGCAAGAACATAGGAATGAAAGAATTGGGTCAATGCTGTGCTTGGACTTCATTTTGTTTAAAAAGGGCCCTTAGGACTTCCCCTGCTGGGTTTGGGAGGTCATGATAGCTCCTTTACTCCTGTGCTGAAATCCCGGGGAGTAATCACAGAAGCGTTTTCATAGACTTCCGTATGGGTAAGTGCATTGTATTTGACCCTGGTGGACTTGACTGGCACAGGAGCCAAATGTCTATGGTGCAGGTAACGTACTTTAGAACGAAGCCGGAATCACACTGTGTCTTCACAGCACCGGCAATAGAATGAACATGTCTTTAGTACGCATTCATTCAGCACGCAAGTCATTATAACGACTTGCCTTAGGGGGGGTGCATTGGTGGAATGGTGTTGGATTTAAAGTCCAACACCTTCCCTACTGTTGCGCAGACAGGAGTTGAAATAGTAAATTAACATATTCCAAAATCCAGCACCCCCCTAAGGCAAGTCGTTATAACAAATTGCATGCTGAAAGAATGCGTACTAAAGACGTGTTCGTTCGAATGATGGCACTGTGAAGGCACAGCGTGATTACGAATTGCGGAATACCGTCATACATTCCTATGGCGCTTTAATGCTAAGAGTATTAAAATGGCTATGACAAGTAGAAAATGAAAAATGCCTTACTTGTTTTTTATGGTGCTGTTTTTGGCTGCCATTTTATAAGTTCTGGTATAGGTGACACGTAACTAGGAGTTGTCTGTGTCTTGCGATTCATCGTAAAGTTTGGTGTTATCATGCATGCACTGAATTTCATTTTCAGCCATTGCTCAAAGAGCAGGAGAATTAGCAGCAAGGCAAAAAACTGATATTTATTGCTTGTGAGAATAAGAGTGGATTTGACTTACTCATTTATTAATATTGCATGTCGGTGGTTTTTGGTGAGATTTCAGTGCTCAACATGAACAGACACAGATCAAAGACACGCTACTCTGATGCCTCCTCAAGTTCCAGGAACCCTTCTAGCTTTCCAGCAATAAGGAGGCACAGGCATAATTCTAGTGAAGACAGCAGAGTTTAAAGGATTGTGATGGAAATTCTGTCTTACAAACCTAAAAGGCAAGTTAAATCATGACACAGCCCTAAAGCAGGCAATAGACATCCTGACACCAGTGGCGGCTACCAATATAAAAAATATGGTGGGGCGCCATGGCCCCAGACTCACCAGTAGTGCTCCCGCCAGTGCAGCACTTCTATCCCTGATTGTGTCCACGAGCTGGAAAGGGAAGGACTTCCTTTCTGCTCGTGGAACCCAAAGCCAAGGAATGCAGGAGCTGCTCTCATGTTGAAAGCAGCTCCAGGATTGGTGGGAGCAGGCTAACCCAGCGCTTATTTTGAGGCTAGTGGCCTGTGCCAGCAATTCCCTAGCTGTTTCACAGCAAGGGGATTGCTGGGTCTGCAGTGTGCATGTCGGGCTGGCAGTAGCAAGCGAGCTGGCCAACCCGACTTGCGCACTGCAGGGGCAGCTGTGATCCTACAATGCAGGATTCAGCCCCACCCCCTACCCTCAAATTCGCGCGAGCCAGTAGAAAATAAAACGGTATGGCAATAAAATGGAATTGTCATGCCATTTTATTTATTTGTGTGTGCCTGCTGCACTGCAGCAGGCGGGGCGCCGCTCCTCCGCTCTTTAGGAGGAGCCGCCCATGCCTGCCTGACACTGCATCTTCAAGCGGAAGTCTAGGTCAGATTTAACAATTGCTTAAATGGGAAAGGATATGGGAAGAATTTATTACCAAGAATAATTTCTTATATAAGACTGAACATGGTCTTCGTGGTTCAGAAATAACCTAGTACGTCATCGGATGCAGTTTTAATGCAATTTCCAAAAAGCCTCCCAGTATTATTTACCTGTAAATAATCATGTTTTAGATGTAATACACTGGGAAAGGAAAGGCCCAGATAAGATTTCCATGCTGAGATTTATGTCAAAACTCAAGAGATGTTTCCTGATCTTATACATGTGGACTTAATGGTGGGTGGTTTGGTTGGAAATAATGGAGAAACAAGTAGAGTTAATTTTAGACATTTCTTTTGATGTTGTAAGTTCAGCCACAATAGCGGATTGAAGACATTTGTTGTTAAAGAAATGGCATACATATTCTGCACAAAAAAACACAGGGCCATATTTATGAAGATTGTGACGCAGGGCAGCACAGCAAGCCACCTTACAGAGCATTCCTGTCCTTTCCCCTTGCACTGGTGCCATTTTGGCAGCCCAGCGCCAATGCAGGCACCCTTTCACCATGGTGCAAGGGGGCCTCCATTGCATGCAGGATTGTTTTTGTGCAGGAAACCTTCCTGCACAAAAACAATTCTAAGAGGCTATTTCCTCTTTCTATGTGTGCTGCAGAATGCAGCACATGTAGAAAGAGGGAAAAACGGGGGAGTCTTAAAGATATTTCTCCTTGTTACGCTTCACTGGGGGAGGCCTAAGATTTTGGCGCATTTCCAGGTTTACAAGTCCTTGTAAATCTGGGAATGCATCAAAAGCCATGTGAGTTGCGTGGGAATCCCAACCGCAATGTCCATGGAACACCTCCCTTATACAGAGATGGGCAATGCAGCGATTTGCACTGCATTGCCTTACTCCAGATTTATGAAGCCATTCAAAGCCACGCAAAGTGGCTTTGTGTGGCTTCATATATGTGACTTAGAGGCTTGTGTCACACATGTACCACTTTGCGTGGTGCAAACATGATGCAAGCCTCTCATAAATATGCCCCACAGTTCTCAAGATGCAATTACTGTGCAGTAGACTGGTGCAGAGTTTGCTAAAATATTTAAAGAGAAAAGACAGTTTTCATCATTCAGGTAGCAACAACAATCTGACTTTGGGAAGAAGTCCTTGCGTCAGCCCTGGCGAAGGCAACAGATGTCTTCAAGATCTAAAAAGTCTAAGAGCAAATATTATCCTAGTAAATGTCTCCAGAAGTATAGCCAAGGCTCATCAGAAAGACAGAAGTCCCAATTATCCAAAGAAAGAAGAGAAATTTATGAATGGAGGGAAAATCCACCACTTTCTGGAGGCGTGGAAAGAGTCAACTTCAGATTCATGGATCCGAAAGACTGCGCAAAAAAGGATATCATGTAGAGTTCACAAGTTTCCCTCCAGAATAAAGATGCAGACCAACAAAATGGCCAAGATGTGAATTAAAAAGGAAGGCTTTGATAGAAACTGTTTGCAGCATGCTTCAAAAGAATGCAATAATCCAGGTCCCCAAAAATTAAGTGGGATGAGGGTTTTATTCCATAATATGTCTAGTATTAAAGCCATCTGGAGAGTTCAGAGCTGTGATACACTTAAAAATACTGAATCAGTGGACCTGACTGAAAAAGATAAAATTAGAGACTCTTCAAAGGATAATCCTGTTGATTCAGGAAGGAGACTACGTGATCTTAATAGATCTACAAGACAGTTGGGGGGCAGATGTATCAATAATTCATGCAACGCAGCAAGACAACTTGCTGTGCTGTGCTGTATTGCATGACAGGGAAAGAGCAGACATGTGCCATATCTACTAAGATATGATGCATTCCTGCTCTCTCCCTGCGCTGGTGCAGAGTGCTGCCTAGTGCTAATGCAGGCCCCCTTGAGGCATTTCCTTCTGTCTATGTGTGCTGGAGAGTGCAGCACATATAGAAAGAGAAAATAAAGAGGAGAAATAAAGATTCTTCTCCTCTTTACACCTCTGTTGAGAAGGCGTACCATTGTGACGCAATCCCAGGTTTACTAGCCTTAGTAAATCTATGATTGTGTCAAAATCCATTGATGGATGCATGGGGATGCCTATGCTCAACCCATGGAACGCCTTCCCAATGCAGAGTAACGCAACACAACGATTTGCGCTACCTTGCGTTACTCTGGATTTACTAAGCCACTCAGAACCTCGCCAGGTGGCTTTGCGTGGCTTAGTAAATTCCACTAAAGGGCTTGCGTTGCCTTGTGTCACCTTGCGTGATCTAAGGGAAACGCATGCCATTTGTAAATCTGGGTCTTATTTTTATGTTTTGTTACTTCTTAGGTCACTTTTATACTGTATTAATTCACAGGGGTGCAGCCATATGAGACTTGTGGTGTGCTTTTTTGTTGAAGCTTAAACAGACTGCTATAGTATTCCTCATAAGTACTGACTGGTACGAGGACATTGAACATGGACGCAGTGGCGGCTGGTAGAGAACAGGGTTTTTTTAAAAATACTTACCTTTTCCGCCGTCTCTCCTCAACGTCTCCGCTTCTCTTCTCTTCCTTACTCCGAGTCCGGAAGAAGCAGGAAGCACACAGGCTCCACTAAACCAATCACAATGCTGCAATGCAGCATTGTGATTGGTCTGAGCGCTGTGGTTTGGCGCTCAGACGGGGACAGGGAGCCTGTGCATGTTCCACACCAGGCTGTGCATTACAGGCTGGTAGGGAATATGCAAAGTGCGCATGACTGTTTGGCCGGCTCAAGACGGCCGGCCAAACCCTCAAGTGCACTTAAGTGCATGAAACACTCCTCCTCCGGTGCAACCAGCCGCGCCCCGCCCCACCCTAACCCAGCCCGCAGCAATAAAAAATAAAATGATAATAACGTTGTTATTGTCATTTTATTTTTCCGGTTTCCACTGCTCTGAGAGCAGTGGGGCAATGCTCCACTGCCTTAACGGAGGAGCCGCCCCTGCGTGGACGTAATGTCCAGATTTCTTCCTGGTAATCTTCATTAGTCTTAGTCCTAATTGTACTCGTACCAGTCATTACACCCCACCCTTCCACCTGGGTTTTTGGCCATTGACTGGGCTTGGTATTCCGTGAGGATTCTGGGAAGTCATCCTCTTATCCCCATATCTCTTTGGACATAGGATGGGGCTTTGGCAACCTTACTGTGTTACTTTCCTGTCTCGAGGAAGGTGGTGGTCACCTCCTCAAAAGTAATGTCTAGTATGAGTACAATTAGGACTAAGAGTAATGAAGATTATCAGTGAATAACTGGGGGCCAGATGTACAAAGAAGTCAGATTGTGATTTCCTGATTGCGAATGTTTGCGATTCGCAATTAGGAAATCGCAAACATCCATGTACAAATGTGTCTTAGACGCATTTTGCAATTCCCAGTGGGTTGCAAATAGACCTACCTCATTAATATTTATGAGGTAGGTCTAGCTTTGCGACCCATAGGGAATGGCCTGCACTCACAGGAATGGTGGCCTGCTGGGGTCAGCAGACCACCATGTCTGTAATTGCTTTTTAAATAAAGCATTTTTTTTTTTGTAATACAGCCCGTTTTCTTTAAATGAAAACGGGATGCATTTCAAAAATAAAAATGAAAAGCTACCTTTTCATTTTTCAAGATCAGGCAGTGGTCCATGAGACCACTGCCTGCTCTTAAAAAATGTTGGTGCCCACATTCACAAAGGGGAAGGGGTCCCTTGGGGACCCCTTCCCGTTTGCGAATGGGTTACCACCAAGTTGAAGTTGGTGGTAACTGCGAATGTTTTGCGAAGGCATTCCTCATTGCAAAACATTCCTATATACCAGTGCGACTCGCTATTAGGAAGGGATGCCCGTAACATGCCCCTTCCTAATAGCGACTCGCAAACCCTATTTTGCGAGTCGATAATAGGTTACCGACTCGCAAAATAGGGTTGGTACATGCCAAAAAGCATTTTACCAGTCGTAAACAAAATGTTTCATACAACTGTCCCTGGGTCATTAACTGTCAGCCCTCTGCCTCCCAGGAGGCCAGGGATGCCTGGAGGCCAGGGATGCAGAGGATCAGCATCTGCTAAACCACTTTCCTCAGAGCCCACTTTTTCACTGCTCTCATGTCAGAGCATTGAAAAATTAAAAACATTTTTCACTGCTCTGATATCAGAGAAGTGAATAACCGGGTTTCGAAACCTTTGTTCACAATAACTGCATTTTTAAGAGCAAGGATTAATTTCTCGATGTATTCATTTAATTTCACAAATTCTGGTCAAATGGGGACTCTGGAATTAGATTTTGGGCCCCTTGAGTCCACGACAGAAAATACAATTATAAGCTTACGGGAAGGACTCCAATAAACACATAGAAAATCAAAATAAGTGAAAAAATATTGTGGCTTGCTCAGTTGAGTTTTAAAACGCTTGCTAAGAGAGAAGCTACATATTATTGTTTTTTGTACGTGGTTTCCTTTTTTCTCTCATTATTCCAGACATTTGCAATCCATGACACCTTCTCAGGGAGTGTTTGCTTTTGAGATATGTCAAGACAGGATGTTCGTTTTTCCCCATCACGAGTCTGACCATAATAAGAAGGGCTCATGTCAAAGTAAATAATGTTCTCTTATTCAATTTACGATGTTCAGAAATCGCAGCGAATGTAGCAGTGATGGTAGCGCCATTTATGGAAATACGTTATTGGCGATGTGGTCAGGCCCTTGTAAGCCCCCGGCACTCTAGGGTTATTTAGATTTGCATGTGCCCGTGGAAAACTCATTCCAGTCTGCATGAAAACAAATTTCTCATTCCACATTCAAATTGACACCTATCGATAGCTTACAGCTGGCACCACTCCTGAAATAATCACCGCTTTCATTAGCAAGCTGGTTTTTCAGAGCCACAACTTGGTCACGCGCAGCTCGATGCCACTGGCATCCAGGTACCGAGTATGAACTGGCATGGCCTTTCACAGCCACAGGAGAGGAGTTCTAGGATAAAAAATAATTATAGTTGGACTCATCTCTCACTGAGAGCCCAAGGCAATTGATTGGCATCATTCCTGAAATGGTGCTAATAGTCAAATGTAGGTGGAGAGGGGCGGTAATATACAAGCTATAGACGTTGTCTCCCCACTATTTTCACAGGGTGGGCGCTGTCCACCCTGTCCAGATGTTGGGCTCTACTGAAATATGGTGAATTTGTCCTGATGTAATAGGCAGACCCTAGCTCACATTCAGCAGTGCCTGCACGTTGTCCGCTTCGTTCCCAGCAGCCGCGTGCAGGCGGTGAGGGACAGCGTCGGATTGGTAACGCGGGCACTCGGGCAATGCCCGAGGGGCCGGTGTCCGAGTTCCAGCTGTGGGCTGCTTTTATGAGCGGTTTCTGCGTTGTTCATATGCAGCCAGTGGCCCAGTGGGTGCCTGAGTGGCCTTTCTGGAGGCAGATGGGCGTCCATTACCTCCCTTTTATCAAGGGGCAGAGGTGTCACTCCCTTTCTCTCGCTGGGCCGGCCCATTAATATATGCATATTGAGCGGGAACAGAGGGGCCTCAGCAAAAGTGGCATCACTTGTTTTCAGGTGTGTTTCACCAGTGTAAACTTATCCGTGCATTTTTTATTAGCCCCCCCCCCCATCTCCTTTTTTTATATAATTTCGCCGAAGCAGTGTTTTGAGGCAAGGCAATATGTAAATGTGGGCCACTTTTTTTTAGCGTGCCCGGGCCGATTTTTAATCCCAATCCAACCCTGGTGAGGGAGCTTTATCATTGTAAATTTCAGCTGTACACAAAACAAAAACAATGGCCGAATTTAAGGGGGCATCAGGACTCCTTTTGTTGGAGTATCTTGGCTGGAAGCTATGTGGAACCTCACGCCTAGCTGCAAATGCAATGGAGGGGAAACAAAGGTACACAGCTTGTATCACTTCACAGCTTGTTGTTAATTCACAGGTACTTAAGAGAGGCATGCTTTTCACTTTGCCCAGTCCCTGTTTCTAAGAGATATGCATGCACTGTAAGAATGTCAGATGTGTTGGTCTGTCCCAGTATTTACACAAATTATAATTTACATGCCACTATTTTGTTTTATTTCTTTTATAGCGCTATTCATCAAAATCCAGGATGTCAGAGCTCTTTACATCACACACATAAATTATATATTGACAATACATCATATGTGTGTAAATCAATGTACATGATAAGTATTACAAGGTGTAGGAGTCACATGTCCTTCATAGCTCACTGTGCTACAATAGAATGTAAATGTACAATTTATGAACTGCACGTAACAAAAGGATCTTTGTGCTAAAAGCAGTAACCACTTAACCAGCTACACACAAAAAACCCATAATTGGCATGGTACATGATGTGCTTTGCAGGAGACGCATTAACCCCCTATGCTACTTTGATTCAGAACTGGTTCTAGACAAAACACAGATTTCTCCAGCAAATGCGTCAAACTCCTGAGTTATCTTACAAGTATTATTATTACCTGAGATTTACTGGGCACTCAAAGATTTCTGCAGTAGATGCCTTAACCCCATAAGATATTTCAAAATGCAGACTTTGCAAACATTTAAGCAGAACAGATTTACTGCCACGTTTCTCCTTGTTGCCAATTTCTTTGTGGCAGAATTAAACAAGCATTTGCAATGCAATAGGTCTCGCATTCGCGAGAGTTTGAGCTATTGGCATTGTAAATGGCAATGCCTTTTATTTATGTGTTTTGAAAACCTTCAAGCAGTGTATAAACACCCACTTTGTACTTATAGTCATTGCTTACGAGAAGCAAGGATGGCTTTACCTGCGCCTCTTTTACTGACAGCCTTGCTTCTCGTAAGCAAGGACAATAAGTACAAAGTGCGTGGGTACACACCACTTGCAGGTTTTCAAAATGCATAAATAAAGGGCATTGTTATTTACAATGTTAATAGCTCAAACTCTTGCAAATATGAGACCTATCACAATGCAAATGCTTGTTTAAATATTGTAATATATTGTACTATGGTATCTGCCAGGTAAACATTTCTGCTTTGCTAACATGTCAACAAAAACGAAAGAAATCCCCCAGGTCCAACCAACAAGAGTTCTCAAATACAACCTTCTAGATTAATTCTCATGCTAGGAGAGATTCCTTCAGATTGATTCTGTACATGTAAAAGAGTCTAATGTTCAGTGCTGCAGGCACAATATAGGACTTTAAGTGAAAATAGGAACACTGTTTTACTATAAGGTCCTCTGACAATTTAAATGCACTCCGTTCTGTAATTTCAATGAGTCATTTCATTCCACTTACCAAATAATTTTGAAATCAAACTCAAATAACATAATATATGTAGTTCATGATTTAAAACATGCAGAGAATATGTGCTGTAATGACTTATTTTTTCGGTAGCTCTTGCTGCCCCATTTTAGCGCTGTAAATAAAGGACATTTCCTTATAATACGCTACCTATTTCAGCCATACACAGCTAAGAAAAGGCTGCTGCGCAACACGAATTAACTTACTCCGACCGCCTGAAATTCTTCTTTTTCGAAATTGCTGCATTCACGAAATACATGTTTATTGACCAATGGTCCAAGCTTCAGAGGTGACCGGCCTACAGTGAAATGGGAAGGTCGGATGATGGGTGATGCTTCTAAAAACCTTGGTAGGGCTGGGGCAGAGTCCTCACAAGAAACTGGCTCTATCACAAGTTTGTCACTAAAAGTTCAGACTACCCTGCAGTTCAGCCCTACAGTAAATCCATAAAGTAGACAGACACAGTGCTGCCTCAGAAGTCACGAGTTGTCCCTTCACACACCCTATCCTAACATGTAACCTTTGAACTCCTATGTCTAGGAACCTAGAAGACAAAAGGCAAAGTTAGCTGCAATAGGGATGGGTGAAAAAATCAAACCTGATTCTTTTAGAAATGTCACCTGATAAAATCATTTTTGATCGAAAACATGTATTTATTTAGACTGTAAAAGCATAAAACTATAGCTCCATGGCATATTGGCCTCCAGAGCCGACCTAGGCCACAGAAAGAGAAAACAGAAACAGAAAGGTGATCAGCAGAAAAGAGCCCTCTTTAAAGGCAGCTCTCCAGAAGAGACAGCGATCCTCGTTGCAGCTACAAAAGAAACGCAGTTTATTAATGTCTTTCTTAGGAGCCATTCATTGCCAAATGCCAGGGTTGCCGATCACCAATGCAGCTCCGTCTAGATTCCACCTCATGCCTCTCTCTTCCACCACTTTACACTTACTGGGGCAGATTTACAAGCCCCTTGCGTCGCCGGTGCATCACGTTGCGTGACGCACCGGTGGCGCAGCCTGCTGAGTGATATTTACAAGCACAGGTAAAGTCACCCTGCGTGACTTAACCTGTGCTTGTAAATATCGCCCCTGTTCACGCAACACTTTGCGTGTTAGGGGCGTGACATGGGTGTTGCTGTGGGTGTTCCCTCACAACACCCATGTCCACTGATGCATTTCCAGATTTACGAGAAATCGTAATTCTGGAAATGCATCAGAATGCTACGCCCCCCTAGGGGTGGCGTAGCGAGGTGCAACGAGGAGAAATGTTTTCATTTCTCCTCGTTTTTTTCCTCTTTCAATGCGTGCCGCATTCTACAGCACACATTGGAAGAGGAAATCACCTCAATTGATTGTTTTTGTGCAGGAAGGTGCCCCTTCCTGCACAAAAACAATCTCCCCACGACGCAGGCATCCTTGCACCATGGTGCAAGAGTGCCTGTGCCGGCGCATGGCTGCAGTGTGTGCGCCAGCGCAGGGGGAAGCACAGAGATGTGACATATTATTGTAAATATGTCGCATCCCTGTGCTTCGAAACTTTCGCAGTGCAGAGCGGCAAAATGACGTGTGGCACCGCGCTGCGTTACTTTATTGTAGATCTGCCCCACTGTCTTTATCTCATTTGAGCGTGTTCTTATTCAGTCTTCAGTTCACCCTTTGGTGCTGTTTTATATCTTTCTCTTCTTCCTACTTTCGCCCTTTTCTGCCTTTTTTCCATGACTTTATCTCTATTGCTCTTGATAAAAGCCCGAAGAAAAGCATTAAGATTTGATTCCAAAAACGTAGTCAGTGCGCACCACATGTAACCACCGGTACAAATTAAGTACTGGGTAGCTTGATCCCCAGAGCAGTGATAGCTCGCCACGTTAAGGCCCCACTTCTACCCCATTCCTCGCCGCAGCGAATACTTTTGAAACGGAGATTAGTACAGGGGGCTAATACATTTGTCAGAAATAATGGCCCGTATTATAAAAGGTGCAGCGGGCGTTGCAGAGGTCCTTAAAATGACCCGCTGCTTTAACAGCAAGCCAGCAAGCGCCAACAAGCACCTTGTGCGCGCCGCAGATTGTCATATTTCGTCAGTTAATAGCTGCTAGATTTTGAAAATGCTGGAGGTTGGCAGACAGTTGAGGGCCCAGGTAGGGCCAGTCTCACGCTGTCGGCGTGATTGATGAAGACAGCATCACCAACACTCAGTAACCAGGGCAGGCGCCTAACCGAAAGTGAGCGGCGCTGCCAGACTTGGGGAATACAGCGCTATGCAACACTGCAAAGCAAGTAAATAAAATGCCTACGCTGACTCTGTGTACTGTGCTCATACAGCACACCTACTTCCTATCTCTGAGCCTTTGAAATGCAGGTAGGATAAGAGTGTTGCCATGGAAACCACACTTAAAAAATAAACTCAAATACCGCTGAACTGCTTTGTTTCAAAGGCGCGCCTGCACAATGTGCATGTGTATCAGATAACACATGCCGAGCTATTTGCACGTAGGTGCAAAGTGCACTAATAACTCCAGCATAAATAATGTTTACACCCTTTCTCTCACTCCCACAGTCTGTAGGTGTTATTGAGTTACACTATTTTGTTCACTGGTTATTAAAATACATGCTGGAGTTAGTGTGGGTATTTTCCTGCCAGTCACAGTTTGGAGGCAGTTTTCTCTGTAAATCTAGGATCGAGGGCAAAACCCGCTTCTGATCGGTGCTAAGGCTAAAGCAGGAGTGTGTTGAATGCTAACAAGACGTCAGTAATAAACTAGATGGGATTTAACAACGAGCCTCAGCGTCGGTTCAACATCAGGTGATTCTGGGCAAATCACTTAATCTCCAAGCACCTACCAAAACAAGCGCGGTCCCGAAAGTGAAAGAGGACCGCGCTGAGCATGGGGATCTCTTGTCTTTATGGGGCCATGTGTTTCTAATTAGAAACACATGGCCCCATAAAGATAAGAAACTGCTTTGCGACAGCAGCAAAGCAGGCCACCGAGTCCGGCTCGGAGGCGAAAGGGCGTCCACCGAAAACCCTCATTTCCAATGGCAGGACACCGTTTAGCATAAACGGTGACGCCAGCCAATGGAAATGAGGGGCGGGGCTTAAAGCCCTCTTCTGAAAGTCCTCATAAGCACTAAATCTCGCCGAGCGAGCTGCGCATGTGCGCAGCAACGCTAGGCGAGACCTAAAAATATATATATAGATAAGTTGAAGCCCAGATTTTGCTTCGGGGTTGCATCACTTTTTTGGCACAACCAACCCAGACACAAAATCTCATTTGTTAAATCTCGCAATGCACTCAAATGTATTCATGAAAGACCCGCTAAACATGTATGAGGTGTTAAGACCTGATGTCACTTTTTGTGAGGTCACTTCCTGTGATACCACGTGTTGTTACGCTCCGTGATGTCATACGCTGTGATGTCAAGTGCCATGATGTCACTTGCATATTGCCTAACTTGGTTAGTACCCCACTTCTGTTTTTTAGGATGTTATGTTATGGTAATAACAACTTTGGAAGGGGAGACCCTTAGAGATCTAACGTGGGGTGCGGATTCTTGTACACACTTACAAAATTAGGTGCATTTTTGCTCCAAAAGCCATAATTCCAAGTTACATGGTATGGAGTATACATAAATACCTGGGGGCATAATTATAAGGGCATTGCGCCACCAGAGCGTCACTTTTTGCGACGCTCCAGTGGCGCTCTGCCCTGCTCCATATTTACAAAGTGTCACTAAGCCACTTTGAGTAACGCCACCTTGTAAATATGGTCCGCCTCAATGCAGTTTTATGCGGCAAAGGGGCATGTACTGGGTGTTGCTGTGGGTGTTCCCATGCAATATCCATTGCTTTTTGACACTGCTCCAGATTTACAAGGATCTGTAATCTGAGGCAGTTCCAAAAAGGCACGCCTCCCCAGGGGATGCATAAGAGTGGCGCAACGAGGAGAAATACTTTTATTTCTCCTCGCTTTTGCTCCTTCTAAGTGTGCTGCATTCTGCAGCACACATAGAAGAAGCAAAACACCATTAATTACTGTTTTTGTGCAGGAAGATGTCCCTTCCTACACAACAACAATCATCCCTGCAACGCAGGCACTCTTGCACCATGGTGCAAGGTTGCCTCCATTGGTGCACGGCTGCTGTTATAGCGCAGGAACAGGGGAGAGCACAGGGGTGCTCCCTAATTCTTGTAAATACAGTGCATACCTGAATTTTTGAAATGACGCAGCTCGGCGCAGCAAAATTGCATGCGGCGCCGAGCTGCGCCTTTTCATTGTAAATATAACCCCTGGTTTGGAAATATCATTTTCTATCTCTATTCCACCACAGTGCCGTGACATTCCGAGTTTGGACGGTCATAAATGGAGAATACCATAAGGGACCAGGAATGACACGGCCCTTTAGTACATGTTCATTCTGATTCCAGCTGTGAAAGCAAGACCGAGCGGCGGGCAGAATCTACCACGGAGATTCTGAATCTGGCTTAGAATGTTTTAATAGTGAAGTTACGTTGATGTGTGCAAATTATGAATAAGTCACTATGTATCACAACAATGAAATAATAAGGATTTGTGCGTGGCATGGTTTACTCACTTTAGAATGATTAAATAATGTTTTCGTACATGGGTGTAACGAGCTTCTGGTAAGAACTTAGCAATGCCTACCCTGGGAAACTTGTTCTAAATTAGGTCCTGTCCCAATATTGTTGGATAGTAAGAGTTGGTACATACCATGAATTAGTCAAAACTTGGGCACGCCTTGAATTAGTCAGGCTGTGTGCATACGCATGCCATGCATTAATACGGCTCTCGAGGCCAGAGGTAAGGTGGAGAGCACAATCAGCTGATATTTAAACTCACCTGCCTCGATCTAACAGTGGCAAGTCCTGCCAGGTGCACAACTTACAAGAAAAGATATAATTCCCCACCAACCAACATGAGTTATTGCACAAAACTGAATAAATAGCACAAAGCCCAAAGTGACACAAAAATCACAAGTCCCAAAAAATAGAGTATCTTTTGTTCCCTCGCTTTCCTTCTGAACCCCCAGCTCACAGTAAAAACAATTCACAATAAAACAATTTAGAAAAAAGTTTCTGTAAGAAATTGGGTTATTAGTTGCGAAAGGTGTGAGTCCTTCACAAGTAATTGGGCTGCAATTATTTTATTACTGGGAACTAGGTACCCCATTAAAGTAGCTGACTCACTCAGGTTAGCGAAGCAGTCGAAGGCCGATTGAGTGGAGGTGGTAAGGGATAGCAACAGGGTCGGACTGGGACAAAAAAATAGGCCAGGGCATCAAAATAAAAGTGGCCTCCATTAGCGAACAAAGTGGCTCACATTTGCAAATCAGGCCAGTTTTAAACTTGCAAAAACACACTGTATTGGTACATTCAAGGTACGAGAATTGCATGCATTTATGTTTGCCGCAGGCAATGTTTGTGGTAATATCAGGGAAATCAGCATTAAAAAAACGGTCCACCTAGCTATAAAACAGGCCCGCCCACAAACTGCTAAAACACCTGCCCCAGTGCTTAATTTGTGCCAGTGGTTTCCGGTGCTCAGCACCGGCACTTAATTGTCAGCACCAGCGAAAGTGACAGTCCACAAAATGGTGGCACTGTCTTTTTAAAATTTTGAGATGAGTACAATAACCCTGTTTATTAAGTCAATACATTGGAAATGAATAATACTAGCCTCTCATGCCATTATTATAGCTGTATGTGGCCTGAAATAGTCTGAATTGTCACACTTGTAGGAGTGCGATGGTTAGATGTTTTGGTGGTACTGCCATTGGCAGCACAGGGAGGGTATGGGGTGGTACATGCTGCAGTGGCCTTCCAAGAAGGGTCCTGGCACTTCATTTTTTACAAATTAAGCACTGACCTGCCCACACACGTATCTGTCAGACCAGCCCCTTAATACCTGACTGCACTATAGACCAGTCTGACCCTGCTAGCAATCCCAATTCACTGACAAGCAATAAATAATGTCAGTCAGTGCTTTTTCTTTTAAAAAGGAAAAGTACTTTTATTACACATACAAATACTGAGCATTCTATTATAAATATATACATTGGAGGTCGATGGAACTACCTTTGGTCACATACTATTTTCACATTACACCCATAGTGGGTCCTAAACCCCATAATCACTATATCCCCCACCTATAGCAGATACAACTTCACAAACTAAGGGGCATGTCAGCTTAAATAAGGCAGGTCTACTGGGTTTGTCAGGGGGTTACCACAGTAACAAAAAAACTACTTGTTATCCTTTGTCAATGTAATACATTATAAGGGGCATCAATATATATATAAGGCAGGCCTACTGGCTTTGTCAAGGTGTCGCCACATTAATAAAATCAGCCACCTCATGTTTCAACCTTGATCATCTTTTAAACCAATACTAATAGTCACAGGTTGTTATTATAATGCTCACTCTTTCTGCACAATTTACAGGCCACAAAATGTATTCATACGACTAAACACAAGAAATCCCCAAACTTCAGATCCAGAGAACAAAAGCACCAACTCTCCGAGTGCTTACAACTATGGTAAACCTCCCCCGGGTTCATAGTTCCCTACTCCTGGTGACTTAGGGTTATCTTACCTAAACCCTTTCTGCTGCATCCCCTGCAGGCCCCACAACATCTGAGCAACACATTGGTGGTGCCCCTGCTATTGTGGGGCCACCGCAAGCACCAGAAAATATGTAAAATAGCCTGTGCAGGGCTTTATGGGGTGCTCCTCTGCCTGTGTTCATGAATAAGTAATGAGCGGCTTCTGAGCTGGCAGTCTCACATCGTGGCACATTTTCCTTCTGTTTTTTGGGGGTTTTGGGTGCCCTGGTCCCAACTAGTGCACCCACAGACTTATCAATTGGCTGGGGACTCCAGGGAAGCCCCACGGCCCCATAACCCCTCCAGGTTACCACACTCTGCTTCTGTGCTGTGCAGGAGCAGGCATCTTTTCTGCTCCTGGCATGCTAGAGCAACTCCCCTTGCGCTCCTGCACAATGGAACAACTCTGTCTGCTGCTCTCATGGCTGCAAGAGTGGCCATGAGGGGCTGGGAGAACCCGCCCCCAAAGACACAGCAAAGCACCCAGCAGAGAGGTCTCTGCCTGGGGGATGGGGTCCCCGAGGCGGAAGAAATATACTTGTGCTGGCCCCTGGGGAGATGGGGGCCCCGGAGGCATCCAGAATCTGGGGAAGGGGACCAACACACTTCCCCTTCCCAATGGAATAAATAAAATAAATATGCGCTGACGCCAGGGTCCTGGCCCACCCGCGGTATTTGCAGAGATACGAGCAGAGTGCTATGTGCTAGTTTTCTCACGTCTTTTCCTCACAAGGCAAATCTTTACTCAGGCATATCTCTGGCCCCATAGGGGAACTTTTATTTTGCTCCTTGTGGCCAGGTCTACCCATGAATAGCATTTTCTTCAAGCCTCCTGGCCTCTAAAGGCGTGCGTTTTGTGGGAAGCTGGATCTTCAGGCTACCTGTCCTCTGTCTGGTTCTTGCTGCTCCTCTCTAGCTGGTGGGGGCATCTTGCACCCCACCTCCATAACCAGCCAGCAGAACACCCTCCTTCTTGACCTCCTCAGGGCCCAGAGCCTCCTGTCTTATTGAAAGGCTCCTGGGTGGCAGTGGAGTCCAGGTCCTTACCCCCATCTGGTCCTCAGGGGTCAAAAGGGGGCCAACACCACTAGCCTTGGAGAGACCATCCTTGGCCTGGGGGTCAGCTAGAGTCAAAGTCCTCAGTCCGTCCATCCTTGCAGGGCATCAGCTGGCTTCTCTTTCTAGCTGGGCATCCTTTTGCTGTGTTCGCTCCCAGGTCCAGGGTATTCTCTCCTTTGAGCAGGGGCTTTTAAGTGGCGGTGGAAAGGTTTAGAGGTCAGGTACCACTGGCTAAACTTATGATGCCGCTTCATGACACCACACCTATCCCAACCGTCCTGCACAGCGTTCTGGGACAATCGCAGATGATGACTTCAAGTTGTCCCTGAAAAGAGGTCCTCTGAGGGCCTCAGCTCTGCCCCTAGCTGACACCACTGCCTGATTCCTTCCCACCAAAACTTCGAAGGGAGGCCCCTCCTGTGTTTGCTCCAGGTATGGGCTTCCTCCTTTGCTGCATTGGGCCTGGGCTGTCCTTGCCCGGAGCAGTATGAGAAGCTAATTAGTAATTATCAGATGCAGATTCCACCCCTCCTTTCATTGGAGCTGAGTCAATCACTATTGATAGCCCATTTTTGCGGGGAGGTCTTTGATCCCTCTGCTGGAGAGCAGAGTAAGTTACTTTGCTCAGTGAAGAGGGCAAAGACCTGACATTTGTTTATGAATAGAGCCAGAGAAATTTGACAAGTCCTGAAGTCCCATAAGATTTAGATGTGGGTTTTGAGTACTGCAAATTCAAACTCAGTGTGCATATTTTACCCCAGTTTGATATCTCGTTGAACCTTGTAAGCCTAAGTGGTGCAATGCAATGGTAAATTCAGTGAAAACACCAAAGAGTTTCCAGTAAGCAATATAGACATACACTATGGGGCATATTCTCAAGGAGCTATCGCCGAGTTATCGGCACTTTATCGCAGCCAAAGTCGCGATAAAATCATCGCCCCATTCACAAGCTGGTGCAAACAGCCGATATCACCAGTTTACCTGCGATAGCAGCCGCAAAAAACATCGCCACAGATGAGACCGGCAACTATCGCTAATGAGATGCAGAGTAGGCGTTCCCGAGCAATAATCCGCGACAACACCACAACGCAACATTCTCAACGACCAGCCAGTTCGGCGATAAGAACACAAAACAGGCGATACGGCGCGTTAGCAGCAGGAAACTAACACCTGCTCTGACCTGGTACAAAGTCGGACGACAACCGGCACCAGAAAAGGGAGCACAGCCCATAGCCACACATGAAGAACAACAGATGCCCTGGAGCAACCGATCATGCAGTCCGGAGCCCCAATAGGTCAACAACACCCAACGCCACCACCCCCAGGACCCCACCACATCCCCACCCCTCCCCCTCCCCAACCCTCACCCGGGGCCCTACCCCGGGCAACCCCCACCCCTCCCCCTTTGGACAAATATATTGCACATCAACTCCACGAAATCATGAACCAAACAAATTGCCTGAAGTCGCACAATCTCAACACCCAACATACATGTGTGGTCAGAAAAAGGGAAATCATACATCCATATCATAATATCCAAACAATAGTGTTTATTACAGTATAAACCAAAAAAAACAATTCTGAAGAGGCATGGCGGGTCGTCTCAGGACATTCTGTAAGTCACAGCCTGCAAAACAGAAATCTGGATCAGAAGGTGTGCCATGCTCCCATCAAAGTACAGAGAGAGAGAGCGAAAGAGAGAGGGAGAGAGAAAGAGAGGGAGAGAGAAAGAGAGGGAGAGAGAAAGAGAGAGAGAGGGAGAGAGGGAGAGAGAACGAGAGGGAGAGAGAAAGAGAGGGAGAGAGAAAGAGAGAGGGAGAGAGGGAGAGAGAAGGAGAGAGAAAGAGAGGGAGGGAGAGAGGGAGAGAGAGAGAAAGAGAGAGGGAGAGAGGGAGAGAGAAAGAGAGGGTGAGAGAGTGCCGACACTGCGGACCTAGGCCTCACTGCTCACCTGCTGCCACCGGTGTGTCTCTAACCACGTGCCGGTATTCACAGCAGTCCCCCAGGTCCCTCATCTGAAACAGTTTCCAGAGACATGAATGGCAGAGTCCATACAGTTGCACACGCCATCATCGCTTGCCCGCCCCTGCGCACACAGGCTGCTGCACCCCAGCCCCTCCCGCCGCCCAGTGGTGATTCTGCACACCCGCTCAGCGCTTGAGGTGCCACTAACTCTGTGAACCACGAGGCAACGCCACGTGGTGGGAGGCCCGCCCTGCCCGCTGGCTCAGGCCTACACTGCGGTCCAGCAGGGCTCACACTAATCCTTGCCAGTCCGGACCACCAGGACGGCGCATCATCGCAGGTTGCACACCCGCTCAGCACTTTAGGTGCCCCTATCTCACTGCACCGCAAGACACCGTCCCGTGGCGGTGTGCCTGTGCCTGCCGCAGTGTATCCGGTGCCACCAAGTCTGTGCCCCGCTAGCCATGGACCCTTAATCATTGAGTCCCGTGGTGCGGACGCCATCATGTCACCCCCGGCACTGGGCAATGTGAGGTGGCAGGGCCCTAGGCCCTCATGCATACATGAGAACTACACGGAGACACCCAGTTAGAGAGTGGAAATGGCGTCCAGCACGTGCGCCAGGCCCTTTTATTGGCAGGGTCACATGTCCTGTGACGCCTGTGCTGGATGGGTGTGGTGTGGGTGTACACCAGCCGTGAGGGAGTGGCTGTGGCATGTTGACAACTAGACCTGTGAGCTGCAGATCCCAACAGTGAAGACCTGGGACATGTAGCGTTGTCCCCCCCCCCTGTGTGCGTAATTGGAGTGGGCTGTCCTGGCGTATGCCAGTCCAGCGTAAGGGTGTGAACAATGACCCCGGGGCTCTGGGCGTGGTTCCGTCCTGGGCTGGACAAGGAAGTGACTAATGGATGTGTCTCTTTTGTAGTGTCGGCGCCACCCGGACCGCAATCGGTAATGTGTCACCCTGTGACAAAAGTCCCACAACATGGGCAACATGGACGTAAGGGGGAATCACTGACCCTACATTCATCCATACTTCCACACTTGAAAGATCATAGACATGACACATCTGTGTGAATATGAATGTTTATTACACATTCAAGGGAGTGTTGCAGCTGGAGCAGTACAGGGCCATGCCAACCCCACTTCACATTGTCGGCCCGTAGAGGGCCAGCCAGAGTCCTTCAGGGAATGACAGGTACATCAGGAGAGGAGGAGTTCAGTCCGCAGTCTGATAGCTGTGTCATTGGTGACCAAACAGAATATGGCAGTCCATGTCGAGGTCCAAGGTGAGTGTCGCAGAGTGCATCGGGGGACAGTGGAAGGTGATGATGCAGAGGGCAGAACCAAGTAGAAACAGGCCACATGGCAGAGATGAATGCTACTGCGCCCTCCTGACCACGATGGAAGATTCATCCGCATCTTTGTCCTCTGCTGTTGCATGTGCCTCACATGTGGGTGGTGGTGTTCTGTCTCCAGCACTGTGTGGCACTGACACATCAGGGGCCGGAGATGTGGATGGGGTGGTAGCAGCAGCATGCATCAGCGTCAGGCCTTGTGGCAGCAATGCCATGAGGAGGGTCTTCAGGGCATTGAGGGACCCAGCTACCTCTCGCTGGTGTGCAGCCGTGGCAGCCGCTCTTTCCGCCTGCGTCCGCTCCATGTTCTCCATGATCCTCCGCATGTGTCCCAACTCCCGGGCGAGATCGCTGGAGGCACTCTGACTATACAGTCGTTCTTGTCGCAGAGTCAGGACTCTAGCGATGTCAGCCATGATCCGTTGGAGAGCATGGAGCGGACTGTGGGTGTCCGTTAGGGACTGTGAGTGGCCCCTGATGGGACTTAGACACCCACGTATGGCGTCTAGTTTGGCTGCCATGCGGTTGAACCCCACCTGCACCTGTTCAGCCAGCTTCTCCTGGCAACCCAACACACAGCGTTGGAAGGCCATGTGTTCGTTGTGGGGGTCCTGGGAGGCAGCCGTGGTGGTGGGTGCTGCCTGCTGTGTTTACTGTGCAGGGGGTGGGTTCTCCTCGTGGCAGCTGGGCTGCCCTGATCCTGGAAGTGGGCTGCGGAGGCTCGCCACGAGCTGTTGGAGGGCGTCGGAGTCGAAGGTGTGGTGGTCCTCTTCGTCATCAGAGAAGAGAGGTTCAGACTGCTCTGCAGGAGGTGTTGGATTTCCCCCTGCAATGTGAAGGGGAGATGCAGTTTAACATCGTGTTCACATGTATGTTGACGCATTGTACATGTTTACATTCAGACTGCATGACAGTGTACATTGTGACTGTTTGGGGGAGCTGCCTATTTGATGCGGGACAGTGGACATTCCGACTACATCACGGATGTGTGTTTGTACTTGTACATTGTCAACTCACATTTCCCTGCAGTGCCAAATGTGATTGGCCAGTTTCTATGCACATGCGGCACCAGTTGTGTCCTCTGTTCTGTTGTGGACGTGTTGCGGTTTGTACCACATCGTTGTCAATGTTGATGTGCTCTGCATGTAATGTGTGTGTGCCACATTTTGGGGAGTCGCCCCTGCAACTCTGATTTAGCTGCCCTTATCCCTTACATGCGGTGTGCCTCTGGGTTCTGTGCTTATGCAGTGCTGAGATGTTGCATACCTGTGTGCATTGGTCTCTTGGTGGGAGTTGTGGGTCTGGGGCATGGTTTGTACGCAGATGTGCTATGCTTAATTGTGCATGTGTGCCATTGTGCCCATCTCCCCCGTCCCCCCAGTCCCTGGTGGTTACTCACCCTGTTGCTGTTGTGTCCGGTCATGTTGAGCAGTGTCCGGTCCCCCAACTCCTGCCACCGTCTCCCCACTGATGACTGTGGACACCATTTCCTCCATCTCGTCCAGCTCCTCCTGTGGCGCTGGACTCCCACCTCCAGTCCCACCACCTGCATTGCTGCCTTCCGGTTGTTTGCGAGTTTCAGCTTGGTTTTGCGCTTCACATCATTCTCCCGCCTCTTGACCTCGTCCATTGTCCTCTTCAGCACTCCGACTGCATTCACCTTGTCCACGATGGTCTGCCATATTCCATTTTTAGTTGCCAGTGACACAGTGGAGGTGACGAACAGTGGTTGATGGTGGTCTATCACCTCCGTTATCAGGATCCTGTTTTCCTGCGGACTGAATCGCTTCTTCCTACTCTTCTTGTCCTTGTCCTTGCCCTTCCCTGACCCTGAGGTCCCTGGCTGGTCCTCCGGGGGTTTGTAGGGTTCTGGTTGTCCTCTGTACTTGCTCCGGATGCCTCCATTGTGTTTCGCTGTTGTTTGGCTTTTGTTGGTATGTTTTTTTTCTACTTTTATAGTGCATTTTCCCGCATGACGCATGGAATTGCAGGCCTGTGGCTGGTTTTTGTAGATTTTTGTATCGTGATTGGCGTCATCGCTACTATTTTCGCGTTGGGGTTTCGCGTTTTTGCGGCGTCGCGTTGTTTTTAACGCGTTCATTTGAAGCGTTGTCGTGTGACTATCGCATGGTACCGCCGTGTTGTGATGCTTTGGGGCCAAATTCCAAAGAACCACAGCAGTTCAGGTTTACCTGCCCTGGTGTATCCGGGTGCAGAGGCGCTGTTCTTGTGGTAACCTTGAGCACTACACGTTAAAGTCAATGGAAGGGCACCTGTAACAAAAAGGCTATAAGTGGGGACTTGGGGACAAGTCCAGCAGAATCCAAAGGGGGGCTCAGCTCGTGAGGATCCCTAGAGCAAGGGGACACAGTCGATTTCCATGGACCCAGGCTGGGGTACTCAGGTGCAGAGGTGTTTGGTCCAGAGGGTCGCTGGAGTTAGAGGCTCTCACAGTTCTTGGGTGACCTGGTGAGGGGAAGAAAACAGTGCAGCAGGGCCACTCTCGGTGTGGGCTTTATTGTTCCTGAAGTCCCTCGTTGGCAGGTCGGTCTTTGCGGTGGTGGTGTCCAGACTGGATACTCAACAAGCGTTGGTTGTGGTAAATGCTCAGGTACCCAGGGTATTGGTGCTGGCAGGGTACTGTAGGGGCCAACATCTTAGAACTCACTGGAGAGATGGGGCTGACCTCCTGGAACCACAGTGACATCCTGCTGGTGAGATGCCCCGATGGTGAACCCGATGGCCAGCAAAACGGAGTACCGGACAAGTGCAGTGGGTGCCTGCAGCTGCAGTGGGGTGGCTCCTCCACCCCAAGGGAGGTGCTAAGTGGTTGTGGACAGTCTTCCAAGGGCTTGGGAGGATGCACCAATTTTGGGTGAGTCGGGTCAGTGCATTTGTTGCAGTACGAGCAGCAAGGCAGGGTTTGGCTCCAAGTTCAAGGTAAGTCCTTAGTTCTCTCTGAAACAGTTCTTCTTAGTCTTTCTTAGTTTCCCAGGTAGATGAATCTGAGTTCCTGGTGTCAGGGGATCCCTAAATACTGAATTTAGGGGCATTTAGGAGAGTGTACGGTAGTAGCCAATGGGCTACTTACCCCTGGGGTGACTACACCCCATATATGACCACTTCCTATGGAGAGTGGGCATAATCCTGGCCCACAGTTCCTAGTTTCAACAAATCCAAGATGGTAAAACACTTTCCCAGCTGTCCACTTCAGGTGGCCCATCTTAGGGGTGTGCCTAGCCTGTAAGTGTGACACGCATACTGACTATCTAATTTCCCACCTGCTCAGGTGCCAAATGGGCCTCAGGGCAGGGGGTGGCATTACCCAGGACGCATATCAAAGGTGGCAGAGGCTTTGAAGCCACTGACCTTAAAATGCTAAATCACTAGCCATCCTGCTGGAGGAGGTGTTAACACCTTCCTCCAGAGCAGTTATTGTTTCTGGCCTCTGAGAGCGTGGGCTCTCACCTACCGGGGGTCATATACTTCTCTCTGGTGGCAGGCTAAACGATACCAGCCAGACAGCACACTAGAGAACTAGTAGGTTTTCATGGGGCACCTCTAAGGTGCCCTCTGGGTGCAGGTCACAATAAATGTGAAACTAGCATAAATATTTATTTATTGAGACGAGGTTTTTGATACCAAATACCGTTATTTTCAGTGAAGCCATTATGTAGCTGGGTAACCCGTAATGACCAATGCCCAGTACATGCCTTTAACATGTCTTCCGATCACTTGCAACACGCTAGTAATGGAACTAGGCATCACAGGGGCATACCTGCTCATGCAGATATGCCCTCACATGTATTATAATGAACCCTGCCTTAGGCTCTAAGGCCTGCTGTAGTGGTGACTTACATAAAAGACATGCATTATACCTGGGCATTGACCCGAGGGAATGTACATGTCGTGTTTTCAGAAGGGCTTGCGCCCTTTCACGCATCCGCAGTGGAAGTCTGATTGCTGTTTTTGTGGGGGTCCCTTTGGGTGACATAATACATGCTGCAGCCCATAGGGACCGTCTTTATTACCCATGCCCTGGGTACCATAGGTACCATTTACAAGAGACTTACAAGGGTGCTAAAGTCCTGCCCAATTGGGTTACAAATGAACGCATGTACTGTTTTTCGGGAATGAGCGCTGGCACTGTGGCCTGTTTAGCAGGAACCTAGGGCACATCCAGTCAAGAACATCAGTACAGTGGGCAAAAAGTGGGGGTGACCATGTCAAAAAGTGGCAGTTTACTACAACGCTCAGCTCAATTACAGTGAATTTACAGTTAGTGAGACTCAGGTAGTGAGACTCGCTCATAGTAAAAGTTCAAAAGCCACATAGTCAATTGCGAAAAGTCCTGGTTGAGTAAATGGGCAAAACCTATTTGCCACAGTTTTAAACTAGGGGGCATATTTACAAGCCCCTATCGACATGGGAATGTCACTTTTTATGACGTTCCTGTGGCGATCGGGGCTTCGCCTTATTCACATGGCAGTGTTAAGCCACTTAACATGGCTAAACGCTGCCTTGTAAATAAGGCCCCCTTTCACGCTATGCTTAGCATGAAAGGGGAGGTCAATGGGTGTAGCTGTTGGCGTTCCACTGCAACACCCATTGATTCTGACGCTGCCCCCTATTTACAAGGGAGGCGTAAATAGGAGACAGCGCCAGAATTAAGACCAGGGAAAACCTGGTCTTACCCTGGAGCAACGAGGGGAAATGTTTCATTTCTCCTCGTTTTTGCTGTTTTTATGTGTGCTGCGTTGTGCAGCACACATGAAAACAGCAAAAGGCCAATGATTGTTTATGTACAGGAAGGTCCCCCTTCCTGCACATAAACAACCATTTAAAAAAAATGCAGTTTTGCAACTTCTGTGTGTGCTGCATTAAGCAGCACACATAGTAGTTACAAAACGGCATTTAAAAATTGTTTATGTGCAGGAAGGGGGACCTTCCTGCACATAAACAATCTTCCCCTGCACACAGACACCCTTGCACTATAGTGCAAGGGTGCCTGCCTTGGTGCTAGGCTGCTAAGTGTAGCGCCAGTGCAGGGGAAAACGCAGTGTTTCCCCATATTCTTGTAAATATGGTGCAGCCCTGCGTTTCTGAAGTGGAGGAGTGAAGCGTTAAGCAAGGAAGGCTAACACCTCACTCCGCCACTTCCCTTGTAAATATGCCCCTAAGTGTCAGGCAGTGAAGCACAAAACAGTGTCGCATTATGAAATCTCACTCACTTTAAATGGCACAAACTGCCTCGTTATATAGGTGCCCGGGCCATGAGTGAGTCTCCGGTTGTGAGACACGCTCATAGTAAAAGTCCAGAATCCACGTAGTCAATTGCAAAAAATCTTGTTGACTAAATGGGGAGAACCTGTTTGCTACAGTTTTAAACTAAGCGTCAGGAACTGAAGCACAAAACAATGTTGCGTTATGAAATCTCTATCACTTAAAGGGGCACAATCTGTCTCGTTATATAGGTTCCCGAGCCTTGGCACATTGAGACTAAGAGCATAACCTCGTATATGGAGGCCGAGACTAGAGGCAACTGCTACTTACACCCACCAGCAACGATTAAACAGTACCAAGACATGCCAGGCACAACTTCCAAGAAGAGATATGGTGGTTCCAACGCCCCCCCGAAACAATTTATTGGACAAACCTCAATAAATTGCACAGAGCCCAAAGTTACACAAAATTGCACATCTCACCACAATCCACTGGCAATAGAGTGAATGGGTGGCCTCTGAAGGATGGGCGCCCACAGCTGTGCAGGGACTGCAGAGGCCTGTGTTACACCCCTGTGGTCGAATTATCTACATTCCCAAAGTCCCCACACCAAGTGCTGGTGGAAAGTTCGGAACCCTGTTTAAGGTTGTATACATGGACAGTATAGACTAAGGTGCATATTTACGAGCCTCTTTGAGTCACTCTTGCACCACGCAGTGTGGTGCAAGAGCGACACAAATTGAAAATGAGATTTATGAAGCCACACAAGGCCACCTTGCATGGCCATAAGTGACTTCATAAATCTCGAGTAATGCAACCCAGCTCAAATCGCTGTGTTGCATTACTCTATGCCAGGGAGGAATTTCCATGGGTGTTGCATGGGTGTTCCTAAGCAACATTCATGGATTTTTACACATTCCCAGATTTACCAGTAGTGGTAGACCTAGAAATGCGCCAAAAACCTATGAAGGTGAGGCATAACGAGGAGAAATATGTTTATTTCTCCTAGCTTTTTCCTCTCTCTATGTGTACTGCAGAGTGCAGAAAGCCTCAGTGGATTGTTTTTGTGCAAAAACAATCCTCCTTACAACGCAAGCAAGCCCCATGTGAAAGGGCCTGCCTCAGTCTTATGCCTGCTGTGCGGCAGGCGTAAGGTTTTGACACAGTGGCGGCCTAGAAGTGACACAGTGAAATCTGATAGATTCCACTGCGCCACTTCTACGAGGCTTTTTGCTGGGGAACGCCCACCCTGCATACATTATACCTGGTGCAGGTATAATGTAGCACAGGGCTTTACAAAGTGACGCATCTGCTTAGATGCACCACTTTATAAATAGGGCGCAACGTGGCGCATTTTTTACGCTGCTTCACAAAAAGTGACGCAACAGCAGCCTAAAAGTGTTGCAAGACCTCATAAATAAGGCCCTATATACTTAAGTGTGATCAGGTTAGGTCTGCTTTTTCCAGAGTGCTTATAATCATCCTGTATTAAGCAAAGGTACTTTAGAAGATGCAAATAACCTGGTTACATAATAGGGATATCAAAAAATTGTCATTTACTAAAAGATGTCTCTAGCACCAAGTGGAATGTTTGACTATAATTCATTTGATACGTATTTTCCCGTGCTTGAACCAGACAGATTGGTCGTGGCAAGACGGAGGCAGAACAACACTTCACTCTGGTCCATCTGGCAAACCCCAAGGAGACCCATCTGAGGCACGGAGACCATTGTCACACACACCGTCAGCTTCTTCATTGGCTGCAATAGACTGCACCTAGGTTATACAAGGCACAGTAGGATGCAGGAATTGGTCTTGACCCTCTCCCCTCTGACCGGCATTGTCCTTCTCAGGAAGGAATGGCTGTGAGACTCTGTCAGCTTCATGTTTACTTAAAGAGTAGGCATTACCCCACCATTAAAATGTTACATAGGCTCTGTTCCTGTCACCAAATTTTATGGCGGTTCCAAATGTTATTTTGTTCATTTGCTGGCCATGTACATCACCTGGTGGTATCCCCGATTTTAAAAGGCTGTGTAGCTTCTGCCCTTGCCACACTACTTTGTGCTCTGATTACTCTCTTTTGGTGTAAACGCGCACAGTGCTCCAGTGCCTCTGATTACATTAGTGCTATGTAGATGCTGATATAGGGTAATTAAGAATGCTATGGGTGAAATAGCAACAAACTTACAGCAAAACATGTTAGAGAAACCACCTTGCATACATACATGCAGGTATGCGGTGACAGGTGGCTCGACACAGCACTTCAGTTATGAAACACCCCACAAGTGCATCCACACACATTGGATAGAACTTCTAACACACACCCAACCGTGCCCAAATCTGCCATATAATTAGCAAGTAAGGTACCCAAGGAAACTCACCACTCAAAGAGTCCATTTGTCCTGGTTTAATACTGATTTAACCTGCACTGTTGCTGATTGATCGTGACCAGCTCCTGCGAGTCCCATGCAGTCATCTTTGGTGTAGAGTGGTTGGAGGGTTGGAGGGCTGCATTATAGCTGCTCAGAGCATGTCAGGGCTCCAGACTGACATATTAATTATGCAGGAGGGTGTCTGTGTTAGAAATGGGGGCCTCTAATTGGCAGTGGTTTGACCATGTCCACGTAGGGGTCCTGAATCTAGTTAGGGTAAGGGAGTTACACACCCAAGATAAACCCAGCTCACCCCCTTGGAAGCTTGGCATGAGCAGTCAGGCTTATCTCAGAGGCAATGTGTAAAGTATTTGTACATACACACACAGTAAAAACACCACAAAAGGATACCACATCAGTTTAGAAAAATAACCACTAATTATCTGAATACAACAAGATCAAAACAATAAAAATCCAACATACACAAATCAAGATGTCACTAATTAAAGGTTCTAAATAGTTCAGTCCATAGAAAACTATTGATGCATCACTTTTTATCACAAATTACCTGGGATGCGTAAAAATCAAAGACGAAAACAGGCTCAGGGGAGGTGAGGCCCAGGAAAGCGATGCGTCGGTTCCTCACTCCCAGGGGAGATGGTGCGTCGGTTCCTTACTGCCAGGGGAGGTGATGAGTTGGTTCCTTACTGCAGCTCAGGGGAGGTGATGCATCGGTTTCTTACTGTCAGGGGACGTGATGCGTTGGTTCCTTATGGTGAGGGGAGGTGATGCGTCAGTTTCCGGACACACGGCCTCAGTTCCTTACTGCTGGGCAACGTCGATGAAGGACTTGGAGCACAGGTGCGATGCGTTGAGAATGGGTGCAACGGGTTGATGCTTTGGCGGCGAAACAGGCACTGCGTCGATTTTCCAGTCACGAGCAAGTGATGCGTCGATTTCTTTAGCCGCACAGCCGAGCCTGTGTCAAAGTTAGGGCGGGTGCCTCGAATGTTGGAGACACAGTGCTCAGCGATTTTTCAGTCGCACGGGAGGTGCTGCATTAGTTCTACGGCTGCACCGCCCAGAACTGGAATTAGCAACACTTGGCAGGTCAGAACTCCCAGCATAGGAGTTCAGGGGCTGCAGATGAAACCTTTGATGACCCTGAGACTTCTTAACAAGAAGCAAGCACACACAAGCCGTTGGAGAACTTTGGCAAGCATCATACAGAAAGCAAAGTCCAGTCCTTTCACTGCCCAAGACAGAAGCAGCAAGTAGTAGGCCAGCACAACACAGCAACAAGTAGAGTGGCAGTTCCCCTCCTACAGCTTTTCCAGCTCTTCTACTTGGCAGAATCTCCTTAGTTCAGAAGTGTTCTGAAGTTATGGTGTCACAGCTCCAGTACTTATACCAGTTTCTGCCTTTGAAGTAGGCAAACTTCAAAGGAAAGTATTTGTAGTGCACAATACCCTGCCTTTCCCTGACCTGGCCCCAGACACACTACATGGGGGGTGGAGACAGCTCTGTGTGAGGACAGGCACGGCCCTATTCAGGTGTCAGCGACAACTCTTTCCACCACTCTATCTCAGGAAGACCCATCAGCCTGGTGATGGGCCATCAGGATGTGCAGCGCACACCTCAACTCCCTTTGTGTGATCAATGGCAGATGGCATGGATCGGTGTGGAGGGGCTGGGGAAGGGGTGTGAGGGGGCTGTAAAAAAAAGAAAATTACACTTACCTCCTCGCCGCATCTCTCCTTGTCGTCCCTCTGCTCCGGCCGGAACAGGAAGCACCCAGGCTCCCCTAAGCCAATCACAATGCTGCAATGCAGCATTGTGATTGGTCTGAGTGCTGTGGTTGGCGCTGAGACGGGGACTGGGAGCCTGGGCGTGTTCTCCACCTAGGCTGTAATGCAGCCTGGGTGGAGAACATGCAAAGTGTACATGACTATTTGGCCGGGCCAAGACCGCCGGCCAAACATTCATGTGCACTTAAAGAGTGTGCTCACCACTCCCCCTGCTCCTCTGTCAGCAGAGCAGCCCCGCCCGCAAAGCTGCCGCAGCAGGAACAAATAATTCTGTTTTTCATTTATTTACACTGCTAAAAAGCAGTGTGGTGACGCTCCTCCACCTTAGCGGAGGAGCCGCCACTTTGTGTGACTGTCTAGAGTGAATGCACAAACAGCCCAACTGTCAGACTAAACCAGACTTGGATTCCACAAGCAGGCAGAGGCACAGAATGGTAAAGCAAGAAAATGCACACTTTATAAAAGTGGCATTTTCAAACATGTAATTTAAAAACCAACTTCACCAAAAGATGTATTTTTAAATTGTGAGTTCAGGGACCCCAAACTCCAAATCTCTAGCTCTTCCCAATTGGAAGTTACACTTGTAACAGGTTACAAAGTAGCTCCAATGATAACTTATGGGAGCGAGAGTCCTTGCAATAGTGGAAAACTAAATTGGTATTATTTCACTATCAGGACATTGAAAACACACCAGCACATGTCATACCTTTCACATACACTGCATTGTGCCTACAGGGCTACCTTGGGCCTACCTTAGGGTTGCCTGACATGTAGAAAAAGGGAAGGTGTGGGCCTGGCAAGTGGTTGCACTTCAAAAATCACAAAAAAGAGACCAGGGAATGAGCCTTCTCTGACTCCCCTTCCAATGTCTTTAACTCACAAAAAGGGAGAAGGACTAATAAAACCTAGGCCAGGAATGTTAACCAAATTTGAATTACAATGTTCCTGTCCCCTTCGTTATATAGGAATAATTAATAAGCAAGAAACAGGGGAAGAAGGAAAATCAAAAGATTTCTTAATACCGGGGATTTAGGGGCAGTTACCCCTCCTGCATATCCCCAGATCGCATTATTTTTAATCCTGTCAAGGGGAACCAAGAATAAAGGTATCACAAAGGTATCTCCTTAGACAGTTTTATTCTATTACTTTTCTGCACTGAAGATCACTTCTTTAGGGAATATTCTTCCCTATCATTACTTTCCTTTTCTTTCTGTTCTTTTCTCCCTCACCACTAAAAAAAAAAACAACAACAAAAAAAACAGCGCTCCGTTCAGTGCGTTGGTCTGCGCCTGGACGTTTGCAGCGGCCCTATGATGAAGCATGCCACTGCATAGTGGGTGAGGGCAGTATTAAGAAATCTTTTGATTTTCCTTCTTCCCCTGTTTCTTGCTTATTAATTATTCCTATATAATGAAGGAGACAGGAACCTTGTAATTCAAATTGGGTTAACATTCCTGGCCTAGGTTTTATTAGTCCTTCTCTCTTTTTGTGAGTTAAAGTGGTTGCACTTGCCAGTTGACATGGCAGTTTAAAACTGCACTCATAGACACTGCAGTGGCAGGCCTAAGACATGTTTGCAGGGCTACTCATGTGAGTGGCACAGTCAGTGCTGCAGGCCCACTAGTAGCATTTGATTTACAGGCCCGGGAAACACACAGGGCACTTTACTAAGGACTAACCAGTAAATCAAATATGCCAATCATGGATAACCAATCATAATTACAATTTACACAGAGAGTACTTGCACTTTAACATTGATCAGCAGTGGTAAAGTGCCCAGAGTTCTAAAACCAGCAAAACCAAAATGCAGCACACAGTTAAAAACAGGAGGTCAGAAGCAAAAAGGATAGGAGTAAAATACGCCAAAGATGAGAGGTCTAACACATGTCCCCCCAGCTGAAAGTGGGGAGAACTACCCAACCTCATGGGAGTTCTCTTCACTAAGGCGGAAGAACCTGGACTGGCCATCAGCATTGGCGTGTTCTGTGCCAGGGCGGTGTTCCACCGTAAAGTCATTCCCTGTAGGGAGATGGACCACCTCAACAGTTTTGGGTTCTCTCCCCCTCATCTGCATTAACCATATGAGGGGCCTGTGGTCTGTCTGAACCCAGAAAGAAAGTCCCAAACAAGTAGGGTCTTAGCTTCTTCAGCGCCCAGACTACAGCATAAGCTTCCCTTTCAATTGCACTCCACCTTTGTTCCCGGAGAAGTAGCCTCCTACTAATGAAACCTACGGGTTGAGCTAGGCCCTCTTCGTTCAGCTGTGAAAGCACGGCTCCCACACCATGCTTTGAGGCATCAGTCTGCACCATAAACTCCTTGGAGAAGTCAGGAGCCTTGAGCACGGGCGCCGTACACATGGTCTCCTTCAGGATATCAAAAGCAGTCTGGCATGCCTCAGTCCAGATCACCTGATGATGCTGCTTCCTTGAAGTCAGCTCAGTCAAGGGGACAACAATGGTGCCATATCCCTTGTCGAATCTCCTATAATACCCTGTGAGACCTAAGAAGGCTCTCACCTCTGTCTGGGTCTTGGGGGGGGGGGTGCCCAAGCCAGAATGATTCTTGAGTTGTAGGGGCACCACTTGGTTGCTTCCTACCTAGTGCCCCAAGTACACCTGTCCTATCTGGCACTTATTGGCCTTGATAGTAAGGTCTACCTTCTGCAGGGCCTTCAACACTTCCCAGAGGTGGTGCAAGTGGCTCTTCCAACTGGAGTTGAACACTGCAATGTCATCCATGTAGACAGCACCGAAATCCTCCAGCCCAGTCAGGACCTGGTTGACCAACCTCTGAAAGGTGGCGGGGGCATTCTTCAACCCAAACGCCATGACCCGGAACGGGTAGTGCCCTTCTGATGTGGAGAACGCTGATCTCTTGTGTGCCCCCTCGGTCAAGGCAATCTGCCAGTACCCAGATGTTAGATCAAACATACTAACTTGGTAGCTCCCAGCTGATAAATGTGCTCATTAGCTCAGGGAATGGGGTGTGTGCCAGTCTTAGTGACAGCATTGAGCCCACAGTAGTCCACACAGCACCGAAGTTCTGGGGTGACACCGGGTACAGCAGATTTGGGAACCAAGACCACTAGGCTGGGCCAAGGACTGCTGGAGAGCTCAATCACCCCTAAAGCTAACATCTTGGACACCTTCTCCTTGATGCTAGCCTTCACTCTGTCTGTCAACCTGTAAATCTTGTGCTTCACAGGTGGACTGTCCCCAATGTCAATATCATGAGTGCACCAATGGGTGACGCCTGGGGTGAGTGAGCACAGAGTGGCAAACTGCCCCAGTAACTGGCGACAGTCACTCTGCTGCTCCAGGGTTAGTGTAGAGGAGAGGACCACGCTTTCCACTGACCCATCCTGCTCCTTGGCAGACAGGAGGTCTGGGAGAGGTTCACTCTCCTCTTCCACCCCATCATCAGTAGCCAAGAGCATGGTTAACTCAGACCTTTCAAAGCGGGGCTTGAGGCAGTTCAGGTTCAGGACCCTCAAGGGGTTCCTAGGAGTCTGCAAGTCTCTGTTGCGCTCCTTCACCAGTATGGGCCCGACCACTTCTCTTGTAGAGCACGGGGCTCTACTGGCTCCATCACCCACACCTTCTGACCAGGCTGAAACTCAACCAGAGTGGTATTCTGGTCGTACCAACAATTCATGTCCTCCTGGCTTGCTTCCAGGTTTGCCTGAGCGAGTTTCCTGAAGCGGGCTGTCTGGTTTCGGAAGGCCAGCATGCAGCTAAATACATCCTGGGGTGGCTTCCTAGGAGCTTCCTCACAGTCCTCCTTGACCAAACTGAGAGGTCCTCTCACAGGGTGCCAGTAGAACAGCTCTAAGGAGCTAAAGCCAACCCCCTTCTACGGTACCTCCCTATAGATGAAGAGAAGGCATGGCAAGAGGATGTCCCACTTATGCCTCATGGGTTCCGACAGACCCCCAATCATGCCTTTAAGGGTACGGTTGAATCTCTCAACCAACCCATTACTCTGAGTATGGTAAGGAGTGGTGGATTTGTAGTTCACCCCACTCTCCTGCCACATGGCCTTCATGTACAGTGACATGAAGTTGGTAACCCGGTCAGATACCACCTCCTTGGGGGAACCCATGCGGGTAAATAGCCCCATCTGTGCCCGGGCCACGACGGGTGCCATCACTGTCCTCAGAGTTATTGCTTCAGAGTACCAGGTGGCATAGTCCACCAAGACCAGGATGAACCTGATGGCTGTCTTGGGATCCAGAGACCCCACAATGTCAATTCCCACCCGCTCAAAAGTGGTGCCAGCGACAGGGAGTGGTTGGAGGGGACCCTTACACTTCCCCCTATTCTTGCCACTTTCCTGGCAAGTCTGACAAAACCTGCAAAAAGCATCTGATTACTTTTGCATTTGGGGCCAGTAGAAGTGGGTGACAAGCCTGTCAAAGGTCTTTCCCTGCCCCAAATCTCCTGCCAAAGGCATATCATAAGCCAAACCCAGTAGGAAGGTTCTGAAGTTCTGAAGTGGAGGGCTGCCCAGGCTCAGCAACCTTAGGCTTGCTATAAAGGAGACAATTCTCCCAGTAAATCAAATGTGATTTGGACTCTTTTGCCAGCTGCCTGGTCCTCGGACTGCTGCCTAAGACCCACAAGAGTAGGGCATGTCTTATGCTCTGCGCATAACTCTTCCCTGGTGAGACCCCCTTCTTGCTGCCAATGGGTTAGCTCAGGCAAGTCTCCCAATTCAGCCATTTCTTTCCCTGTAGGCACGGGGGCATCCCCCTCAGGTTCAGCCTACTCCGGGATCGTGGGAATTTCAGGAGCGTGTTTTCTGCGCCCCCTGCCCCTCTTCTTCTTGGCAGACACCTGGGCCACTGTTTCAGGATCCAGGTCCTCTTGATTACCCTGGGCTGCCATCGACCGTCTGGTCAGGCACGCCCACTCAGTCAATCCCAACATCTCCAAGTGGGACCTGTATTCCACCTCCCTCCAGCGGGATCCTGATCCACAACATCCCACTGCAAGCTCTGCTTCTCTCCCTCCACATCTTCATTCTCATCCTCTTGGTGCCCACCAGCCTCCTTTGTTCCCACCAGGCCCTCAGCACCTTTTGGAGCTCTTCCGTCTTAGTGAGGCCCCTGATAGGACATATGAGCTCCTTGCAGAACCTTTTGAGTTAAGGTACCGTGTAGGATTCCAACCTCCCAATCTCAAGCACTGAATCTACAGATCATACTGCTGGCTGATCAGACAGAGTCATGATTTGTAGATAAAACTCAGGATTTGCAAGAAAGAGAAAAAAATCAAAAACAGTATGTGGTTGTGTAATTGTCTGCAGTCTGGTAGTAGTGTATACCATCAGTGTATGCTAAGTACAAACACAAGTCCTATCCTCACCGCTGACCACTAGTGTTAGAAATGGGGGTCTCTAGTTGGGAGTGGTTTGCACCCTGCCCACGTAGGGAATTCTTACCCTTATTCTAGTCAGGGTAAGGGAGTTACACACCCACGATAACCCCTGCTCAACCCCTTGGTAGCTTGGCACGAGCAGTCAGGCTTATCTCAGAGGCAATGTGTAAAGCATGTGTACATACACACACAGTAATTCAGTGAAAGCACCACAAAAGGACACCACACCAGTTTAGAAAAATAACCAATATTTATCTGAATACAACAAGACCAAAACGACAAAAACCCAACATACACAAATCAAAATATCACTTTTAAACGGTTAAAAATAGTTCAGTCCATAGAAAACTATGGATGGGTCACTTTTTACCACAAAATACCTGGGATGCGTCAAAATAAAAGATGAAAACAGGCGCAGGCGATGCGTTGGTTCCTTACTTCCAAGGGAGGTGATGCGTCGGTTCCTTACTGCCAGGGAAGGTGATGCTTCAGTTCCTTACTGCAGCACAGGGGAGGTGATGAGTCGGTTCTTTACTGTCAGGGGAGGTGATGCGTCGGTTCCTTACGGTGAGGGGAGGTGATGCATTGGTTTCCGGACACACGGCCTTGGTTCCTTACTGCTGGGCAACGTCGATAAAGAACTTGGTGCACAGGTGTGATGTGTCAAAAATCTGGACACACTGGATTGATGTGGTGGCGGTGAAACAGCCATGAGCAGGTGATGCATCGATTTCTTCAGCCGTACAGCAGGGCATGCGTCGGAGTCGGAGCGGGTGTTTCAGACGTCAGAGACACAGTGCTCAGGACTCGGGCTGCGGTGAACTTTCAGCCACATGATAGGCACTGCGTCGATTCTTCGGCCGCACCGCTGCGATGCATTGGTTTTTCCACAGCACAGCATTGTTGCGGCGAGAAAAATAGGCACCGAAGGTCGATGCCTGGATTTTCTTCATTTCTTTGCAGCAAAGCCACCTCTAAGGGCCCAGAACTGGAATTAGCACCACTTGGCAGGTCAGAACTCCCAGCAGGGGAGTTCAGGGGCTGCAGATAAAGTCTTTAATGGCCCTGAGACTTCTTAACAGGAGACAAGCACACACAAGCCCTTGGAAAACCTTCGCAAGCAGGATACAGAAAGCAAAGGCCAGTCCTTCCACTGCCCAAGACAGAAGCAGCAAGCAGTAGGCCAGCACAACACAGCAACAAGCAGAGTGGCAGTTCCCCACCGACAGCTTCTACAGCTCTTCTTCTTGGCAGAATCTCCTCTTAGTCCGGTAATGTTCTGAAGTTATGGTGTCACAGTTCCAGTACTTATACCAGTTCCTGCCTTTGAAGTAGGCAAACTTCAAAGGAACGTCTTTGTAGTGCACAAGACCCTGCCTTTCCCTGACCTGGCTCCAGACACACTACAGGGGGTTAGAGACAGCTTTGTGTGAGAACAGGCATAGCCCTATTCAGGTGTCAGTGACAACTCCTCCCACCACTCGAGCTCAGGAATACCCATCAGCCTGATGATGGGCCATCAGGATGTGCAGGGCACACCTCTGCTCCCTTTGTTTGACTGTCTAGAGCAAATGCACAAACAGCCCAACTGCCAGTCTAAACCAGATGTGGATTCCACAGTCAGGCAGAGGCACAGAATAGTAAAGCAAGAAAATGCCCACTTTATAAAAGTGGCATTTTTAAACACGCAATTTAAGAACCAGGTGAGGATGTGGCCTGACGGCTTGAGTGGTCGACCTGGAAGCTGGGGAACCGGGTTCGAGTCTCGGCAGGGACACTCAATATCCTGTGATTCTCAGAAATCACTTAGGGTCAGATGTAGGTAAATGCATGTTTGCGATTCCTTAATAGCGATTTTTAGGGAATAGCTATTAAGGAATCGCAAAATGCCATGTAGGTAGGAATCGCAATATTTTTAGCGATTCCTTAATATTCCTTAATTGTGAATCGCAAATTGCGATTCGCAATTAAGGAATACCTTCCCATTCATTCCTATGGGCCAAGAGGCCCATAGGAATGAATACGAGCTGCTCCCGCAATTTGCGAGTCACCAAGAGGCACTCGCAAATTGCGGGCGCAATTCAAGGGTGCCAGGGTTCCAAAGGACACCCTGTTGCACCCCTGAAATGTGCATGTGTGCACATGTGGGGCACATACATGCCCTAAGGGCATGAATGTGTGCCACATGGCACTTAAAAAAAGCAAAAAAGTGCTTTTTAAAGGAAATCACTAATTACCACCAACTTGAAGTTGGTGGTAATTAGCGATTCCTTAAGGCTAAAGTGCACTTTCTTTTGTGCTACTTACATTGCATTTAAGGAATCGCAATTTGCGATTCCTTAAATGCAAGAGCAAAATAAGGAATCGCAATTTTGCGATTCCTTATTTTGCTAGTAGGTTTCAACTTACCTACATTGCTCGCTGCCAAATAGCGATCGCAAACGCTGAAATTCTGCGAATTTCAGCGTTAGCGCTCGCTATTTGGCCACCTACATCTGGCCCTAAATCTCCTTGTGGCTAACAAAATGAATGTGTCCATCTGTAACGCAACTGGTGCTCATGTAAAGCACTCTGATACCTTCGGGTCAAGTTCACGCTACATAAAACTATTTAAAAAAAACTTCACCAAAAGATGTATTTTTAAATTATGAGTTCAGGGACCCCAAACTCCAAATCTCCATCTCTTCCCAATTGGAAGTTACACTTGTAAGAGGTTACATGGCAGCTCCAATGAAACCCTGTGGGAGAGACAGTCCTTGCAATTGTGAAAACAGAACTTGGCAGTATTTCACTATCAGGACATGTAAAACACATCAGCACATGTCCTACCTTTCACATACACTGCGCCCTGCCCAGGGGACTTACCTTGGGCCTACCTTAGGGGTGCCTTAAATGTAGAAAAAGGGAAGGTTTGGGCCAGGCAAGTGGTTGCACTTGCCAGGTCGACATGGCAGTTTAAAACTGCACTCACAGACATTGTAGTGGTAGGCCTGAGATATGTTTGCAGGGCTACTCATGTGGGTGGCACAATAGTGGCATTTGATTTACAGGCCCTGGGCACACACAGTGCACTTTACTAAGGACTTACCAGTAAATCAAATATGCCAATCACGGATAACCAATCACAATTTACATTGGGGGTACTTGCACTTTTAGCACTGACCAGCAGTGGTAAACTGCCCAGAGTTCTAAAACCAGCAAAAACGAAATGCAGCACACAGTCAAAAACAGGAGGTCAGAAGCAAAAAACACAGTGGAAAAACACACCAAAGATGCCAGGTCTAACAGTCTGCACAGTGGGTGCGATGCCCTGTCCATGCCCAGATGGGACCACTGGCCAGGATCTCTGTTCTGTTTTCCAAAAATGTAAAGATCTCACTAGGTAAGCCTGACCATTCGGTATCCCGTTACTCTAAAGACGTTGGTCCTTATGTATCAAAGCATTTCCCCACAGAGTCGTAGTGGGAAAAACGTTTTGATATTTTAGGCGCTTTCTTTTGTCTTTGTATCAGAATAACATACCTCTTGACAATATTAAAAATAATCTGTATGTGCTAGGCCTGTTTACTAACATTTTCCACAACTGGGACTCATTTATCAAAAATGTGGCTATTAAATGTCTGCTCACAGACAGGACATGCAGTAGACATACATGTTTTGATATCAGATCTTAATTTAGATATATTTATTGGCACTGCAACTTGGCTTAAAGACCACAGCCAACCCATTCATTCACAGGCCATTCCTAAAGGCTTAAAATATATATTGTATTGTTGAAGCGCCCTAGGGATAAACGTGGAGGTAAGGCAGAGTTTGCATCATCTATTCTGAATTGATACATTCATTCCTCTTTGCTTCAAACCACCGGGTAAGCTAACGAATCCCTCAACTAAACAAATCCCTTAACTCATTCCCTATATCCCCCCGACCCCCCGACCCCCACACCTCCCCCCGGACCCCCCCGCCAAATAATCATCTTTTTTCCAGCAACTTGAGGAAACTGTTATACAATCAATTACAAATAAATATATTAGGAGATTTAAACCTACCCATTTATAATACCTCACTTTATACGATCCAGGATTTTTTGGCGTTTTTCAAGCATGTGGTCTTCGTCATCAAGGTAAATCTCAACATAAAGCAAGACATATTTTAGACATTATACTTGTCCCCAAAAATAGTGACAGTTGTGTAGTACACAGCCCCCTAGCTTGCATTTGCCATGCCCTACTCTCTTTTGAGCTGAATCATATGGGACTGAGCCTGCGGGAAAACATATATGTCAGCATAAGGAACAAAACTTCACTCAATTTAGGGAACCTATAATTAGGAGACCATACAATCAGAAGAGAGTAGTACTCTTGGAAGCTTTCCAGTGCTCGAATGGAAACCCAGTGATGAAGCATACCACACTAGACCGGCCTTGGTTCATCTTCGTATGAATGTATGTTAATTCGTTAAGTGGTTTTGCCATTTCTTCCAGGATTGTTGTACTTCTTTGTGTTTACACCTTTTTAGGAAGATAATTCAAAAGTCCTTTAGATCCTCTCACTCCTTCTTAAGTGTGTTAGCGTTCTGTATTGTACCTGTTCTTTGTGTGTGTGGCAGAAATTCATGATGCTCCTCTTGCCTGCAGCCACCTGTCCTGTACATATTATTTGTGTTAGGAAAGGTCGTGCTGCTTCTGCCCATGTTGTACCTTATTTACGTTCTTGATGTTTGGCATTGTCAATGCTTTTTTTTTTAATATGTAATGTGAAAAATAGAGTAAACCATCACATAAAAGGTGAACAGAGCATATGTTTAGTTTTGCCTGTGAAACAAGCACATTTTTATAAATGGCTAGGCTACTTTGTAAAATTTCAGAACAGAGCTGCTGAGTGGCACCATGTGATATGTAACAAATTTGGTTAATTCTGGATTTTTTAGCCAGCACCACATTGCATTAAGGTGTTTGTAAGTCTATAATAAGTATCAAAAACAAAACTAGAAGCTCCAAAACGCAAATGCTCTTGGCTTAAAACCCAGAAATGTCACATGGTACCACTTTTCTTAGAACCACTTGGGAGCCTTGTGAAATGGAAATAAAGATCAGCTTGTGGTTTTGTGTTTCTTTAGGTGTCACCAACAGACAGGTATTAGGTCTGTGTTTGTGAAAGACCCCTTATAGACCATAACAAAAACTTACAATTGGCTTAGAGCCTGCTAGTTACTTACTATTGGTTGGGTTTGTTGTCACTCTTATTTGCCTGCTTCTTATTCGATGACCTACCTTCCTCTGCTTGTATTTTTCCATCCCATGGAGCACAGCCCCTTTACCATCCTTTTGTTTAGCTGACTTTTATCCTTCTTCTACTTACATTTAAGAACTGTTCTTTCCCATTAAGCACTACATGAGAGTGCCTGTAGTTTCTTCTCTTTTTCGTGTGCTGCAGCCCCATCTCCACCCGAACCTCACCAGCTTCTCCATTGATCCTATACCCCTTGTGGTCAAAGCAAATACTTTCATTTTAATGTTTTTATTTTATGGCCGGCAGCTCCCATTTGCTCACTGGCCACTCTGCATTCCTTTTGCACGCATCCTTTCCCCTCCCCATTCTTCCCACTCTTTCATTGCTCGCCCACCACAACAGTACATTAAATATATGTTTTAATTGTATTTCTTTTTGGAGGGCCTGCAACCAGTAGCAGCCGGCGGTATAGCAGAGTGGCGGATGCGGTGGTGGGAGCAGGGGTGGGGGCGAGGGTTCCGAAAAAGAAAGAAGAAGAAAAAAAGAACTTCCCAGCCTCCCCTGCGGCCAATCCTGAAGCTGCTCTAACGAATGAGAGCAGCTTGCTCTCATGAATGAGAGCAGCTTCAGGATTGGCCTGAGCGCCCTGGATTTGCGCTCCCAGGGAGACTGGGAGCCTCTGCCTGCTGTCTCCAACCCGGCAACACAGCTGGGTTGGAGACAGCTCAATGCGCATGCGGGTTTGGCCGGCCTCAGACGGCTGGCCAAACCAACATGCACACTGATAACAGTGCTAAATACTCCTCCTTGTGACTGTCCCCATGATGGCCCTGCACCCAGGGCGCAGCACTTAGAAGTTAAAAAATAAAACAATAATACACCTGTTTTATTATCGTTTTATTGTTCAACTTTTAAAGCTGCTGGCAGGGGGGCAACGTTCCTCCGCCATAGCGGAGGAGCTGCCGCTGGCAACTGCCATTTACAACCTCATTCCAAATAGCTATTTCACTATAACAAAAAATGCATTTTTTAAATCACTGAGCACAGTGGCATCCTTCATCTTGGAGAGTTAAAAGAAAAAGGAAATAGCGCTCCGCATTATTCCAATGGGAAGTGCATGCATGGTGATGCATTCGTCGTCACGCATGTGCACCTGCGAAATGATGTGGTCGCAAGCAATGACCACGTTACCAGGCCTTTTTTCCATTTTTTTAAAAATTATTTTTGCTGATACTAGCAAAAGGCATTTTGATTTTTGCCGATGCTATACCACATTGCAAAAAACACTGGCTTTGAAAATGTGCATTTCCTGTAGGCAATTAAGGGATAAACAGTTCAGTGGTGGCGAGGAGAGATGTTTCCTTTCAAGAACAGATGGGAGGTCCCACTGGTAATGGGCTAACACTGCCACTACTCTAAAAACAAAAGGACATGATGAAAAAATGTCTCACAGAACAATGAAAGCACTAACACCTGAATGTGTCTGAAGCAACGCTACTTAAACAATATGCTAATGCCCCTTTCTGTAAGCCCAACCACAAACTGTTGGTTGGCTTTTATAGCAGTACCTGCTACACCTCCGTGAAGTGCCCTGCCTTGTTCATGTGCAACACGTTGCAGGTGCTGCCAAGCGAGGTCCCCAGTTTTGCATGCAATCCCCTGATTTTCAGTCAAGTGCCAAAGCCAGGATGAGACCCCAGATATGAATAGTCATCATTTAACCAATAGACATGTACACTTCAACAAGATGTGCCCGCTGGACAGTTTCTTGCTACAACAAACAGTCACAATGTATGGGGCACTACCTCATACTGCGTGCACACCACCGGCCATGACATGGCACACCATCCTTACGCCAAGATTGGACAAACTAGGATCTGTATAAACAGCTGAAGCTTGGCGTTGCTAGCTGCCACTCCTTCCAGGAACATGTGCACAGCATTAAAACGGATTAAGCATGCATGCCACATCTTCAAAGTCTGTTTGATCCAATGCAACATTCGCAGAGACCTCTGTTTAACTACATTGGCTGGAATCCCAGTGGTCCAATCAGCTTCGTCCTTCAGAGACCAATAAAATGAGCACTATTAAGTTGGGGAACAATACACATGTTGCCTGCGATGAATGAGTGCGTTGCAGTATGGGCTTGTGTTTTTTGGAATGGAGCCCAGCATAGATTTAATCAAGTGGCCAAGTTGCTGACTAAATAAAGAGACCTGGGATGTAATTCGGGCTTCCCCATTATACAACATTATTATATCTTCCTTCGCAGATCGCTTTTTACTGATCTATGTATTTCAGTATTTCCTATAGCGCTCCAACACTCTGAGCATGTGGGCGCTGTACAAACACAACAGAAGATTACACGAAGCAGTTATAAATAATAAAAAGCAAATAACAGGTAATAGATAGAACTCGAAGGAGTGCCAGAGAGATGGAAATATTATCTGAGGGGGGAAAGTCTTCCTCTGATCAATAAGAGAAGAACCAAGCGGGTATAGCTGGGGGCAAGGGAGTCGTGTTCTGGGTGGCGGGATATCAGCATTTAGGCAACTATTTCTGTCAGTGTGTTTTTTTCTCCCAATGCCTCAATTCCCTTTATCTACCAAAATTGAGAGCGCTTAGAAACCAGCTGAACACCACTGATTAGCACTTGGCAGAGAAGAAAGAGACCATTGTATCTGCCTGGAAGCGCTGAGAGTTCTGTGCGCATACGTTACTCTTTCACACTCACTTCTGGGCCTCATTTATGAAAACTGTCGCATCGCTGCGTGAAAACAGCGATGCAACAGTTTTCACTGCGCCCTCCTTGTGACACGATGGATGCGCCGTATTTAATGTACGACGCTCCATGTCGCAAGGGGTTACAGATACGTCAGTATTTCTGAAATATCTGTAGGCGCAGTAATGACGCATTGCTGGAGTGTGTCACAAAAGTGACGCAACTCCAGCAATGTGTCCATTCACATGGGGCAAGTGTGAAAGGGCCTGCGTCAGTCTTACGCCTGCTGTGAGGCAGGCGTAAGACTTTGACGCAGTGGCATCCTAGAAGTGGCGCAGTGAAATCTGATAGATTTCACTGCACCACTTCTAAGAGGCATTTTACATGGGAACGCCCACCCTGCATACATTATACCTAACGCAGGTATAATGTAGCGCAGGGCTTTACAAAGTGACACATCTGCTTAGATGCGTCACTTTGTAAATAGGGCGCAACATTGCGCATTTTTTACGCCGCCAGTGCGTCACAAAAAGTGACACAACGGCGGCGCAAAAGTGTCACAAGGCTTCATAAAAAAGGCCCTCAATTTGTTGCTGAGGTGAGATTCTTGTGTTCAGCACATTGGGTAACACTAGCTTTATGATCTGCTCTGAATTCCTCCCATCTTGTAGGCCTGGTTCCTCTACAATGTACAATATTCCTCTAGTTTGTCAACCCTATGTTCAGTCTCTACAGTCTGGGTCCCATGGGGTAGGAATCAGTAGCAGGGCAGGTGCAGTGGAACCGGGGTTCAGAACAGGTGTTGGGCCCTTTGACAGGTTTTTCACTGCCAAACTGGGAGTAGGCGAGCCCAATACCTTTTGATTTTACTAAAATAATATATAATTTACTTACAGGGACTTTCAAGCCAGCACTCTTCTTCCATTGGCCTCCTGTTGTGTCATGCACGTTTTAATTCCACCCACTACAACATGGGGAAATGGGTCAACCAACTTCAGCCATTTGATAATACCACTAAGAGGGATGGCATTCTGCTCTTTCATAAGCGGCACATCCACACACAAAGTAGTTCCCTTCAGAGCCTAGCAGTACTTTGGCAATGTGTGCTTCTCAAGACCCAACATTTTTTTGATTTTAGTCAATATTTTTTTTTAAATTGTTGAGGGTCCAGCAGTACCGTCAACAATACAGTTTTACAAAAACCATGACAAAGCAAAACAAGTACTGACAAAGCCAAAAGGCTGACAGTCAACGCAGGCCTGCCTATTGGCTGTGCCAAAACTTATTTAGTACTTGTCCTAGTTGTAAATCAAAGGGATGTACTCTGAAGTGAAACAAGGGGACAGCTTGTTATAGCTCCAGAAAATTGGGTCTGTAGCAATTAAAATATATATATGAGAATTGTTTTATCATATATTTTTACTGTGTCTTAATCATTGTATTTTACAGATATAACAGCCAAAAACGCCCTTTTTCTATTATTAGCATTTTTATCAGCTTATAAATTGATTTATTGATTTATTTTACTCAAAGTATTAAATTAATGAAACAATATATGTTGCAACATAATTTATAAGCTTTGCAGTACGTGATGTCGAAAGTATGTTTTTTATGTTTATTATAACAATCAAGCACACTGTCACTTTAAATATGGGAGAAACTTTGTGGCATGTCATGTGATCAAGGGCTCTGTGAAGCCCAAAACGCGTCATGGCGGCCAACGCACGAAAAATAAAATAACGCTGCACAAAGAAAGTGGTGTCCGTTCCGTTTTTCCTTGGCAAGACAAAAAGGAGAAGGAGTTTTGAAAAACTATTTCCAAGGAGGCTTCCCTGGCTAAAACGGACCCCCTCTCAAACTTGGGCAACGCGACAAGAAGCCAAATCTGGTAGGAACTGGATTATACAAAATCTCCAGGAGGAGAACAGTTGCAAGCCCCCGGACGACGGAACAAACCTACGGATTACGGCAAAAGAAGTGAAATCTGTGTCGGAAGACGCAGGGAGCACAGCGGACGCCGGAAAGGTAGGAGATATCCAACAATCAGTCCGGTGAGAGGTGTGCATGCGAGCGATAATCTGGGCAAATATATAACAGTTTAGAACGCTCGTTACAAGCAGTGCTATACTATGGCCGCCGACGTGCTACGAGGGAGGAGGCAGCTGATGAAATGTTTTCTGACACTACGAATGTGCCTATCTCGAATTACAACAGACGAGTAGACAATGGAGGCAACAGCAACAATTTAAAGGACCTGTACAAGAAATTAGAAAAATTAATGAAAACTGAACAACAAAAATGGTGGGAACATAGATCCCTGACGAGATACCTAGAGGTGGGTCGGATTCCCAGGGGTCTTCGAATCATGTTAGCCCCGAGCTATGATAACCCGAACCCTAACATGTTAAAAGACTGGGGGGAATGCAAACTTGAATCATCCAGGAAATTAGTGGAAATATTAGTAAAATATGCGGAAGTCGACAGAGTCGAAATACAGAATGAAATAGATACAATTGAGTCACAAATCGGAATACTTGAAGGACAAGATGCAGGGCATAAAATGAGAGAGGAAATGTTGTCGCGCTTGAAGAAGGAGGAAGACGTCATTAAACAACGAAAGGCGTTTAAGTTTCAGCGCGACAAAAACGATTATGAGCAAGGACAAATATTCACGTTTTCAAGGAAATATGATGCAGCTAAAGCGGCGAATAAATCGAGTAAATATCGCAGTGACACTATTGTAGCAACTGGAACAAGTAAAGAAAATCAATCTGCATCCTCAATATCGGATTTAAGCTCAGCGGTGGAAACAGAGTCAAAATCAGAAACAATTCCTTTGGCATCAGGAGGCACAAAATGTATAAAAAAGAAGCACACTCTGGTAGAAGAGCTTAATTTTTTAAGAGAGGAGCGGCGCCAAACTCTTCGTCCCAGGACGCAAAACTCCTATCAAAACAAAGGAGAAATGCCAAGCGCCGCGACAGAAGAAAAAAGCGGCGGGAATACTCCAAGAAACAAAAACAACAAGAAATCGAACAAGAAGGGTTGGCGCAACAACAAATAAGTAGTGGTATGCCAAATGAAAACTCAATTGTTAATCTGGCGAATATAAATCTTGACCTAGCGGAGAAACAGCTCTTGTCCTTAGGATTGACATACTGTGCGGAAAGCAATTTCAACTACCCACAAACACGGGCTGATATTTATAAATATATTAGAAAAATCAAACTTCAAAAGTTCCATCTAATAAATGCACATAAAAAACAAGCACTTACAACAACAACAGTGGGTTTAAGCGGAGAGGCAGCACTAACTGCTGGAGACTTGAATCTATTATCTGATTTAAACGCTTTACAGAATGAAAACGAACAGTTTGAAAATGACCAGGGAACTTCCACCCAACAACTAATGGGAAGATTAGGCATCAGTACTAACGCTGCCCCAGTCACCAATTTCAAACCAAAATCTAAGTTTGTACCTATAATGACTCGTGACTCAATCGATACTTTTAATGAGACTATAACCACTGAAATAAGAAAACTGAATGTCAAAATAAACAAACAAAAATACAGACATAATTCAAGATTACAAAAATATCATCTACTCATGAAAAAATTACAGGACAATGATTCTATCGTAATCCGTAATTCTGATAAAGGTGGAAATGTTGTCATCTGGCCTAAGAGCCAATATCTGGAGGAGGCGCACCGACAATTGGGTGATAGGGATTGTTACAAGATAAGTTCCAGAGGGATTATCAAAAACACTCAGGAAGAGCTCTGCAAAAAATTAGTGGCATGGAAAAGTCTCGGTTTGATCAATCAAGATGAATTTAAATTTATGAAAAATGATCATCCTATAATTCCTGTCATTTATTTCATCCCTAAGATTCACAAAGATAGACTTACACCTCCGGGAAGACCAATCATTGCGGCCAACCAGAGCTTGTTGGAAAATGTATCAATTTATATAGATTTTTTCCTTCAACATCTTGTACGAAAACTTCCATCATATATACAGGATACCACAGATTTCCTAAGGAAAATAGAAGAAATTGATTGGCAAGAGGACTACCTATTAATATCTATGGATGTTTCAAATCTATATACATCCATCCACCACAGAGATGGAATGAGAGCACTGGAATACTATCTGAATACAAGATCTATAGAATTCCATACACATAACAGGATGCTTGTGGACCTGACTAAGTTTTGTTTATACAACAATTATTTTATGTTCCAACAACAAGTGTACCACCAGAGAGAGGCGTAGCTATGGGCGCGAGTTTTTCGCCCAGCTACGCCTGTCTCCATATGGGATGGTGGGAAGAGAACATTGTAAAAATAGTGTATAAAAATGAATGGTCCAAAAATATCGTCAAATGGATTAGATATATTGATGACTTGTTTATTGTGTGGAGGGGGGATAAACAAAGTGCTGAAAATCTAATAAGTAGATTAAATGTGAATGAGTTAAATTTGCATTTCACACATGAAATAAGTGCTAATAGTATTTGTTTTTTGGATGTAGAGACATATATTCAAGATAATTCCAAACAGACACGTCTCCATCGTAAACCCACAGCTGGCAATACTATATTACATTCCAGCAGCTTTCATCCGAAACATACCATAAGCAGTATCCCTTATGGAGAACTCTTAAGAATACGTAGAATCTGTAGCACGGATAGTGATCTGTACCAAGCACAACAAAGCTGTAAACAGCGATTTCTTGCCAGAGGCTATTCGGGACATAGCATAGATCAAGCCATAGAACGTACAAAGGCCAAATCACGTGAGGATTTACTTTTTAAACCATCCAAGAGTAAATTAAAACTAGCCGCCAGGACTGAAGATAAGTTTAGCAGTCCCAGGCTAATCCTCACATACAGCAAACAAAGAGACAATATCAGACAAATCATCAAAAAGAACTGGTACATGATTCAAAATGACCCCATAATTGGGGATAAAATGCCTTCATCACCTATTGTCACTTTCAGAAAAGCATGTAGTACAAGTGACTACTTAGTTAACAGTAGTCCTGAGCTGTCCAAAAATACTAGTTGGCTTAATAATCGTAAGGGTTTTGTCAGATGCACAACGTGCAAAGCCTGTAAATATGGGGAGAACAAAACAATTTACAATACAGGCTTTAAAGACAAACCCACTAGAATCGATAAGTTTCTAACATGCAAATCAGAGTATGTAGTATACGTATTAGAGTGTACTTGTGGACTTAAATATGTGGGAAGTACCCGTCTCCCAGTACACAAGAGGATTTTACAACATCTAAGGGCTATATCCAATAATGATAGTTCATATCCGGTTGCCCGTCACTTCAACGGATACATAACAAAAATCTGACAGAGTTGAAGTACTACGTAATTGATCATGTTCCCCCTCTACGCAGAGGAGGGAACAGAGAAGCCATACTCAGACGATTAGAAACTAAATTGATTTTAGAATTGGACAGCAAAAATCCGCATGGATTAAATACTACCGAAGATTTATATACATGGTTGTAAGCCAGGTAGAGACATAGGTTTTTAACATCTAACAACATATCATTGGATTTTATACAAAAGATTTATTTATTTATGGCTTTTAATTCATACCTCCTCCCTCTCATATTAGTTTCTCTGTCATTAATGTTCATGGGCTCATGACATAATGACATTGCACATACGCACAGTGACACTTTATATATTGTAACTCTTATGCTGGTTTGCACAATAACACTTTTCACTTTATCTGCCTCATTTTGCACTTCATCATTGTACTGTAGAAGGACATAATGATTAGTAACATAACTAAATAATTTGGGTTAGGCCAAATATTCAACTATCTACTGACACAGTAAAAGGTAAATCAGTTGTAACTCAACAACCGACATCTATATTAAGGAAACCAGCTAGTATATATATATATGTAATATAACGAATGTCTTTTAATGTGATCATGACATGTTTTTTAATTGGTATTTATACAGTTATTTATTTTGCATATTTGTACAATACATCGGTTTCCTAGATACCCTTATTTACACATATAAAATAGGGTACACTTATAATATACTGGTGAAAATACGTTATGAGTATTTTAGATATCATTGGATGAGAATTGTTTTATCATATATTTTTACTGTGTCTTAATCATTGTATTTTACAGATATAACAGCCAAAAACACCCTTTTTCTATTATTAGCATTTTTATCAGCTTATAAATTGATTTATTGATTTATTTTACTCAAAGTATTAAATTAATTAAACAATATATGTTGCAACATAATTTATAAGCTTTGCAGTACGTGATGTCGAAAGTATGTTTTTTATGTTTATTATAACAATTAAGCACACTGTCACTTTAAATATGGGAGAAACTTTGTGGCATGTCATGTGATCAAGGGCTCTGTGAAGCCCGAAACGCGTCATGGCGGCCAACGCACGAAAAATAAAATAACGCTGCACAAAGAAAGTGGTGTCCGTTCCGTTTTTCCTTGGCAAGACAAAAAGGAGAAGGAGTTTTGAATAAAAAAAATATATATATATATATATATATATATATATATATATATATATATATATGTACCACAAAGTCCGATAAACATAGAGGCTGTCAAGCAGGGCGGTCCTCGCTCAGGGTATCGGAAACCCTGCAATATACAAACACAGTTTTTCGGACGTTTCCAGAAAAAATGCAAGGACACCTTGAGAGTTGCAGTTAGGAACTTTACTGACTGCACCAGCAACGCGTTTCAGCTTACGCCTTGATCACGCTAGAGGGCTAAACAGTACCACCACATTATAAATCATATGTGAAGACATAGTGAAAGGACAATTCATTACACCATATGTGATAAACATAGTAAAAGGACAATTCATTATAACATAACGAACAAATAACGACACATGGTGGCCATCTTAACACAGTTCATTATGATGTATAAAATATACAAAAAATTACTTGGATTCGCATGAAATTCATTAGTCCCACTGTATAATCAATGAAATTCAATAAATCTCAAAATATGGATATAAGCGCAGCAGAATCAAATATATAGAAAAATCTAATATATAGAAAAACCATCTGAACGACTAACTAATATACGTCCATGGATGAATATACATAATATAACCAAATGTAATAGTCAGTAATCTTGCTGCCTGATGTAGCCAATTACCAATTCTGCCCAAGTGGGCAAAGGCATTTATATATGTTATTGTAAATAGAAATTATGCTGCTAAATTTGTTGTGTAACAATTTTAATATGTTTAGAATTATGAAACTTAGTGTTGATTTTAACTTAAGTTATTTTTCACATTTTTTTAGGTGATGTACACTCGTTTAATTTTGGCCGCTTACACATATATCATGTATGGAATTCTTCATCTATGGGGGCAGCTTTGCTCATTGGATGTAATCCTTTGCCCACTTGGGCAGAATTGGTAATTGGCTACATCAGGCAGCAAGATTACTGACTATTACATTTGGTTATATTATGTATATTCATCCATGGACGTATATTAGTTAGTCGTTCAGATGGTTTTTCTATATATTAGATTTTTCTATATATTTGATTCTGCTGCGCTTATATCCATATTTTGAGATTTATTGAATTTCATTGATTATACAGTGGGACTAATGAATTTCATGCGAATCCAAGTCATTTTTTGTATATTTTATACATCATAATGAACTGTGTTAAGATGGCCACCATGTGTCGTTATTTGTTCGTTATGTTATAATGAATTGTCCTTTTACTATGTTTATCACATATGGTGTAATGAATTGTCCTTTCACTATGTCTTCACATATGATTTATAATGTGGTGGTACTGTTTAGCCCTCTAGCGTGATCAAGGCGTAAGCTGAAACGCGTTGCTGGTGCAGTCAGTAAAGTTCCTACACTGCAACTCTCAAGGTGTCCTTGCATTTTTTCTGGAAACGTCCGAAAAACTGTGTTTGTATATATATATAATCTACTGGCGGTCGCCAGTAGATAGTTATAGTTAGAACCTAGTTTCCATAGGAAAAGCATTTTTTGATGTGCTTATAACTTTGGCGTCTTTTCCGAATCTTTCCGAAATTTTCCAAAAAGTTCCTCTTTTCAGGTGAGCTCCTATCCTGAAAGTTTGGGGGTGATTCGTGAAGGGGGGCTGAGAAAAAGGGGGTCCCAAAACGTGTTTTCTCCATGCAATTTCCATAGGAAACTTTAGACAAGGCTACAGGTCAAACTGCTGAACGAAGGTCTTGGTCCAGAAAGCACGCTTTTGTTTAAATGGGGTAAGTCCGTTCAGTAGTTTTAGAGAAATATCAAAATTTACAGATATTGATATTTGAGAATTCTGACATCTGATTGGCTGAGGCGTTACGAGCACGAGCGTGCGGCTCATTGGTTGCGAACTGTTGAAACTAGGAAGTGTTGGCAGCCATTTTGTGACTGTCTTGAAAGGCGTAGGGCGAAACAAAAGAGAAAAATTGTTTAAGAGGGTATAGTAGGAACACTGTGGTCTTAGTTTAAGCAGTCTGTACGGTGCAGAGGCACGGAGTTTGAATGTTGCGTAGGCCGTGAAAATCACGTCCGCAGAACAACGGTGCGCGGTATTGCGGCAAGGTTGCGTAGGCTCTGGAAATCCCGTCGGGAAAATAACAATGCGCCGTATTGCAGCCTTCCTTTAATATAATGCGCAGTAATGTTTACTTATAATGCGGTGTTCACTTTTATCACGGACAGTGTCACTTTCTTAGACGAAAATTAATATTATGTGGGAGGGCGTGTTCTGTTCGTGTGTCTGGAACAAAATTAACGTTTAATTGGCTGAGGTGTTCCAACAACGAGCTCAATGTTCATTGGCTGCGAACCATTGAAAGTATAAGGGTTGCCAGCCATTTCCTCCCCGTCCGCGGAGTAGCAGGGACATCTGATTGGCTGACGTGTTCCAAGCAGGACCTTCCCAAGCTTAATGTTCATTGGCTGCGAACCATTGAAAGTAGAAGTGTTGCCAGCCATTTCCTCCCCGTCCGCGGAGTAGCAGGGACATCTGATTGGCTGACGTGTTCCAAGCAGGACCTTCCCAAGCCTAATGTTCATTGGCTGCAAACCATTGAAAGTACAAGTGTTGCCAGCCATTTCCTCCCCGTCCGCGGAGTAGCAGGAACATCTTATTGGCTGACGTGTTCCAAGCAGGACGTTCCCAAAATTAATGTTCATTGGCTGTAAACCATTGAAAGTAGAAGTGTTGCCAGCCATTCCCTCCCCCTCCGCGGAGCATCAGGGACATCTGATTGGGTAACGTGTTCCAAGCAGGACCTTTCCAAGCTTAATGTTCATTGGCTGTAAACCATTGAAAGTAGAAGTGTTGGCAGCGATTCCCTCCCCCTCTGTGGAACACCATGGGCATTTTATTGGCTAAAGTGTTCCTAGTACAAGTTTGCTCATTATTGGCTGGGAATGGTTCACTGTTGTGAACCATTTTGTGACGCACTTCAATGGAGTACGGGAAAAGAAAGTAGTAGCGGGGAGGGTAGGAACACTAATAACTCTGTACAGTGGTCACAAGGTGGTGGAGAGGGATTGTGAAGGTAAAAATAGTTTTTTATATATTTTAAGGGCCATTTATATAATTGGCGTGGGGTGTACAAATCACGGCGGGAAAATAACAAAGTGTGTTGCGGTCTTCTTTTTATTAAGTTTGCGGGCGGGATACTTCCCAGGAGCACTGTTTAGTTATAATGTGGTGTTTACTTTTCTGACGGGGAGCTGTGGTTGCGTAGCAAAAATTTCAGTCTAGGTTTGAAATAGTTTTTATTAAGCAAATACAAATATACTTTCTTCGGAAACTGAAGCTGTATATATCAAAGGGGTGACAAATAATAAACGCAATTCATAAAATATCCCTTAAGCGTGGGCACACCCTCCCTTTTTTTCTGCTATAGTTTGTAAAAGTGTTGCTTATATTCCTGATAATATAAGAGGGCATGAGTTGCTTTTAGATAAAGTAGAAAAGAAGTGCTACAAGAAACACTCCCGCACTACATCATCTCAGGTCACAAGAACAATAACAAGTAAAAAACAGTTAAACACAAATCACTTTATATTACATAGAAATGTACGCTTTATCATTTTTTATAATTTCTATTCTGTAGAATTCGGGAAAGTTCGGTCGTAGTGCTTAGAGGTCGCTCACTGCTCCGCTAACAAATCACGTACTCCTTTAAGAATATATAGGATAGTAGTATAATAATATACACTACTGGTCGTATATATTCTATAGGGAGAAGGTGAATAGGAACCGTAACAGACAAAAATAGAAATAGTAAAAAAACATTCAGAAATGTAGGGTTTATCAAAGGTATTCACTAAGAAAGTATCTATGGAAACGATTTTTTTAAACTGCAATTTCCAAAATATTGTCACTTTAAAAATATCTGATCAAGTAAGTTATAAAGGTCAGTAAACTGTATTTCAGATGGTTTACTCCTGGCGGCGACAAATCTCCAATTCCTGTTGTGTGGAAATATCACACTCTTACAATATACACAGTGTCACTGATGGCACACAAAAAGGAAAATGAAAAAAAGTCATCAATACAAAACAAGATCAATAACGAAATACTTTCCAGCGATGAGTATGTTGAGAGCTTCTTTTCTCCGGGACTTCGAAATCTTTCATCTTCGCGCCAACGGGTCATAAAGTGCTCTGAGATCACAATGACTGTTAATATTATAATATACATATTCACAGTATATGATCCCAAGAAAGAAACAGAGTAAGAACGAGAAGGTGCTGACGTTAAATATAAATCTTTAGTCTTCGCGTCGACGGGTCATAAACTCCACTGAGGTCAGTATAAATGTTAATATTACAATATACATACTCACACTATATGATCTCAAGGGAGAAATAGACTAAAAACCAGAAGCTGCTGACGTTACATATAAATCTTTAGTCTTCGCGCCAACGGGTCACAAACTCCTCTGAGATCATAATGTGTGGTTATTATAATATACATACTCACACTATATGATGTCAAGGGGAAATAGACTACAAACTAGAAGCTGCTGACGTTACATATAAATCTTTAGTCTTCGCGCCGACGGGTCACCAACACTTCTGAGGTCAAGTACAGTGTCAATATTATAATATACAAAGTCACACTATATGAGCTCAAAGGAGCCAGAACAGGAACAATGTTTGCTGTATTCTGTCTGTTTCTGAAAACAAGTTGCTGACGTTACATATAAATGGCAAAAACAACCAATAACACTTTTTTCTAAATACAAGTGTTTAAATATTGACAAATAGCTACGTATTATAAATATCTAGTATGCCATAATCAAACAACTTACAACTCAGGATTATGTTTTGTGGCCGCAAAAGAAGAATCCGACTGTAGAAAAGAGCACCTGCATCACTGAATGGAGACGCTAAATAACTCGCAAAAACGAAACTAATCAATCAACGGGTGTGGTTTATATACTTTTTGGTTATTGAGTAGTCTATGGAAGGAAGATGCAGCTCCGCCCATTTAGATGTCACGTTTTACAGTTGACACGTGCTCACGTTTTAACTGTTTAACTTGTGCACGTGTTGGGAAAAGTTACAAAATGTGAAGCGGAAAAAGTTTCGATTTCGAACCTAACACGTATAAGGTCCTTAATATGTACATACGTTGGAGAGCTTAAAAACTGTTACCCGGAAAACCGTGTCATTTCCATTCTCATGAGTAAATACATTTATTAATTGCCGTAATTCTAAATAGAAGACATAAAAAAAAGATCTATCAGAATAGAAGAAAAAAAAAACCGTGATAATATTTCTCATCACTATGGTTTTAAATTAAAAAAATGAGAGCATTTGTAAAGCGTACAGCTAACCCTGGAAAGGTGTGCCGGCGCTCGGGGCGTCGGAAAGATTAAGCAAGGTGTTGCCCACAGTGACATAGTGGTGGGCTAACGTGCCGCTGGAGCCGGGAATCGAACTGTGAACGCTGTTGTTCGAAGTCAGGTATCATAGATGCTCCGTCACACTTTTTCCACACTTATATGTTAATTAGTGCTAATTAAGTTTTAAACATTGTTAAATTATAACTTATAACAGACTACTGTTACAGTTAGTTTTTCACTACAAAAAGTATGCACGTCTTTTTAAATTTAGTTAAAAACAATATAGGTTTCAGGGACATTGTAGTTAGAAATTAGTATTTATAAAACCTTTCAAATTCACTGAAAAAACCATAGGTTTTACAGACGTTATAGTTAGAAATTAGCATTTAAAAAACCTTTGAAATTCACTGAAAAAACCATAGGTTTCAGGGCGTTATAGTTATTTGGACATTTCACTCGTACAAAACCATAGAAATTCCACTGTTATAGTTAGTTCAGCTAACTATAACTCGCGCCCACAATGCACTGCTCATGATGTCACATATTACATCATTCATGGCATGGTCAGTGACATCACTGATGACATCACTGATGACATCTGAAATGACATCACTAATGACATCATCCAGTGACTGTGTGTTTCTGTAATTTTTAAATATGTTTTACATATATTCTTAGGTGTATTGAAGAATGAGTGGGTGTATAAGTGTCTGGATGGGGGATTTTACAGGTGTGTGACTGATTGTATAAGTGAGTGATTAAACGTGTCTTACTGAATGCATGGGTTAGTGACTAAACTGTGTGAATGTGTGTATCAGTCTGTCTGTTGTTGTGTAAGCTGCTACATGGGTTGGTCAGTAGCTACATGAGTGATTATATGGGTTATTGATTGTTTGCCTGAGTATTTGTATGGGAGACTGAGGGGCCGATTCCGATCTCGGCCGGTAGGGCTCCGAATCGGATTCGGATTTACCGGATCCGATTCGGAGCCCTGTTTCCCGACCGAATCGTACGCGGGTCCGGCCGAGCGAGTACGATGCAGGCACCCGCGAATTCTCCGACCGACTCGAACGCGGCTTCAACACGCTCCGACCGACTCGCATGGACACGACTCGCACCGCGCTATGGAGACGTTTCCCGGCCGGGTAAGTACGATGCGCGCCGCGAGCAGTCCGATCGACTCGCGCCGTCCGGCTCGAAAAAGCTGTCGGAGCCGGACTTTGGGGGTCCGCGTCGGACCCCCCTGTACGCGTAGGCACGCGAGTCGCACACACTGTGCCTACCTGTGCATGTACGCCGTGATGCGCATCGACGCGTACCTGCTGTAGGGGGCGCCCTTGTTCGCGTCGTGCCCATTGAGTCAATGGGAGCCCGCGTACGCGTTGTACGACCGGCTCCCATTGACTTTAATGGGAGTCCGACCGACTCAAGTCCGATGGCATGCGTGCGCATCGTACTCGTTCGGTCGGTCTGCCAGAGTCCGATTCGGTCGGAAATCTCTCCGGGTCCGGCTCGGTCGGAGAGATTTCCGGCCCGAATCTGAATCGGCCCCTGAGTGTGTGTGTGTGGGTGTGTTGGAGGTGTGTGACTCTGTGCATTGATGTGTGAGTGGTTGATTCACTGGGTGTATGGGTTCAAGAGTGCATGTGGAAACAGCTGTATGGGTGGGTGAGTGTGTGTATGGGTGTGTTGGTGAGTGAATGGATGTCTCATTGGTACATGTGTGAGTAACTACATATGTAAAAGGCAGTATATGTGAGTGATGCTGTATATAAATGAGTATATGTGAGAGTGAGTGATTGTGAGAGTGGCTGTATGGATGAGTGTGTACTTGTATCAGTGATTAAATAAGAGAGTAATTATGCGTTAGTATCTATATGAATTAGTGAGGTGGTGTGTGTATAACTATATAGGTGAGTAAATGGGAGTGTGATTGATTCTTTGCATGACTGAAAGAAATGAAATGAAATTTGTACTTGTAAAGCGCACTTATACCCCCAAAGGGGTGTCCTGGCGCTGTACGCATACCGCTGTGGAACCCTTCCTGGCTTTTCCCTGTGAAATGTCCACTCCTGGGCACCCACAAGGTGAAGCCAGGCATCCCAGCGCTGTTGGGGCCGTTGTGGAGATTAAGCAAGCTATTGCCCAGAGTTGCAGAGTGGGACCCATGATTAGAATAGGTACCGAGGCGAGAATTATCAGGTCCGAGGAAATTGAGCCCAAGACCCGCCAAGGCGGGAATTGAACCCTGGTCCCGGGCCAGATCTCTGCATCAGGGTCTGCCGCTCTAACCATTGAGCCACACTTCTCCACTGAGAGGTGTGTGAGTAACTCCATGGATGAGTGGCGGTGTGTGAGTGTCTGAATAGGTGTATGAGTGCATATCATAGTGTTGTATTGATGAGTAACTGCATGTATAAGTGAATGTTTGGGTGAATGAGTGGATGTGTGTGTAGACCTAGGAATCAAAGAGTGCGTATGTAGTAACTGGTATTGGTGTCTCGATGGTTTCAAAAATGGTAGTCTGTATTTTACAGTGGGTGTATTAAAGGTTATATTAGACTGTGAGGAGGTGCATCAGATTTTCACGTGGATGATGTCATCAGTGATGTCATCAGTGATGTCATTTCAGATGTCATCAGTGATGTCATCAGTGATGTCACTGGCCATGCCATGAATGATGTAATATGTGACGTCATGAGCAGTGCATTGCGGGGGCCCGAGTTATAGTTAGCTGAACTAACTATAACAGTGGAATTTCTATGGTTTTGTACGAGTGAAATGTCCAGCTAACTATAACGCCCCTGAAACCTATGGTTTTTTCATTGAATTTCAAAGGTTTTTTAAATGCTAATTTCTAACTATAACGTCTGTAAAACCTATGGTTTTTTCAGTGAATATATATATATATATATATATATATATATATAATATATATATATATATATATATATATATATATATATATATATATGTACATTTTATCTAATCGAAATATGTAGGTAAAGTCGCTTCAATGTCCATTTCTACAACATTCATTTCAAGCAAATTGTAGTAAAATTATGAATTCTTCCTGGATATAATGAAATGAAGCCATATAAATTTAATAGACTGTACACCCACACATGTACACGAACACTAACATGCTGCACCAGCCAATATTGCTTCAATGGCTGGTGCAGCGTGTTAGTTGTCTATTTTCATTCATGGTCTCTGTTTTTATGGAGTAAATTCACTTTATATGACTTGAAAGCAGACGTCTTTGTCTGCTCGTGGCTCTACCTCCCTCTCTAGAGTGACGTTCTCGCACAGTGTTTACTTCTATGTGCGGGTTGCCACAGCTAGGAGACCATCTTGGATGGGGATATTAAGAGAGATGTCCCAAGAACAGGATCCTCTGCAGTCCAATTAGAACGACCCCCAAACCTCAGCAGCATATCCCAATCTGCTAGTTTTGCTAAGTGCCACATAGGACTCGCTCACTTTTTTTTTCTTTTTTTAAACAAGTGCTCTTCTCAGTCTGTATAAAAGTCAAAGAATGTACAGGGACGAGAATTCAGCCAAGGTAACCTCAGATCATATATTAATTGCAACAATTCAGACAGGTGCTCTAGACAAGGCCTTATCAGATTTTCCCCAAAGTTTTGAACCATTGTAAGAGAGGACACAGAGCTCAAGATGTTATAACAGAAAACAGAGATAAACTGACATTTAATTAATCTAATTGGAATTCATTTACGTACTCAGTAGCTATCCAGAAAATGTGCCATGGTCCCTGCTCTTGTGAACCTACAGTGGGCACCAATAAGTTTGTCACACTGGTGAAAAGTGCCAAATTTAGGGAACAACATGCTACAGCTCTCCCAAAGCACAAACACCCCACACAGTGTGCTGAAAGCTGCAGGAAATCCTGCTTACAGAATATAAGTGAATGAGAGGGCACAGCCTGTCATTAAAGTTCCAAGACGTCAATTCCAATTTGTATTTTCCACTCAAACAATGGGCTTTTGTGGTGAGTGATTGGAATTATCGATATTGCTGTTACCACAGCTGCTGACAGTCACAGATCCTGACACTCTTAGGAAATTGCATCTAATGTCCCTTTTTAGGTCTCGGCAACACAGCGCAAGCGCCGTCTCGAAGAGACATGTCGTGTTTAATCTTTGGGCTTCAGCCCACCCACGGGCTTCCCATTTGCTCACTCCATTGTCTGTCTCATATTCTTTGTCACCATTTGTCCCTAGCATGCATGGCCATGCCTCTACTTCTGTTTAGCCCTCCCCCAGAGAATGGACCAAGTACTTGTAAATATCCACTGCTCCCGTTTTTAGGACCATCTTAGGACCTACTTTTTTCTTTCTTCTTCAGCACCGTACACAGTGCTGTTATATCCCGCATAGAGGCCCTAATGTAGACCCATTCGTACATGCCCTAAAATGGACGTATTCATATTTACCCTAATATGGTCATATTCGTACTTGCCCTATTATGGTCATAGTCGCATATGCCCAATTATGGTCATAACTGTACATGTCCTATTATAGTCATGATTCCTTATATAGGCATGATCTTTCACCTACATTGGTCCCAGCTAGTACACAACGAGCTCTGAGGGCTGAACGTTATCTATCCTGTGGTTTTGAATACAGCAGGGTTTTTCCCAAACACAGGCCCTCACTGTACTCATTAATTATGCATGGCTTTCTAAGAATACACCACATGCATAATATGTATGTACAAAGTTCACCCCTGACGTCTTCCTCATGTCCAATACAAACCATACTGAGGACCGAGACTCTTTAGGGTATAAATACACCACATCTTGCCCCGGTAAGATAGAGGGAACCGAGACTTCCATGCTGACACACTCACCAGAGATGCTGAGGCTCCTGCATGCAGTCGCTCCAGCTGACAGTGATCTGACACAGCCCTGACGGGGTGTCCAACTCGAGACCAGGACGGGGTCCCACACTCTCTCTATTCAGGTATGGAGGTTCGACTAAATCCTAGAAGGATTCTTGGCTCTTAGCTTTTAGACCTACACATATGCTAGGTACACTCAGGTACATCTAGTTAGGCATAGTAGGAGTACGCGCACTTGCATAATGCTTTTATATTCATGTATGAATCCATGACTATTGCAATATGGTAGAACTGTTCTATCCCTTTGCTTTTATCGTACTGCTGATCATATATCTCTGCTATTGTCTGCAGGTTACCGCAGCACATATATTTTACACTAGAATAACAACTGTTCAATAAATACTTATTGAAACGCCCAACTGTTTATTCTGTGTAACTCTCTGAGACAAACCGAATAAGTGAGCACGAGTGACTGAGCGAAAGGTAGTACATTGTTTGCACGATTCTGAGGGAATCAGGGTTGTCATGATCTAAGGTTGCCAGAAACTAATCTCTCCCCGATAAGAGGAGACACTAGTGGCACTGCGAGCTAGCTAATGCAAAACTAGGCTAACATATACGGTGGGGGTGCACGGAGTCAGTCTGCCACCAAGCCCGCAGTATATGTTATCCAAACGCGCAGGTCCTGCAGGGGTACTATAGGAGCTACACGACATGGCACCCAACGTTGGTTGGGTACTTATTTAACAGTAGAATCTGAGTAGTTCAGTCGTGCTATTCTCAGAGAACCTACTCACAAAACCCCAGAGACGTCTGGAGTGGGTGGGCACAAAATCCGCCGCAGCTGAGTAGTACGAGAATACTATTTATTGGCTGTTGGTTATTCAAGCTTGAAGGACATTTAGTTCCTAAATTGTGCATTTACACCTTATCTTAAAATTTCCTTAAACACCCTTCTTCCACTTAAAAATGGTTGAACAAGCAGAAGAAACAAGGAGAGTTACAACAGACCTCTTCGGTTTAGGAGAAGAAGACCCTGAAGATGCAATACAAATTGCACCAAATTTCTGAAGGGCAGTCCCCATAAAACTTCTAGAACACGGCTTAAGAGCCAGGGGTGGAAATGTAATTTTCGTGATTGAGGCACACGAATCCAATAAAACAGAGGTGTTCTATTCATGGGTTACATTCCCAGCAGCGAATCCAGTTACAGATGTATTTCACTACTACCTAGAAGGTGAAGCACCAGCGGACTATACTCCCTTTGAGGAATTAGAGATTCCTCTCACTTACCAGCAGCATAATTACTGGTTTAAAGGCGCCCTACCCCACGTACGAGGAAGAGCAAGATTAGGCCCGCTCGGAGGAGCAGGAGCCACATGGCCCATATTAGCAGCATACACACCGCATCCTGATATTGGCACAATGCCACAGCCAGACTTACTCGTACAACACAGAGATTTAATTAAAATCTACAGAAACCTCACACAATTTGTGATGAGGACTTTAACAGTTCAGCCTGCACCAGCTGCAGCACAAGATACTCCAGTCCAGAGTACAGTTAATAAAATAACTCCACAAACATTACACGCAATAATGGGCAAAATACCAGCAAAACGCGAACAAATCCCATTCTGGATAGCTCAGAAAATAACTCAGCTTGAAGCAGTATTCCTGAATACTACCACCTGTGATAAACACAGAATTCTAACAATCTGCTTGCCCATGGGTCTCACACCACAAGTAGAGGACTGCACCTCTTGGGGTTCAGTCTTTGCTTTAGAAACAAATAGAGGAGTAATCCCGTGGATATAAAATATCTACGAGATGAGGAGGTATCTATAGAAACAAGGAAAGATTTCCTTTTCTAAAAAGACCCCTCACTCACCAACCTAGTTGGTGACATGCTTCATCATTGGGGTCCCACCCGAATGCCACTCGGGTGTCCTTCAACACCTGATTACAGTGGAGCAGGATTATTCACAACAGTGGTGTAAGTGAGTGAAAAGGTGAGGTTAAAAATCGTCTTAATTTAACTCCCTAAAAGTTTAATACGGAGCAACAAGACAATGCTAAAAACAAATGTGAGACACCAAATTAGGTTAGATTGACCTGTGGTGTCTATATCTAAAAAAGTGATCGTGGCGGTCTACATGTTTCAACCTGTGCGTGATATTACCAGGTTTTCATCAGGACCTAGTACAATGGCCCAAGCGGTATGCACACGCTAAGGTGCACCCTACTCTGGGTCAATCGCAAGCCACACCGTGTACTTACAGTGCGGTAACCTTCCAGCCTTCTGTGAAAGGAACAATCTGAAAGTAAGGGAACAAACACACATAATCCCCGTTATTTGTGTGTCTTAGCCTTAGATGACCTCTCATACGTGGCTCAATCGTGAGCAATTCAGCGTGGTACATATCATGCTCCTTACATACCATGCGTGATCTCCATTTGGTGTGAATTCACATCTCTATGGCGTTAGTACGCCTTTATAACAAAGGTGGGAAATCCCACCCCCGTATTTTCATACAAAACATCAACCTACAATGTGCTCAATAGCGTGTGTAGGTGTCTTAATGCTCATTGAAAAATGAGCGTGGTTATTTTTGGTAGCTACGCAAAAAACAGGGCATGCGGTTTGAAATAAGCATGCATTGTCAAAGTTAGAAACGGTAATACTGCTTTAGACATGTATGAGGGGAGAAGAGGCTTACTAGGGCTTTAGTCATGCCTCATAGGCACCGTAGGGAAAGGCGCTGGCTCCAGTCAAACTCTGGGGAAGAAAAATGCATAGTATATCAGCACATACCTTTTATTGTTTGGTATCGGAATTGAGCGGAGCCTACCCGCTTGCGATCTATACTTACTACGCCAAACCATGCCGCCCGCAGTCACATCTGGATGCACCTCCTACACGGAGCCCCGAGGATCACTGTGTCGGTGCTATCGTGGTCTTTTAACCCAAAAGCAAGGCGCGGTGTTTTTCTAATGCGTGACGCGTGACGCGGTGCGGCTTGCGATTGACCCAGAGTAGGGTGCACCTTAGCGTGTGCATACCGCTTGGGCCATTGTACTAGGTCCTGATGAAAACCTGGTAATATCACACACAGGTTGAAACATGTAGACCGCCACGATCACTTTTTTAGATATAGACACCACAGGTCAATCTAACCTAATTTGGTGTCTCACATTTGTTTTTAGCATTGTCTTGTTGCTCCGTATTATACTTTTAGGGAGTTAAATTAAGACGATTTTTAACCTCACCTTTTCACTCACTTACACCACTGTTGTGAATAATCCTGCTCCACTGTAATCAGGTGTTGAAGCACACCCGAGTGGCATTCGGCTACTCGGGTGGGACCCCAATGATGAAGCATGTCACCAACTAGGTTGGAGAGTGAGGGGTCTTTTTAGAAAAGGAAATCTTTCCTTGTTTCTATAGATACCTCCTCATCTCGTAGATATTTTATATCCACGGGATTACTCCTTTATTTGTTTCTAATTCATATCCCAGGGGGACTGGGAGTATCCCTTCAAAAAAACCTCACTCTCTATTTTTGTTCAACATTGTTCAGTCTTTGCTGCCATATATACCAGAACACATGGTATCCCGTCAATAGCAGTAGTACCTGAAGTATTAAAACAGATACAAAATGAGTACGGAGCAGAGCCTGCCCTTAACTTAGGGATGAAGTTGCTAAACAACTTTGAACAGGTCTCAGCCATAATACTAGCTAACATTAAGGGGGAAGCAGCTTCAGTGGCGATCCACCAACGCCTAAGGGAGTTCAGTACAGTAGATCAACAACATGAACTACCTAAAATAATTGAAACTGCATATGCAGAATTAGGCAGAGACAGTATAGGTGGGAAAGCATTAAAACCACAACTGGTGGGCAGTCCTGAATAGGACACTACAAAGCAGACACCTACTTCTTCTAAAAAGAAGTGGGAAAATAAAAAACAACAAAAGTCTAAAGACAGCAGATCTCAATCCAGAGGTAGGTCTCCTCAACAGGAGCCCTCTGAAAGGAGGTATAACCTCAGGAATAGGGATAATATTAAAAAACCTGACAGGTATCAGGATACTGATACTCGTTCCTCTCGTTCCTTTCAGGGTTCATCAAGAAACTCCGAGAGGGAAGGATGGTCAGAACACAGACAAGAGGAGCGTACAAAGTCCAGAGACAGGCAACGCGCTGCGGACTACGCACCCAAAAAAGAAGATAAACAAAAATCAAAACCTCAGTTCAAAAAGAAGAAGGTAGCAGGTCTCAAGATCAGACATGCCCAGAATTCTGAGGACACAGCTTCTGAACGGGGAGTGGGCTCTGACGATGCTAGACAGCGCGGCAGAAGTAACGATAGCTCGCCAGAACCTGAAGGAATTTCTGGTGACAGCGGAGTTGAGTGAGTATATCACGGTGGAAACACCTGATACTCGGGTAAGTGTCCCACATAAGTTACATGAGATAACACTCCGGATGGAGGGGGACAAACCCAGAAAAGTTAAAGGTCTCTTTTGGAAAAATCTGTCATCTGGCTGTGACATTCTATTAGCAGAACAAGACTGGCCGCCAGCATTCGTCATGGAGTGCCCTAGGGGAGAAACTGTAATTTTTCCAGCCTTTTCCGACCTCGTTCCCATTCACCTAAAACATGCATATGCGCAGGAGTGGGCAGTTGCCCTAGCTCCAGCATTGTACAAAAATCATGCTGGTTGGGATGAGGATTCAACCCACCACGTGATCCCGTTAAAAGTTTCCCCAAATGCTCAAAGGCAATACCCTATAAAGCAGGAAGCTAAAAAACAAGTCAGGGAGATTCTAGACCAACTTGAATACCAGGGGGTGATAGAAAATTGCACTTCACCTATGAACAATCCTTTGTTTCCCGTAATGAAACCTGACAACACATATCGTTTAGTTTTGGATTACAGACATTTAAACACTTGCACAAAGACATTTGCAGTTCAAAATGCACACAGTGCCGCATTAATGAATAACATTGTGCGGAAAAAATACAAAACAACCCTTGATATCTCAAATGGATTTTTCTGCCAAAATATAGCGCCTGAAAGCAGGTATCTAACCGCATTCAGTGCGTTAGGGTCACAACGGCAATTTTGCCGACTCCCCCAAGGGTATAAGAATAGCCCGGGGTTGTTTTCAGCAAGAGTAACAGAGTTACTCCAAAATTTGGATGAAGAAGCATTGTCCTATGTGGATGATATTTATCTGACGGACGATGACTTAAAGAGGCACTGGACCAGGGTGAGCACCATTATTATGGGATCCGCCTCTGAGGGCTACAAATTTAATCTCAAAAAATCAAAAATTGCCCACCTCAATGTCCTATTTTTAGGGTACGAGCTGTCAAGTGAAGGAAAAAGCCTAGCAGCTAACTTTTTAGAAAAGTGTGCACTGCTCCAACCTCCAAAATCTTTAAAGAATTTACAATCAATTCTGGGATTCCTAAATTTTGGTCGAACATACATTTTGGATTACGCAGAAAGAGTAAAACCTTTCTACGACTTAATAAAACCTGATTTTTCAGTTAGACAATGGACACAGGAACTGTGTCCATTGCATTCCCTACAAGAAGACATGATAGCTTCTAAACATTTACAGACATGCGTAAACGCACAGAACTTAGTGATCCGAGTAATAGCGGGTCAATGCGGGTACACCTATTTGACTTTTAATGAAGGCGAAACAGTACCAATCGCATACAAATCACACCTGTACACAAACGCAGAGATGCGTTTCACTTCAACAAAAAAAATTCTGACAGCAGTGCAGACCGCTGTAGCAAGAGAAAGAGCTCTGGCTCAGGGAAAACGCATAATTGTCGTGACCCCTGTACCAGCTTTAGAAGCTGTTACAAAAGCTAGCATTCCAAATGCGAAAGCCTTACATCCGAGATGGATACAATGGGCTAATTCTCTTACTGCAAGTGATGTTGAATACAGATTTGATCCAAGTTTAAAAACACAGGCATTCCTGCAATACGAACAAGAATATCCTCTACCAAATGAAATTTTGCCTCTAGATCAGTATGAATACATTATTTACACTGACGGTTCTGCTCAACCAGCCATAGGGAGTAAGCAAGCTTATAGTGCGGCGTGTGCGATTGTTAAAGGTCGCATGCACGATGGAAAGGTCCATCCGAATTGCACTAAAACGCAATCTCTAGGAGACTGCACGGCTCAGTTGGCAGAACTCAAAGCACTTATACTGGCACTTGTAAACACGGAACATGAATTCCCCACACTTATTGTGTGTGATTCCTTTTACTGTGTACAGTCGTACAATGAATATTTACATCATTGGGAACAAAACGGGTTCAAAGATGCAAAAGGTGGCACAATTAAGCATAAAATGCTATGGGAACAGGTAGTGGAGTTGAGAAACGAACTACCAAGGGCTCACGTGATACATACACTGAGTCATCAGCGTGATGGCGTTCACGTTGAAGGGAATTCATTGGCTGATGAAGCCACAAAGGGGGCTGTTCGCACAGCCGCCGTAGCTGCAGTTACTCGTTCAAAGACGAGGGTAGACGGCGAGATAATGGTAGCTGTCAATGCTTCACGCAAAGGCAGCACAGCAGTACCTAAAAAATTTCCACTCAAGTACTCCTACAAGTTGGATGCACAAAACATTCCATATGCTCAGATTCCTGGAGTGGGGGACAGAGTAATACCAAATATGGATCGTAAGCTAGGCTTAATTTTAGCAGCACACGAGGGTTTGGGTTCTGCGCATACAGGCGTCACAGCCACTATTTTTTTACTGAAACAGCGCTACTGGTGGCCAGGGTTAACGAAGCAGACCAAAGACTATGTCTTGAAATGCGACATCTGCCAGCAGATGAAAGGCTCCACCGTAACACGCCCAGCACAGACACCATTACTGAAATCAGACAAACCACTCGCATGTGTGTATTTGGACCACTGCGGACCCCTACAATCAGATGGGTCCAATAAATATATCATGGTTGCAGTAGATTCCTGCTCTAGATTCCTATGGGTTTGGCCTCATCGCTCGGCTGACGCTCGAACTGTTATAAAAGATTTGCGAGTCTTTATCGGCACATACGCAGTTGGCACGTTACATTCTGACCGTGGTCCGGCGTTTAGCTCTCGGGCTTACAAAGAGGCCATGGAAGGAATGGGCGTAGCATTGCGGTACTCCTCTCCGTACCATCCCGAGGGAAATTCTGTTGTGGAGAGGAAAACCGAGACTTAAAGCAATCTTTAACAGCTAGGGTATTAGGCAAGGGCGGTAGATGGGTCGATCACCTTTATGGGGTACAGCGAGCGATCAATAACCAGCCAAGAAACTCTCTAGGGGGTGTCACTCCTTACGAGGTCCTATTTGGGATGAGAATGTGGGTACCTGATCTTGATTGTGAAGGCACAGTGGCGGATGAAAAACCATTTGATATCTATGATCATTTGGCTGTTTTACAGGATCTAAACAAATCCAGAACACAACAAGGTAACGTGCTCCAGAAACAGGCCGCCACTGAGGAAGTCAAGGCAGTAACGGCAAGACCTGTCTGGATCCCAAAAGTCGGGGATCTGGTCAGAGAGAAGATTGCTGACAAGAAAGAATTTGGGCCATCCTACAGAAAGCCTGTACCGGTCCTAGCAATCCAAGGCACAAGAACTGTACTTCTGCCGCCTCTTGCCGGAAAAAAGGAGAAGAGATTTGTCTCAATCGACTTAATCAAACCACACTATGTGGGCGATAGTAAACAGTAGGCCTCGTGGACTCCACAGTAGCAGACGCCCTCCTCTCGCTACAATCCAAGAAGTCCAAACAGAAAGACTCATCACGTTTGAAGAGCCACCTGTACGGAATGAAGGACTAAGCAACAATGCTATGGAACTCATTCCACTTCAACAAGAAATTCATCTTCAAAATGAAAACCAACTTAACAACCAAGTTGCAATAAAACCGACTACAGACATCTACGTCAACATGCCTCGTCAAGAGCAAAATCCGATTTCAACAAATCCCGATGCAATTCCAACAATTGATCGAACTGCTTCTGGCTATTTCATGAACTTTGATACGTTTTCACTGGATCCAAGCGAGCCGGAAATGACGCCAGCCAAAAAATCCCTCAAACAGAAACTCACTGACTTTTTGAACTTTTTTAGAAAGACTTACCTGGTGTCACCTTGGATTGAACTATGGTATATCACTGGGATTTTCTTTTTCTTTTCTGGCTAGGTTTAATAATAACCTTTAGTATGCTTATTAATGGACGATACCTCCAACAAAGCTCTACAGCCCAAAGACTCAATTTGATTTTAAAACCACACCAGTCTTCACATCGTGAACCAAGAGACTTGTCTTCAGTGAACATTACAGCAGTTCCTATACCGGACGGTATAGTATGGGACAAGATTGATTATGATATATTCGGTCCGACTGAACTTTTAAAGCTAAAACATGTATTTAAAATTTCTTTAAGTGATATCATTACTTCCAGTACATTTTCTGATGATTGGGACACTGAAACTGTAAATGCTATGATGTCTGATTTAGAAAAAACTGCTGCATTTCCGAACAATGAAATGTTAGAAGGTACTTCAGACTATGATACATTGTACTGTTACCAGCAATATGGTAATCATTTCTTGCACAAATCTATAACACCTAGAAATGTATTTGAGTACCACCAATGGGAACACTGCCCAACACCACCGAAAGGTAGTTCACAGGCATTTGCACAGAAATTCACATACTTCTCAGGGTTTAATACATCCGACCTAAAGTCATTTTATTATAAAGTGGCAAAAATTTCAGCTCAGAAAATTATGTTAACAAACACCAAACATATTTACTCTGCATCCTTTCTGAACCAGTTGTCTAAACAGGGTTTTGATCTATGGAAAGACACAATAGATTCCAAATCGATCTGGGGTTCTAGGGACTGTCAAGTCCAGGGAATAGAAGCACTTTTTAGAGCTTGCATCATTCCGCAGCAGATTTTATTTCTGAATGAAACTGTGCAACAGACCTACTGTCTTGGACTAGCCAAGAACAAGGAACTGAACTCACCCGGGTTTCCTACACCGTCACAGATGGGTGGGGGGCAGAATTCAACTACAAAAGGGGTAGGATTAGATGATATTCTCCAGTACAACAGATCAGATCCTGATTGGACAAAATGGCTGATTTGGCCCATTGACACGAACAAATGTCAGCAGAGATTTATGAATACAACCGAAGGGTTTAGTATCCATAGGCCAGACCCACGCTATGTACAGCGACATCAAACGGGGGTAGTGACATCCTATAGTGTTGGGAAGTTGTGCCTTGATTGGCTAGAGACCTCAACACTGACAGAAGTAAAGCACCACTTGACCTTACTGACACTTGACATGGATCTTAGAGATTTTCTATTAGGACCCAGGAAACAACGTCAGAAATGTTTCATATATGCAGGCCTTTATGCCTACTATAATGAAAACTGGAAAATATCCCAACAAGAGGCCGCAGAAAGGATACGGGAAATAGACCGTATTAACTTAGAAAAGGCATTAGCTGTAGAGGACCATCAAGCATCGCGGCAGGAGCCGCGTTAATAGCTCGCGCCAGCCGGTGCTTTAAATTCCTGACCTGCCTCCCGCAGCGCGGGGATCTCTCGTGGCTGCCAAAAACCACCGCTGCCATCCCGTGTTGCTGACCAGGCAGGGGGAGGACTGCCAGGACCATCCAGCATCGCGGCAGGAGCCGCGTCAATAGCTCGCGCCAGCCGATGCTTTAAATTCCTGACCTGCCTCCCGCAGCGCGGGGATCTCTCGTGGCTGCCAAAAATCACCGCTGCCATCCCGTGTTGCTGACCACGCAGGGGGAGGACTGCCAGGACCATTCAGCATCGCGGCAGGAGCCGCGTTAATAGCTCGCGCCAGCCGGTGCTTTAAATTCCTGGCCTGCCTCCCGCAGCGCGGGACAAGCCCGTGCCAAGGGCGGGCCCGTCTGAGCCCGTCAGAGACCGAAGGAGGCCGGGCTGGGCAACCCCTCTGAGACCTGTTATTTCCTACCATCTGTGACTCCTACGTGGTAAGCAATATAAAGTTAGATAAACATCACCACGGTTAATATCGATGATGTCCAAACACACTGCCCCGCCTAGTTTGCGCACTACTACCACTATTGATAGCATGCTGGAGAGAGCTGTCAATATCGTCAGCACTGAAATAGAACTGACAGAGAGACGTTTGTCCCTGGGCTTATCAAGTTCGCAAATTTCCCCTCTAGTTGCAAACAGGGATCTCCTTAGCCCTACCCAGCCGCCGTACCCACCATCTGAGCTCAATATGCACTTGTCAGCTCAAGGAAATTGGCTGGCTGCTGAGGGAAGTAATAGCATTGGGGACACAAGGGGAGTCAAGGATCCTGTTGTCCCAACACACAGCAGGGATTTTGCCAATTTTGAGAACATTTCTCCGAACCCAGAAATATCCGGGGCTAAGAGAAAAAGGAAACTAACCAAACCAACCTGTCCTAAGAGGAAACAACCCCCACGTTCGAAGATGCAGAGCACCGCTTTAAGCACATGGATCCAGGGCCCGGCAGCTATAGTTGATACAGTCGACACAGCCTCTGTCAGCGCCCCTATTGACTTAACCCCTCTTGAGTCGTCAAATCGCTCAATCTCCACTCAGACTGAGTCTTTACCAGCAATTTTTAATAATTTTACACTCGGGGACACAGCAATTGACATTATTATAGACACGGTCAAAGAGAATGTCAGGGAGCTTGTTGACAGGAATTTTACCACACTCTGGAAACGCCTGGATCGCTTAGAATCCTTGTTCAATAAACTAAGTGTGCCTGGTAGTACCTTTAGGCCAGTATCCCAACAGGGAGGGGCCCCTAATCAGCAACCAGCAAGTAGAATAGAACCTGGGTTGACACAGGAAATTGTAACACATGATCAGCGTCCTATGGTAGATTCGTGTAGGACCTGCCATCAAGCAAAAGGATGTTCTGTTCCTAAGCACCCAAACCACCATGTCACACTTTTAAAACCTAGCGACCCTTTTAGTCCACACGTACCGAACCAACAAGTCAACAACGCTTCTCCTTTAATCTTTGCACATAATGCTCATCCTGCACATGACACTAAGACCGCTGCCACTAAGCCCAAAGATAGCGAGTACACTGAGGGTAGAAATGATGTGTTAAATCTACCTCCGGCATCTTGCCCTTATGTTTTGATCCTTGCAGGAGTCCCACCAATAGGGAAAAACCAGCCTGAATCTTGGGACCAATTACGAAATAAATGCACTGACTGGTTGATCAAACATAAAGGGTTTAGTGCCGGTAACATCAATGACATCATAATGGTGCGCAGGGTGGGCTGGGTTGGATCATCAGATAAAACTATGGAGGGCGACTGTGTCGTCATCAATTTTCGGCGACCGGCTTCTGTAAGATTCATATTATCATCAAAAGAGTGCACCAATGGCATATCCACTGATATTTGGTCACTACCTCTTGGTTATTTTTACAAGCCAAATCCTAGACATAACATACCGGATACCAATTTGCCCCTGACGCAAAATAGATTCACGGCCCTCTCTGGCCTGGACAGTTTAGATTGACTGCAGCCCACAATAACATCTACTGAGCCATCCCTTTCTATAGCCACATTGGTCCCCACTATAACTGACAGCCCGGAGACACACGATCTGCGGGTGCTAAGTTGGAATATTGCCGGGCTGGCATCTAAAATAGCCATTGAGGATTGGGTAAAGATGGTAAACACATTTGACGTACTGCTATTCCAAGAGACCTGGGCAACAAAAGAACTGTATCTTGAAGGGTTCGAATGTTTTAATGTTATGGCAGACACCTCGACATATGGGAGACCGTCAGGCGGCCTCTCTATCTGGGTTAACATTTCTTCGGGAGGCACTGTTAAAATTATTCCTACACATAGAACTAGTTTTCAGGCCCTGATATATACATGTGGGATCTCAATCTGTTTTATTAATTTTTATAATAATGATTTTTTATCCGAACCTAATTTGAATTTTGTGAATCTTTTTAACTTTGTCTCAGAGATTCAAGACTCGATGAGGTTACATAAGTTAGTTGGAATCTGTTTGGGTGGTGATTTTAATGCCAAAATTTCAGGGGTAAACTGGGCAGGTGCTGCTTATACATTGCAAGCACCCCCATGCAGAAGGGGGACTGAGTTACTGGGCTATTTACCAAAATATAATCTACTCAATGTGATGGATATTGCTAATATAAACCACTGCAACAGTCACCCATTACCAACTTATAGAGGACGTGGCTGTGCCTCAGTAATAGACTACGTCTTTATATCAGACGTACTGGAAGATCTCATGGTCAAAGCCGAGGTTATGTATGGGGTTATGTATGGGGACCATAACCCTAACTTTGTTACACTCAGGGTAGCCCCCAAACCCGGCCCCCCCAAGGAACCAGGGGCCTGTAACTTAGCACCCTCGACAGACAATTTAAGAATTATAAGAAAAGGTATAGATAACCATAAAGTATTTTCAAAAATGCTGTCAACATATCAACTATCCGTTAACAGCTGCCTGTCGTTAACTGACCCTAACCCTGAGGTAGTCACTGCTTTTACCGACTTATGCACAGGTGTCAAACAAATAATCTCAAGACCAGTGTCAAACAGTAACAAAAAATGGTTTAACACCACATGCTCACAGGCAAATAGAGAGCTTCGGGCAGCTATGAAAGCGGCACCAAGGGATGTTAACCTTATTAGATCATTGAGGAGCCAATATAAAAAGGTGGTCAAGGAGAGAAAAGAGGAAATCTTGAAAGAACAGTGGAACAACTTGGCATGCGCTGCAAGACTCAATAACACAAATGGCTTTTGGGCAGCGGTTAAAAACATGAGAACCAGGGCCCTTTCAATCACCCCGATAAGCTGTAACATATCTGCTGAAGCATGGGAAGCGCATTTTTCTAAAATATACACAGCTCCGTCTGACAATGGGGACTATAGCGACATCCACCCTGTGTCAAGAATACATATAACGCTAACTGAAGTCGAGGATGCCATCGATCAGAGTTTAGGGAACAAGGCCCCCGGCCCGGATGGTCTTCCGATTGATCTTATAAAGTATAACACAGAGTTTTGGGCACCCCTTCTTCTGAACGTTTTTAATAACTTAACAAACTCTCATATTCCCGAAACATGGGCCTCTAGTATAATCGTCCCAATATTTAAAAAGGGGGACAGATCCAACCCGAGCTGCTACAGACCGATCTCCCTGATCGATAATACTCTTAAGATACTTGGTAGGGTATTATTTAATAAAATCAGGTCTTGGGCGGAGGAGGGAAGCATTTTAAATAAATGCCAGTTAGGCTTCAGAAGCAACCTGGGAACCGTGGAACAATGCCTTAATCTCAATCTAATTATAGGTAAATATACAATAGCCCGGCAATCCCCAATCTACCTGGCTTTTATGGACCTGACCTCCGCCTTTGATTTTGTTAATAGATCGCGTCTTTGGGCATGCCTCTTAAGATACGGGCTGGACGAGGATTTAGTTCATTTTTTATCGTATCTACACAGGGATTTAAGGGCAAGGGTTAGGATTAGTATGGCTGGGGAAGTATCAGGGGACATACCCATTGGTAGAGGGGTCAGGCAGGGGTGTGTACTGGCCCCTCTCTTATTTATTTTATATATCAATGAGCTGCATAATACATTATCAACTCTGAATACAGACGTCACAATGATCAATGGTAATAAACTCCCTGCCCTGTTGTACGCGGATGACGCGGTTATAATGGGTCGCACCCCGAACTCTCTCCGCATTTTAGTTAGGGGTTTTGTTGATTTTATGAATGGATTAGATCTTTGTACTAATTTTAAAAAATCTTTTTAATGTGTTGTGGCCCCAAAAATATCCTATTAAAGTTATTAATTTAGGTTCAGAAAAACTGATAAGCACTTGCACTTTCCCCTATTTGGGCTTAGTATTCTCTGATAACGGTTCTTGGGCGGCCCATTCTGCACATGGCCGGAGTAAATTCTCAAAATCTGTTAACTCAGTTTTGAGTCTTCCCCAACCTAGAAGATCTGAGGTAGTGCTATCTTTACTGAAAATATATAAAACTCAGTGCCTACCCATAGTAACATATGGGGCAGAGATATGGGGACACACAAACAGCAACAGCACCCAGATCGAGGAAAATAGATTCTGCCGGAGAGTATTGGGGGCACCGATCTCTTCATCATCCTATATTTGTCACAGAGAGTTGAATTTGCCATATGTGGAAGATTATATCAGGTCCCGCCCGGCCGTATTTTGGTTGAAAGAATGGCAAAATCCAGCGGCAGCACTGACCAGAGAAATTATAACTGACTGCCTTAAATGTGATAAGGGCATTGACATACCATGGTTGGCTGCTGTCGGGGCTAGTTTGACTAGTATAAATCTTGCACATATTTTTACAAACCCAAACCACTTGGAAGGCATCAATAAAAAGATTATTCAGAAGGCCCTGTATAAACATTATGAATGTACTAGGTATGAACGAGAATTCCCGAAATCTACAGTATTTCGCTATATATCCACGGTAGAGGGTGACGTCCCCCGCCCATACCTGCCAGCTGGTTATCTTCTAGAAGCTATTAACCGCTGGGATCGTAGTTTGCTCTTCCGCCTTAGATCAGGCACCCTAAAATACTCATTGTGCTTCCCCTTAGGCTTCAACACCAACCTTGAGCAAATGCCATGTTATTGTGGCAACCGTGGAAACCAATCTATGTTACACTTTATATTCTTTTGTAACTATTACCGAAAATACAGCATGCAATTATTGATCCCTTATTTTAAAGCCCTGGGTATTGATGATTTTAGGGTAGCTTATAGTGTCATTCTTAAACTTGATGGGGAAAATTTAATTCTTCGTGTTTGCACATTCTTGAAAATGGCTGTCCGCTCACACGCCTCTGTGGACATTATTTAAGCAAAACTTGAGTGTACTTTTATTACTGTTCTCCCCTTCGGATTAGCATTTAAACTTGGACTCTGGTTGTCGTAGAACGCACTTTAATGACTGATACCTGTCATAATACATGCACTTTACTCATTATGCTGCTATATTTTTATGAAATATCCTATTTTTGCTGTGTCGTTTTTTTTTAACAATTGATATGATATTATCGCATCTATTGTATTAAATTAGGTATTTATTGTATGTTTTAAATTAGAATATATCAATATATTTTTTGCTGGTACTTTGCTCTGTACTTTTATGGATATTTTGTATATCCGAATAAAGGAGATTGATTGATTGATTGTAGTGGATAATGGGTTAACAACTTTTACCTCCAGGATTTACTCCTTAGGCAACATTGTGTCTTCGGCAATCGACATATTAGAACAAGATCTGGCCTTGTTACAACACGGGCAATCTCAACTACGTTCTATTATGATGCTAAGCTGGATGCTACAATCTTTGCGTGCAGGCTATGTGCCATGGCGTTTTATAAACACCACGTCTCTGTTTTCAGAACACAATCTAACAGATAAACAGACAGAAATAGCACAAAGGGGAGCCAAATATACAATGCTGCGTATTGAGAAACTGGAAAGGTTACCATTCACTGTAGCCGAATCACCATCAACAGAATGGCTAATTCATGGCCAAATCACTCTGCCGGTCACTACTTTTCAGTTCCAATATTGCCTTGAGCAAAGGCAATCAGGCAAATATGTGAAAATGGGTAAGGGATACATCAAGGAAACTTGGGAGTTACCATATAGATACCGATGCCGGAATGGGGATCGAGAAGTGTATCTGAGTGGTTCAAACTGCAAGAACGCTTTAAGCGGTTCTCTCATGTGTCAGGATATTTCTCTACACGGAGACTGCAGTGGTTCAGTGGCGAACTTATCTTGTCACATGTCAGGGACCCCAGCGGCCATCATCACGCCGGTTTTCCAGCTGCTCTCGAATGGGAGTTACTTAATGCTAAATGATCAAGGTTGCTGTGGGATGCTTCCGGGCGTCGCATATCTAGTCACTGTTAACTCCAGGGTTACTTGCTGTATGCAAGTACTGTTTCCACCACTGAACACAGTCAGGGAGGCGCCGCTATGGCCTTCGCTGAATGTTTCTTTTATTCAATTTGATACTCTGAGCAGATTGAAAGCCATGCTTTTACAGCAACCCGTGCCCTTAACCTCCGCTCGAGAAACCTATGAACTTCAAGTTGCAAGGACCTCGACCGAGATACAGGCACTCATACGTACAAACTGCCCCATTCCATGGGACGTATCTTTAATATGTCCGATACGAGCGGAATTGTACACCTATTTAAGACCATAGGGTCCGGACTGTTAAACACCTTTCAGACAGTCCTCGGAGTCATCCCAAATTTTATACACTCCGTATTGGGAAGCTTATTTGGAGGATTCCCGCTTATCCTGTTCCTAATCGCAGGAATCCTGATTCTAATATTGCTGCTACGCAATGGACGGCCCACTTCCCGAGGGAATGGTGAACACGCTCCTGGAGCGGAAATACCGTGAACGCATGGTACGACTTCTGGGCATTTCTTGCCTGCGAGAACTCAATGCCTCCTGGTTTCTATCATTTAGACCAGTCTGGGTAGACTGCATCTTACCTGTTCTTCGATGCCTGTTCTGCGAGGAAGAATGCACGTTGGATCTCTGTCTAACGTTTCCATCGGATGCGCCTCCGGACACGGATGCAATACTGGACCCCATAAAGGCCCATGCTCTGCGTTGTCCTCAGCGGCTTCCAATTCTGATTAACGCATTCCTGGAGAATCCACAGGTGCCGTTTGCTCCTGCTGGGTTAGGTGACTCCTCCACAGGCACCCAGGTAACAACTGCCGCACAAGCTGCCGCAGCTTCGTCTGTTGGCAGTGCTACATTCCAGCTATGTGCGATTGACGTTCTCTGTGAGGCGTTGGATTTGTCGTCTGCAGCAGCTAACACCGATGATGTAGTGCTTCCCAGCCAGGACACTTAATCTCGAATAGGCTCACTGCGTCCTGGGAATGAATTCGGCTTCTTTGCTCGTTTCAAAACAAACGATCTAAATTTGGAACATTTTCTTAAATTGACACTTTCGCTTAAGACAAGCATGGTCTTCTACTGCTTATGGTAATGCAACTTTTATAGAAGAGACAATATTGATTTTTTCAAGTGGCAACTAGAAATTGCTGAATTTTAATATTTCTTTTCCTAAACACCTCATTTTTTAACGATTTTTCAGAACCATGTTTTTACTTGCTTTTAAAAATATTTTTAAATTGTCCAGATTTTAAGTATGGTAATTTTTATCCAATTCGGAAGAGGAGTGGGTGTTATATCCCGCATAGAGGCCCTAATGTAGACCCGTTCGTACATGCCATAAAATGGACGTATTCATATTTACCCTAATATGGTCATATTCGTACTTGCCCTATTATGGTCATAGTCGCATATGCCCAATTATGGTCATAACTGTACATGTCCTATTATAGTCATGATTCCTTATATAGGCATGATATTTCACCTACATTGGCCCCAGCTAGTACACAACGAGCTCTGAGGGCAGCACATATATTTTACACTAGAATAACAACTGTTCAATAAATACTTATTGAAACGCCCGACTGTTTATTCTGTGTAACTCTCTGAGACAAACCGAATAAGTGAGCACCAGTGACTGAGCGAAAGGTAGTACATTGTTTCCACGATTCTGAGGGAATCAGGGTTGTCATGATCTAAGGTTGCCAGAAACTAATCTCTCCCCGATAAGAGGAGACACTAGTGGCACTGCGAGCTAGCTAATGCAAAACTAGGCTAACATATACGGTGGGGGTGCACGGAGTCAGTCTGCCACCAAGCCCGCAGTATATGTTATCCAAACGCGCAGGTCCTGCAGGGGTACTATAGGAGCTACACGACAGTGCTAGTACTTTTACCAGCTCCGTCTGCTCAAACCCACCTTCATGCCCCATCCACCAATCACCCTCTCCCCCATCACTGCTTTTCCTATCGTTGCTGCTTTTTGTTTCCCCACCTCCTCCCTTCCGTAGCTGCTTGTTCCCTGGCACCTCACAGTGCTTGCCCCGTTCACAAATCACCCCTTCCTCCGTCAATGCTTTTCCCTTTGTTGCTGTTTTCCGTTTCTCCCACCTCCTCCCACCCGTCTCTGCTTGCTCCCTCACACCTCCTGGTGCTTGCTCCATCCACATATCACCTCCTCCCCCGACACTGTCACTGCTTTAAACCCCCATTGTAGTCTGTTTTGTTCTAGTGAGTAGGGGTGTTCTGCCTTTTAACGTCATGTTTGTGTATAGCTGGCGTGCTGATTGGAGCATGTGTGCAAGGCTGCTACTTGGCACACGTGTAGTCTCTGTTTATTTTCTGTGCGTGTGGGTACTAGGTGTGTGTGTGTGTTTACAGCATATGTTGTCATTCGGCAATGGTGGCTATAGCTGGAAAGTCCAATCTCATGTGAATCAGGTATGCGTTCTCACAAGGCATGTCAGAGCTTCTAAAGTACCTGTGTCTTCTGCTGTAATTGCATAGCCAAGTTTCTCCTGTGCGAAATTATTTAACTGTTCTTGTCTCACCTTGTTGATTCTTATTTCATAGGATGAGACCCTTTTTATCAAATTTCTCCCATCTGGACACTGTCTTACTTTTTCTGCATTCACCAGTGAAGTGTTTCAGTGTGCCATTGTTGCTTATTTTGAATTCTCTTCAAAGGAGCCAAGCTGACTCCTCATGTCATCAAAGTCTGCCTGTCCCTCAGTATCCAGGGCAAAAGAAGTCCTTTTAATATGGTTGCCGATGCGATGTATTTCCTCATGTTCACTACTTTAAACCAGCCTAACAGTGTGATTCTTTCTGTTTTTTGTGCAGTTTTATATAGCACCAACACCACCAAAAGGTAGTGGAGGCTTTACATTAGCACCAGTTGCTTTTTTATTTGCAGTTTTATATAACACCAAAACCAGCCGCAGGTATTGGAGCGCTCTACATTAGCACCAGTTCCTTTACACAAGGACACATTCATTTTTGTAGGCAAGGGGAAATTAAGTGATTTGCCCAGAATCAAGGATGTTAAGCTGATGCCGAATCTCAAACCCGGTTTCCCAGCTCCATAGTCGGCAGCTGTGGCCCTTACGCCACATCCTCTCCCAAGAGGACGCCACATCGTCTCTCTAGCCTCTGCCTCACTTCCACATTTTGTGATTACTGGCAAATGACTTAATCTTCCCGTGGCTGCCCGCATTTGCTGTTGGTTGCCTGTCCAAGTCCCGCCCCTTGCTGCTTGCCACCGCTGAACTCCGTTGCACAGATCCTCCTCCACCAACTCTGTTCTTCACATTTTATTATGCAGCTTTATGTAGCGCCAACACAACCCGAAGGTATTGGAGCGCTTTACATTAGCACCAGTTATTTTTTGGTGAAGTTTTATATAACGACAACACCACCCGAAGATATTGGAGCACTTTACATTAACACCAGTTATTTTTTACGGGGACACCGTAAACTTAGGCAAATCACTTAATCTCCCTTGGCAGCCCGCATTTGCTGTTTGTTGCCCATCAACCTCTCGCCCGTCATTGCATGGCCATGCTGAATTCCTGTTGCACAGATCCCTCTCCCCTCAAATTCTCTCCTCCCCTGACTCTGCTTTTCACATTTGTTTTTTTTGTGTAGTTTTATGTAATGCCAACACCACCTGAAGGTATTGGAGCGCTTTACATAAGCACCAGTTATTTTACACAGGACACATTCATTTTTGTAGGCATGGGGCAATCAAGTGATTTGCCCAGAACCAAGGATGTTAAGTTGATGCTGAAACTCAAACCAGCTCCATATTCGGCAGCTCTGGCCCTTATGGCACATCCTCTCCAAAGAGGACCCCACTTTATCTCCCTAACCTCAGCCTCAGTTCCACATTTTGTGATTATGGGCAAATTACTTAATCTCTTTGTGGCTGCCCGCCTTTGCTGTTGGTTGCCCGTCCACATCCTACCCATCGCTGTTTGTTCCAGCTAAACTCCGTTGCACAGATCTCTTTCTCCACCGACTCTGTTTTTCATATTTTTTTGTACAGCTGTATGTAGCGCTAACACCACCCGAAGGTATTGGAGCACTTTACATAAGCACCAGTTACTTTTTTTGTGCAGTTTTATATAGCGCCAACACCACCTCCAAGGTATTGGAGCGCTTTACATTAATGCCAGTTACTTTTGACGAGGACACTGTAAACTTAGGCAAATCACTTAATCTCCCCACATTTACTGTTGGTTGCCCGTCAACCTCTAGCCAATTACTGCTTTTTTTGTGTAGTTTTATGTAACGCCAACACTACCTGAAGGTATTGGAGCAATTTACATTAGCACCAGTTACTTTACACAAGGACACATTCATTTTTGTAGGCATGGGGAGATTAAGCGACTTGCCCAGAATCAAAGATGTTAAACCGAAACTCAAATCCGGTTTCCCAGCTCCATAGTCGGCAGCTCTGGTCCTTTTGCCACAACCTTTCCCAAGAGGACGCCACATTGTCTCCCAGCCTCAGCTCCACATTTTGTGATTACGGGCAAATGACTTAATCTCCCATTGGATGCCCGCATTTGCTGTTGGTTGCCCGTCCACCTCCCGCCAATCGCTGCTTGCCCCGTTGCACAGATCCCCTCCTCCACCTACTCTGCTTTTCGGATTTTTTTCTGCAGCTTTATTTAGCGCCAACACCACCCGAAGGTATTGGAGGACTTTACATTAGCACCAGTTACTTTTTTGTCCAGTTTATATAGCTGTTAAAACACAAACAGTACTTGTTTATTTTTTTTGCATGATCCATTTTCCATCTTGCCATAGAGCGAACACAAAGCCGATGGAATTTGAGAGCTTTAAGGGCTCACCAGTTACACTTCATAATAACACATTCATTTTTGTCACTGATCCTGTTTCAATTAAGGTATTTTTCCCCCTTCATTGTTGCTTCCTCCCGCCCTCTCCCACCATTGCTTGCCCATCTCGCCTTCCCTTCCTGCTTCCCTGCTTGAACCGTTGTCCCTCCAGTACCTCCCTCGTCGTGGCTGCTTTTATTTATTTAATTTTTTTGCACGATCTGATGGTATTGGAACACTTGTTCCATTCTCCATCTTTCCATAGTGCTAACACCAGCTGATGGTATTGGAGAGCATTAAGTGCTCACCAGTTACATTACACGACACATTCATTGTCGTACACAGGGGGAAGCATAAGTGATTTGACCAGAATCACAAACTGTTCAGCCGACTCGAGATTCAAAACAGGTTCCCCAGTTCCCCTGTTGGCAGCTCTGTCCATTACGGCACATTCTCACTTCACTTCAAACCTCGCCAACTATTTCTCACTATCATTTCCACATTTGTTCAGCAAGACCCCGTCAACACCGAACAAGCATTGGTAAAGCCAATAGATTTTGGCAATGCCCGAGTTATTGCCCTTGTCAATGTGAATGTCTTTTAGCCATGTTGTCTAGTAGTACATCTGCTGTTAAGCATGGCTGAAAGACACTGAAAAAAGTGATATGATGTGGCCTGCGCAGGCCATGTCATAGCGCTTTTTTGGGTTAGGAGGGGCAGGACAATAAACTCAACATGAGGGGTGAAGAGACTTGGCGTGGGCTCAACATCCTGTGCTTCTGGACTTTCAGTGACTTTCAGCCATGCTGAACAGCAGCTGTGCTGCTAGACAGCATGGCTAAAAGACATTCACATTGACAAGGCCAGTAGCTGGGGCATTGTCGAGACCTATTGGCTTTGCCAATGCTCGTTATATTAGTCATTACAGTAATAATTTATTCCGCTGTTATGCCTCGGTTGCAGTTTTGAAAACTGAATCATTCAAACTGTTAAATTAACAATGAGGTATTTAGCTGTTTAAAAGCTCACAGTGTGAATATTTAAAACATGCAGAAATAATAGATGTGCCGTGTGAGAGAAAGGACAAAGGAAGTATTTTGTAGACATACGTTATGATTGTCTTTTACAGAAAAAGTTATAACCAACACATGCAATCCCTGTACATGCAGACAGGTTGCCACACGGCCTAACTGCCAAAACAGTAAGCGCTTGACGTCGTGAAGGTAAGGTATACTCTGTGCATGCGGCTTTCGATGGGCGCACCTTAGCCCCCCTCCACGCCCAGATGAATTTAACATTCTGCTCATTGCTTATATTTCTTTTACTTTCAAATCATCTTTTCGGAGCTCATTAAATGTGTCTTCCATTTTCTCTGTCCCGATGGAGAGGAGGTAGAGAAGTGAACAAGATGGCTCCCTAATTTCTCAGCGATGGCAGAGGAGTCCCTCAGTAAACAAATGTAAAAGTCTGTGATATCCACAGTGGAATAAAACTATTGATGAGCGAGGGTAAACCTGGAGACATATATTTCTACAGATGAGAAGAAGAACCTTCCACACACCTAAAAAACACCACCTGAAGTTACCTGAATTACCACCACACGCCCCAACAACAGGCAAAAAATGACAGAATGGTGCACTTAGGCATTAGTTTGTGCAGATACTTATGTTGGACTTTAGTGAAGTGCAGGCCAAGGAGTGTAAGGAATGGGGTACTACACACAGGAGTCGGAGGACTACAGGAGGACATTCTTGCATTCACAAGGGTGTGTTTTCTTGCACTTAAACTGACAAAAGGCAACCAATAAATGAAAATTTATGACCAATTCTTCTGCAACACGCACATTTTTGTGGAGGGAGGGGTGAAATGGGTAGGGCACAAAATGACGGACAATAATTTCTGCGAATAAATGATATTCAGTAAGCCAGCAGGGCAGTGTGTCTGTTCGAACTGAGCTCTGTAAGAAAGACAGTTTAGCCTCTGGGTATCAGTTTAAATCCTTTCAGAAGTGTGATAACTAATGAGTGAGACACTGGGCCACTTAGCAATGTGGACAGGCAAATGCAATATTTTCTTTAATTGAGTGTGAGTGTGGAGGTGACTACAATTTATGCAAAACAGGGACAGATCCTGCAGCTGTGGCGTTTCACTGTAGCATGACCCAATGACCTTGGAATGACCATAGGCCAATGGTTCGACTTTTGACGAGAGAAACGAATAGCAGGGAAATGTAGTCATTCTAAGGGGCATATTCTCAAGGAACTATCGCCGAGTTAACAGCACTTTATCTCAGCCAAAGTCGTGATAAAGTCATCGCCCCATTCACAAGCTGGTGCAAACAGCCGATACCACCAGTTTACCTGCGATAGCAGCCGCAAATGATATGCAGAGTAGGCGTTCCCGTGCAAAAATCCGCGACAACACCACAACGCAAAATTCTCAACGACCAGCCAGATCGGCGATAAGATCACAAAACATGCGATAAGGCACGTTAGCAGCAGGAAATTAACACCTGCTCTGACCTGGTGCAAAGTCGAACGACAACCTGCACCAGAAAAGGGAGCCCAGCCCACAGCCACACTTGAAGAACAACAGATGCCATAGAGCTACTCATCTTGCAGCTCGGAGCCCCAACAGGGCCACAACACCCACCGCCACCACACCCAGGCCCGCCAACCCCCCAGGACCAGCACGGAGGCAGCGCAGACAAAGACAGCGGACCTTCAGGAAACGCACCAGCCTCACAGACTTGACACCAGAGAATGTCATTGCCCACTACAGACTCAAAAGGTCAACCATCCTCCGCCTCCTGACCATCATTGCCCACAGGCTGATGGTACCAACACAGTGGACAACCAAAATCCCACCTCAGACAAAGCTGCTGGCCGTGCTGCACCTGTTGGCCTCTGGGACATTCCAACCAACAACTGCCAGAGTCGGAGGAGTCTCACAGCCAGCCCTATCCAAGTTCCTCACACCTGTCCTGGATGCCATCAGCAGCTTGGTACCCCAGTACCTATACTTCCCCCACACTGCGCAGGAACAACTGGAGACCAAGCAAGGCTTGTATGCCATAGCCGGCTTCCCGCACGTGTTGGGGGCAATTGACTGCACACATGTCCTACTTGTGCCCCCTGCCGACACTGCACACAATTACCGCATAAGAAAGCACACGCATTCCATCAATGTGCAGGCAATAGTCGACCACCGGGGACTCTTCACCAATGTCGTCGCAAACTACCCAGGCAGTGTGCATGAATCATACATCTTCCGACTGTCCATCATCAACCGGCGCTTCCAGGATGGCACCTACGGAAATGCAGTGCTTGTTGGTAAGTACCAAATGAACACACCACACACCTCAAATCCACAATCATGCAACTCACAACCCTGGGAATGCATATGTTACAAACACACATACAACATGCCCACCCACCAGACATGACTGCACAACGTACTGCGGAAACCTGGGCTAGCCATGTACATGAGCCATCACCGGCATGGCACCTCAGCCACACAATAGCAGTATGCAGGGAGAGGTGGGAAGCAGGCATGTTCGAAGGAGGCAAGTGACCCATGAATGAAAATGCACAGAATGCCAAGTGTGGCGTGGAAGTGCTGGACAGACTGCAGTATGCAGACCACAGACATATCCATGTCGACATATACTGCTGGTGGTGGTAGTGTTGTGGAAAGTGGACGCAACCATGTCACCCCAGCCAGTGGGGAAGGTCTCGGAAATGTAGCCTGTGACGGCCCACCCTGCAAGCGTGTGCGGAGTGGGCTGGCCCGGCGTACGCCAGGCCAGCGTAGGGGTGTGAATAAAAAGCACGTAGCTCTGGGCGTGGTTCTCTTCCGGAATGCCCAACGTGTCTGCCAGGGCGGCGCCTCCCACCCCGCCACGAGGCCGACGCCGTCGCCGAGAGCAGTGTGGCCGCGATCCTGTGCGTCCACCGCATCCCGGGCCGCTGGACCCTGAACCAGTCCCGCCCGGCCGTGCGCATCCAGGCCTCACTGCTCATCTGCCGACACCGGCGTGTCCCCAAGAGGGCCCACCACGTGCCTGCGCTCGCACCAAGCCAGAGGCCCTCGAGCTTGGCAGCCTCCTCAGACCACCACGGCCTCCGCGGGCACGGCTCGCAGTACTCCTCTGTCGTTGACGTACTCCACCGGCCTACACAGCGGACAAGTAGGCCACATATTTGGAACTGAGTCTTGATTTGTCAATTGCAGACTTCATGTCATTGTACAGGCCTCATCGCAGACTGCATCCCCTTCCGGCTCTGGTGCCACTGACTCTGTGCCACGGGAGTCATGGACACTCTCTGGTGGGACTCTGGTGGCGTCAGAGTCTATGGCCAGGGGGTTGTCTCCATCATCATGCAGCTGATACTGACATCATGGGGAAAAGGAGACTGTAGCATTCAACTCCTCCATATTGCCTGTTTCTGCTTGCTTCTGCCCTCTGCATCATGCCCTGGATGGACACCTTCCACTGTCCCCCGTAACACTCTACGACACTCTCCTTGGACATCAATGTGTGCCCGCTCAGCTCACCTGGCCCTACCTCAGTGCATCGCAAGTCACCGTCCCGTGGCGGTGTGCCTGTGCAGGCCACTGTGCATCCGGGGCCAACAACTCTGTGCAGCTCAAGTCTTGGAACCTTGCTGTTTGTACTTTGAACTTCTGATTGTCTGATCACTGTTGTAGTTGTTGCCAGCACCAACCAACCCCGGAGGGGTGGCGTACACTACCCAACTCCCATCCAGCACAGGCGTCACTGGACGTGTGGCCCTGGCAATAAAAGGTGCCCGGCGCGCGTGCCCGTAGCCAGTTCCACGGATAATCTCAGTGTGTCCGTGTGGTCATTATGTATGCATGTGGGCCCCGGGCCATACCACATTACGTTGTGCCATGTGCAGCGGGCGCAACCTAGTCACCTCAGGCAGTGGGGTAGACCTGGGACATGTGGCTGTGTCAGACCACCCTGTGAGCGTGAGGGAGTGGACCTGCGTACGGCAGTACAGCGTAGGGGTGTGGTCATTCCACAGGTGGCTCTGGGCGTGGTTAAGTTTAGGCCTTGCCAGGGAAGTAACTAATGCGTGTGTCTCAGGTGTAGTGTCGGCGCCACACGTCACGCAATATTCAATGTTGCCATGTAGCATGCGCCCGGAGTACGGGCTTGGCCGAGGGGTAGATGAGGGTGCGCAGGCCCGCTGGGGGTCAGGGATCAGACATGCCAACTGTTGTGTGTGTCGCTATTTCCGCAGCATAAGCCAAAGGTTTACCCTCGGCCGCATGACGAGTTCAGCCAGGCATGAACTCTACATCTGTGTCCGCCCTGTCTTTACCATTGCCCTACACACACGTGTCCGTCCACCTTCAGCGCAGGACATCACTGTGTCGTCCTCAGGCTTGTGGACATGCGCAGACAGGCATGACAATAGTGTGCCTTAGGGGTGCAAGTGATGCAACCGCGCTGCGCACTCTGGTGAATATGCTCGGGGGGAGGGAGAAGCGGCATTGAGGCTACGTAATCCACATTGATGCCGCTCATTTGCAACAAGCAGTACATGTCATGCAGGAATCACAAAGTCACACATATCACACACCAATGAACCAGTGAGCCTGCCAACACATCATGCCGAACCAACTATTGACGCATGTCTCTCTGCACTGTCACAGGTGACCAAGGATATGCACTCTGCTCTTGGATGATGACACCCCTCCGAGCCCCGAACACACAGGCCCAGAGGCAGTACAATGCGGCCCACAAATGCACCAGGTGCATCGTGGAACGCACATTTGGTGTGTTGAAGTCACATTTCAGGTGCCTGGACGTCACAGGTGGAAGGCTCCTGTACAGCCCAGACATCGTGTGCAAGATGATCGTTGCATGGTGTGTGTTGCACAACAAATGTGTACGCAGCAGGGCACCATGGATACATGTGCCAGATGCACCGGACGATGATGGGGATGAGGCAGGTGGACCACAGCCCACTGCAGCCGCAGCAGGAATAGCCCGTAGGAACACCATCATTGACAATTTCTGCACATGAGCACGTCACATTGTGGCAGTCCTTGGCAGTATTGGGACAGTACATAATGACCACAGGCAAAGCATGTGCAAATAAATGCATTCGTAGAACACTATCCCTGAGTGCATGTCTCTCATCTGTACAGGCACATCACTCAGACAAGTGTGAGTGCGACATGTATTGCTGACATTTTTGTGATTTGTTCATGTGTGATGGGTGTGTCACCTCTGTGCAGAGAGGCTGTTTAGGGTGTCACATGTTCGAACTGCCAGTAGGGAATCCCACTCTTCGGCGTTTCACATGTGTCCAGATTCATTACATTTTGGCTGCCATTTGTGTCCTGCAGGGCTCCTTTAGGGGTCAGATATGTACCACCATGATGCAGGGATGCCCCCTGTGACTCAGGTCCCACAACATGGGCAACATGTACATAAGCGGGAGTCACTGCCCCTACATTCGTCCACGCTTTCGTGATTTGTTGGTCATGGTCATGACACGTCTGTGTGAAGGAGGGGTTGCTTGTCCCTCTGCAATGTGAGGGGGAGATGCGGTTTCACTGTGTGTTACATGCATGTTTCAGCATTTGCGCAGTTTACATGCAGACTGCATGCCAATGTACATTGTGACTGTGGGGAGATGCCTATTTGATGCGGGACGATGCTCATTTGTTCTACGTCACGGATGTGGGGTTGTGCTCGTACATTGACATCTCATCGTTTTTTTACTCTGCTTTTATTGTGCATTTACCCGCATGACGCGTGGGTATTGTAGGCCTCTCACTGGTTATCGCTGATTTTTGTATCGCGATTGGCCTCATCCCTACTATTTTCGCGTTCGTGTTTTGCGTTTTTTCTGCATCGCGTTAGTTTTAACACGTTCATTTGACGCGTTATCTTGTGTCTATCGCATGGTGCCGCCGTGTTGTGAATACCACGTTAACACAGAGTTGTTTTCCCGCGTTAGACTGCGATGTGAAGGGTTGCGTTAAGCTACACTTGCAGTAGTTATCACACGTTCTTGTGAATATGCCCCTAAGTGTATTGTAGCCCTTGACCTTTTGTGACATCAATCCTTTTGAGATGCACTCTGATCCATTTCGTACCTTTTGTTTTAGTTGGCTATGTGAATGAGTATATGATACTCAGAGATATATGGGCATTATTGTGTTTAATGGATATGTTACGTACACTTATGATGTTTAGATCAAAAACCAATAGAGAAATAATGAAATAAACAGCTTTGATAAAGCAAATAGATCTCATCTTTGGGACCTACTGGCTTTGACAATTGTTTTAGCCATCCGGCACAGGATCACTAATGCTGTGCCGCATTACAAACAATTTTTTAAAAAAGCTTTTGACGTGGCTCAACGCACTATTGTGTAGGCACCCCACATGTGCGCTCGCCTACAAAATGAAGCGGCTTTTTATTGGCATTTAGCTTTTTAAACATTCACAGATACAGTTATCAGCATCAATTGCAGTTTGTTCACTCTTAGCACATCAGGCTATTTAGCTGAACCAAACAAACCAGGGTGTGCTATTCATAGACATCTCTTGGCAGCTGGAAACTGAGCTGCCTGTGTGACAGGGGCGGTTACTCCACTAGGGGAGGAGGAGCGTCGCTCCACTGCTTTCTCGCAGTGCGAGAAAGCCAAAACATAAAATGGTAATAACTTTAAGTTATTACCATTTTATGTTTGCTTTGCGCATTGCAAGCGGGCGGGTGGGCGGGACTGCTCTGTTCTTTGAGTGGGGCAGGGGAGGAGTGGTATGCCCACTCCTGAGTGCACAAAGACTATTTGGTCGGCCCTCTCGGGCCGCCCAAACCAGTCATGCGCACTCTGCCCTTCTCCATGCAGGCTGCATTGCAGCCTGCATGGAGAACATGCCCCTGCCTGGGCACCGTCCCGACCAATCACAACGCTACATTGCAGCGTTGTGATTGGTTATGGGGAGGGAGCCTGGCTGCCTGCTTCCTGTCGGAGGCAGGCGAGCAGGAGCAGAGAAGACACGGAACCCAGCGGAAAGGTAAGTTATATATTTTTTCTTTTAATTTTTGTTTCCCCACGACACCCTTGCGAATCCCACCCCCGTGACCCCTTGCGCCCGACTCCCCACCCGCGAGCAATGCCGGCCGCTACTGCTGTGTGGGTTAGCTGTAATGTAGTTGAAACATATAATCGTAGATTTAATTACAGATAACAAAAGTTATTCATATCTGGAGCTACTAAAATGTGCCCACACCTATAACCTGTATCAGGAGAAGCAATGTGACAACTGAGCATGTAGGAAAGCATTGTCGGAGGTGTAGATTTAGCCAGAGTACCCCCTGCAAGCTGTGTCTGCCAGGCATAGCCAGTATTCAGCAGTGAGTCAGCGGTGGTGATAGGCTTGGGGTGATGGTCGTCCATGTTCAGGGCAGTGCACACTTCCACCAGTAACGTGCCCCAGCTACCAGTGATGGGGTATTTACGTAAGCCCTTTGTGTCCTCTCTGTGTAAAGCATTGCTATCAGCCTGTGTCCAGCCCTCCATTGAAAGTGACAAGGCAGAAAAGGGGAGGGTTGAGGCGACTTCCACCTGCAGGTGATCATGTGTTTAGCCAGTTCAAGGGCCAGGTCTAACAAGCGCGCCACTGCTTCGTTTTTCTTTGTTCGGGGTATCAGACCCAGTAAGCAGACCTCCCAGGCGTGCAAAGCGGCGTACCCATGTAGCACGCCAGGTGGGTTGTAATACCTATGGAAACACTATGACAACAAGAGGAGATGAACTTCTCCCGTGTCGTAAGGGCGGAGAGGAAATCTCTGATGGGAGTACGTCCTCCCGTGGTAGACACTAAATCACAAAAGGTACCCCACAGTTATAGAAATATCTTCAACTAACCCTGGTTAGGAATGGGAAGGTAAATAATGAAGCATCCTAGTTATTACCCACTAGGTTGTGGGAAAGGAAAAGATTCCTTTTGTTTATATTACCCTCACATACCCTAGTGGTGTCATGCTTCATCATCGGGTCACCCCGACTCCTAAAGGTCAGGGTGGGCTCGACCGTTTTTCAGGGAGCTCTTACGAGATGTGTCCAGGGGGTTTTAAAGATTAAAAATCCTCAGACAATTCCCGGTATCCCTTTATTCTTGAAAATGTCTGGGATATTAAAAAATCAAAGCATATAAAGGGGCAATTGGATATTAGTGGTCCTATGACCCTAGTGCCGACCTGTTTCAGCCCAATATATGGCCAAAAATTGGTCCAGGGCTTTCTTCAGGGCAAAAAAAAAGATTCCATCCGTGGTGAGAGCTGAGGGTCAATACTACGCTACTCCTATTTCGTGAAGAAAGGGCAGATAGCTGCTCCTTTGTTATGAACAAAAGATAGACTTATCTTGTGCTTGTTAATTTTCTTTTTACTCCATCTGTATAACAGGGGGGGGAAAAAGAGAACATAACGTAACAACATTATTGTGATGCCCGTAGTTTCCCATTCGTGATGTGCTAATAAACTGCACCCATTCTCATCCAACAGGAGGGTGAGTGCAAGCCATCTTTCTCTGTAACCTGGCTGGTACGTATTTTACCAGGGTTATTTTCAGCCACTCTTTATAATATGTTGTATATTGTGGAGTGGTGATAAACATCGCATTCTGATTCTATTCACATTCTGGTGTACGTGTAATTGTTAAAAAACACAGGCGTGACACTCTCATCAAACCACACAATTGCACAATCATTCACCATAAATTCATTCAAACTGTCACATTCCTCTCTCCCTTACCCCGCTTTGGGAGAGGTAATTCATCTCAGGGAATCGCAGTGGGAGGGGTAGCCCTCTAGTCAACTCTGAGCATTGTGTTGAGAAATTGCCGATAGTACGTTTCAGCGTATATGTGGAAGAAAAAGCAGAAACAGAAACAGGCACCGTTCTGCCTTTAGTAAATCTGCATTGATAATTAACGTGCCCACTGTGACATCATGCCTGGTTCTGCGTAGAACCTTGTCAAGGGTTCTGTGTGGAATCTCCCTATGCTGAGTTCTGAAGTTGTCAGTTACAGAACTGCTGTCGATGGCTGAGGTGAATAAACCAAACCTAACCTTTACTTGGTGTTAACTCATTATTTATTAATGTGATAGACACCATAATAATTTGGCGACGAGCGTGGTTCTAACCTCAACATCCAGCGAAGCCTGCCAGACGTCTCTTTCATCCTTCTACAAGAATCTGGTGTTCTCTCCTCCTCCAGCAGCAGATTGAGATGCAGGTGAGAAGGAGCGTGTTCTCTTTTCCAGCGGCTGTAAGCGGGATTCACGACACGTAATTGTCAAGGAAATAACTGGTGAGGAGGTCCGCAGGAGTGGTGTGAGTTGAAACACATTTGCGTTCCAGCGGCATCGTTGATTTCAGGCCTAGAGGAGTGCTGGAACGCATCAGCGTGCATCTGAAGTGGAGTATTTGGCGTGTCTACGTGCGACGTCACACGCACGGGGCGCCATCTTGCCTCATTGGGAAAGATTTAAAGTGTGTTTTTCAGCAGCGTCCTGACGTGCGTCGTCACGCACAGGGGCCATTTTGTTTCATTGGGAAGGATTTCATAAGAATGTGTTGCCAACGAGATCAATTTCGTCACTGCATTACAGAGTTTACGAAAAGATTACCGGCGGTTTGTTTAATCTATCTGCAAGTTTCGTGAATGACAATATATTGCGCAGTGGGCAGCAAAAATAAGTCACGCAGTTCTACGGTGAGTGGTCATCGTCAGATTTTGTGAGATCCTTTATTGTTTTTCGGCGCATCATCTCTACTTTGTTTTCGACATTGTCGGTGACTGGCACACCTCCGTGTAGCTTCAATTTTATTATGCCTCTTGGAAAGTACAAAGGAGTTTGCAACATCGTAAAGAACTTTACGAGAAGCATGTTTTTTTGGTTTTTTTAATCAGTCAACAAGAGAACATTTTTAAAGAAAGACTGTGAGAGCCAGCACACGATTTACGTCACTTCATGCTATGATAGTTCATTTAAGAGGATTTTGGGCACAGTGTGGTAACTCACAGTTTTCTGCGTGTCATTTAAAAGTGAGTTATGGGTTAGTTAATTTTGTAAAAAAAAAAAGCATATTAGTTACAGGTACTCACTACAGTGTTACTCTAGTGTTACTTTGGATCACCTTAGAAGGAGTGTTATTTTAAGGTTAGTATATTACTGTGCGTTAAAGAACTTTTACCTAAATTGTTGTAATACTGATACAGGATGCAGAACGTAACCCAGCCACCATTTTTCTTGACAAGTCCAGGAGAACCAACCATAAAGTGGCAAAAGTGGAAGAAGATCTTCGTGAATTATGCAAGAGTTTGTGGGACGAGCTTAAGTGCAGAACGAAAACATTCTTTACTGTTACACTGTCTAGGGGGAGAAGGACAGGAGGTTCTTGAGCATTTGCCGGAACTCAGTACTGCTGACCAGAGAGCATTAAATGAGTATGAGATTTGCATTCTACAGTTAGATCGGCATTATCTTCCGCAACTAAGCACTATAATGGAGAGGTATCATTTTGGGTTATGTGAGCAGAAGAAAGATGAGTCTGTTGAGGAGTTTGTCTCAGCTTTAAGAAAGCTTTCTACTACATGCAAGTTTGGTGGTGCTGTGGCGGAAAGGATTAGGGACCAGTTTGTTTTGAAATGTGCTCATGACAAAATTAGAGAAGAATTGTGGTTGAAATATGAGCCCCCCTTAGATGAAGTTCTGGCAATTGCCAAACGTGTGGAACACATGATGAAATGCGTAGAAGAGTTGACTACTGTAAAAAACAAATCTAATGCTTTGAGTACCAGTGTTGAAGATAGTGTGTGTCTGGTTAAAGGTAAAACACCTGTTGACAGTGACAAGGACAAATCTTCTTGTGTTGCTGAAGGTTTCTCTTCACTGGACAACAGATCTATCTGTTTCAGATGTGGCAGAACAGGTCATCGAGCCAATGCTTCATTCTGTCCAGCTCTTCGTGTCAATTGCAGTGCCTGGGTCACTTTGCCAAATGTTGTAATAGCAAGGTGAAAAAGAGGGAACATCCTCAAGTTAGAGATCAACCACAAAGATGAGCAAAATGCTAAACACCCCTCTCATGTGGTCTCTATTGAAGGTGTTGAGCTTGAATTTAAGTTCGATTCTTGCTCACATCTCACCATGATTAACAAGGATATTTTTGAACAACACTTTAGAGACAAAGTCACTCTCATGAAAAATGATGTCTCTCCCGTTGGGTATGGCGGATTACCTATAAAAATGCTTGGTTACTTTTTAGCTTGTATTGAACTGAGTGGACGTTTGACTGATGGTAAAATTTATGTGGCCAAGCTGAGGGACGCATTACTTGGGTGGCCTCATCAACGTTTGCTTGGTGTTCTTCTTAATCCCAATGCTGTGCCACATGTCCAAGTACAGGTGGTTGGTGATTCTGTCGCTATTTTGGCTGAACGTTTTGCTGATGTTTTTGAAGAGAAACTAGGGTGTCTGAAGGGGTACAAACATCACATAAAATTGAGAGAAGGTGCTGTGCCTGTTGTGGCAAAGGTCAGGAGAGTTCCTTTGAATGAACAAGCAGGTGTTCAGAAAGAGATTGAGCGCTTGGTCGACATGGGAGTCATCGAACCTGTGGAAGCGACGGAGTGGCTCCCATAGTCGTTGCTAAGAAGGCCAGTGGCGAGTTACGCCTCTGCATTGACTTACGCTCGCTCAACAAAGAGGTAGTTATGGATAGGTTTCCCCTGCCCAACATCGATGAGCTGGTTAGCACATTGGTAGGTGCTAAGTTCTTCACCACCCTAGACCTTGCGTCGGCATATCATCAAGTGGAGTTAGACCAACACTCACAGGATTTGACAGCCTTTGTGACACCTATGGGATCCTTCAAATTCCGTAGGATGCCATTTGGGCTTGTCTCCGCTGCGTCTGTTTTTCAACGGATTATGTCTAATGTTCTTAAGGGTCTTTCAGGCGTGAGGTGCTATCAGGATGATTTGTTAATTTTCGGGAGCACAAAAGCAGAACATTTCTCTAGAGTATGTGCAGTTTTTGAACGTTTGAGAAAGGCTGGATTGACTCTAAAAAAAGAAAAATGCAAGTTCGCTGTGGAGGAAGTAAATTATTTAGGACATTGCATCTCTGGGCAGGGTGTCTTTCCTAAGAAAGAACTGGTTGAATCTATTGTGAAGATTAGTGAGCCAACTAATAAGGAGGAGTTGCTGTCTTTTCTAGGTGTGGTAGAGTTTTACTGTAAGTTCATACCAGGGTATGCTGACAAGACGCAAAGTCTTAGGAGGCTTACGGCTAAGAGTGTGGTTTTTGATTGGAGTTCTGAGTGTGCCAGAGAGTTTGTCGCTATTAAGGAAGAATTAACAAAAGCGCCCTCTTTACAAGCTTTTGTGCCTGGTGATGAGACCCATATTTTGACTGATGCGAGTGCAAAGGGCTTGGGGGCTGTGTTGTTGTAAAAGAACCGTGGCGTAGAACGTTTGATAGCTTGTGCGTCAAGGTGTTTGAGAGGTTCTGAACTTAACTATTCAGTAATAGAGAAGGAGGCTTTAGCTATATTTTGGGCACTTAGGAAGTTCAGAAATTTGATTTGGGGTACTAAGGTGAAGGTTCTGTCGGACCATAAACCCCTGAAAGAAGTATTTTCAAAAAAAGGTTTAGATTCTATTTCTTCAAGAATTAAGAAGTGGATCATTTCTCTTCAGGAGTTTGATTTTGATGTGGACTATATTCCAGGGGTTATCAACAAATCTGCAGATTGTCTTTCTAGATTGGTTGATGTCAAAGCAAGTGATATGGATAAAGTGAGTCTAGTGGATGATGTGGTTAATGTTTGTGAAGTCACTTTGGGTGTTGTGGATGAGTCAGAGTGGAAAACTGAAATTGGGAATGATCAAGAAATTACAAAAGTTATGGAGTTGCTTTTGTTGGGTAAGAACAAGTTTTTAGAGAAACCATGGTCTTTGGTTTGTGAGGAATTGTCAGTGGTGGATGGTGTACTCGTTAGAGGTACCAAACTTGTTCCGCCGTTGGGAGTGCGCAAGAAGCTTCTATGTCTTGCACACTCTGGTCACCTTGGCATAGTAAAGACGAAAGAGTATTTGAGATTGCAATTCTGGTGGCGAGGGATGGACAAAGAGATTGAGAGGATGGTGCGTGATTGCATAGAGTGTTGTTCTAGTGACAAAATTCTTAAAACCAAGCAGATGCCAATGGTCTGCAGGAAGTTACCTGATTATCCTTGGGATGAGATAGCCATTGACATTGTTGGACCTTTGCATGGAGTGTGTGATACTCCTTATTTGATTGTTGTTCTGGATCTGTATTCCAGATGGATTGAAGTGAGTTCTGTCAGAGATATCTCGTCTGCTAATGTCATTAAGTTCCTGGAGGAAGTATTCAAGAGGGAAAGCTTTCCAAATAGCATTCTCTCTGATAATGGACCTCAGTTTTGTTCATCTGAATTCCAGTCCTACTTGAGTAATTGTGGGATTAATCATAAACGAAGTTCAGTTTACCATCCAGAAACCAATGGTGCTGTGGAAAGAGTCAACAAGACTCTCAAAGAGAGCATACAACTGGCCAGAGCAAGTAATTTGAACTGGAAAGTTGTTCTGCAAGACAGAATTACTGCTTATCCCATGTCTCCCCACACGTCCACTGGAAGAACTCCCTTTGAGTTATTCAAGGGGAGGGCCCCAAACTCAAAGCTATGTCCAGGGTGGATGAGTCTTAACAAGGGTTTGAGAGACAATCAGATAGGTGATTGGAGACGGAGAGAGTATAAGCAGTTGTCAAGAAAAATGTAATTTGATGATAAAAAATGTGTTCAAACCAGTGATGTGAATGTGGGTGACCAGGTGAAAATTAGAGCACCTGTTGGGTGTCGACCCTGGTCAAAGTTTACAAAAGTAAGAAGAGTTGTCAAGATTTTTAAAAATGCTGTGAAGACGGAAGATGGAAGAATTTGGAACAAGAGCCGTGTAGTCTTGGTTAATTCCAAGAATAAATCTGATATTAGTTCTTCGGGTTGTGCCCATACTGATTCCTCAACGAATGATGCTGATTCCTCTCTGACACGGTCTCGTTCTTTCTCCTCTGATGTGAGAGAGAGGAGTCAGAGAGTGTGCAAATTACCATCGTTTATGAAGGACTATGTTTGCTGAGTTTTTTCCTTTCCGCTTCATTCATGTCCTCTGATGTAGTGATATTTATGGCTTGGAGTCTTCCAATCTCATGTTTACGTTCTTCTTATTTTGTTATGTTTTCTTTTGGTTGTAAAGAGGGAAGATGTGTCACATCATGCCTGGTTCTGCATAGAACCTTGTCAAGGGTTCTGTGTGGAATCTCCCTATGCTGAGTTCTGAAGTTGTCAGTTACAGTACTGCTGTCGATGGCTGAAGTGAATAAACCGAACCTAACCTTTACTTGGTGTTAACTCATTATTTATTAATGTGATAGACACCACACCCACATACCTGTATGTGGTGTATCCCGCATGGGGCCAAGCAAGATACTCACTTGGTCAAGGGTCCTGCCCCGTGTGAAAACCTACTTGGTTCTGCGTCCCCGGGCTTTTGCCCCGTTAAGCGTTTGCAGACATATATACATTGTGATCGAAATGGTGCCAGCACCCACTAATGGGCGCGATATATATTCTTAATACACACACTATATGGAAACATAGTGAGCTTACCAGGGAGCCCAAACAGAGGACAAGATAGGGAGAATAACATCAGGGCCTAACTTGAGAAAAACTCTGAACAGTGGAACCCGTAGCGCATTACATTTCGCTATCGGCAACACGAGACACTTAGGGCGCGGTGGCTCCTCTGCATGCGGATGGTTATGTTTTATCGGTCGTTTAAATTTCTAAGGGCCGTGTATAACGTGCATTTATCCATGCAGATAACCAAATAACTTGCGACCTGTACCTCTAACACTTATTACGATATTACGATCACAATGTATATGTCTGTTCCCTTACAAAAAGGATTTATCAATAAAGGTTTTTCAAAAGTATTAAACTAGAAGCACATAGAGACGACCGTACGGCACTCACGGTGTGTATATTTCATATGGTTTTTCCTGAACGCAAAGGCCGTTATATAAAGACAATTAAAACATCAGCATTTCGGATATATATTTACAATGTCTTCACAATATCCATGATAGCATCACGGCATAAGTTGGCAATACGGGACTTCATCTCCCAGAAACCAAGGCGAGTCATATGCTACGTTCACGTCAAGGCACGCTCGCCTGGATGCACTCTGACGTATGGACACGTCCCCAGTCGCGCTGATCAGCGCACAAAAGCCGGCTTTAAATACGGAAAGCAAACGCTTACTGGGGCAAAAGCCTGGGGACGCAGAACCAAGTAGGTTTTCACACGGGGCAGGACCCTTGACGAAGTGAGTATCTTGCTTGGCCCCATGCGGGATACACCACATACAGGTATGTGGGGACGTTAATTATCAATGCAGATTTACTAAAGGCAGAACGGTGCCTGTTTCTGTTTCTGCTTTTTCTTCCACATATACGCTGAAACGTACTATCGGCAATTTCTCAACATAATGCTCAGAGTTGACTAGAGGGCTACCCCTCCCACTGCGATTCCCTGAGATGAATTACCTCTCCCAAAGCGGGGTAAGGGAGAGAGGAATGTGAAGGTTTGAATGAATTTATGGTGAATGATTGTGCAATTGTGTGGTTTGATGTGAGTGTCACGCCGGTGTTTTTTAACAATTACACGTACACCAGAATGTGAATAGAATCAGAATGTGATGTTTATCGCCACTCCACAATATACAACATATTATAATGAGTGGCTGAAAATAACCCTGGTAAAATGCGTACCAGCCAGGTTACAGAGAAAGATGGCTTGCACTCACCATCCTGTTGGATGAGAATGGGTGCAGTTTATTAGCACATCACGAATGGGAAACTACGGGCATCACAATAATGTTACTTTATGTTCTCATTTTCTTCTTTTTTTTTTCTTTCCCTTTTATACAGATGAAGTAAAAAGAAAATTAACAAGCACAAGATAAGTCTATCTTTTGTTTATAACAAAGGAGCAGCTATCTGCCCTTTCTTCACGAAATAGGAGTAGCGTAGTATTGACCCTCAGCTCTCACCAGGGAGGGAATCTTTTTTGTTGCCCTGAAGAAAGCCCTGGACCAATTTTTGGCCATATATTGGGCTGAAAAATGTCAGCACTAGGGTCATAGGACCACTAATATCTAATTGCCCCTTTATATGCTTTGATTTTTTAATATCCCAGACATTTCCAAGAATAAAGGGATACCGGGAATTGTCTGAGGATTTTTAATCTTTAAAACCCCCTGGCCACATCTCGTAAGAGCTCCCTGAAAAACAGTCGAGCCCACCCTGACCTTTAGGAGTCGGGGTGACCCGATGATGACGCATGACACCATTAGGGTGTGTGAGGGTAATATAAACAAAAGGAATATTTTCCTTTCCCACAACCTAGTGGGTAATAACTAGGATGCTTCATTATTTACCTTCCCATTCCTAACCAGGGTTAATTGAAGATATTTCTATAACTGTGGGGTACCTTTTGTGATTTAGTGTCTACCACGGGAGGACGTACTCCCATCAGAGATTTCCTCTCTGCCGTACGAAACGGGAGAAGTTCATCTCCTCTTGTTGTCATAGTGTTTCCGTATTTTGAGCAGCGCACAGCTGTAGGGCTCCGAAATTTATTTTCCAGTTGGAAAAAGTCCAAGTATCAAAATCATAGCTAAAAAACACCACCTGTTTCACTTATTCACTGCACAGGACACAGTCTTCACCAAGAATACATAACATACATATAAACTCCATCTACCTGACAAAAACAATGGCGGAGGCACTAGGCATCGGCTACTCAGACGAAATGGCGTCAGCCATTCTATCGGCCTCATCTCTTTTACCAGACACCAACATCAATCAGAGCCTTAACCAAGCCCAAAATTGGGATGAGTTAAAGGAACTGAAGCGCAATCAAATGAAGGTACTTATGCATGGTGCCATAATGACTGGGTACCTGCGGGGCAATGCAGCACCTCCAGGACTGTGGGTCACGAATGCCCCCAGGATATTTCTGGAAGACCCTCTGTTCAAAAAGGAATGGTCGCTGACCGCGTGGCGATGTACACGCGATTGGCTCATTATGATAATTAACACAGCAAAACGGCTATCAGAGGCACTTCTAGTTAAGATAAAAACTAGCGAGGACGCCCTGATGACAGAGATCAAGATCACCATCTTTAAAAAGAAATTATAGGAGGTGAACAAGGAAATTGGAGAACATAGGAAGTACCTTATGCAAAGTAAAATCAGCAAACTTCAAAAGGACCTTAAAAAATTCTCCCATGAGAGAGTCTATCCTTATATAAAGGATGGCTATAAAGGACAGCAGGACTCGGACGCGGGATCCTCTTATCAGGGGGACTCGGGGACATCGGACTCTGAATACGACGATTGGTCAAGTGACAATTCATCATCGAAAAATTGGAAGGGAAGACCGAGACGACCACGAAGAGGGGGCCTCAATCAAGGTTATGTACAACAACAGTTATATCCCTGGCCTGGCCCGTTTGGCCAACCACCATTCCATGGACCACCTCAATATCAAGTACCACCCTTCTTTCAACCCAGCTTTAATCAGAACCGCTTTTTAGACAAAGGAGGGAGGAGAGGCAGACGTGGTCGGAGAGGAAACAGAAGGGTCCAATGGGAAGAAGACAGAACCAGTGCGAACACCAGGATCCAGACCAGAGGCCAACAACCGAGCACGAGCCCACTAAGGGACTGGTGGTTAATCTCACAAAATCACACTAAGTCCAGATGAAGAAAAGGTACTGAACAAAGGCTTGGGCTTTGTCCCTTCTGCCTATTTGGACAAATTCCAATTGAGATGTGAACTTAGCGATTTTTTTCGCAAAGTAAGAATTAAAGCTTTTTTTGCAGGAACACAGGAACCGGAGAAAGACACGGGCCATACCACCCTCCGAGAAAAATCCACTTTTTGCCCTCCAGCCTCACTTTTACCACCAGAAGTAGTTACGTTTGAAGAAGCAGTAATTAAGGAAGTGGAAGTGGAGAAACTACAACCTAGGAGGGAGGTCTACAACAATCTGAGTAAGAAGGAGCGAGATGCCCTGAGAACACTGAGTATGAGAGATGACATCATCATAAAAGCCGCCGATAAGGGCGGAGCTACGGTGATACAGACTACCAGCACATACCGAGAACCATGTCTGACCCTTTTGTCTGATGAAAGACATTACAAAAGGATTCACAGGGACCCTACAAGCCGCCTCAAGAAAACCATTGAGACACTCACCAAAGATGCACTACAAGATGAATGGATCACCAAACAAGAATTTGACTTCCTGAATTCAGAAGATCCAAGGATACCCCTTTTTTTACACAATACCCAAAATACATAAGGGGAAAACTCCACCTCCAGGAAGGCCCATTGTGTCGGGGATCGGGTCGCTTCTTGAGCCCCTATCAAAATATACAGACTGGTTCTTAAAACCTTTGGTGACGAGAATCAAGTCTTATGTGCAAGACACGAAACACCTGCTGAACCTCCTGACGGACATAGAATATGACCCTGAGAGTAATATCATGATGTGTCTAGACGTAGAAGCTCTCTATACCAGCATTCCGCAGGAGAGCCTACGAGTCATTGAACAACTAATGCGCAAGGAGGAATGGCAGTGGGAGGCACCTGTGGAATGGGTCATAAAATTAATGTGTTTGGCCCTCACTGAGAATTTCTTTAAATTTGAAGACCAGCTGTTTCTCCAAGTCCATGGGACTTCCATGGGCAGCACGTTCGCGCCTAGCATAGCGTGTCTGTACATGAGTCATTTTGAAGAGGAGCACATATGGTCTGCCAATCCATTCTTAGACAAAATACAAAAATGGGTCAGGTATATAGATGACATCCTAGTCATCTGGAAAGGGGACCAGAACAGTATGGAAGAATTCACCATCTGGGTTAACCAACTCAACCCATATTTACGGTTCACACAAACATCTAACAGTGAACCAGTATCCTTCCTTGATGTAAACATCATATCAACGGGAGGCAGACTGGTGAGTTCACTATACACGAAACCCACGGACAGGAACAGTCTGCTGCATTTCGAGAGTGCACATCCACGGGCCCTGAGGGAGAATCTACCAGTTGGACAATTTCTCAGGGTCCGTAGGAATTGCACCGACTTGAATGACTTCAGGAAAGAGGCAGAAAAACTGAGCATTAAGCTGCAACAAAAAGCTTACCCCAAGACCATCATTGACAGGGCACGCAAAAGATCTAGAAACACGCCAAGAGCAGCACTCTTAGAGACAAACCAGAGGCCAGAAACAAACACGTTGATATGCGTTACGACATATAATTCCTCCTCGAATGAGATCAAAAAGATCATTAATAAGAGATGGTCAAGTTCTGACATCAAACACTCTATCATTTGAGAAACCAATGTTCTCCTTCAAGAGAAATAGGAGTGTTAGGGATTCCCTGGTTCACACAGATACATTTAAACCTAAGAATATCACCCAAATGACACTGTGGAACCAGCCCCCTGTCATGGGCCACTATCCATGTGGTACATGTGTCGTATGCCCTTTCACTGAACACACGAAACATATTAACCTAGGATTAGGTTACCCGTGGGAGCTACATTTCGCTAACGAATTGTAATTCGGAGAATGTGGTGTACTTGCCCCTGTCAGTTTATGTATGTGGGCATGACGAGTAGGAAGGTGAAGGTACGCATCAGCGAACACTGCAGCACAATCAGGCGGTCCATAACGGCAACCAAACTAACTTTCCATTACTTGGAAAAGAATCACAGTGACCAAGACTTGATGTGGACTGTGATTGAGAAAATAAAGGGCGGCGGTAATCTAACTAAAAGACTCCTTGAATGTGAACAACGTTGGGTCTATCGACTGAGAACTCATGAAAGTGGTCTGAACGATTCCATCCCATGGAATCAACTGAATCGAAAATAGACAGATTACCTAGCAATTAGATTTGTCCTAAGGTTTAAATATGGAAATAGACTGGGATATGTATGGTGGTGCCAGCACCCACTAATGGGCGCAATATATATTCCTAATACACACACTATATGGAAACATAGTGAGCTTACCAGGGAGCCCAAACAGAGGACAAGATCTTATAAATAGATAGAATAACATCAGGGCCTAACTTTAGAAAAACTCTGATCAGTGGAACCCGTAGAGCATTACATTTCGCTATCGGCAACACGAGACACTTAGGGCGCGGTGGCTCCTCTGCATGCGGATGGTTATGTTTTATCGGTCGTTTAAATTTCTAAGGGCCGTGTATAACGTGCATTTATCCATGCAGATAACCAAATAACTTGCGACCTGTACCTCTAACACTTATTACGATATTACGATCACAATGTATATATGTCTGTACCCTTACAACAAGGATTTATCAATAAAGTTTTTTCAAAAGTATTAAACTAGAAGCACATAGAGACGACCGTACGGCACTCACGGTGTGTATATTTCATATGGTTTTTCCTGAACGCAAAGGCTGTTATATAAAGACATTTAAAACATCAGCACTTCGGATAAATATTTACAATGTCTTCACAATATCCATGATAGCATCACGGCATAAGTTGGCAATACGGGACTTCATCTCCCAGAAACCAAGGCGACTCATATGCTACGTTCACGTCAAGGCACGCTCGCCTGGATGCACTCTGACGTATGGACACGCCCCCGGTCGCGCTGATCAGCGCGCAAAAGCCGGCTTTATATACGGAAAGCAAACGCTTAACGGGGCAAAAGGGAATCTTTTTTGTTGCCCTGATGAAAGCCCTGGACCACTTTTTTGGCCATATATTGGGCTGAAACATGTCGGCACTAGGGTCATAGGACCACTAATATCCAATTGCCCCTTAATATGCTTTGATTTTTTAATATACCAGACATTTCCAAGAATAAAGGGATACCGGGAATTGTCTGAGGATTTTTAATCTTTAAAACCCCCTGGCCACATCTCGTAAGAGCTCCCTGAAAAACGGTCAAGCCCACCCTGACCTTTAGGAGTCGGGGTGACTCGATGATGAAGCATGACACCACTAGGGTGTGTGAGGGTAATATAAACAAAAGGAATCTTTTCCTTTCCCACAACCTAGTGGGTAATAACTAGGATGCTTCATTATTTACCTTCCCATTCCTAACCAGGGTTAGTTGAAGATATTTCTATAACTGTGGGGTACCTTTTGTGATTTAGGGTTGTAATACCTAGCCAGTATTGGGAAAGTGACGGACACGCCCAGAACATGTGCAGGAAGTCTGCATCTGGGGTATGGCAGCAGGGGCAGGCGGCGTCAGCACAATGGAAGTATTTGTTGATTTTGTGGGGAGTGGGGTAAGCTCTATGTAATATGAATCAGCTTAAAGCGGGCATTGCGGGATACCAGGGCAGGGTTTGCCAGCATAGCCTGCCACTCCTTGTCCATGCAGGGGCGGCCCAGGTCCGTGTCCCAATGTTGGTGCAGTGTGTGAAGTGTGACTGCAGCATGAGTGCGTGAAGAGCTAGCTCGCCGTAGTGTCAGGTGTCTGCCGATCCCCATCACATGTAGGTACTGGATTGTGAGGTGCATTCTTAGTTCTTGTTGCATGTTTCCCCAGCGTGTGACGAGTGTCAGGATGAGTGAAGTGTGCAATAAGTATTGTCCCGGAGTGAGGTCAGAGTCCGCAATCAGTTCCTCAACAGAGAGGAGGACACCGTCGCAATACAGATCATCTACACTACAGATCCCCACCTCGTGCCAGGAGCTTGATTCCTTCCGAGAGGTAACCCTTCCTCCCCATGACCTGCCAAATAGGCGCAGCGTTGGAGAGTAGGGTGTAACCGATCAGGTTAGGAAGAGACAAAGGCTCAAGATCCTACGGGGGAGTTGGTAGCAGTGTCTTCCAGATGGCAACCAGCAAACCAACGGCCCACCCATTGCAGCTGTGAGGCCAGGTGATAATGCTTGAAATTCGGCACTCCCAGTCCTCCCTGTTCAGTCAATAGATAGAGCTTAGCGAGGGACACCCTGCGTCTTGTCACATGTCATATAAAATGGATCTGTAACTTAAAAGAAAAACAAGCATTGGCAATTCCAATAGGTCTTGCTTTAAAAGACTGTTGCATGGTCATGTGAAGCATTACAGGTAAATAGCATGGAAATGGATATGTATTTGCTTGGAAGCAAAGAACTGTAAATTAATATTGGTGTAGGTTAAAAGGTCAGGTGACATTCGCACTGTCAAGCCAGACATAAACATCCACCTAGGCTAATGACTGCCCTCCTCCCATCTGTGCTGCTGCCATAGAAAAACTCCATAAATTATCTAGTTATTTAAGACACTTTAATCACATTGCAATGTCATGTGTGTGACCCTGAAAATTCAAGCTCAGGCAACTGAATAAATAAACAAAATGATCACAGCTGCTAAAGGGCAAGCACGCTGTTTTTTGTGGAAGCACACAACTTCTGCCCAATCAAACCATATTCTCCTGGCTCACAACATGTGGGCGGAGCCAAAGTCCCTCTCTATTGATGATCACATAATTGTCTGGCGACAGCTGCGCTGTCAAGCCAGACCATAAAAACGTGCAAAAGTGTTCTTTTTTTAATGCAGGTGGGGGAGAAGCAACACAGCAGGGAAACAACATGGGGGCATGAGTGTGGGGCAGAAGCATCACAGGGATGAGAGGCAACATGGGGGCGTGGGCGGAGGTAAGCAATATGGGGCGTGGTTGGAGGGAAGCAACACAGGGCAGGGGGTCAAACATGCGAAAGGGAGCAATATTGAGTTGGAAGGAAGTAAACAGGCGAAAAGGCAACATGGGATCAGTGGGGGAAAATCACAGGGGCGAGAAAGAGGATCTTAGAGTGCGGCGGGGAGGAGAGAAGTACACAAGAAAGACAGCGGATAAACACATGCCCTCTCGTGCTAAAACAAGAAAAAGCAGCGCCTGAAAAAGCCGGCAGTCGAAGGACATTGTAATGTGGCCATGCTCCAAGGTCTGGACAAACACTTGAAGAGGAAGGAAAACCCACACAGCTAATAAATAAGAAACAAACAAATAAGAATGATAACAAAGCAAATCATTGGCAAGAAATGGGCGGGTTCGATCTTAGGTGAGACCCAAAAAGGAGGAGAGGAGTACAATATGGGACATAATAAATTGCTGAATTTTCAGGTCTCCGGCAGACATAGGGGGAGAACCCGAATTTAAAAGGAAAAGCAGGTGGTTGGACTATAAACATTTCTGCATTTCTAAGATGAGGGAAGGATAATGTAAAACTAAAGGAAAAAGAGAAAACAAATTACACAAAATGTTGACTATCGTGTACGTGGGGAGTGTGTGTTTGTGTGCAATAGTTCAGAGTAAGACTGGGCTACAATTTGATAATTTGTCATTGTTGTGTGTCATCGAATGGCCTGATTAGTGTAGTGCCAGAAAACTGTTCTAGAACAGTTTCAGGATAAAAACAATTTGATAATTTCTTGTAAATGAAACACTTTTCTGACAAGCGAATTTTGAGTTTCTTCCTAGACAAGATGAAGAATAGGGGGAGATAAACTTTATGTGAAAGTGCACACTAACGTTTAGCTTCATAACCTGTGTTCTGATTTTATAAAAATCAGAATTTCAAGCTTAGCTCTTCTGTGCTGCACCATGCGCAGAAATACTCGAAAATATGAAATCTTGTCTTGGCAATGCCTCCACAGGAGTTCAGTGTAGTAAGCCCAGAGCTGGTGAAAAAGCAACTGATGGCATAAACTAGCCCATGCGATGAATTCTTTCCCCTGTTATCAGGTGATATTTTGGGGGCTGACATGGGTTGTGCAGTTTGGGCATCAGGAATTCTTGCACGTCCCTAAGTCAGACCCAGGATATAGTCTTTTTTGGGTAAAGAATGTGACTGTTGAGTTGAGGTTTTCTATAACCATATAAAGCCCAAGGATTTTGTCTTTGAACGAAGCGCTGGAAGATCCTTTTTACCAAGACATAGAGGGTTGATATCCATTTTTGCATTGAAAGATGTGAGGTGGAGAAAGTCATAAACAAGAACTCCATTCATTGCCCAGTTAGTTTTAGTTGACGTTGAGGCGCACAGTTCTGGACAGTCTGGAAGAAAGTGGAGAGTGAGGGATCACATCTTGAACTGCAGGGACTTTGAAGTACAGGTGTGTTCAACCTGCTTACTTGGGATACAAAATACCAGTAGCGGCTCCTGGAGGGAGTGCTGAGGGGCGGTGAGGCGGGGCGGGGGAGGGACAGGGTGGGGGGTAGTAAACTCCGGCATAAGGCTGAACGGAGGTAAGTACATAAATAAATAAATAAAACGAATTACATTGCGCACGCTGCAACGCCAAATGTCGATGCAGCCTGCGCAATGTAATTCGTTTTATTTATTTATTTATGTACTTACCTCCGTTCGGCCTATGCCAGAGTTTACTACCCCACTCCCCCGCCCCGCCTCACCGCCCCGCAGCACTCCTTCCCGGAGCCGCTACTGCAAAATACCCATATTTTGAGTAGTACTCTGAATGGCCCTCCAGTAAAGTTGAAGCTCATGGAAGAAGACATAGGGGCCGATTCCGATTCGGGCCGGAAATCTCTCCGACCGAGCCGGACCCGGAGAGATTCCCGACCGAATCCGACCCTAGCAGCCCAACCGAACGAGTACAATGCGCACGTATGCCATCGGACTCGATTCGGTCGGACTCCCATTGAAGTCAATGGGAGCCAGTCGTACGACGCGTACACGGGCTCCCATTGACTCAATGGGCACGACGCGAACAAGGGCGCCCCCTACAGCGTGTTCGCGTCGATGCGGATCGCGCCGTACATGCACGCGTAAGGGGGACCCATGGGTCCCCCCTGTGTGCGACTCGCGTGCCTACACTTCCAGGGGGGTCCGACACGGACCCCCAAAGTGCGGCTCCGACAGCTCCTTGGAGCCGGACTGCGCGAGTCGGTCGGAGCGGTCGAGGTGCGCATCGTACTTACCCGGCCGGGGAACGTCTCCATTGCGCGGTGCGAGTCGTCCCCGTGCGAGTCGGTCGGAGCGGTCGGGTCCTGCGAACGAGTCGGTCGGAGATTTCGCGAGCGCACGCATCGTACTCGCTCGCCCGGACGCACGTACGATTCGGTCGGGAAATAGGGCTCCGAATCGGATCCGGTAAAGCCGAATCCGATTCGGAGCACTACCGGCCGAGATCGGAATCGGCCCCTAAGTGTCAGATGTATCAGAAGGTTTTACCCATTCTGGTCTATGGAAAAATGTGTTCATACATATGGCCCATGGAGTGGTGAGGGACCCTACATGGCTTTGGAACACATGAGGATTTGGATCCTTCTATTTTAACCTTGTGACAATGAGGAGAACAAGTTAAATTCTAAGGCGTTGATGTCAAGGATGAATTTCAATGATTTTGAGGAGTCTTATATAAAGAGCAGCAACAAATAATTATAGGTCATGTGGAAGGAGTAGACCAGAGGTCTTCAAACTGTGGGGCGCGCCCCCCTTGGGGGGCGCGGATGGGTTCCCAGGGGGGCACAAATGCCTCTGCAAGCACATGTAAATGAAGATGGCCTGGAAGGGCAGCGATGTTTATTTGCTGCATTTCCAGGCTGTCTTCATTTACTTTGAGCCCTTGTGAGAGCTGTGATCAGAGTGCTGTGGGGGCGGGGGTCAGGAAGTATGCTGGCAGGGTCAAAGAGGTTGCTAAAAAACACAATCATTTGCAGTGCAATAGATCTCGCATTTGTGAGAGTTAGAGCTATTGCATTGTAAATGATGTTTCTTGACGAATTGCTTAAAACAAAGACATTTATGTATTTTTATTTTTACCCCATTTCAATTCCTGACCTATGTGAGGATGGCTCAAGAATGTATTTAACTAACATCCTGCTAACAGCAAGAGTACCAAAATAAGTGCTTCAAAACCCATTGAATATCATTGAGTTAACAATTGGCTGTATTTATTATGATGCATAAACATCAATAGTTAGGCCTTTATTGCGGAAATATCCGTAGTCTCAATTCTGGTGGAAGCAGTTTTTGCTGCTTGAATCATGATTATAAGATATGCGGTAATTACAGAACCACACAGTATTGGTGAATTCTATTATGGTATTTCCTATTAAGTTTACACGCACCACACACTGAGGGACTTGCAGGGCACTAGGTGGATTGGAAGGTACTGCCTTCTTCACCCCGGGAGATTTGGAAGTGGCAATTGCTTCACAGCGCTGAATTTGCGACAGAGCAATTGCTCTAGGGAAGCACTAAGCCTCCCAGCCCACCCTGGTAGAGGAACAATATGCTTCAGCAGCAGGTTGGGCACTGGGAAAGAGATGCAATCAGAGGAAGGGGTATTAGTCATAGGGGTCAAGCTCACCGAAGGGCACTAAGGATGAGTTTAGAGGTAAGAGGGAAAAGAACAACGGAAAGTAAGAGGAGAATGGGGGGATGAAAGGAAGGCAGGCTTGGTCCAGGGGCAGACAGGCCGGTTCAGCGCAAAGAAACATTGGAGTCAGGAGAAAGGGCAAAAGTGCCCGTTTCTAATGGAAGTTGTCAAGTTGAAGTTAAATAAGAAATTGTTAAAGGGGGTGGGAATTGTTTAGCGGCAAAGGGAATAGTTAATGTTTGTTAGAGTGCTATGAGGACATATTAATCTGTGCGGCAATAAGCAGATGATTGGTTTTATGTACACCGAGCTCAAACGGCCTTATGACAACAGCAACAAGGTGTGCGTGGTGATCCCGTCCCAAAGTAGGTTTGGGAGACAAAATGGCTGCTGAATCCACGCTTAACATATTTAAAAACATGGCAGAAGACCACAAAAGAAGTGAATTGTGCAGCAAAATAAACAGCAACATACATAGAACTAGGTTCACTTAAAAACATGTGTGCAACAAGAACACATTTGTCTTCCTATACCGCACAATAAAGCAGACTTATCGAAAATGCTATAAATCTGTCCTTCAGAATAGAACGTTTGTAAGTACTAGTTTACAGCACTGAAGAATTGGATATGCATCACTCTGCAGCAGATGATGGATTATGTAGCAAACGCGGAAATATAAAAGACCTTTTTCCCCCTTTTTTTTTCTTTAAAAAGGGCCATTCATTAGTGCAGCTGGTACTGCTGCCAGGTGTGTAAGTGGCCACTGCTGGTTATCAATAACTAACCAGATGCAGCAGGACTGGGGCCCATGGGTTTGAGGGGCCCATTGCATCACAACTATCACTGCCTACCTTTAAAAAGGGGCATGAGAGCTTATTTTCCTTTCTAGCATTAGGACCGAGGGCACCGTTGCAGAAAAAGGGAGACAACATGTGGGAGCTCTTTTTTTCTGAAAGGGACAGAGAGCCTGATTCAAAATCGGAGTGATGGTCAGGCATGATGGGAAAGAGGTGGAAGATGCAGAAGAGATAGCCTGCTACTCAGAACTGCGATCATTAATGCAGCAGGTGTAGTTGCATTGGGGTCCAATAGTGTGAGGGGCTCACAACACCCCAATTATGGGGAGCAGTACTTTTGGGACCATACATGTTTTTGTTTGATGCATTTGCTGTTTTATAAGTATCATACTTAGTATGGTTTATGAGCTATAGAAAAAGTACTCCTGAAATCATCTCATAAGCCCCATCCCCTGCACACAGCCATGTCCCTCACGCTCCCCCATTCATTGCCTTTAAGTTTTGGAGGGGGGCCCGACCTCAAAACATTTTGCTTAGGAGGGGCTCAGAGCACAAAAGTTTGAAGACCTCTGGAGTAGACAGACTTGCCTCCATCAAGTGCATCATTCACAACTTGTAGGGTGATGGTTTCAGTACAGCACGCAGGACCGAAAATAGACTGGAATTATCTGCAGCCGTCATTGCCAATGATAAATTAGGTTAATTACTTGGCAACACAGCTACAGCTTTCATTTGTTTTTGCAAGAAATTGGAATGTGGTAAAGAAGCAGCGATTGTTTAAACTGGCGGGGACAGCTGATGGTTTTACGAGTGTGGGAATCTGCCACGTTTTAGTCTGATTTGGAATTCCAGGTTGCAGAGGGGAGGAAATTATTTCCAGCCAGAATGAGCCCATGCTTTCAGTGATGGTCCTACTATGGATGGTGGCGTGGAGTCTATATAACTGCCAGGGGGTTTTGGCATGTGGAGTTGGGTGTGGGAGTGGGTCTTGAATAAGGTTGGGTGGTTTCTCAGGATCACCTCAAGAACATGGGTTGTGAGTGGTGTGTGTGCATAGGTGCGCAGATTTGCTTGTTTTAATACATTTTTGTTATTGTTGCACATTTATTGCTTGTTTTATGATATTTTTACTGATGTGGTAAATAATGTATTTTATAGACTGAGCTGTAAAAATAAATGCACCTCTTTTTAACATCCAGTACCAGTCCTAGTTTAACTTTTGACTCGTGGGATGAGAGAGGACCAGTTCTGAATGCATCCTCAGCCACGGTCAATGGCATTTTATTGGGTAGAGGATGGTTAAGAATGAGAGTCTTCACCTGGAAAGATATTACTGCTTTGCTTTTTGGACAGGTCTTTGATTGTAGAAGCTGAGCATTTGGGAAACAGAAACATGAGGGAAGGGGAGCGAGGGTTACTGCTCACCCACCAAATGCAGTCTGATGGAAGAAGCCGATGGTGGACCTTATCAAATGCTGTAGAGGGGTTCATCATGATACCTGGTGAGTAGGAATGAGGCACCCATGTATGAGTGTGTGAGTTACTGCGCTCATACATAGTAACTGCAATTTGTTGTGTATATTTGCTAAGAATGGGCTGATGGCTGGCACTTCTCAGTAATCTCGTCAATATCTGGGAGGCACAGACGAAGAGGGGTGTTGTGATGGTCATGTCCTGGGCTGTGATGTCCACGTCTTGGGTTCCCTTGGTTAAAGCCCCTTTGGTGGTGACCATATAACTGGTTGTGTCCGAGATCATCACTAAGCAGCTTCTATTCTGCAGTTAGTTTAGGGCCAGTGTGCCCTCGTTCATGTTTTTCTGCGTACACAACTCCACCAAGTCAAAAGCCTTACATCAGTTACTCAAGAGATGGCGCTAGGAATCTGAGTGTTCCACTTGCGCTCGAAGGCCTTTTGACAATGTATTTACTGAATACTGACTGCATGATGCTAGTTGTGATCAAGACTTGTTTGCAGCTGTTGTAAGCGGGTAGTGCAGATTTAAGCTGTAGCTGGAGAATAACATGAAACATATACATCAGTTACAGAGAAGCATCGGTTATTGGGCGGAGAGGCATGGCTGGAGTGGGAATTTCTCTCTCTGATCCAGGGGATCCCTACTGCTTTCTGATCTGCAGGTAGGTGTTGTCAAACTGGATGTGGAGAGGGAAATACGGCATTCCTTTGCAGTGTCACTCTGGCTTGCATGTCCCTCACTAATCCAGACCTCCCAGCCATAGAATAGCTTCCAACATGCAATCGTACTTGGAATGAGGGGTCAGGTCCTTGGAGTCAGTGGAACCATGGAGAGAGGCCATGGCGTTAGACCCATGTCTTTGCCTGAACATCTAGAATCATCCCACAGCAAAAACACAAAGTTCATCCGGAGACAACACCCTAAATGAATTTCAGCAGCGCAGAGCTACATGAGCTGCACACCTACTCTTCTTAAAGGCTTTCAGGTCACCTTACTGTTACCACTGTGATAGTAGCTCTTCACCGCGTGGGCCTGTGATGAACGTGAAACCAGGTGTCATAGGGCGGCACCATGTGAGCTGGCAGGTCTGTCGTTCTGCTGTGTTAATGGTCAGGCAGTTTGAGCACTTCTGTTTGTCCTGGAGGGAAGATGTCTTGTTATGTGTACTGGATAAAAAGATTCACTGCTCCTACTTTTACCTGAAGGCACAATCCCAAATAACTCCCATGCCGATCACTTGTGAATAATATTTCACTCAAAGTGCTTGTCTGGAAAGTGGTATCTTGTATACATCAAGTTGTCTTGACCTAGCCGTCAGCAGGCACCAATATCTTGTCCTTTCACATATGGCTTAACCCCAAATAAGTCCCACGCTGATCACTTGTGAATAATATTTCACTCAAAGTGCTAGTCTGGAAAGTGGCATCTTGAACACATTCAGTTCTCTTGACCTAGCCGTCAGCAGGCACCAATATCCTGTCCTTTCACATATGGCTTAAGGAGTTTAAGAGATCTCGCAACTAGTTATGATTCTGCTCGTAGGGTGCTTTGAGGTTTTGGCAATTTAACATAAGAATATACAAAAAAGCTTTAAATGACGAAAGGATTGTGAAAGTATAGAAATGGAAAAGTGACAAGTCAAAAACCAGAGGTTCACTCTTGACACCAGCAGTGCCAGCAGATTTAACTGGAGGATCAACAGTGAATGGTGTGCATTCTCCAGAGGTAGTGGCAAAGATTCCATTGGTAATAGAAATATCCCATTTATTGATGGTTGTATTAATCTGTTTCTTTATTAGGCATTATAAGTACATGACTGATGCCACTGTGCTGTACCTCATTTAAATGGGTGGCGAAGAACTTCAGTAGATTACTCAATAGAATTTACGTTGTGTTACATTAAAATGTACCAACCCAAGACTAGCACAGCAGTCTTTACGTTACCTAACCTTCATGGTAGCGGTGCAACCTCTGGAGCCAGGGTATTTCTTCCTGTGGATCCCAAGAAGGTGGAACCATTTGTGAAGTTTATCAGCATTCTTGTCTGTGTTATCATTACAAGCGGCCCGGATAATTGTGATTTGTGCTGTAAATCCTGTTAACACGCTTATCGCAATTATGAGTTTTGTGATAAATAGCGGCAGGTTCATCCTGCGGATATTTATTGGGGAAAAAGTGCCTGGTATTTAATGGAACATGCAGATTTTGGTGAGGAAAGCACTAAAATGTGCATGTTATTCCCCCAAAAATCGTAATTGGATGTTATTTATTGCACCTGATAAATTCCGACTCAGTGGAGGGATGTTATCAGGTGTGATAGATATCACATCAATTACCAGGCCAACATTAATGAGGGCCTTAGCACAGTTGCTTCGTAGAGTGACTGTCAAGAAATCCTGGTGCAAAATGCTCTTGGATCTGTGCTCTGTATAATCGAGAAGTACAAATGCGAGATCCAGTCCTCACAGGACTAAGAGCACAGGCCTTACCGGAGCAGTTATGTAGACAATCTAGGGTGATGTCTTCACAGTGCTTAATTTGAGCCGGTGGTTTCCGGTGCTGGGCACCGCACTTATGACAGCTGCCACCTGGTGGCACTGCATGGGTAATTTAGAGATGAACAGAACAACAGTTGTTTATTAATTTAATATACCTTAAAAACATCTAATACCTGTCGCCCAAGCCATTCTTCTTGCTTTAGGGACCTAAAACAGTCTGAATTGTCACACTAGTAGCAGTGTGCTGGTTAGTGGTAGTGCAGGTACTGTCATTAGCAGCGCTGGCAGGGCAATGGGCAAGGGCAAACTGCGGTGGCCTTCTGACGAGGGCCCTGGCACTTATTTGTTTTACAAATTAAGCACTGTGTCTTCAGCATGTATAGCCTAGTCAAGGCCACATACAACTACACTCTTGAGAAGGCCAAGCCGCCAGTCCCAGAGTGCCACTGCTTTGTCCTCCCAGAAGCCTTTTGTGAGTGGGTGCATGGCTCTCCCTAAACACCTCTCTAGCCCTCCCTTACCATTTCTTACTCCTTCCAAACCTCTCATATTTAGTAATAGGTATTCCCAATTTCCAGCCACTCCCCTGTCCCTCCCACATTTACTACTAAAATGTAGGGATTTGTGTGCCGAGGTCTCCGCAGTCACAGTGGAGATATCCTCACTGAAAAGATAGGCGAGGCGAAGACCTCCATATGTAGTATGTGAGTTGTACTATTGTAGCACTACTTAACTTACTACAAAATGCAGTTTGTAAATCGACCCCTGAGACTGGTTCAGTTCCCTTTTCCAATGGATTCTCTCTGCCTGGTCTAGTATCTTTTGACTGTCTACAATGATTTCTAGCACTCTGTCAAGGCATTCATTCCCTGCAACCTCACCCAGTTTAGCTCCTTGACTCTCCTATTTCATCTTCTCTCTCCTGATACTCCCTCCTCGCCTCTCCTTCTTCCTCTTGATCTATTTGCCAATCCGTTGACTGAGATCAGCTCCCTGAGAATACACACTCTTTCAGTCCAGTGAGATACTGTTATTCTCCTTCAGAAAACTACAGCCCCAAGATATCTTCCTTACTCCCACTTAGGTTGTCCCCTATTTTCCATCTCTCATGGCTGTTCTACTACAATATTGAAGTTTATCAACCTCAATTTATACTTGCTTTACAATCTTAAATACCAATATATTGTCAAGGTAGGTAGATACAGAGTTAAGAATAGTAGTTCTACACTTCCCAATATATCCTTACCTAGACGATATGTTGGTAGCTGTCGAGATTGCTGAGGTTGATATTGTGATATACAACCCAGCATAATGGTGGCATAAAGTACTACATAAAAATATACATTATGTATAAGGCTGCATGGCAATAACATATGGAATCCTCATCACATCCGTCAATCAAAGGTCTTTTCACTGCTTTAGCCTTGAAGGTAGATCATCTGCTCTTGAGCTTCTACAGACATAACGTGCACCCCTCTACAACACACTGTTTGTCTCAGTCACAGGCCTGTTTTCTGCTCTTTTCCATTCATTCACAGAACTCTTCCCACTCCTGGCCTTTTCAACTCTTAGTCACTGGCTTACTCCATGTCCTCAAACTCTCAACTCTCAGTCACAGGTTTCTGTGTCACAAAGCTCTTGAAGGATATTACCATATCTTTTCCATGATTCTCTCATTTTTGACGTCTCATTGACACAGGCTTGTCCTCTGACTCTCAGCAACAGTTCTTTTTAGGGGAAAGAGCAATGTCAGCGTAAATCGCAGCCACAGCACTTACTCTCTCATCCTCAATAAATTAGATGAAATTCTGTGACCAAAAAGGAGCAGATTGTTTGTAAGCTACAGCAGTACTTGTATTGTTTTTCCTTATGCTGTTTTCCTTCTCTTTTTTGTGTTATTCCTGCTTATATTTCATATTGTATTCTTGGCATTTTATATTTTTGAGCAGATAATTGATTATTGATCATTGTTTGTTTGCTATTGTTAAAAAGTTAATAAAGAGTTGATTGAAATACAACAAAAAATCCCTAATTAGAATAAAGATGACATAAGTAGAAATGGCATCACATGACATATGGCCTGATGAGCACATCATTGGATTCAGGGCCTGAGGTCATAGGAAATAATGATTTGGCGTCTGACCCGGTGACTTCAAGAGAAATGAATGAAATGTATCGATGTGTGGCTTTGAGCGCTGCAGCCAACCCTAACCTCACTAATACATCTTCAGCATCAATCATCCAAGTGCAGGCGATCATCCTCAGTTCCATCTCAGGAGCAGAGTGGCTTTCAGGGGTGTGCTGGTAATTCTCGTTCTGCACAGGGAACAGGCGCTGACCTCTGAACAGGGTTCAGTCTGCAGCTTCCCCAGAAGCACTAGGATGACGCAGATGAATCCGCAGGCCTTGGTGATGCCTCAAATGGAGTTGCAGATTTCCTATTTCAGGGTTTCGTGCGAATTACAAAATAAACCACAGATCCGGCTGTTAGCAAAAAAATGCACGTTATCAGTACAGGTCTGGAGTTTAATTCATTAAATTACAACACATCAGTAAATCAACCTCACTAGTGCATTATTATCCTGACGTTCTCCTGCAATTAAACCACCCTAAAATGTAAACAGTCCCCAAACAACTCGCCCTTACCCCGAAATATCCTTCATTCTTCTTCTATTCACACCCCTTCCTTTACATTCCCCAATATCTAGCTCACACCCACCAGACATCTCCAAGCCACTTCCCCTGTGCCTTTCTCAGACCCTCAAAGTTATCTATTCCACTCCTATGTCCATCCTGAGGGAAGGATATGTCTGCACCGGAATTACTAGCCCCCCAAACTACCACCATTCAGGAAAACCCTACTCAGTATTCTCCTGCCCATCCTTACCAAATCTGCACTTAAATATCTGTAGTCACCACCACACCACAGCTTCTCGTTCACATTCTGTCCAACAATGCCCTCAATTCTAATGCATAATATGCATTTCCAAACGTAGATAGCTTATAAATAGGCTTCCTCCTCCTTGATGTTCCCATGGGACAAAACTTCCAATACCTGCCGTCCTGCAAAAAAACCCTCATTGCCCAATTTAGCTTCCCCCTTGTTTTATCCATAGCTGCATGTAGGTGTGCCCCTCTCCATATTCTTCTAAGAACAAATTCCGTCCACACCAGGCATGTTCCTTTCCATTTCTTTTTCAGAAACATATTGGGCCTGATTCACAGAACTAACTTATGTCAAAAACGTGAAGTTAGTACTTTTTGGTATTCGCAGAATACACTTACTCATTTTGGTATTCACAGAATGAACTTACTCATTTCGGTATTCACAGAAGTTAGTAGCCCTAACTTTAGGACTCCTAAATGCCTTCTGTGAATACCGAAAGTCTTAAAGTTAGGATTTTTCTCAGTTTAGGAGTAGTAAAGTTAGGGCTACTACTCCTAAACTGAGAAAATCCTAACTTAAGACTTTCGGTATTCACAGAAGGCATTTAGGAGTCCTAAAGTTAGGACTACTAACTTCTGTGAATACGAAATGAGTAAGTTCATTCTGTGAATACAAAATGAGTAAGTGTATTCTGTGAATACCAAAAAGTACTAACTTACGTTTTGACGTAGTTAGTTCTGTGAATCAGGCCCTAAATCTTCTTTCATCTGCTTAATCAATGTCAAACCTGACTGTTGTGCCAGGTCATTTTCTCTTACATGGATAACCCACATTACCAGGCATCCTGTAGAAAACGTTATGCAAAAAAAGACAACAGCTTGCCACATCGCATGCTGATTTTACCCCACCCATCATGTCTGCTACTAGAAAGTCCCAGAGAGCGGCCATATATCCGGTCTTCTGCATATTTTACTCCCTGACGTGCCAGAAAATGTCCAACAATCCTTGTAACCATTTTACTCGCCAACGGACCATAAACGCAACCTGTGGTAAAAAAAACAAAAACTTTCAATAATCCTGACATAACACACCATCGATTCTCCATTTTCTGATATATTTTGCCATAACATTTTGACTTTCATCTCCCAATTCGCCTGATGTCCTCTCCATTCAAACCCAATCTGGCTGCTTCTGTCGCCACACCAATTCTGAAAGTGTGTTCCCCATACCTTCCTGGTAGCAGGCCCAGTATATATGGTGCTGTTAAAAAGATGCATGCATGCATAAAGAGATGTCAGCAAGTGAAGAAGGGAGTAACTGGTTTATTAAGTAAAACAGTACATGAAAGACAGCCCAGCCATCCCCATCCACCTCCGGCACCGGTCTGACTTCAAAGCCAAACATTCTAAGAGCCTCTAACAATTCTGGAATGAGCTGGTACCTGTTCTCATTACAACACACCTCCCTCACATATAACACACATTACAAGGGCTAACCCAACCTATATACAAAGAACAAAGCAAATGTGAATGCACAACAAAATATATGTGAGAAATATGAAAATTTAAAGCACATAGTCATCTAGATATACAGCACATCGTGTTTTCCTATCAGATTTTCTTGAAGTAGAAAGTTGCCTCTTGCCTTCACATCTGTCACTGATTTTGCCATTACTTTTGTCACTCCTTTTGCCATTACTTTCGTCACTGGTTTTGCCATTACCTTCACCATCTCCCTCACACTTATCTTTGTCATCCATATCTTCCTGAGAGCACCGCTCACCATTCCCCAGCTTTCTTCCTTTATATACCACCACCTAGTTGAGATTCCACACAAGGTGGTTCTAGGAAAGTAGGATCTTCTTTTATGGTTACCCCCACTTTTTGCCTGGTGCTATGCTGTTTCTGACTAGTCTGACTGTGATCCTGCTAATCGGTACCCCAGTCTCTGTGCTTTCTCCCCTAAATTGGTTATGGTAAGTACTTATGTACCTCCCAGATTGGATACTGGTGTACCCTTGTAAGTCCCTAGTATATGGTACTGATGTACCCAGGACATGGGTACACCAGGGGTCCCCCATGGCCTGAAGCATGTATTATGCTACCCATGGAAGACCACTCAAACTGTAACTACAAGCCTGCCATTGCAGCCTGTGTAAGCTGGTGTTAGCACCACTTACGAAAGATATAGGTTTCCCTATATCTAGGCTCACGGCGCTTAAGACATATAAGTCACCCCTAAAGCAGGCCTTTCAATCCTGAAGGCAGGGTTCTCGATTCTAAGTGTGTGGGTGCCCCTGCATGAGCAGGACACCCCACAACCTTCGAAGTCCATTCTCCCGGGTTGTAAGTGCATCAGCCATTACGATACATAGAGTGGCCATGCGTCGTTACGCGATGACCATCTCTAAACTGGCTGTAACGAACCCTGTCATGTTTGGTATCAAACATGTTGGAATCATACCCCCAAACCGTAAACGGTCAGGAAGGTATGATTACATGCACTGTAAATCTCCTCCGGGAGGCCCTCAGTGCTCCCGGTACCAGTCTTCTAGACCCGGCCAGCACAACATGGCTGCTGCCGACCTGAGACACGATTCTGCACTCTTGCTGCTGAGCCAAGCTCGAGCAGGGGAAGGCCGAAAAATAGTCCTGCCACAGGGAGATGTGACCACCTCCCAGACAGGGTTTAGTGTATTGGGCCGGGTGGGAGCGCTTGCCAGCGCCACTCAGTCTGCTTGAAGGGCAAACTCGGTGCCCTCCTTTCATAGTCCAGTTCAAACCAGCTCAGGGAGCCATTGGCTCCCGCTCTGGCGTGAAACTGGAAAAAGGACATGGGAGTATCCTCACTCCCTCCCCACTGTCCGACCCCTCCCTTGGGAGGGAACCCTGAATTGTCCCAACACTTTCCTTAGGGTACTTAAGGGATTACCTGTGGGTGGGTCCCTAGATTCGTCGTGGGACAAGATTCATTAAAAGACACCACTTCTTCGACCGTCTGGGCACTCTGGACTTCACTGGACTTCGCTCTGGACACCAAGACTGCAACTAGGAAGACTCCTGCAGCTCCTGGTCTCGTCGCCCTGCTCGTCTTCTCCAACGTCCGTGCCTGTGCTCCATACAGGAACCTTCCAAGGCCTGTGGACATCCAATTCACCTGAAGGAATCTCCCTTGAAGTGAAGGAGTCACTTCCCTGCAGCTGTAGGCACCGCAACGAAGCTGACCGGTCTGCTGATCCCGAGCTCACATGGACTCAGAAAGGCTCACCAACACTCCCTCGTCGGAGACACAGGAACAGGGCCGGACTGGGGAAGGTCATGAGAGCTCTGTTATTGTGGTAATGGATTTGTTTTCCAGGTGGACGGAAGTATGATTTGCCCGAGGCTTTGAGACACGTAATGTGATACATTTTTTGAAGGACCTTATTACAAGGTCGGGTCTTCCTGAAAAATTATTAACTGACAACAGGGTGCAGTTGGTCTCCAGGGAGATGGAGAATTTTCACCAAGGGTGTGGTATAGTACACAAGAAATGTTCTCTCTATCATCCCAAATCCAAAGGGATGGCAGAGAGATTTAATTGTATATTGAAGGAAACCATCTCTCTAGCAACTATCGCCTTAATTGGATAGAAGAGGTATCTAAGAGGGTTGGTGTTACAAGTTCATGTCTCACACCACAACAGGCAATTCGCCATTTGTTTTGTTTCATGGGAGGCATCCGGATATTGTTCTGCAACCTACCTGGGTGATCAAGCTCCTAGACGATGTGAAGAGAGGGAGTGCATCTGATGAATGGAAGGTGAGGGAGGACATGGAAACAAAAACCAGCAAAAGCCATTTTGATGAAAAGTACTCAGTCAAACCTACCGTTGTTGCTGTAGGTGATCTTGTCATGATTAAAAGACCGGGATGGAATGTAGGGATCGAAGTTGTCGAAACCTATGAGGGTGTTAAAAGTGTTCACTAACGCCCTCAGGACTGAGGACCACTGTGAGAAGTTGGCTTGGTATATGGTGCACACTTATGTAAGTGGACACCCTGCACCAATCCAGACAACCCTTATGGTGATTCTAGTGGTCTTAGACAACCTTAGAAATCTCTCGAAGTGGTAGCTGTGGAGAGAAGCCTTCTGGCTTAGTCCAGAAGGAGTGTAAAGCAGCTTGTTTTACCAGAGCATAATCTTATTGGTATAGATTAAATGAAAAAGAACCACACAGTATATTTATAAAAATATGTATTTATTATAAGATACTAACACATTTAGATATCTCCTACCCGGAGATATACACAATACACACAATACTTTGCAATAGAAAATAGGTAAGTAGCACAAATACACAGTGGCCGCCAGGGGGAGACCAAACCATATACTAAAATAGTGTTATGCGAACCACGACTCAAGTTAAGACTATACCCAGAAGATGTAGAAGTGCCAGGGACCCAATGAACCACCCAAGGAAAGTAACCAGGAACCCCACAGAGGCCGTGTGCAGAGTGGGAACACCACCGTAGGCTCAATACAAGTCAATGGGTAAGTCGTGGTTGCAATTTTAAAGGAGGATCCTTCCCAGTAGACCCTGAAGAAACCCCGTGGAAGACAGAAGGTTGTAGAGCCAACCCACCTGTGGATTCCCCTAGGAACCCAAGGTGGATTCGAGCAGCTCAACAAAGATGCAGGCTCACGATGCAAGTGTTGCGGTGAGGACGAAAATCTTGGTCACGGTAGATGCTTGAGGTTGGGGCTAAGATCTTGGAGGAAGAAAGCCAACAAGCCTTTGCAGCAGCAAGTCGACGCGGTGCACAGGGGTTAGGTTCCTGTGCAGGGCTGGACTGGCCGTAGCGGGCACCAGGCATTTTCCCGGTGGGCCGCCAGGGTTTAGTGTGAATGTACTTCACACTAAAGTTGCATTCCTGTAGACTTACCACACATTTAGAAATTCAAGTCGAAATGGAGTCAATGCTTTTTGTAGTGAAAGCCTCACACAAGGGCTTGTGGTCAGTCTTCACAACAAACATACTGCCCCACAAAATTGTCTTTAATTTTTTGATCGCCCAATAAACAGCAAGGGCGTCTCTCTTTATTACCAAGTATCTACATTCTGCTCCCTTTTGGCTTCTTGAGATGAACATGATAGTGGTTTCAGGACCACAACCACCTTGCTGCAACACCGCCCCCAGTCCCTTGAGACTGGCATTCATGGTAATAAACAAGCTTTTATTGGGATCAAAATTGTTTTGTTTAGGGGCCTGTGTCAGTTTACTCTTAAGAGCACACAATTCTCTTTCAAAATCAGCATTCCACACAAAATGTGTCCCCTTCTTCAATAAACTTCTCATATTAGAGCTGACATCAGCAAAATTCAGAATAAACTTATTATAGTATTCAGCCATCCCTAGAAAGCACATAAGTTCCTTCTTAGATGACGGAGAGGCCATATTCTGAATGGTGTCTACAAGCTCCGCCTTAGGAATGACCCCTTCCCCTGTTATGGTGTAACCGAGATAATCAATTGCTCTGGCACCAAACTTGCATTTATCCAACTTTATAGTGAGATCATGCCTGCATAGTCGATCCAGAACCTGTCTGACCCTAACATTGTGCTCTGTCTTATCCTTACCATGCAACAGTATGTCATCCTGGTATACACAACTACCACCTATCCCATGCAAAATTTTCTCCATGGCCCATTGGAAAACCAACGCCGCCGAGACAAGATCAAATAGCAGTCTGGCATATCTGAATGTTCCGAAAGGTGTTACAAACGCGGTGAGGTCTTTGGACCACTCATCCAACTGTATGTGATGATAGGCTGAAGTAAGATCTATTGTGCTAAATACATTAGCTTCTCCTACCATCATTAACAACTCCGAGGGGATATTTGTCAACCAACATGCAATTGTTTAGTTGTCCGAGGTCCACACACAACCTCAAGGACCCATTAGATTTCCTGGGCACAACCACCGGAGCTAGCCATGCAGTCCGAACCACCTCCTCAATTATTCCTTGAGACTTGAGTTTCTCTAACTCAGCCCGCATCTCTTCCCTTACAGCTATGGGAATACCACGTACCTTGCTACAAACGGGCACTGAACCTGGAATCAGTATAATCTTGTGGCAATAACCCTTCAAACAGCCTAACCTTCCCTAAAAACACAGGAAAAATCCTTTTTCAAAACATCTTGTAACCCAGAGTCTGAAAGCTTGGCATCACCTACTACATTAACACCATACTTTTTCTTCAAAATGATGGGAGGACTACTATTTAGATCCAGCATGACTCCTAAATCCCTTTGATGCCACCAACTTAAAATACTATCTCCCTTCTTAGAGGCATATATCTTCCCGAAGGCATAGCGGCCTTCATATTCAATCAAGTCCATAAAGTGTCCATGTAGCTCTATAGCCCTCCATAAGCACAAGGCGTAATACCAGGTATCAGTAAAGGCACCTTCCCTTCCAATTTGTCCTTGTAGAATTTTTTGCTACAATGGTGATTTTAGCCCCAGAGTCAAATAAAACGTTGGTTATTTCGCCCTCAACCTCTATGTAATCCAATGGGCCTTTGTGCCCAACCTGTAAAACTATTTGCCCACATTCAAAATCGAACTACCTTTGTCCTCACTGTCACTGGTCTCCACCTCATTTACTTTGTGTTTGAGGTTTTTCTTCTTGTAGATCACAGCAAAATGCCCTTTTTTCTTACACTGCATGGACACTGCCCTGAGTGCAGGACACGCTCTATCATTAGCAAAGTGTCCGGTCCTACCACACCGGAAACATCTTTTCTCAGTCTCAGCTTGATACTTTGCACTATCACTGTTTTTATGTTCCTTCTTCCTCACACCAACTTTAACAGACACCTTTTTCTTACTTTCATGCACAAGAGAACCTTCTTCCTTGGTGGAGTCCTTTTATTACCTCTACACACTCTCAGGAGTGCTCAATTATTTTAGCCACAAGCAGTACGTCCTCCAGTGTGGGCTCATCTTTGAGCCACAGTTCTTCCCGCACCTTCTCGATCTAATACCCCAACATGCATTGGTCCCTGATTCTTTCATCCACCAACTACCCAAATTTACAGGAGGATGGCAAACGCCTAAGCTCTGCAACATAGCTTTCTGTTGACTCCACCTCTTTTTGTACCCTTTTCCCAAAATAATAGAGTTTCAGGATGGTACTTATTTTAGACAAATATAGTGAGTCAAGCTTACGTATGCAGAGTTTCTTCAAATCAATAGCATCACTATCTGGTACATCAGGATGGTGGTCAAATACCTCTGTCGTGTAGTTCCTAGGAATCCCCCAGGACCTGCGCGCTTTGGATGACCTAAACTGAGGGCTTGGTGTCCAAACCGACTCTGGACACCCCCACAGGTTATGTCAGCCATTAGACCAGCTAGCTCTACAGTGCCACTATCACCCCCCTGTATCTTACAATGGTGTAGGTAGTTTCTGGCAACCACTGAACATGACAACCCTGATTCCTCAGGGATCGTGGGAAACAGTACAGTACTTTTTGCTCAGTCACTCGTGCTTGCTTATTCTCAGAAAATACACAGGATGGCAATTAGGACGTTTCAATAAGTATTTATTGGTCCAGCGACAGTCTTGTGTAAAACATATGTGCTGCGACAATCAGGAGACAGAAGCATACAAAAGAGATTGCAAGTACCAATATAGTAAATAGTAGATACATTTCTACCATACTGCTAATAGGATGAACATAAGCAGTTCAGATAAAAACAGTAGCACTTGCATATTCCTAAAATGCGCGCCCTGAGTATTTGGCCTAAATGTACCTGCCCTAGATCTGTGTGTGTAGCATGTATATGTGTATATGTAGCTAAGAAAAACCCCTAGGGATGAACCAGCCCCCTCACCTGATGGTTGAGAAGGAAGGACCCCGTCTCTGCTCCGAGGATGACATACCGCAAGGGATGTCAGACCGCTGCGTGTCGAAGATTCAGCATGCAGGACCCCGTGTCAGCTTGGAAGGAATTCTCCTCTAATTTGCAGGGGGAATAAGGGTCTTATAAACGAGACTGGTCACTCCAGTGTTTCTTCTAGAATCGATAGGTTTTTAAAACAATCACAAATGCTTTGAAAACAATCACCAATGTTTTTCCAAACAAATGCGATCATGCACAGTGGGCTGTTGGCCAAGGATGAAAAAAAGCGGTGACCCTTATACAGAGTAAGTATGCTGTGCCTAAGGACATGTTTATGTACGTCAGGTACAGGGATTAGGATAGAATACTAAGAGCTGGTGTCGAAGAGACAGTAGCAAGCCACTAGGTAAAAGGTCACCTGTTTCAGAACCGTTATTGTCGTGTGGATGGGACAATGTATGTAAAAAGGGGTATACATGACAGGACTAGCCTAAAGGACATGACACCTCTTGTCCTTCTGTGCCAAGACAGTGGAGCAACAATGCTGTCATCCTCTCCACACTGAGAGACGTGCCACACACCCACGCATAGCGCTCAACCAGTTTCTTCCATTTAGCCAATTTTATGGGCGGATTACCAGGATTGGATAAAAGGAACGGAGGTGCTGTGACAATCTGCATTATCCCCAAAACAATATTAGGAGCCTCAAACAATATTGGTTTGGTTGTTATACAACATGAAAATATTAGATGCAGTTAAATTAAAGCAAGAGAAAATTTTGAAAATTAGATCACAAAACTGCAGAGTAATAAAGTACTTTGGGTGAGAGAAGTGCCTGTTGCAGTGAACAAACAAGTACTCCAACTTGTACAAATAGTGAAAAAGTAGCCACAATGACTTCACTAAAGCGTGCCAATCGTTGCATGAAGAACACCGAGATCGTAGATTTATTGTCAGAACACTCAGGAGAAATGCCTGTTAAACACAGTTGCAACTGCTGTGCACATCAGCTGTACTGCTGTGCACATCTGTGACGCAATAGTCTTCTCTAGAAGTATCTCAATTTCAGCAACAACAAAGTTGTGAAGCCATCGAAATCACAAACAACACAGATGAAGTGCAACTGCTGTGCACATCAGCGAAATACCTTGTACTGCTGTGCGTGTCAGCGACACGCTAGTCTTCTCATAAAGAATCCCAATTTCAGCTTCAACAAAGTTCTGAGGCCCCCAACACCCACAGCGGGGTGTGTAAACTAAGCGTTTGTCTTCTGTTTTGAAGCACAGGGTGCTCTGTAGTCATGAACCAACGGGAAGTGAGGAAAACAAGAACAGCCCCCTGACGTCACAGGAGCCGTTCTAACAGGAAAGAAAATGTATTGCGTCACACGATTGCAGCTTTTCAGAAAATGCCAGATGCTGCTGGAGCGTGCCTGGAAGAGCACGAGTCTTTTCAACCAGGATGCCTGCCACGTTCAAATAATGCGAGGTGCAGGTAAGCGGTCCTGTAACAGACTGTTACTGACAATGCTCCAATGCTTTCTATTCACTTTACCAAGCACCCGCCAGAGCTGTGTAACACAACTTGCCTCAAATTAATCCATTGTAGCAAGGATGATTGTGGAAATAAAGATAGAGATCCTTATAAAGTTGAATGGAGGATTTATTCTGGTACAGCAAACCCACGACAGCTCCCGCAGGCAGCAGGACAGTAAATGAGTGAGAACACTTATATAACTCTAGAATACACACAACAGTACCTAAAGCATTCTAATGACCTAATAAATTCTAAAGCGAACATCAATGTAAGAAATGCCCTTACAAGAACATAGATAAGAACACTTTATGATAACACTTTATCAACCCCACATACTACACACCCCTCTTCTTATAATAAAATGAAAAACAAAAAAAACACAATATATATACAATAGTAAATAAAGACCCTAATAATATACATAGTCTCTAGAACGAATAGGAGCAGTTCTAATTCTACAACTACTCCTTAGTTGTCCGTTATCACCAGCACCATTGGAGATGTCAGTAACAGAATCTGCTACAGCACCAGGATTGGAAACAACATTGCCATCACCTCTGTCACACAAAGAATGAGGAGAACAAACACTGTTCCCCAGATTGTTGCGAAACTGTGTTAAATCACCAACATCAAACCAATCATTACCACCAAAGTCCATTTGTACTACTATCAATCTGACATTTTACTCTCACACAAATGATCCTGGCTTGTTCTTCAGTCACCTTTATCAAAGCATTCCGATTCCACCATCCTCTATCCTGTAATAAAACAGTGATCCTAGAAACCCTAACCACTTTGACAGGCTCAATAAATTTAGACTGCCCCTTACTCACTTTAACAGATTCCTAATAAGTACCCAGGCACCAGGAGCTAACACAGTTTCTTTTACATGCATTCTTCTGTCATAGTTCTTTTTGTAAGAGGCCTGTTTTTCTCTCACGTGTTCTCGAACTTTCTGTACATCCAGACAGTGAGCTGGATCCATTATCCATTAACCATTAACCAAGAAGGATTCAACAGTGAAATAGGTTTCCTGCCTCTAAATAAGACATAAGGAGCAACATTGGTAATAGAGTGAGGTGTAGTATTATAACTCCACACCTTATGATGCAAATACTTGGAAACATTCAACTTGTTAGAAATAGCAGTCTGTACCCCTTCTTTCAACAATCTGTTAGCCCTCTCCACAAGACCATTGGATGCAGGACTGTACAAAGGAACAAGGATATGTCTTATAACATTCTTTCTAAGAAATGTCTCCATCTCATCCGAAACAAAATGTGTCCCATTATCGGTTACAACTTCATTGGGTAAACCCTCAATCAAAAATAATCGTTCCAAAAACGAAATGACAGCACTCGAGTCAGCATTTTTTACAAAAGTGAAATATAGCCATTTAGAAAAATAGTCTATAACTACAATAAGAAACCTTTTGTCACATCCAAGTATATTAAAAGGACCAGATAAATCTAAACCCAACTTCTGCCATGCACCTTTGGGCCAATCTACAGGACATAAGGGAGCATTATAGGTTTTCCAATGTTTATCTGAACATAAACACTCAGCACACTTCTCCACAAAAGATTTGACTGGCCGATCAATACCAGGCCACCAATAAGTTTGTTTAATTTTTCTAACTGTAGCTGAAATACCTAAATGTCCTGTCTGACTAAAAATCATTGACTAAGGATAGTTCAGAAGCTACTTGTGAAAAACATCTATCTTCAATTGACATACTCCTGTCACAAGGCCAACCATTAATTAAAAATGTCTTCACTCTTTCCAAACATGCATCTTTGTTACAACTCTCAAACCATTCTTCTTCAGAAATTTTGATTTCTTGCATAACATCACTTACAGGCAGCACAAATTCACAATCATCATACCTAATGGAATCATCCTTGTCTCCACTTTGAAGCGGTAACCGTGAAAGGCAGTCTGCCCTGATGTTTTTGCCACCAGGTATATACTTAATATCGAAATTAGACTCTTGCAACCTCGCCAGTAATCTGATCAGTCTTGAGGATGCCTTATTGGAACAACTATCTCCTAACATGTATATGAGCGGTTTATGGTCTGTGAATAACTGAAATCTGGTTCCTCATATGTACATCTTACATTTTTCAACAGCTCAAGAACAAGCCAAGGCTTCGCGTTCAATAGTGCTATAATTAATTTTAGCACTACTAAGAGTTCTTGAAGCAAAAGCCACAGTATACTCTTGACCATTAATTATTTGACTTAACACAGCTCCTAAGCCTGTAGATCTGGCATCAACTGTCACAATACTCGTTTCACCATGAGTAAATGGTCTGATAGCTGGTGCTTCCAAAATTAACTTTTTAACAGAGTCGAATGCTTTTGTGTTTCCTCAGACCAAATATACTTAACATTTTTCTTCAACAAATTCCTTAGTGGCTGCACAATAATGGCGTAACCCTGCACAAATCTTGCGTAATACTCACTGAGTCCAAGAAATGCCCTCAAAGAATCTTTGTCACTAGGCGTAGGTGCATCATTAATTGCATTAAGTAAAGATAATTTAGATTTTATACCCTCACTGGAGATGTTGTGTCCTAAATAATAAACTTTCTCAGTGATAAATCTGCACTTGTTCCTGTTCACAGTCATACCATACATACCCAGTTTACTCAAAACTTTTTCCAATAAAGCATAATGTTGGTCCAGCGTTTTAGTATAAATAAGTATGTCGTCTTGGAAAGCTTGTATACCATTATCCTGTGCAAACAATTGATCCATGAGTCTTTGAAAAACGCTGGCAGCGGATGCCAGTCTGAAAGGCATCCTTTTATACATATACACACCAAAGGGAGTGACAAAAGTTGTTAATGGTTGTGACTCGATGGACAAAGGAATCTGATGATACGCAGAGCGCAAATCAATGGTGGTAAAGTACCTGCTTCCTCCCAGTTTAGCTAACATTTCTTGAATTCGAGAAAGGGGATGACAGTTGAGCAGAATATTACGATTGAGCACTCCTAAATCCGCACATAAACGAATATCTCCTGAACCTTTACGTGCGACAACAGCAGCGGAAACCCACTCCGATGATTCAACTGGTGTTATAATATCTTGTGAACACATTTCATCTAAAAGTTTTTTAAGATCTTCCCTTGCTGAAAGAGGAACTGGTCTAACCTTCTGAACAACAGGAATGACATTGTTTTTCAGCTTGATGGTATGTTGGAACCCTTTAACTAAACCAACCTTATTGCTGAATACACTGGAAAATTTAGAAAACAGTCATTCAAAACCAAATCCTTAACAGAGCTTTGTTGAGAATCCCAAACAGGACTTTGTTCAACGGAAAGAACTGGTAAATCACCTAAAATAACTAGTTCTGAATGGCCTGGCTTCAAAATAATACCTAAACTGGCCTGATCTTGCCAACCCAGAATGTCATGACCATTAAGAGCCACATAAACATTGGTGTAAATCTCCCTACTTTTAAACCTAACAGATTCTGAAAAATAACTAGACATAATGATGTCATATTCTCCAAATGCTTTTAGATTGACATCTGTGGGTTTTAGCAACGTCTTAGACCAACATTTCTTGAAAGTATTCTCATCCAAAATTGTGATAGGTGATCCAGAATACGCCATGACACTTATGTTGACAGAACCAATTCAAACATCACAAATTGGACCCTTACACTTTTTAACATCATTACTTAAAGTGTTAACTTCAACTATTGACACTGCATTATTCATGGCATCACATAGTGACTCCTCATCAACACTGAGATGACTAATTTTACTTTTCTCTTTAGTTGATCTACAAACGGTATAAAAATTTCCAATTTTTTTACAAGTGTTGCATCTTTTACCTTGTGCAGGACAATTGATGTTGTTACCCATATGGTATTTGGACCCACACCTGTAAAATGCACCTGTAGACATTTGTTTTTCAACCACTTTGTTAGTTTTGGTTTTAAGAGAAACAGCACTTATGTCTGACTCACATGGATTACCAGAAGATGCAATTTGCATAACCTTAGTGCATTCTGAAGATTTGTTAGCACAATCCTGCATTAACATTTTGGAAGAAACTACAGAGCGTTCAATGGTGCGCGCAATATCCATTACCTCTTCTAAGGACGGATTTTTACATGTAAAAATGCGTTCTTGAATTTTTTTGTTAAAACAATTAAAAACTAACTGGTCACATAATGAAGTATTTAAGTAGGTACCAAACTGACATTTGGAAGCTAAAACCCTTAAAACTGCTAGGTAATCTTCAATAGACTCATCTTGTGTTTGTTTACGTTTAAAGAACATATGTATTTCAACCATAACAGATGGTTCATCAACATAATGTTTACCCATGCGTGCTAATGCCTCAGAAAATACATTCCACGACTCATCACCAGCTGGAGATGGAACAATTGGTAGATTGTCGAAGACTTCCTGTCCAGCGCTACCTAGATGGTTAAATAATAATGCTCTCTTTCTAGAAGCTGAGTATTTAGTTGCATCAATAGCCTCCATGTAGTTATCAAAAACTCTATACAACTTATGCCAATGGGTGAGTGGTTTACCAGGATTTTAAAGGAATGGAGGTGGTTGCATTACATTACTGGGCGATGCCATGTTAGATGAAATAAATAAAAAATATTAATCAAAAAATACCATCCAGAATGTTCTGAAGAAAGCCTGTAAATGTGTGCTTGTCACAGACACAAGCGTTGCAGAAGTCACAATGTGTACCTGTCAACAAATCCAGAGCGAGCACTGAAACAGGCGTCGAAACCAAATCCCAAATCTGTGCCTGTCATAGAAGAAACTTAGAACAAGCATTAAAAATGCAACAGGTCTCGCCTTTGTAAAAGCTAAAGCGATTTAGTTTGTAAATGGTGTTGCTTTGTAGATGTGCTTTTATTATTGTGTTTGCAATTGTTTTATGTACATAATATGCATATGTATGCATGCATTTATATGTGTATTTATTTAGATATGCTGATGTATTTTATATGTGTATATATGTGCATATATATGTAGGTATATCTATGTATATAGATATATAATTGCATATTGTGCATACATATACACATATATATGTATATATGTGCATATATATGGTTCTATGTTTTAAGATATATGCATATATATATATATATATTTACATGTTTTATACATATACATATTGATATATATGCTTATGTATGTATGTATTTATATATATTATATGTGGATGGATATATGCATATATATATCTATACATATTTATATACAAATATATGTATGTATATTTGTACAACATATATGCATTTTTATATATGTGCATAGATATACATATATTTATATATGTATATATGTGCATATATATGCATATTTGTGTAAAGATATATGCATATATATGTATGCATGTATATATGTGTATATGTGTAAACATATGTGTATACATGCATAAGTATGTATTTATATGCATATGTATACATGCATGTATTTATGCATTTATATAGATATGCAGATGTATATATATGTTTATATATGTACATATGTATATATATAGATATATACAGATCGAAATGCATATATATATATATATATATTGATATGTGTAAGGATATATATATATATATATACAAATATAATATGTACCTATATATGAATATATATGTTTGTTTATATATGTGCATATATATCCAGATATATGTGTGTATATATATGCACATATGCATATATGTGTAAAGGTATACGCATATATATATTTAAATGTTTTCTACATATATATATTGATATATGTATATATATGTAAGCATGTATATATGAGCATATATATCTGTAAACATATGTGTATACATGCATATGTATGCATTTATATGCATATGTATGTATGCATTTATTTTTGCATGTATACTGATATGCAGATGTATATATATATGTTTATATATATATATATAGATATCTAAAAACATATATATATTGATATGTGGATGGATATATGTATATATAGGGACATATATATATATATATGTATATATATATATATAAATGCATATATATATTTGCATATGTGGATGGATATATGCATATATTTTTAAACATTTATATACAAATATATGTATGCATATGTATATGTCTAGCATCATTTTTATATATGTGCATACATATATGTATATATGTGCATCTATATGTGGAAAGATATATGCATATATATAGTGACATGTTTATACATATATATCGATATATATATGCATATATATGTATGCATCTATATATGTGCATATATATGTGTAAACATATGAGCATACATGCATATGTATGCATTTATATGCATATGTATGCATGTATTTAATTTAGCATTGCTATAGATATCCAGATGTATATATATGTTTATATATAGTGATATATATATATATATATATATAAATGCATATATATGTATATGTGGATGGATATATGCATATATATGTATACAGTTTATATACAAATATATGTATGCATATTTTTATGAATATATATTTATTTTTATTTATGTGCATACATATACATATATGTGCATATATATGTGTAAACATATGAACATACATGCATTTATATGCATGTATGTAGGTATTTTTGCATTTTTATAGTTATGCAGATGTATATATGTTTATATATGTATATATATATAGATATACACATATATAAATGCATATATATGTATTGATATGTGGACGGATATATGCATATATATTTATACATATTTTTAGACAAATATATGTATGCATATTTATGTGAATATACATGCATATTTTACATAACGCAGTAATATGCAGTACAAAAGCATTAATAAAACGTACATTAAACACTTAATAAACCCAAATGCCAAACATACAAGCTAACATTTACAAAAACATTTACTCTTACCTTTGTATTGTGGCTTTTTTCTGCTGTGTGCTTGCGGTAGTGAGAGAGTTAGGAACATCACAAAGATCCACGTGTGTTATAAAAAACGAAAAAAGGATTAGTAACCGACAGAGAAAAATAGTCTTTAAACATGAAGTAAAAAAACGTATTTATATAGATCAAAATGCACATGTTACAGATAAACGAAATATTACCTTTAAGTGGCTGACCTCTTCACGACAGCCCTAAAAAAAAAAAACTGAAATTACAGACGGAAAACAGAATCAAAGAAAACAACGAACGTTGGCGGAATCTACAAAAATACACATATTATTTTTAAAAAAGCACATTTGTAAGACAAAGGCAAAGAAAGCAACCCAAATAAGTTAAAAAAAATTGTACAATACATTCAAAAGGACAAGTTAAATGTAAATAAAAATGTACCTTTTTGTAGCTGTGCACCGCCCTAGATTGCACACCCCTAACACAAAAACAAATAAGACATGAAGGAAAACAAACTAACATAATACACAATAATTAAGAAAAAAACAATACCAAAAAACATACTCTTACCTTATGAATACTTTTACCTTATGAAACTGCTTACGGGAGGAAAACAGAATCAAAGAAAATAGCGAACGTTGGCAGAATCGACAAAAATACACCTTACTTGTAGTGGCATCGCTGTAGTGGCATTAACAAAAGCTGCAACCTTTCTGCTCGCTTCGTGTACTCCCCTGGGGCTTCACGACGATCCTGTAAATAAAAAAACAACACAATAATTACGGGAGGAAAACAGAATCAAAACAATTGTAACAAATAGGGAAATAGTATAAACATGAACTTAAAAAACACAATCAATACGCAAATAATATACATGGAAAAGCACAACTTAAACATAAAACAAACCTTACCTTAAAGTGGCTGCGCCCCGCCCTGTGCTACCGTTAACCGAGGAACTTCCTAGAAAATACCAACGAACGCAGATTCGACATAAAAAGACGTGTATTATCAAATTACAAAAACATATTCGAAACATTAAAACGACAAAAGTATCCCTACATAAACATACAGAAATGCATTTTTTATCTAATAAACATATAGAAAAAAACAAATACTTTTACCTGCGTGTGCACATGTTCCTTTGTGCTCGCTCCCTGTACTCCTTGGGGCTTCATGACAGCCCTATAAAAAAAAACACACAAATTACGGGTAGGAAACAGATTCAAACAAAATAGCGAACGTTGGCGGAATTGACAAAAATACACAGATTTTAAAAAAAGCACATTTGTAAGAGAAAAGCAAAGAAAGCATCCCAAATAAGTTCTAAAAACAATCGTACAATACATTCAAAAGGACAAGTTAAATGTAAATAAAAACTTACCTTTTGTAGCTTAGCACCGCTCTAGATTGCACACCCCTAACACAAAAACAAAGAAGACATGAAGGAAAACAAACTAACATAATACACAATAATTAAGAAAAAAACAATACCAAGAAACATACTCTTACCTTATGAATACTAATACCTTATGAAACTGCTTACGGGAGGAAAACCGAATGAAAGAAAATAGCGAACGTTGACAGAATCTACAAAAATACACCTTACTTGTAGTGGCATCGCTGTAGTGACATCAACAAAGAGCTGCAACCTTTCTGCTGGCTTCATGTACTCCCTGGGGCTTCACAACAATCCTGTAAATAAAAAAACACCACAATAATTACGGGAGGAAAACAGAATCAAAACAATTGTAACAAAGAGGAAAATAGTAAAAACATGAACTTTAAAAGCACATTCAATATGCAAATAATATACATGGAAAAGCACAACTTAAACATAAAACAAACCTTACCTTAAAGTGGCTGCGCCCCACCCTGTGCTACCGTTAACCAAGAAACTTTCCAGAAAAGACCAATGTCCGCAGATTCGACATAAAAGGACGTGTATTATCAAATTACAAAAGCATATTTGCAAGAAAATAACAAACATTGGTGGTTTTGACAAAAATACACAGATTATTTTTTTTAAAGTACATTTATAAGCGAAAGGCAAAAAAAGCATCCCAAATAAGTTAAACCTTACCTTAAAGTGGCTGTGCCCCGCCCTGTGCTACCGTTAACCGATAAACTTTCCAGAAAAGACCAATGTCCGCAGATTCGACATAAAATGGCGTGTATTATCAAATTACAAAAGCATATTCGCAACATTACAATGACAAAAGTATCACTACATAAACACACAAAAACGCATTTTTTATCTAATAAACACATAGTAAAAAAAATAACAAATACTTTTACCTGCGTGTGCACGTGTTCCTTTGTGCTTGCTTCCTGTGCTCCCTGGAGCTTCACGGCGGTCCTATAAAAAAAAAGCACACAAATTACGGGCGGAAAAGACAATCAAAGAAAACTACAAACATTGGCAAAATCGACAAAAATACACACTGGGCTTCACGACGATGCTGTAAATAAAAAACACACAAATAACAAAAGGAAAACAGATTCTAAACAATTGTAACAAATAGGGAAATAGAAAACATGAACTGTAAAAACACATTCAATATTCAAGTAATATACATGGAAAAGCACAACTTAAACATAAAACAAACCTTACCTTAAAGTAGCTGTGCCCCGCCCTGTGCTACCGTTAACCGGGGAACTTTCCAGAAAATAACAACGAACGCAGATTCGACATAAAAGGACGTGGATTATTAAGTTACAAAAACATATTCGAAACATTAAAACGACAAAAGTATCCCTACATAAACATACAGAAACGCATTTTTATCCAATAAACATAGTAAAAAAAAAAAAAAAACTTTTACCTGTGTGTGCACGTGTCCCTTTCAGCTCACTTCGTGTACTCCCTGGGATTTCACGACGGTCCTAAAAAAAGAACACACACAAATTACGGGCAGAATACCGATTGAAAGAAAACAACAAACGTAGGCGGAATCGAGAAAAACACACTGATTATTTTTTTTCAAGTACATTTGTAAGCAAAAGGCAAAAAAAGCATCCCAAATAAGTTAAACCTTACCTTAAAGTGGCTGTGCCCCGCCCTGTGCTACCGTTAACCGAGGAACTTTCCAGAAAAGACCAACAAACGCAGATTCGACATAAAAAGACGTAAAAAACAAGGAACGTTGGCGGAATGGACAAAAACACACTGATTATTTTTTTAAAGTACATTTGTAAGCAAAAGGCAAAAAAAACATCCCAAATAAGTTAAACCTTACCTTAAAGTGGCTGTGCCCCGCCCTGTGCTACCGTTAACCGAGGAACTTCCTAGAAAATACCAATCAACGCAGATTCGACATAAAAAGACGTGTATTATCAAGTTACAAAAACATATTCGAAACATTAAAACGACAAAAATATCCCTACATAAACATACAGAAACGCATTTTTTATCTAATAAACATATAGTAAAAAAAAACAAATACTTTTACCTGCGTGTGCACGTGTTCCTTTGCGCTCGCTTCCTGTACTCCCTGGGGCTTCACAACGGTCCTATAAACAAAAACACACAAATTACGGATAGAAAACAGATTCAAAGAAAATAGCAAAAAGAAAACCGATTCAAAGAAAATAGCGAACGTTGGCGGAATTAACTAAAATACACAGATTTTTTAAAAAACATATTTGTAAGAGAAAGGCAAAGAAAGCATCCCAAATAAGTTCTAAAAACAATTGCACAATACATTCAAAAGGACAAGTTAAATGTAAATGAAAACTTACCTTTTTGTAGCTTGCCACCGCCCTAGATTGCACACCCCTAACACAAAATCAAAGAAGACATGAAAGAAAACAAACTGACATAATACACAATAATTAACAAAAAAACAATACCAAGAAACATACTCTTACCTTATGAATACTCTTACCTTATGAAACTGCTTACGGGAGGAAAACAGAATCAAACAAAATAGCGAACGTTGGCAGAATTGACAAAAATACACCTTACTTGTAGTAGATCGCTGTAGTGGCATCAACAAAGAGCTGCAACCTTTCTGCTGGCTTCATGTACTCCCTGGGGCTTCACTACGATCCTGTAAATAAAAAAACAACACAATAATTACGGGAGGAAACAGAATCAAAACAATTGTAACAAATAGGGAAATAGTATAAACATGAACTTTAAAAACATAGTCAATACGCAAATAATATACATGGAAAAGCACAACTTAAACATAAAACAAACCTTACCTTAAAGTGGCTGCGCCCCACCCTGTGCTACGGTTAACCAAGGAACTTCCCCGAAAATACCAATGTCCGCAGATTCGAACATAAAAGTACGTGTATTATCAAATTAGAAAAGCATATTCGAAACATTAAAACAACAAAAGTATCTTTACATAAACATACAAAACGCATATTTTATCTAATAAACACATAGTAAAAAATACTTTCAGCTCGCTTCCTGTACTCCCTAGGGCTTCATGACGGTCCTATAGAAAAAAAAACACACAAATTACATGCGGAAAACAGAATAAAAAAAATTACAAACGTTGGCAAAATTGACAAAAATACACAGATTATTTTTTTTAAAAACAGCACATCTGTAAGAGAAAGGCAACAAAGCATCCGAACTAAACGTCGCCTACCTTACTTGTACTGGCATCGCTGTAGTCATCCCGCCGAAAACACACACTCCTCCCCGCTCTCTGCTACCGAAACGGGCTGGGGGCCGCCTACAAATTAAATGCAGAAAAACAATACAACAAAAGAAAGCCAACGTCGCCTACCTTACTTGTACTGGCATCGCTGTAGTCATCCCGCCGAAAACACACAGTCCTCCCCGCTCTCTGCTACAGAAACTGGCTGGGGGTCGCCTGCAAATTAAACATAGAAAACATTAGAACAAAAAGAAAACCCTGCAAAACCAAACAACAAAGAATTGACAAAAATACACAGATTATTCTTAAAGCACATTTGTAATAGAAAGGCAAAGAAAGCATCCCAACTAAACATCGCCTACCTTACTTGTACTGGCATCGCTGTAGTCATCCCGCCGAAAACACACACTCCTCCCCGCTCTCTGCTACCGAAACGGGCTGGGGGCCGCCTGCAAATTAAACACAGAAAAACATTACAACAAAAGAAAGCCAACGTCGCCTACCTTACTTGTACTGGCATCGCTGTAGTCATCCCGCCGAAAACACACAGTCCTCCCCACTCTCTGCTACGGAAACGGGCTGGGGGTCGCCTGCAATTTAAACACAGAAAAACATTAGAACAAAACGAAAGTAAAATACACCAAAGCAAAAAAAATAAATTACCTTGTCCTGGAAGCTTGTGGAAGCGCTCCTCCCTCAGCAAAGCAGCCGCAACGCTCCAATGATCACAAAAAAACACCAAATAGAATCAAACACGCCCACTAAGATAAGAAAACGTTTACGACGAACGGAAAGCAGGCGAGCCAGTCCAAGTGGGCCGTCCCAAAAAGCCAAAGGGAGGCAACATACATAGCTCTTTTCCAATGGCTGGCCACCGTTTAGCATAAACAGTGACGCCAGCCAATGGAAATGAGGGGCGGGGCTTAAAGCCCTTTTGTAAAAGTACTCATCTGCATTAAATCTCGCCGAGCGAGCTGCGCATGTGCGCAGCAACGCTAGGCGAGACCTAAAAATGAGCGGGTATCTCGGTAGCAGATCACCAAAGTAACATGTGTCTATCACGTAGAAAATTCAAGTAAAACAGCGTATGAGCCCAATAATACGCAAGTAGATAGGCAATGCAAACGTGTGCCTATCACGGAGAAAAGCCACGAATAACAGCATATGAGCCCAATGAATGTATGTAGAATAGCCCAAACAGTTAAAATGGCCGCCAAAACGTGACGCGTGCGTAAGGCACGTAATTTTTACAGCCGATAGAAGTAGAACAGGGCTGCGAAGACGACACAGTACAGTTGCTACCAAGGCAACACAAAGCAGACGTAGACGTTCCAACGTCAGACGTGCAACGACGTAGAAGAATGTGATGACAGAACAGCAACCATGGAAGCAACCCAAGGAACAGTGGAATCTCGAGGACAGGTTGCGTTCAAATGCAAACACAATCAAATGATCATGAGCCAACGGAAATTCCGGTAAGGCCCACGATGGGGCTAAGTCAATACGAATAAAAGTTAGAAAATAGGCAAGACACACGCTCAGGGAACGTGAATAAAAATTAATAAAATTCACATGAGTCAGAGGTGATCCCGCGTAGTGAAGAGCCCAGGGGTGATCCCGCCTAGTGACGACCAATATCTTGATGAAAACGTAAAAATAAAATGTTCTTGTGGCCGGTGGGTCCGCTTGAGATGAATCGTCGCCAATAAATGTAGCAAGGATAATTGTGGAAATAAAGATAGAGATCCTTATAAAGTTGAATGGAGGATTTATTCCGGTACAGCAAACCCACGACAGCTACCGCAGGCAGCAGGACAGTAAATGAGTGAGAACACTTACATAACTTTGGAATACACACAACAGTACCTAAAGCGAACATCACTGTGAGAAATGCACTTACAAGAACATAGATAAAAACACTTTATGATAACACTTTATCAACCCCACATACTACAACCATCAAGAAAGTGCTACATTCAACACCAAAGCAGCTCCAATATAAGATACCGGCAAAGAGAATTATGAGGCAAAACGCACGGTCCACGTTGTACAGGCAGCCCCAGGAGGTAATTTACCACAGACCAGAGGCAAATCTCACAGTACATGTTGCACAGGTACCCCCAAAGTGTAACTTACAGTAAACTCTTCAAAGTTGAGCAGAACACTGTCGTAGGGCAAAGTTCCTTAAAATCCAGGAGTTGAGCTGTCCTTCCCTCTTCTCCTTTTCCATCTCGTTTCCATTATTAAAGAGATGCATGCACGCATAAAGAGATGTCCGCAAGTGAAGAAGGGAGTAACTGGTTTATTAAGTAAAACTGTAAATGAGAGACAGCCCAGCCATCCCCATCAAGCACCCCCACCGGTCTGACTTCAAAGCCAAACATTCTAAAAGCCTCTAACAATTCTGGAATGAGCTGGTGCCAGTTCTCATTACCACAAGTGCTTTCTTCAAAACTCTAAATATATTAGAAGGTGTCATCTGCGAAACGTGAGAGAAAAGGGTATGCAGTTGCTTATGCAAATTAGTGTAGAATAAATTACAGGTAGATATCATCCTGGACAGTCAGCAGGAAGTGCGACTCCTCAGGAGCAAGTGCCCTCACACACCCAGATGGGTGTCATGCTTTATCATTGGGCGTGCTCTACATCGGGCTGGTGCTGCAGTCCCCAAAGGGACTCTTTGCCAGAGATCGTTTCATTGTGTCGTTTGTGAAGCCTGAGTGTGGGGCTAAAGGTGTGGATAGGTGTGGGTAGTGTAAGGAACTACATACCCTTGTCTATCAAGTTCTAGTTAGAAGCATGTATGCTGGACCTTTAAGTGCTCCTGGTCCCTCTCTTTGATATAGTCATCTCCGAAACCTCCACATGGCAAAAAACATCATCAAATCTCATCCCGGGTAACACCAAGACTTTTTTTAAAGCTCACAAACTTTCTCAGTTCCTCTCCGGTTCAACCACACCCACTTTCTTGTACCTACTTGAAATGTTTTTGAGTGCCTCAGCCAAATCCGAAGCCTTTTTTTCCATTTTCTCTTCTACCTTTCTTATGCCTGAATTCCTTTTTGAGCCCAACAAATCTGACACCCAAAATGTCCCGTAGAACAAAACATGTGCATCCAAAAAATACTCTCTTCAATTTTATCATAACAATACTCGAGTAAGATCATTAACAACTTCAGTATTATGTCAAACGTAACAGGGTCCTTCAATTTACTGTTAAAACCCCTCACCCTGCCACAACTGCCAACACTTGCCTTACCAATTTACCTTTTGCAAGGTCAAATACCTACCATAACCTTCCATAAAGTTTGATTGCAATAGTCACTTGTGAACGACCTATGTCAATCAAACTAGGAGCAAAAAGCAGTAAGTCCTCCTTCCTCACTTTCATCCACTTGCTGTCCTCAGACCTCCTCCTGTTACAGAATTCCAGAAGCTCCTTCCACACTTGCTTACACCCCTTCTGAGTGTATACTGCAATGTGTTTTTCAACTAAGTGAATCAACTTTTCAACTAAGTCAACAATTTTCATTCTCCCAATGCTCCAATATCCTGTGGCAACTCAGTCTTACAGTTGTATGGTCTCGGGGCAGCATTCACAACCGATGCGACTGCAAACAAGATAAAGCATCAGCAATTTTTTGTGCATACCTGGCACATGACCTGGTTTGAAAACAATATTCAGTTGCAAAACTTAACACAAACCTCCTCAGTAATCACAGGCACTCTCAAGTCTCTTTCTTGCCTTTTGCTTGTTCACCAATTCAACAACTGTCATGTTATGGACATTGAAAATCACTTTCTTGTTAGTCAGTTCCTCTCCCTATATCACAAGTGCCACAGCTAATCGGAAAAAATTCCAGGAAAGCTATGCTCCTCCCTTGTTAAAACCAATGTACGGGCCACTCTAGCGCACCAACGATCATCCCAGAAAAGCCCAAAACCTTTTGCTCCTCATGCATCTGAAAACATTTGCATCTGCTACACTGTCTCATTCTCCCCAAAATACATTGATGCTGTTAGCGCTTTTCTTTGCCTAAATTTGAGAACCATGAAGCGCTATCGGATGGATCAAGTTTCACAACTGAGCTTGGTCAACAAGTCAATATGTTCCATAAATGTAAAGCACATTAGGCTCCACAAGAAAAACAGAGAGTATTTTAGTTATTAAACCATGAAAGTTTATTAAATATTAATGGTTTACAGAAAGCAAAATCAGGTTAGTGTCAATTAATAATCAAAATGAGTATGCTTCGAATAATATGCAATTTAAAGTAAATCAAAATCTTAAATTCAGCACAGAGTCGCCTTAAAGGCAATGCAAAGGAAATTCAGTTCTCTAACTTGGGAGAGCACTCTAAAATATCCAGCTTTTCTCTGCTCTGTTCAAAATCTAAGTCCATGTCTGAATACTCAGTTCAAATTTGCACTATATTAAAAACAGTACTCTAAAAGGTTTTCACACCTACACACAGTTCTCACAAGGCTGTCCAATCAGGTTAAAGCAATGTAATACAATTATGTGTTTGTTAGGCTCTCAGGACTCCTCTCAATACAGGCTTTTCTTTGTGTTCTTCAAAGTTACACTATCTGTATCAGGATGAAATACACATAACAAGCTGTACTCTGAAGGTGTCTGCTGAATGCGCTATTCATTCAAACATTCCATGATAATCACAAAAAAAAATTCTTCACATGGAAAGAGGGCAAAATAACATTGTGTTTGTTATTTAGGACTCCAGATCACGAAGGAATAAATGCTTATGTGTCACAAAGCAAAGATGACAGCCAACGTTAGTCGTTTTTAAATTCAGGCCAAAATTAACTGCAGTCAATCTAAACTTGATTAAACATAAGTTCTTCGTACAAATAACGTGTGTGCTTATATGTTAATGCAAACATTTAAATATATGAAAAAAACTTTTCCAATCCCTCCCTCTGGTAATTCTGGGAATCACCACAAATCACAATTTCACTAAATGAATCCTCCCATTACACTTAGGTTGTCGACCTTCCCAGCTTACGTCTGTTCTCTTCCAACCCTTTAAGGTCACAATGTACTTTGTCTTGAATGTCATTTAGTTCATAAGCTGTATGCTTCCGCTTCTTTCACCTCGTTGCAGACAGCTACTTTTCTCCACTGCCATTTGACCCACCCTTTGCCAAAATTATTTTTGTGAGAATTGTAGTGTATTATATGGTATGGTTGTGCAACCTTACTGTGTAATCTATCTTGGGTTCAGTCAGGCTCATTTGTAAAACCTTTAGCCCAACCCTGGATAGTTGTGGCTTTGAGCAGCAAGGTTTAAACAAAGCGAGTAGTGTAAAGCATTTAGAAACATCCACACAACGAAATAAGAAAGTCACACAACACAAAAGAAATCTGCCAACGATTTATAAAAATGGACTATATTTTTATGAATTTTTAGACACCAAGATAAGCAAACTCCACCAGAGGGTTCCGGAGATTCTCAACTTTTTAGTCCAAAGTATAAACAAGCACTGGTAGCTATAAAGTTTAGAAACTTTTGAAAAGTTAGAAAGAGTTGAGTTTGGCTACTCTGATCTGAGAAGGGTTAACCAAATCCGTCAGGGAGAAGGTCAGGGGGCAGTAAGGGGTATATAAACAGTTACCTGGTCACCAAAGCAGTTTCAAGTCCAGTCCCACATTCTACATCAAGAACGTCAAAGGTTTAAATGGAGTGGTCCTAATACTGGGGATGCAGGATGCTGAAAGCTCTGGGTGCTGTGCGGTCGACGGGGGTGTCTTTGCGGTTATTCCTCGGTCCATGGATACGGTGGGGTGACTTTGGCCAGAGTGGTTGGTGTCCCCCAAAGTCCTCTTTGAGCCAGTAGAAGGCCAGCTGTGGCTGGGCTACCGGTCTCCACACACAGCGAATCCAGTGGAATCCTTTGGTGAAGGCTGGTGTCCATCTTTGGTGACCAATCTGGACTCAGAGGACACTCCCGGTTCCAGGAGACTCGGGTGCAACTATTGGCCATCGAGGATCGGCTACTTGCGTTGCCCAGTGGCGGCCAGCATTGATTGAAAGAATGTGGCTACTGACTTGCCGGAGTGGGCTGCTTCAGCTTTGATGGCGCTGGTGCTGGTTCCAGGGGGTCAGCCAACTGACCCTTGGAGTCATTTCTTTGATCTGGGTCTCTGGAGCAACTTTTCTATGAGACAGGAGTCACAGGCACAGTTCTCTCTTTTCTAGCCCAAGGTGCGGCCGGTGCAGTTCAGAAGACGGGGCAGGCTCTCTTGCCAGATCCAGGGGTCAGCAGGGCAGTCCTTCTTCGGTCCTTTCTCAAATTCCATTGTGATCTGAGGTTCAGGGTGCCAGGGGTGCCATATTTATGTCCAGAAAATGCCCTGGGGGATGGTGCGGTCACTATTAAATGGGCTACCAGGATCCCTCCCGCCTCATGACAACTTCCAGCTATGTGTGGCATCTAGCAATCCCAGAATGCACTATTTTGACCAGTCTCAAGATGTCTAAACCTTCCTTGGATGTTAGGAGCTTGGTAGCCCACCCTAGAGGTGTGGCTAACTATGGGCTACACACCCATGGGAAAGCCGGTTCGGGAACTGGTCTCCTCTCTCTGTCCCCACCGCTAGCCTGTCTATCTGAACAAAGGGGCAGCCCTTCAGGAGTATGATCGCCATTTGCCAAGCAAAGGCAGCTTCACCTTTGAAGCTCACCTTTTGGGCTAACAGCCTGCAAGGGGGAGGTGACACCTCCCTCTGTAGCAGGTTGCTAGTGTTCCTGAGCCTGGGAGTCGTTCACACCACTCCCCAGGAGGGCAGCAGGCTGTCTGGTGGCCAGCAACTGTGCGAGGCCACTGAACAAACTAGGCAACAGAGTGGCAACTTTCTTAAAAGTTGCTTGTCCTTAAAAGTGACATCAAATTCATCCTGGGTATCAGGTCGAGTTTAATAACATGATTAATTTGATACTTTGAAGTACCAATTTTAGTAGTCCCATTCAGAAGTTAGCCGAGATGAGAGATCAGATGGTAACTCTGTGCTAGCCAATGGCGCTACTAACTTTTCCACATCAAAAAAGATCATTTGGAAGTTTTGCTATTAGGATATATTAAAAGTATACGTCCTACTTAGTAATATACAGCTCCTTGCCTTGGGGCTCCATAGGCCTTCCTTAGGGGAGACTTTAATATATTGTCAATGGAAGTGGGGGCTTTGCCATTGGGTTAAATTACAAAGTCAAGCTAGCAGTTTTTAAACTTCTCTTCCAGGCTGCAGTAGCAGGTTGGGAGCCATTTTTTTACTTTGCCACACACAGGGTAGCACAATCAGTGCTGTAGCCCTGGCTGAACACTCTGTCTTATATGCCCTGGGTAGGCTTGGTACCAGAAACTAGGGACTTATAAGTAAGCCAGTTTATGCCAATTGGGGGCAGCTAATTCAACATACATTTTGTAAAGGGTTTGAACACTGGCACTTAGGTCTGGTTAGCAGGTCTAGAGGCCCTCTCAGAGTAAAAAAAAACAGGAGCTAGTAGTCCAAATGGGGGCAAAAAGTGTGTGGGGGACCTGCTAAAAGACTGTTTCCTCACAATTTTGATCTCTCTTATAAAAGGCAACATGCATATCATATAAATCAATAAGATTAGAATCAGGGTTAGTACAGTTTTAAGAATTCCTCATCCGATACCACAAAACCACTAACCAATCTTTGAGGATCTATTCTCTATTGCTTCCTGCACACGAGACTCCTTCAAATCCACCACCTCACAAGAGATATCTGTCAAGTTAGTTGTGACATTCGTGATCTGGTTATTCATATCAGGTACTTGTGTGCAGCATTACTGAATGCGATGAATGCGGCAGACCCCGTCCTCTTTTGCTAACAAGATGTCTAAGGCAAGCCTATTCTGCAATACCAGTTCTTATGGCCATAAGCTTTGTATTTATTGCAGTTAAAGCACCAGCCTTGTTAGTAGCAAAATGATCTACCAAAGTAGACAGCTTTATGATCTTCAAGTCATTTAAAACTACACCTGCAGAGGGTATCAGAGCTCCAAGTATATCTCCTATTATTTATGAAGCACTTAATCTCCGCAAGAGCCTTTACACTCCTATCATTTATGTAATCTACATCATACACTTTTGGAAACACTAAAGCTAAATAACAACTATCTACCAAATTTTGCGGAAGCTGAAAATAAGTGTTTTCATAATAAACTCATCTAACAACAGCTTCTTTCCCTGACAGAACCTTATCACCAAGAACTCTGAAATCTTGTAAACAATCATTGCATCATACCATTTCTGGCTTTTGAGCCTAATCTTTCTCTGTCACCACTCTTGGATTTCCCCTCATTTGCAAATCCAGGCTAAGTTTCAGATGTATTCCTAACTCCCTAACTGTTTCTTCTTCTTTTTCCCATCTAACTCTTCCTACCTTCTCTACTCTTTTCTCAGTTTTCATTTTTCTTTCATCCAATTCTCTATAAAGACTTTCACAGCTCTATTCAACTTACATGAAGCTTTAAAGTTCATTGGTTAGTCACATTAACTTGTGTGATAGGCCTTATATAATGATACATTACTCTACAGACTTCGTCCCAGCATTCGGATTTAAAGACTTAAACATAGGCACATCATCTAAAGGCATATCAAAAGTTGAAAAACAATACTGTAAATGTTCTTTTTTTTTCTTTCCTCATTTGTGCATTAAACAGGCTAAAAGGAAGAAAACCAGGGGGATACCATTCCTACCTCTAACCGGTGATAATGGTCAGGCAGTGAAACCCCATTCTTCCTATTCCCTCAGGGCCAACCCGGAGAAAAGGTCTAGAGAAACCAGTCCTCAACCCGGGAGCCCGGAAGTTATTGCCAGATTGCTTAATCATCGGACTTCTGAACCAGTTTTAACGAAATTAAAACACCAGTGTAAAAATATCAAAACAAAAAATTCTGATCCCAGATGTCCCAGAAGTCCAGTTTCTTAATCCCCTCCCTACTTCCATCCAACATTCGGACCCTTCGTATTGAATCCAGCCACTCCCTCCTCAAGGGAGGGTGTTGCGATACCCACTTTATACAAATTTCACGCCTTGCTAACAATATTGCAAAAGAAACAATTGATGGACGGAATGCTGGACAATGCAAACATTCACCCCCAGTCACAAGGATCTGGGTTAAATCCATCATTCTTTTGCTCACCACACCACCCCAGTTTGGACCCAGCCATATGCAAATCAGTCTTGACCCCGTTCCTTGTGGGAACAGTCCAGCCCGAACTGCCAAGCCAGGTCCTCCCTGGACCGGAAACAAGCATCCTGGGACCGGTTTCAGGGCATCACCCTTCATCAGCCAGGCTACCTTGAATCCAGTGGTGTAGTGAGCACAGGACCCACGTCTGGGCATACCCTTTCCACTTAGGGCGACAAATGCAAAAGAAACAATTGATGGACGGTATGCTGGACAATGCAAACATTCACCCCCAGTCTCAAGGATCTGGGTTAAATCCATCATTCTTTTGCTTACCCCACCACCCCAGTTTGGACCCAGCCATATGCAAATCAGTCTTGACCCCGTTTCTTGTGGGAACAGTCCAGCCCGAACTGCCAAGCCAGGTCCTCCCTGGACTGGAAACAAGCATCCTGGGACCGGTTTCAGGGCATCACCCTTCATCAGCCAGGCTAGCTTGAATCCAGTGGTGTAGTGAGCACGGGACCCACGTCTGGGCATACCCTTCCCACTTAGGGCGACAAATGCAAAAGAAACAATTGATGGACGGAATGCTGGACAATGCAAACATTCACCCCCAGTCACAAGGATCTGGGTTAAATCCAACATTCTTTTGCTCACCACACCACCCCAGTTTGGACCCAGCCATATGCAAATCAGTCTTGACCCCGTTCCTTGTGGGAACAGTCCAGCCCGAACAGGCATGGTGAGCAAAAGAACGATGGATTTAGGCCCAGATCTCTGTACTGGGGTGAATGTATGACATCGTTCTGCATTCTGTCCATCAATTGTTCTTTTTGCATTCGTCACCCCGAGTGGGACGGGTATGCCCAGACGTGGGTCCCATGCTCTCCATGCCACTGGAGTCAAGCTATCCTGGCTGATGTGGGCTGAAAGCCCGAAACCGGTCCTAGGATGCTTGTTTCCAGTCCAGGGAGGACCTGGCCTGGCAGTTCGGGCTGGACTGTTCCCATTGGGCGCAGGGTCAAGACTGATTTGCATATGGCTGGGTCCAAACTGGAGTGGCATGGTGAGCAAAAAAATGATGGATTTAGGCCCAGATCTCTGTACTGAGGTGAATGTATGACATCGTTCTGTATTCTGTCCATCAATTGTTCTTTTTGCATTTGTCACCCCGAGTGGGACGGGTATGCCCAGACGTGGGTCCCGTGCTCTCCATGCCACTGGAGTCAAGCTATCCTGGCTGATGAGGGCTGAAAGCCCGAAACCGGTCCTAGGATGCTTGTTTCCAGTCCAGGGAGGACCTGGACTGGCAGTTCGGGCTGGACTGTTCCCATTGGGCGCAGGGTCAAGACTGATTTGCATATGGCTGGGTCTAAACTGGAATGGCATGGTGAGCAAAAAAACGATGGATTTAGGCCCAGATTTCTGTACTGGGGTGAATGTATGACATTGTTCTGCATTCTGTCCATCAATTGTTATTTTTGCATTTGTCACCCCGAGTGGGACGGGTATGCCCAGACGTGGGACCCGTGCTCTCCATGCCACTGGAGTCAAGCTATCCTGGCTGATGAGGGCTGAAAGCCCGAAACTGGTCCTAGGATGCTTGTTTCCAGTCCAGGGAGGACCTGGCCTGGCAGTTCGGGCTGGACTGTTCCCATTGGGCGCAGGGTCAAAACTGATTTGCATATGGCTGGGTCCAAACTGGAATGGCATGGTGAGCAAAAAAACGATGGATTTAGGCCCAGATCTCTGTACTGGGGTGAATGTATGACATTGTTCTGCATTCTGTCCATCAATTGTTCTTTTTGCATTTGTCACCCCGAGTGGGACGGGTATGCCCAGACGTGGGTCCTGTGCTCGCCATGCCACTGGAGTCAAGCTATCCTGGCTGATGAGGGCTGAAAGCCCGAAACCAGTCCTAGGATGCTTGTTTCCAGTCCAGGGAGGACCTGGACTGGCAGTTCGGGCTGGACTGTTTCCTTTGGGCGCAGGGTCAAGACTGATTTGCATATGGCTGGGTCCAAACTGGAATGGCATGGTGAGCAAAAAAACGATGGATTTAGGCCCAGATCTCTGTACAGGGGTGAATGTATGACATTGTTCTGCATTATGTCCATCAATTGTTCTTTTTGCATTTGCTAACAATATTAGCACAAAAAGCAGGTTCCCCCGTTTGCTGCCCAGAATTACCCTCATGTCTTCCTCTAATGCAACCCCAAACATAATTAAACTTATGCTTACCTCCAGGCTCATGCCCAATACTGTTAAAAGGTCTTCACTTACATTGTGCCAATACACCTGGAGGCTCGGGCAACAACAGAACATATGGAGGTCGTCAGCTTCTTTTTCCCCACACTTAGGACAGCACTTGACAGACTGCTAATTCATCCTTGTTAGCCTTTTTAGTGACCAATAGGCCCTGTGTAGCGTGAATAAATGATTTTTCCTGAGTGAAGCAGCACAAACAACATACCACAGAGTAGACATAGATACTTGCCAAGCGCTTTGTATGTCCCCCGACGGAAGATCCTTCCTCCAGATCTAAATAGGGAGAGTGAAATCCTCTTCTCCAGCGAGTACAAACGCCCAGTACCAGTCTGATACCTCCTTTTTCTGTGGAGAGCTTCTTAAAAACTTCTCTTCCAATATACTACTAGCCGCTGCTTCCTTCTCCAACGATTTTGCCCAACTGGCCAACTGATAGTATTTAAATCTGGAGATACCCTTATTCGTCATTAGTGATAACTGCTCCCAGTCTACCAAAGTCTTCCCGTCGAGTAACTGACCCCATCTCGTTATTCCCACCTCTACTAATATACCTGAAAGGCTATCCTTCAAACACTCGGGAGTCCCTGGAGATGCCCATATTGGGGCACAATTACTGTAATAGGGAATTCCTACGACTCTTCTGATTTGACACCAAAGTTTACATGCTGCTAGGAGTATCTTCAGTTTTATTTTTTTGAAAAACTTCGGATGGCCGAATTTATATAAAAAGTGGTCTCCTTCTAACTGGGTCATCGCCTGTAAATACGGTGGATACTTTGGATATTCTTGAAGTAGAATTCTAAATGCTTTAAACTGAAATGCTCTACAGTATTGGGACACATCTGGGCTAGCGACTCCTCCCTGTTGTTTCCCCCAACGGAGTTTCCGCCACGCAATTCTGGTTGCTTTAGAAGCCCAAATAAAACTAGACAGTGTACCCTGCAGTTTGTCAAATCAAACTTTCTTAAACTCCAAGGGTATTGAGGCGAACAGAAAAGTGAATTTTGGTAGTATCGCCATCTTCAAGATATTCGATCTTCCCAAAAAAGAGAGTGGAAGCCCTGCCCATGTTTTTATTAACTTTTTGGACTCATTTGCTACCTTCTCAAAGTTCACCCGTGCAGTATCTTCCAAGCTCTTTGTCACAGTAATACCCAAATACCTAATTCATTCCTTCACCAGGGGATTCTTGCTCTGTAAGTTCCACTCCATCACGCCGGTTTTTTGCCAGTTTATCTGGTACCCGGAAACCTCCCCAAACTTGTCTAAGCGGCCCGAAATTTCTTGGAGTGAAAATGACAAGATCCTTGTAAATATCATCAGATCATCTGTGTACAAAGCTACCCTCTTCTCCCAGCCCCTAAACTCAAATGGCAAAATCTGTTGGCTGGCCCTGATTTTGATGGCCAGGGGTTCAATATAAAGATTGAAAAAAAGAGGGGAGAGAGGGCAGCCCTGCCTTGTACCTCTTGAGATGGATATTTTTTGCGTAAGGTTCCCGTTTACCAGTATCGTAGCAGATGGGCTTCTATATATCATCTTCAAAGCCCTACCAAAAGCCTCTCCCAACCTGTATGACTCTACAACTCTATGCAGGAAGAGCCAGCTCACTCTATCAAAAGCCTTCGCTGCGTCGAAGGTAATTATTGACAGAGGGAGCCCTCCTTGAGTTGCTATGTCTATTGCCCCTAATAACTCTTGTGTCAGCTCGTGAATCTGCCTACCTTTAATAAACCCTTTCTGGTCTTGATGTATCAGTTTGCCCGCTACCCCTCCCAGTCTCCCAGCCAGAATCTGCGTAAAGATCTTATAGTCGCTATTCAGCAATGAGATAGGTCTGTAAGATTCACAGCACTTCGAGTCCTTTCCTGCTTTTAACAAGAGACAGATAGTAGCCTCCTTCCAAGACTCCGGGATAGCAGACCCTCCGAGAAAGACCAAGCTAAATAGCTTTGTTAGAAAAGGGGCAATTTCATCTTTAAGGGACAGATAAATCTCGTTTGGGAGGGCATCCGGACCTGCTGCCTTCCCCCTCTTTAGTCTCGCTATTGCCCCTACTACCTCTTCAATTGTTATTTCAGCATTCAACAACCCCCTTTGCTCATCTGACAAGAAAGGCAATTTCAAATCATTCAAATATCCCCCAACCTGCTCCTCCATAGCTCCCACATCATCTGTATAGATGGTTTGGAAAAAAATCTACAAAAGCACCTTCTATCTCTTTGTCTTCACAACTGGGTGAGCTCTGCCCCTCTATCCTAATAGCTGATATCCTGTTTTGGTTCTGATCCGTTTTTAATTTTCAAGCTAGGAGTTTACCGCATCCTTACCCATATTCATGGTGCGCGTAATTGCTCGCCTCCCACTTTCTCCTGACTATCCCCTCCAAAATACAAGATAATTCTTCCTTCCTTTCTCCTATTTCCAACTCCGCAGAGCTCACATCCTGTGTAACCTGTGCTCGTTCTCCCCCCTCACCATTTCTTCCAGCTGTTTCAATCTATTTTCTATAGAGCTTATTTTGCCCTTGCTGACCTTATTTTTATATGCAGCAATCCCAACCAACCTCCCCCTAATGACAGCCTTGTACGCTTCCCAGGTAACCTGAGGTGAGGTATCCGTGCCATTTGTACAAAAATAATCCTCAGTTATCTCCTTCAGCTTTAACCTCACTTGTGGGTCTAAAAATAGAGTTCTATCCAGAGTCCACCTTGAGGGTGGTGATTTTTCGCCCACCTTCAAGCTCAGGCAAACTGCCGAATGATCCGACAAATGGGCAGGTAAATGCTCCACTGTTCTAACCTTCCTGCCTTCCCCTCTCTCAACTAGGAAATAGTCAATCCTAGAGGTATGACGAGGTCTCCTATTCTGGAAAGTAAATCTTTGTTCCCCCACCCCTTTCCTTCCATACATCCAACAACCCAAAATCCTGCATAAAACGTTTCAAGCATGCTCTCATTTGGGGTAGGTTACATTTGGCCACCTGTCCATCTTGGGGTCAAGTAATAAATTGAAATCGCCCCCCAAAATAATGGGGGCAGAAAACTCCAATAATTGATTATACAGAGATTGTAAAGGTAAGGGGTCATCCAAATTAGGGCCGTAATAACCTGCAATGACATAAGAATTTCCCTGAATCTTAACTTTTACCACCACCCATCTCCCCTTAGGATCCGAGTGGGTCTCCAATATTACTGCCTTGGCTGCCTTCTTAAAAAGAATAGCGACCCCCTTGACACAACAACTCTGGTTCGTACACACTAAGGCGTCCACTCATTTTAGCTTCTTTATAACCTACTCCCATTCCGATTTTAACAGGTGCGTCTCCTGCAGAATAATGATCTCGCTCTCTGCCATTCTCAGATATTCCACAATTTTCTGCCTCCTTCTCCTGACCCTCAATCCATTTATATTCCATGACATAATGTTAATTGACATTGTGACTAAGATTGCAAAACAAACATAAGTGCTTGGTTTCCTCCTTTACCAGAGATCTCTTTGCATTCACAAAATCGGACATTTTTTTCTTTTTTTTCCCTTTATGCTCCAATCACCCATGTGAAAATCTGTGTATCCTCAAAATTGTGCACCCCCCCCCCCCTCCCAACCCCCCAGGAGAACCCTCCCTTCCTCCTCTGGGCGAAACATTATCGCCCTTCGAGAGCCTGCTCACTCCAACGGCTACTTTACACAATCTATATTACATCCTGCTATGTTTTATGGGTGACTCTACTTCTTTTTACACCAACTGTTCTGCTTTTATTTGTTTTATGAATAGCTCAACTTCTTTGGGGTCCCTGAAATTATGCATCTGGTTCCGATACATAATCCTCAGGGATGCAGGGAAACGCATCTGTGCTGTCGCCCCCAATGATTTTAGCTCCTGAATATGATTGCCAAGTTCCCACTGACGATCTTGAGTGGCCCTAGAGATATCGGAACGAATCATGAATGACCAATCTCCCTTTCTATAAACACCAGTCTTAAGCGCCTCATTTAGGATTTTTTCTTTCAGGGAGTAAGACTGGAAATTAATCAAGATTTTTCTCGGGTTTTTCCTTATACCGGTATTTCTGAAAGGGGCCCTATGGACCCTCTGAATGTCTTGCTCCAGAGATGTTTCCAAGCCAGGAATGAACTCCCTGAGTAACCCCACAACAAAGCTCCTAATATCTTCACCTTCCTTCCCCTCCGGGATATTTAATAGCCTCAGGTTATTCCTCCGAGCATTGTTTTCTAAAGATTCCATCTTATCCCTGAGAACTTTTTCTCTCGCTTTTAGCGTCTTGATCTCGCTCCGATTCTCCTCAACTTCGGTACCCAAATCTGACAGTGATGCCTCAACCGCAGCCACCCGGTTCATCAGTGAGTTCATCTTTTCCTCTAGTGCTTGGCACGACTCCTGTATCTTACCCTGATTCCTCTCAGAGGTGGAGAATTTCGTTCTCATTTCTGAAAACATCTCTTCCATCAACCTTTCCATCCCCAAGTGCGGTAACATCTCTTCGGGCTTCTGCAACTCAGACTGTGTACCGGCAGCAACATTCAAATCGCTCTGTACCAGTCTCTGGAGCTGACTTTGATCTTGAACCCTTTCTGCTTCCTCCCCCTGCGAAACAGGATCTGGGGCAATCTCATGCTCCTCCGTAGCCAAAACTTGATATTTATTGCTCAATACCAACTCATCTCCCATCATTCCCTCTGCTACCACCACTGTTGGCTTATCAGGAAGCTTTCCTGAACTCATAGTTTTACTTACAGGGGTGTTTGACGAAGGCAGTTTGGCTTGGACTTTAAAAAAGGATCGCAATGAGGGGGTAATTCTCAGTTTTAGACCGGTGTCTCTGTCCCTAGCTGATACCGATAGGGGGGGAGTAGGATGTTTAGAGTGCTTCCCCCGCTGTTTCTGGGAAGTACGAACTGGGGCTGGTGCCGTGTTGTTAGGGGTGGCAATAGGGGGGGGGGGTGGCGGGGAGTGTGCTTGGGATATGAGTTCTCAAACAGTAACTTATTCCCTGTTTTGTAATAGACCCTGATGCGTTCCGTCTTTTCTCTTGGCTTCTGGACACCCATAACTTTGGAATACTCATTTAACAGTCTAAAATAAACATTGTCTGAAAAGTTCATTCAAAGCCGTCTTTATGTAATATTTTCATATTACATCTACTTTGCTCATCTAGATAGGTCTGGTTTGTTCTAGTCTCGGATCAAGCATGCTCGATAGGAGAAGCCCAATATTGGCTAATGCCAACACTACAAAAATACATTTGCAACCCTTTTGTGTGGTTGACAACCTAGTTTCTCTCAAGTCAGATCAAAAATAAAAATAAAAAATCTACTTGTTGACACTGCTGTGCAAACGGCAAAACTTTCAGGGCCAGATGTACGACCCTATTTTGCATGCGCAAACGGGTTTGCGACCCGTTTGCGCATGCAAAATACTATTGGGCCATGTACAAACCATATTTAGCAAATTGCAATTTATTAGCGAGTCGCAAAATAGGATTTGCGACTCGCTATTAGGAAGGGGCGTTCCAAGGGCGTCCCTTCCTAATAGCGACTCGCTACCCTCTGTAAGAATGTTTTGCGACCGCAATTGCGGTCGCAAAACACTCGCAATTTACCACCCTCTTCAACAGGGTGGTAAAGCACTTGCAAAAGGGAAGGGGTCCCCATGGGACCCCTTCCCCTTTGTGAATGCAGGAGAAAATATTTTTTAGGAGCAGGCAGGGGTCCAAGGGACCACTACCTGCCCTTAAAAAAATGAAACGGAAACGTTTCATTTTTCTTTTTTTAAATGCAGCCCGTTTTCCTTTAAGGAAAACGGGCTGCATTTAAAAAAAGAAACTGCTTTATTTAAAAGCAGTCCCAGACATGGCGGTCTGCTGAGCCCAGCTGGCCACCATACCTGGGAGGGCCAGCCATTCCCAATGGTGTCGCAAATTGCGAGTGCTTCATGAATATTGATGAGGCATGCAATTTGCGACTCCATTGGGAATCGCAAACAGTGTCTCAGACACTGTTGTACATGGCATTTTGCGACTCGCAAATTGCGACTCGCAATTGAGCGTAATTTGCGAGTCGCAAAATGCCATGGTCGTACATCTGGCCCTCAGTTCTTTTCAGTGTAATCTGGTAGTTCAGGTTAAGGAATCTACAACTTTGACTAGATACCAAAAGGGAAAATTCCACTCTTCACCTGGATACTTAGGGAACCTAACATCTTCCTCTAAATACCTAAAGTGCAAAACATGGATTTTCAAACATCTGAAAGCTTGTCATTTGAGTTTGTTAATCAAAACTTTTGTTGAATCACTACGCGTGGCAGCATCGTTCATGGGGGTTTCTCAAAAACACTGGAGCGAGTTTCAGTTTCCTCACTTTACCAGTCAGCATCACTTTCAACAAAGTAGGTCCACTTAAGAGCCTAATATCTTCAGTTTGGCACTCTTTGTGTCTGTGTTCTTCTGACTTCTGTTTGTTCACTGTCCTTAGCACTGTGTTCCATTGACTTTAGTTCTTCCCTGATCGTCTCTACTCTGGTCTTGAGCATGTAAAACCTAGGCCAGGTCACGTACGGCTAGAACCAAGCACAGTGGTGTAGCTAGACCTCGTCGCCCAGCAGCGGCCGTATGAAAGGAGGGGTGCTGGTGATTCCTGCGGAGGCCACCCGCGATGGCCGCAGGTAAGAGCGGGGGGAGGCCGCCGCCCCCAAAACTCAGGCCGCCCTGGGCAGATCCCCCCCCCCCTTGCTATGCCACTGACCAAGCATTCAGCACCCGGTGAGGTGCTTCTCCTCCTTAAACTGTGCCAGAGAAGCATGATCATCTAGAAAATGGAGTCTCCTCCACCTCCCTCTTCAGCCACTGGCTGGTAGGTAAATTATCTATTTGAGTGAGGCTGCGTAATGGGGTCTGAATGTAGACCTTCTGCGAGGAAGATAGAGTAGACAATCTTCTTCCTTTCACGGACTATTGTGGGGCTGCCCTAGTGTCTCTCAAACATTGATTTCTACCTGTTGCTAAGGCCCTCTCATTCTTCAGGACTACTTCTACAAACAGACCACACAGATGATTGCCTATAGCCCCATTTGCTGGGAGCGATACTTATGAATCCATTGAACTAGCATCTAGCTACACTGGTACCAAAAAAGGGTAGGCACAAAAAATGGACCTCAGTGAGGATGACAAGATTCCTTGAGTGGGTCTGCCTCCTGCTTCCACCCACTTTCCTACCAGCATATCAATGATATCAGGGCAGCGCCTCACCAATGCACAATCATCCCACCTAGTGAGATACTACTGTTTTGTGGAAAACTACTTCATCTACCAGGCTCTTCCCCTACACCCCTAATCTAGTACCCTCCCTTGCTCTCGCCTGTTTCTTCATTTCCATTTCTCCTCCACTCACGCACTTTGATGTGACCGTCCACGATACAAAGAATAGTATTGTATTTTTTGCAGTATTTCTATAATGCCTATTCCCACCATGTAGGGCAATTTAGCGCGGCCTACATGGGCAGCATGCAGGTTGTGTGGTTGGAAGGTTGTTGTCTTTGTTTTTGCTCCTATGTGGGAAGTGTTTGAATCTTGGGTCTGATGACCACCGAGTGCTGCCATCATGTAAAAGGATTCAGCGCTTAGCAGTGGCTGGCTGAATAAGTGTGAAGGATAGGCATGCGGTTTACAGGTTTTCAATAAGTTGGCAGCTTTGAGCAGCTCCGCAGGTCTCTTTACAATATGATCATATTCCACTCAGCTAATTAATGCAGTAGGTTGTCCAATCAGATATTTTGTTGAAATGTTTATGGTCCTGAGCAGGCACAGCTGGAAAGAGAAATAGTGGAGAGATCTGCTGGGATGGACTACAAATCCCTAATCTGACTGTACTCGCTCCTTCTTTCTAGCATACCCTAGCGCTCAGAATGTGTTTAGATAACTATGGCAAATAGCTCCCCGGGCACCAGTTCTGGTGGCTTGTTACGCACTATGCAGCATCACTTAATTGAGTGCTCAGCCATGCTCAGCTTCTAGCCTCAGAAACTCTGCTAGCGCCAACACCAAAAACAACAACAAGCCTCTTGTCAAGCGCCCCCAATACAAGTATGCAACATAACATTAGGAAGTCCAGTTGCAGGGTTAGATTTGTAAGGCGGGCGATGGGCAATGGGCCAGTATCTGAGTTGCAGCTGTGGTCCGCTATTTTGGGCATCGTGCTGGCCGATTTGGGCTGTGCCTGTGCTCTTCAAAGCCGCCAGCAGCCCAGTGGGAGCCTGAACGGCCTTTCTGGAGGCAGATGGGCCTCTATTACCACCCTTCTTACCAGTGGGGCAGGATGCAGATTGAGCAGGGGGCCTGAACAGAAGTGGCCTCACTTCTATTTAGGTGTGGTTCACTATCGTGAACTTAACTGTGCACAAAGAGTCCTGGCACCATTTGCCTTTTTTTATCTCACTGAAGTTGAGAAAACATGCCTCTTTTAGCGAACCCTCCCCCCCCCCCCCTTCTTATCATAATACTTAAAACACTGAAGCAGTGACTTGCAAAAAGGCGCAATCTGCAAATATGGGCCACTTTATTTTAAGGTGGCCTGGCCTATTTTTGATCCCAATCCAACCCTATCCAGGTGCCACAAATACGAATATTTTCAAACTGGGAAGTAGGAGATTTTGAAAGCGGGATGTATTTTCCCTTAGGGCTTAAAATTGAAAAAAGGCACTTTTAGGTGGAAAGACACTTAAAATAAAGCCACTTTTGACTTCATGAATCGGGTTCATTGACATGTATGCAGTTAGTGGACCCTGTTTAGTGTGCGAGTGATCTGCCAGTGACTTTTAGTGTGGTGACGGTGATTTGGACAAACGACTGCATGCAAACCCCAGGGTCTCAGAGACAGTGAGCAGCAGTGTATTCACGTATTTACTCCATTTGTGTAGCAGGACACTTCGAACAAGCCGCTTCACAGCACTTTCTCTGAAGCGCCTTGACGGTAAAAAAAAGCACATTATCAAACTTCACTAGGACGCCATCATGCCTTGGCAAACAGCTTCACACGCCTGTCGTTAATATTTAACAAGTAACTTCTCTCTAGCCCTGCCTTCCTCTTACACAAGCGCTGTCTGGAATTCCCACAGCTTCTACTGCATGCAACGCTTTCCAGATGCTGCAGTTAAAGGCCAAGGGAAAGTCACTCACGTTCAAGAACTTCCGCCAGGGGTTGGCAAGCAGAGGCTCGGAAACTCATCGAGGCATACTGACCCGTGTCGCTTTGCAGCACATTTGAGTTACATCTATCAAGAATGCTTGAAACGCCGGTAAAGATTGTGTCATCCGCTGAAATACCACAACTGGCTGCTAAAACACTTTTTATTTTATTAAATCTTTGGTGCATTGTAAATGTATTATTAATCAAACACATCAGCCTAAGTGAGCACCAACTGCAAACAAAAACACATGATGAGGGATAAAACTGGCATTAGTATGGCGGTTCAAACAAACCTAGAAGCTTCTACAACAAAAGGGGAGAATTACACCAGGTAAGCAGCGCCATTTTACTCTTCACACCCAGAAGAACTAAAGTAATTAAGACTCCTCCCCTCCCAAATAAATGGGTCACAAAGAGAAATCCCACTTCAAAGATCTTGGTCCACTGGGTCTGTTGTCCTCTGCAGAGCCTATGCAATAAGACATCCCGTCAGAAAATACGCCCGCCGTCCTTACGAACCTTTATATATTATGATATTATGTGTATTTTTAGAGCGCACGTTCACCAGCGAGATTATCCTAGCACTGAAGCATGAGTAGCATGTGCTGTGCCATGGCCTGACCTCGTTGAAAAGCCACTTTTTCCGTTTTTTGTGGTATTAAAGAATTGAGTTTGCAGCACTAATGTGCAGGGGCAGGTTTTTCCAGGCTTAAGTAGCGAGGTGGGAGAAGGCGAGACCGCCTGTTCTGGTTCTGCGTATATAGGTGATGTCTGCGAGTAGAAGTTCAGCTCAGCGGAGTTGTCTGGTAGCTCTGTGGAAACTGTTGAGGTATGCAGGGCCCATGTTCTGTAAGGTTTTGAATGTGTGCGTGAGGAATTTAAATTAGGGGTGGACAGAACTTGTGGAGTTTTACTCTGTGGAATTCTGCGGAGTTACATACAAACTCAGCAAGATTCCTCAGAGTTCATCAAGCGGTGGAATTTTGGCACGTCGCGCTGCTCGCGTTGATTATAAGCGCTGGGAGCTTGTTCCGAGCTGCAAAATCATTGCGAACTGCACTGCGCGGCGCGTCAGAGGGCGCTGCTTCTTTGTGTCGCTCAAGTAGATTTTCTACTTGAGCTGCAGTATTCTCAAAGCGAATGGTAGCGAACTACTGCGACCACCCGCATAGTGAAATTGCACTGGGACTCGTCCTTGCACTCAATTTTTCTTGCTCGCCAACTTACCGTTGGCGAGCCGCACACAAGAAAAACTCTGCCGGCGGTTCACTGAGTTTTTCCGGAACTCGGAGCGCGGAGTGGGGAAAACTCTACCAACTCCACCAGTGGAGCAGAGTTTACCGCCCACCCCTAATTTGAATAGTGTTCGTTTGTGGATGGGGTTCCAGTGGAGCTCCTTGTGGAGTAGGGTGATGTGCGTGCAGGGTGGGAGGCTGCGGGGAAGCTATCCTGTCACCCATGACCAAGTTAAAAACAAAATTAAAGTTGGGAAAAATAACACTTATCGTCAGAGCTGATAGTTCAATACATGTCCTACCAGAAAAGCAAGCTGAAAGTATACAGCAATTTGCACCTTTCAAAAGAGACAACTCTTTCCCCAAACAACCATGCCAGCCCAGACTACCAAGCCCCGGTGTCTGTGTCAAAGAATTCCATCTTGGGTCTGCCAAGAGCCACATGAAGCTGCGGACCTTTTCCTCAAATACAGGATGTTAAATAATAGAATGTGTTCCTAAACCCGTTGTAGATTATCTTAAGAATCAGATCAATGGAGTAACTGTTACTTTATGTCTTCAAACCTGGTTTGATAAAATCCACACTTCAAGAACTAGTTCCAAAGATACTACGCACACACACTAGATCAGAGAAGACAACAAGGAATTGGACAAGTGGGATATATTCTTCCACAAAGACAAGCTCCATGATACAGTTATGCACACAAACATTTAGTCAGCAAAACCATCCTCACAAAAGATATTACATTAGACAAGAATGAATTTAATGGAGACTTTGACATGCTCAAACGAAGGTCAAAAGTGACATCATTGAAGTATTTGGTCTTATGATAAACTCCATTCTACAAGACCAATTTCAAATGAGATTCTCCCCAATAAAACACCAGGCCAAATAAACCATCCTCAAAGAAAAGGGCCAAATGAGGCGATGACAAATAGAAGAAAGATGTTGCCTCGTCCTAACAAGGGGTCAAAAAAGGGCAAGGGGGGCATGGTCTCGCTGCGGAGGAGATGGGACGCACGCCTTGAGAGCTCTGGCCGGCCGCTGCTATCTTCAGCCTTCACAGCGGTGCTGGGGCGGCATTGCGGATCCGGTTATACCTATATGGGCGGCGGAGCTGAGGGGGCAACTCCTGACAAGACACTGCGGCGCTAGGTCGGCCCGCTGCGGGGTTAGTCCCGGCTCCTCTCTGCTGCGGCGGCCGGAGTCTGGCGGCCGCCATTTTGCCTGTGCCGGGCCTCGGCCTCTCTTTGCCGCCGGAGGCCGCTGAGGCCCCTGCTTCCCGCCTCCGCTTGCTGTCTCCCACCATTGGGGCCTTGGTCTGCGGAGCGGATGGCCGGTGCGCCTAGGGGGCGGCTGCTGGACGGGGGCCTCCTGTGGTTCTGGCCCTGGCGCCCGCCATTTTGAATTTCCCGTCCGTGATCTGAGGGCCTGGGTGGTTGGCGGCTCCTGCTGATGTAGTGGCCGGCTTGGGGCGCGGGGCACCCCTGAAGCTGGAGGGGGCTCTGGGCTGCACAGGAAACCCACCCCTCGTGCCTGGACTTGCCCGCGGCTGGATGGGCCCAGCGGATGCCGGCTTGGAGAGAGGCCTACCCTTGCGAGCACTCCGGACCTGGTGAGCCCCCCGCTGTGTGGCGATCTTCTGTTTTTTCATCCCGTCTTGCCTGGGTGCGCACTGCTCTCTTTTGGGCTGGGGGACGCCGCCTTTGGCCTGATTTTCTGCGGGGCGTCCCCCTGTGGGTGCGCTGGTTTGGTGGTGGGGTGCATCCAACTTTGGCAGCCTGGGGGAGTGCCTGACGGGATCTCTTGGCGCCCCCTGGCACCCGCACCCGCAGTGGCGATCCTTTTTTCCCCCACCCGCCATCCTACGGCGGATCTTCTCCTCCTGCACGCTGGTGATGCCCTGTCCTTGATGTGAGAGAAGGGCCCACACGCTTCTGATCCCATGGCGGCGGTGTGGGGCACGAGCTGAGCCCGCCTCCTACCTCTGCGCCCTACATTGTGGGAGACCTGTGCGCCTTGCTTGGGCCTCCGAACTTCCTCCCGCCCCCGTGGCGCAGACCCCATAGCATTTTGGCCTGTGGCGCTGGTCCCTGCCGGGGGGTCAGCCTTCCTCCATTTGCAGCAACAGTGCTATTTCACGTGGCCATTGCCCTCTCACCCCTAGGGGGGGTTCTGGTGGACTGTTGAGGCATGCCTGTGGGGGCTTTGGACTTTGGGAGGACAGTGCCTGTGACTGGGGTGTGGTGGCCTCTTGAGGGGTCTCTCATCGCTCGAGTGGCGCCCCGCCGATTAGTGCCTCCCCTCTTGACCCCTCCGAGTGGCCTTCTCCTACGGGCCTGCATCAGAGTGTCCTCGCCACGTCTTAGGGGCTCGTGGCTCCTCTGGTTGCTCCTGGCCTTCCACGCTGCCTCTCTGCCCTGGGTCCTGCCGCTGGGGGCCTTGTGAGGTCATGACTCGCACGAAAGCTGTCAAGGACACGGTGATCCCCTCTAAGGACAATCCTGTTGCGACACTGTGGAACAAGCCTGGCTATACCGGCGCTGGTGACATGTCGTCCTCGGCAGGGGGAGCTTCTGAGCCCGTCACGCAGTCCTTCATGGCGGGCTTTATGCAGGAGCTGAAATCCGAAATCGGTTCGCTCCGCTCGGAGGTCCACTCATGTGTCCGAGAACTAAGGAGGGAGATCACGGCGATCGGCGAAAGGATTGACGACCTTGAGAAGATGGTGGATGCCCGCACGGAGGAGCAGGAGCAATTGTGGCAGCGCATGGCCACCCTGGAGGAGCAACACCTTGACCTCCAACTCAAGCAGGAGGTTTTGGAGAATCGGGGGCGCCGTAACAACATACGCCTCCGAGGGGTGCCAATCGGAGCCGAGGGAACGGACATTATGACTTTTGTCGCTGAACTACTCCAGGACATATGGGGTGACGACGACCTCTCCCCCCCGACACTTGACCGTGCACATCGTGTCTCGGGCCCTCCTGGACGTTCCGGCCTGATCCCTGACATCCTGACTCGGGTCCATTTCTTCACTGAGAAGGAGGCGATCCTCAAAGCTGCACGCTCTAAACCCGAACTTAAATGCAACGACGCCAAGATACAGCTCTTTCAGGACCTTGCACCTACTACGTTACGGCGACGTCGGGACTTCAGGCCCATCACGGACAAGTTGAGAAGTTTGGGCATCCAATATCAGTGGGGCCATGCCTTTGCCCTTATCTTCCAATGGGAATCCCGGCGCAGGGTGATACGCTCTTTCCAGGAGGCTGCGCAGCTGCTTCGTCTCTCCCTTACGCCGCCGCATAGCCCCACCGGATTGCCTCCCCTGGAGAGGGAGCCAGCGAAAACGCAGTGGTCACAGATACGTCGCCCTCGCCGTTTGTCTCGCCCCGATGATCAGACCTCCTCGCAGGCCCGACAGGATATCATCCAGCATATCCGCTCGATGGAAGAGGGGTGCTCCGCCTCCAGTTCTCGCCCTACAACACCTTAACAGGCAGCCTCTTGCCTAGCGACCCTATACTCTTGCCGGATCTTTCCAGTGGCCTTCCATGATGGCGGCGATAGGCCAACATGCCTTTCCATGGCCTCACCCCGGCACTGTCAGCACCCTGGTAGCGACCTCGGAGAACTCCCTAGGAATTGTTTCTTCACCAGGAGACCCACCCCCTTACCTGCTCCATGGAGATTGACTTCTCCGGGATGGCTTGTGCCGGAGAGCCTAGCCTACTCCCTTTTCGGAACAGGACTCTATGGCCCGGTTGGCCGAGAAGGTTTCGTCTGTTCTTGGACTCTTTATGTTTTTTTCTCTATCTCTCTGGTTTTCTTTCTCTTCTCTCTTTCTGTCGGGAGGACGGCACTTGGTGGCATGGGACCATGCCTCTGTGTATTTGGACGGCCCCTCTCTCTCCTCTCCCCCTGTCTCATGCTGTTTCATCCTCTGCTGCATGCGTCTGGTCCCCCCCCTTGCCCGACATGTCCAACACACCCTGCCTGAAACTCGTCCCTTAACGTGAAGGGGCTTAACTCACCTAATAAGCGGCGTCAGGTGTGGCGCTATCTCCTGCAGCTGAGTCCGGATATAATTTTTCTCCAGGAGACTCACCTGGTTAAGGCAGACACAGCTCGCATGGCATATCCTCGCTATCCGCTCCAATTCTGGGCTTCTGCACCTTCAAAAGTTGCTGGAGTGGCAATCCTGTGTCGGGCTGGCATTCAACAGGGGGAAACCAAGGCAATTCGCAACCCTGATGGCAGGTTTCTCAAAGTGGCGGTCAGAATGTGCCATAGGACCATCACTCTCTGCAATATTTACGCGCCCAATCAGGCTCAAGACCTTTATCTTCGGGAGACGTTGCAGGAGCGAGTATCATGTGCGGACTCCTCTCTCATTCTCGGGGGTGATTTTAATTTGGTATGGGACGCTAACGTGGACCGTAGTGACAGCTCCTTCCATGGGGCGGGGGCTAGGTCTTCCACCCTTAAAAAGCAATTGGCGGACTTAGGCTTAATAGATGCCTGGCGTTATCACTTTCCTAATATCCGTGATTACTCATATTATTCCCATGTCCATCGCTCTTATTCGCGCATAGACTATTTTTTCGTCTCGCACTCTCTAATCGGAGAGACGCTTGCGGCCTCGATGTCGGATATCTCGATTTCCGATCACGCTCACATTGAACTTCTCCTGCGGGACCCGTCCTTACACCCTGGCCGCAAGCCGCGGTGTCGGCTCCCTCCCCACATACTTCGGGACCCGGTTAACGTCACGGAACTTAGAGCTGCCATTATCTCCTACTTTGAGACGAATGATCTGCCCGAGACACCTTTTCCCGTGGTCTGGGACACCTTCAAGGTCACTATCCGCGGGCACATTACATCCATAGCGAGTGCACAGGCTCGGGAGTCACGCCTTTTCGAATCCACTCTCTCCCGCGATATAAAGGCGCTTGAGAAGCTGGATCAGGACCAGCCACGGGTCACTCACAAACGGCGCTTGGCCATGCTTCGGGGCCAGCTGCGTGCCCATCGTACCAACAAGGCGGAGCGGGCTCTGTTAGCTCTCAAACAACGTTACTATGAAGGAGGCGACAAGGTGGGTACGGTGTTAGCTTGCAGACTACGGACATGGACGGCCAAAGCACACATAGCCAATGTCAGGCGCCTTGACGGTACTTGAGCCACCACTGAGGCGGCTAAGCTTGAAGCTTTCCATGCCTACTACTCGTCTTTATACGCTCAGGAGACGCCCCTCCCGGAGCAGATTCAGGCCGCTTTAGACAACTGCCCTTGGCCCCCGTTAACTTCGTACCATGCGCAATTGCTGGAGGAACCTCTCTTCCAGAGTGAGCTTGTGGGTGCTTTGAAGGACCTCCCTCTTGGGAAATAGCCGGGTCCCGATGGATTGCCACTTTCCTTCTATCGTGTCTTTTTTCCACAGCTTCAAACGTATCTTTTGCGACTTTTAACTCCTTCACGGACACCATAGGTCCTTCTTCACCCATGGGTCTGGCTGAAATAGCCCTTCTTCCCAAACCCGGTAAGGACCCCACTCTCTGCTCCTCTTTACGCCCTATTGCGCTTCTCAACACGGATCTCAAATTATACACCAAAATCCTAGCCAAACGCCTAGACCCCCATCTCCCTGGTCTTATTGATCCCGACCAGGTCGGCTTTATACGTCAGTGACAGGGGGCTGATAACGTACGTCGAGTAGCGCATCTTGTGGGGAAAGCCCATCACTGGAATATCCCCGCCTGCCTGCTCTCTCTTGATGCGGAGAAAGCGTTTGATCGCGTAGGTTGGACCTTTCTCCGAGCAGTTCTTTGCAAGATCGGGCTAGGTCCTTTGATGGTGTCCCACATCATGGCCCCCTATATCTCTCCCACGACCCAGGTCCGAGTCAATGGTCAACTCACCAACCCTATCTCAATACATCGAGGCACGCGGCAGGGGTGTCCTCTCTCCCCTCTCTTGTTCGCCCTTGTGGTGGAGCCTCTAGCCATCATGATTCGTCAGGCGCCGGACATACATGGAATACCCCTAGGAGGTCATCAGCACAAGGTAGCATTATTTGCGGACGACCTCCTTCTTACGATATCGCAACCGCACGAGTCCCTGCCGGCCCTCTATCATCTCTTACGCTTATTCGAGCACGCATCGGGCCTTAAGGTTAATCACGAAAAATCCTGGGCCTTGAATCTCACCATCCCGGTGGACGAGCTCCCGACGCTCCAGGCGCTGGTTCCCTACAGGTGGGCCTCTCATTTCATCAGGTACCTAGGACTTAATTTGACTCCTACCCTTGCCACATGGACGCAGGCCAATTGGCAGGAATGCAGACGGTCTGTGCTCGAGGACCTGCGAACTTGGAAGCCTCTCTCCCTCTCGTGGCTGGGCCGTCTCCACGCCCTCAAAATGTCCGTCCTACCGAAAATTTTATACATATTTCAATCGCTTCCCACTCCCATCCCACAACATCAGATTCGAAGCATGCAGCGAGAATTCACCAGGTTTATCTGGGGGGGCCGCAGGCCGTGCTTCTCTACTAAAATCCTCATGTTGCCCCGGGACTGGGGAGGATTGGCCTGTCCCAATCTGCTAGAATACTACTGGGCATCGCATCTCCGCTTCATTTCCGAATGGATGGCATGGGAAAGCGAGAAGGTGTGGTTTCATGTGGATAGGGCGGTGACCGGGCGTTCTATATGGGATCTGCCGTGGCATAATCGGGCCTCTCGCTCTCGCAGTGCGTACATAGCTCTCCCTACCAGGACAGTTCTGGACATTTGGGATAAGGTAGCAGTGCCCAAAGGCCTCACTACCTTCCCCTCTCCCCTCACTCCTATAGCTGGCAATTCTCTCTTCCCACCTGCCTTGCACTCCCCTGTCTTCACCGAATGGCTTGACGGCGGGTGCAGAACGATTAGGGATCTTTACGTAGGGACCGCCATTAAGACCTTTGAGCAATGTAAGCAGGAGTTCCAACTTCCCGACGGAGCTCGTCTTCAATATTTGCAACTTCGACACTGGTTGTGTAATGACACTCTGCTGCAGGCAGCCACACGTGCGCTTACTCCCTTCGAGCAGCTGGTCTGCTCGTTTGATAATTCTAGGGGGCCTTATCTCCCGAACGTATCACATCCTCCAACGCCCTTCGCGGATAACACCGCATTCCTATCAATCCCGATGGCAGTCCGACTTGTCTACAGACATCACACCCGCGCAATGGGATCGGTTATGGCGTGACATCCCAAAGGTCTACCGCTGCATCTCTCAGCGGGAAACCGCTTATAAGGTGATGACTCAATGGTACTACACCCCCCATAGGCTGCATAAAATGTTCCCCTCATCCTCCCCCCTCTGTTGGCGGTGCTCGAATTCCCTCGGAGATTTTCTTCACATCTGGTGGACTTGCCCTCTTCTGGCCACCTACTGGAAAGAGATACTTAGTCACATCAAATTGGTTCTTGGTTTCCCCCTGCCTGAGACTCCAGCCGTGATCCTCTTGGGCATCAAGCCTGACAACTTACGCGCGCTGACGCGCAAGGATTGGCACATCTGTCTTCACATGTTGGGTGCGGCTAAACAACTCATAGCCCTCTATTGGAAGAAAACGGAGGCCACCCCAGTTGCTATTTGGTTCACTCGCTTGTGGCACACCATGGCGATGGAACTGCTCACAGCGCGATTACAGTCTCGCGACACTCATTTCACTAAACTCTGGCAACCACTAATTGACTATTTTTGCAAAATAGAACACGCCTGCATGCAGCCCCCGAAGCTTCGGGCCTTACGTCTTTTTGAGGACGTCATACTACCCCCCATATCCGACATGCTCCCCTGACTCCACTGTTCCCGCTCTGCAACCCGTCCTCCCGCCCATGATCCTTGTTCTCATTGCCTTTCTGGCCTCTTCCCCCCGTTCTCTCCTTTCTCTCTGTCTGTCTCTTCGTCTCATCCCTCTTCTGTCTGTCTCCTCTCCTCCCACTCTATGCTCCCTAAGAGCCTTGGGGCCTATTCCCTCCTTTACCTTTGCCTCTTCTGTCGTTTGTTTATTGCTCTTCGATTGAGCTCATTGATTTGTTATGGTTCTTTCTACTTGGAAATGCCCTACAATCTGCAATCCTTACGTTTGACTGTCACATCACGCGGCCGGCCCTGCTTGGGTTGTAGGCGACTTCCTGTGTAAACTCATTTCTATGCATAGTCCTCTAACGCCATACCCTTGCTCCCAGATTGGTCACCTCATAACGCGGCCGGCCCGCTGAAGGGTTGTAGGCGACATGCTGTGTACATGTTGACTTCTTGACTCCTCTTTAATAAAACAGTTTTATGTAAAAAAAAAAGGGCAAGGCACAGTCCATGTCTAGAGAGTTTACAAGGTCTTGTTGGACAGGTTTCCATGTCATCTCACACAGGGCATGCCTTTATTTTTTTCCCTCTTTCTACAGTCTACAGTCTTTGGTACCCCTCAGTGGTTTTGCTTTTATGAAGAGCCACTTGGTGCATTTCAGGGTCTATGCCTCATCCTCCTTGGATCGGCCATAAAAAAAACTACAACATATATAGAATTTTCCGTAAGGAAAGCAATTGGACTAAGAACATTTGATCATGTGTCAGATGCCAGGAGAAAACATCAATGGCTTCCTGTAAAGCAGAGGGTACCTTTTAAAACCCTCTGACTCGTGCCTTCATGTAGTTCCCCAATTGTGCATTCTTTCTTAGTGGTGTCTCGCTGTCTATGCCTTAGTGGTGGTCCATCAAAGCACAGGCCTTCATTTCACATCTTCTTCGAATGTGCTTTCAAGGTGTGTGTCCAGAGAGCACAGTTTTGGGCCTCAGTGAGGAATACTTTCCTCAGAGATCTTCCTTGATCATGCTTTTCTAAAAGCTCTCATGTGAAGAAATGCCCTGTAGGTCATCTTGTAAGGAATGGGCGCTGTAGTATTCTGGATCTCCTCATTCTCTGTATGTCTGAGTTGGTGTCTGGAATGCTGAGAGTGAATGGAGTAATAGAATATCAGTGTGTGATGGCGAGGGGTAGCTAGGAGATAAAGACAGTTGTAGGGAGAATGTAGCCCTGACAGGACATTCCTGCTGTTGCTGTAACCTAAGGGCCAAACATGAAATATAGAACTTACCTCTTACTTGAATGGCTCAAGATTCTTGTGTAAAGACCCTGCCCTCTAACGTCAACAGTCACCTAAGGTACCGCATGAAACATAGTCCAAGTTTCTACTTTTGGCTCTTATGACTGGATTCTGTTTAGATAAACAAAACGCCTTTGATCTTTCGCACTGGGGAATAGTGCTGATTCTGGTCTTCCTTATGGCCTCAATGCCAAGAATTCACTTTTGCACATGCTTATTGTTAGGTGTGTATCATCCCAACACACAGGAAGATCCGTCACCATTAGCAGGTCTACATGACATGTAGAAAGATGGCTTTGGCTGACTGCACACTGCCGAAAGTCCAGAACTGAAGATTTTAAGACCTTCTACAGCAGTCCACCATGAGACTAAACAGGAGCAGCATCAGTGCTGCTCTATCACTCAGCCTACGACGCCATAACAAGGTTGTTGATACAGGTTAAAAAACAAGATTCTATTTTTTATATTTGATGTTTATAATAAAGGGGACTTGGGATAAGCGCCTAAAAACATCAAAAGCCCAAAAACCGTAGAGTCTGAGGCTATGAGCGCACAAATGATGTTCACTTTGCTAACTCGCACCGATATGCATTGGGTCTTTGATTTTCTTGTTTATACAAAAAGCAGGCAAGCACATTAAATATCTTTTTCTATGGCCACCCATTGACCTGTACCCATGACTGTGCCAGTCCATCTCTGTACATCTTACCTGTACAAGATGCCTGCATTGCTCTGATGAGATTACAGCCTCTGCGCATGGCACAGAATTCTACCCACTCATAAAGAAAGGAGAAGTAATTCAGATTTCTTCTGCAAGCGCCACCCTCTCCCTCAATCAGAGGAAACCACTACTATAGACGTCACTCGCTCCATGACAGCACAGCGCCGGAAGATGACTCCTCCAGTCCAGCCTGCAGAACAGTGATATCTAATCTGTGGAGCTCACCTCTCCCCTTTGGGGGCAGGTAGGGAGTCGAGGAGAGCGCAGGCCTTTAGAAAACAAGCACTGGCAAAGCCAATTGGTATAGTCTACAAGAGCTGGTGATAAAGGGTCACGGGAGCTCCCGTCATGCTCCGTGACTGAAGGTGGGCGGTGCTAAGCGGCTAGCGGGCTAGCTCGTTTTGAGAGAGGAGGAGGCGGCGGCGATAGCTCGTACAAAAACTTCGAGCAGCGCTCGAGCATTCTCTGGGCTTTTTCTACAACCAGGATGCCCGCAGCGCGTGTTGCTTAAAGACGCGGTCAGGCCATTTCAAGCATCACCTCCTTCTCGCAGTGGAAAGGCAGCGCTGCCGATGGGACGCTGAGGCTGAGTTGGCAGAAGCGGAGGCGGCAGCTCGGACACCCTGGGGGAGACGTACAGAGCAGCCACACGAACAACGCTGGCAGCAAGACTGTCGACCTGTAATGCTTTCTCGCTTGAGTGATGTAAGAGGGAGATCATGTTGCAGCTCCTGGGCCCCTCCTGATCGGTGCTGGCGCTGCAGCTCTTTAAGGTGAGACAAGGCGAAATTCGTACCTGGCTGTAAAGGTCCTGGGAGAGACTGATTTGGAAATACAGGAATACAGAATAGGGGCTGGAACTTAAAAAAAAAGAAATCTTCAAGGTCGTGGTTTTTCCTTTTACAAGACTGTGCCATTTCTTATAGAAACTTTAATATCACTCATTAAAGCTTCAATATCACCAACCTAGGGCTTTATGGGCTAAGCAAAGAAGAGGCATTGAGACTCCTTGTCTGAGACAGCCATACAGGGATAGGAGATAAGGGATAGGGGATAGGGCGCGGAAGAGGCCCAATTGGATCGGGTGCGGCTTGCGCCTTCTTCCCAAACGGTTCCATATCTGGCGTACAAAGAATCAGGAATAAGCTCAAAGGGATAATTAATATGAAAAGTATTTCCCGAGATCCTACTGTGAAACCTCATTTGAAGGCAAACTCAGCAATCACGTCGCAAGAGCAAGAGTCCATCCCTCCCACCTCTCAAAGACGCTGAGTTCAGGCTATTCAGCGGTAGCCTACAGAAGGACTCATCTAATAAGATTGCAGGACCACCAGGCCCGGGAGTTGTGGGTATCCAGCAGAAGCTGGTCATTCAGCAAGGCATGAATGCCCCTCAGGGATACGAAGACCAATTAGCAGTTCGGCCCCCTCTAACAATGGAGTCATCGGGAGGTCCGCATAATACCGATAAGTCCCTGCTTAGCCCAGCTAATTCTGCCTCTCTCCTAGGCAATGATAAACCTTGTCTGGCAACATCTGTGGTACCAACTACGGAGGGTCTCCCAGCGGATAAGCAATTTGTTCCTTGCCCGTTTTCTCTAGGCCCAAATGTGAAGGCTCAGACTCAGACCAATTTAAAAAGTTTCATCTTATCTAAACCTACTCCAAGTCCTGCGCTTCAGGATGTGGGGAGTCCCACGCTTTTGGATGCTCCCTTATTTACCACGGCAATGAAAGCCACAAACGCAACACCAGTCAAAATCTTATCCCAGGGCCCTAATACCCAGCAGGCAGCCTCAACGCCTTCAGACTTAAGGAGAGTGTCTGCCACAGAAGATTCAACACAAACTCGTCTTCTCCAGATTTTAACAGAGCTAAAAAATATGAAACTCTCCCAAGAAGAAGCCCAGAAAAGGACAGAATCACAACTGAACTCAAAACACTCTCATGTTCAGCAGCTTACATCTCGTGTCTCGGAAGCGGAATAACGCATATCCGATCTTGAAGATATTTCCCCTCGACAAGCGGACCAGGTTTTCAAACTACAAACTAATCTAGCAAGTCTTCTTCTTAAGGTAGATGATGCGGAAAACCGCGCTCGAAGATGTAATTTACGCATTACAGGGATTCCGGAAGACTACGAGAAGGGGCAAGCAATGGGCTTTGTCATTGTTTTATAGCCATGCTGCAGAGCAGTGTGGCTAAAACTAATTTTTTTTAAAAGTGCTATGACGTGGCCTGCCCTAATACTTTTTTTTTAACGCACTTTAGTTCTGGTCGCATCATAGCAATTTTTTTCATAGCCGTGTGCTCCCCTGAGGCAACACAGGGAGTGAAAGAAGGACAGGCGAGGGGTGACGGCGGAGCACACAGACAACAGACGGTGGGTGGGAGGGGTTGGGGGCAAGCACACGGTTAACAGAGACTGCGAGGGAGGGGCTGAAGGCAAACAGAGAGACAACTGAGGGTCGGCTGGATATGCTGGGGGCGAGCAGACGGACAATAGTTGGTAGAGGTGGTGCAACAAAACGGATAACTGAGTGTTGGTGGGAGGGGCTGAAGGAAAGCAGACAGACAATGGATGGTGGTCAGAAGGGGCTGGGGTAGGCAGAAGGACAATGGTAGGTGGTCAGGATGGGCTGGGGCAAGCAGATAAACACAGAGTGGTCAGGAGGGGCTGGAGGCAAGTAGCCAGACAACAGAGGCTGGTCGAGAGGGGCTGGGGCCAAGCACATGGATAATAGAGGGTTGGGCGAGGGGCTGAAGCAAGCACACGGCAACGGATGGGACAGGAGAAGAATACAGAAGGGGGGAGAAGTACACCAGAGAAACAGCTGTTAAGCACACACACTCTTGTAGATTGCTTAAACAAAAAGGAAAAAGTATCGCCTGAAAAAGCATGTAGCGGAAGAACACAAGTAATGCATCTATGCTTCAGGGGAGGGACAAACACACAAAGAGGAAGGAAGACTACAGAAGCGAACAAATAAGAAACAAGCAAATTAGAGTGACAATGAAACCAACCAATGGTAAGAAATGGGCGGCCTCTAAGCCCCCTGTAGGAAAACAAAAGGTCTTGCAATAGACAGCTCATGTGCTGCCCTAGGCGAGATCTGAAAAGGAGGCTGTTTGACATATTACACATTATCTGTTTCAGAGCAGTCATTTGGGAGGGTATCATACATTTCTTTACTCAAGAAGGCCTCATTACAAAATGTTTCAAGACCACTGGGTTATTAAGATGCGAGTGCCCCTTTCCCCTTTAATGGTGGAGCCACTCGCACGCCCCTCGGAAATCCTAGGTGGTGACAATAAGGCCAAGGCCAATAATGTAATTGACAACGGGGAAATATAAACAATGTTAAGTCATTTCGCTTATTAACTTCTCGAAACTCTTCTGCAAGTGTAAAAAGACTACAAAATAAAACAGAACACATTTTATAACCGTGTAAAAGTATATTTAACTGTCGAAACTACTGCCCAAGAAAATAATGTGAAATTTTCCCCTCATGGTTTCATATAAAACGTTTCAAATCAGTATTTTAAATAACTTAACAGATGCCGCCAGAGGACCTTCTCAGTGTTTACCGGATGTGTGCCTTGGGATTCGACCCCCATCCCTCATTCATTCTGGAATTCCAGACCCCCTTCCGATCAGTAGGCCTGCGCCCAAGGACACCTGGATTTCCTATTTAACCACTTAAAATGCCTTCCTTATCTTTCTCTAAACACCCGTGTGTGCCCTTTCGTTCAGGTGTGTGAAAGGCGGGGGTGGGGTCGACGTGCTGATAGATGAGACACGCAGGCGAGACGCAAGTGAGGGGCACTCCACTCTTACCACAACGGGAAGAACAGGTTACGAAAAAATGAAATATTTTAGCGATAGTCGGGAGGGTGACTTGAGAAGAAAAAAAGTGGGGGCGGAGTGGTGGAGGTGTTGGGACCGAATGTAAGGAGAAAGAAGGCAACGGTCAAGAGAGGACATATGAAGAGAGAGGCAGAGAGATTACTCCACGCCGTAGGGAAAACATTTTCAGTGCATCATTATTTACTATTTAACTTCCAAGCTGCTTGCCCTCCTTCTATTTGTACAGCACTCTGTCCTGTTCGCACTTTATATATAAATAACCCTATTAAATTATGTGAGTTGTATCCCTGGGTCACGTCAGCGTAACCAGTTGCACAGTCACTAACATAGCTGAAAATATCGATTGAGAAATGGAAAACCGCGGATTCGAACACGGCATCCCCGGTGACAAGATGTTACCTGGTCACTTTAGAGACCGGGCAGTAAGAAAGGGGAGGGAGGTGTGGCGATAGGTGAAAGAAAAACAAGACACAATGGAGCGAGATGCAAGAACTAGAGAAGCAGGGAGGGGTCGCGAAAGAGGGAGATGCAAAATAGAAGAAAAAAAAGCGGGGACAAGGAAAGGTCGAATGAAAGATTGAAAGGAAGAGGGCATCTTATGCAAAGAGGACAGTACAAAGGGGACAAATGAATATTCAGGTAAAAAGTGAGACTAAGGTACGACGAGTCCCTCTGCCTGTCCAAACGGTTAAACTTGACACTGCTTAGTAAAGCAGCGGCGCAGGCCCGCCCCCGCACAGCAGTACCAGCTCAGCCCTGTAGGTGGCGCGTGGCGGTAAAGTGGGAAGGAGGGACGGCGTGCACTGCAGGCTGGCTCAGTGGCTTCCTAAAAGGAGAGGCACCCGGTATAAATTACTGAGTCGGTGTGCACGGAGTAGCCGGACGCCGTCGGACAGAGTCCTGGGATTACTGCTCCCGCAGAGAAAGACCTCTCCAGGCGGACGCCGGCGCCCAGGAAGGGGCAGGCAAAGAAAGCCCCTCCCTCAGCCAGTGAGACCCACGGGACCCCCGCAGCAGCCCACTCGGGAAAAAAGAGCGCAAGGGACACCTCAACTTTTGAGACCTGGAAACCAGCCACGGGCTGACTGTCCGGGACAGGAGGGTTGCAACGGGGCAGGCTGCCCAGCTAGAGGGTCGCAGACCAAGAGCTGTTAGAAGGAAGAAGGAAATTCACGCCCACCTCCTACACGAGAAGGAAAGCGAGGACCCTTGCGCGCGTGCTGCGGTCTGCAGACAGGCAGCATAGCTCGCTCTCACTCCTCTGTTCATCACTCACGCACTGAAGGAAAGTTGACGGCTGGACAAGACGAGGAGACAGGCAGCTTCTGACCCTCCAAGCAGGGTCTGTCTGGGGAGCGCGGGTTTGGAGGGCTCCTCTGTTTGCTGGAACGACTAAAAGCAAATAATGTGATTTTAGGGAGACAGCTGTTGGAACCGGCTTTGAAACAAGCTGCACCGAGCTTCGCTAGTGCCTGTCCTTGGGGGTACCTTAAGCCATCAACAGGTGTGAGTCCTGAGAAGTTTGTCTCGTGCTGCGTGCCCGCCCGCATCTAAAGGCGGCATGAGGACCAGCCGGGACTCCGGGGTGTGGCTCCACTGCCGGCCCGGTGACAGCAGGGCATAAATCCCATCACTGCTAGGACCAACATTTGCTGACTCCTCCGTGCAGACTCTCCTGGCTTCAGTGCAGAGGTGGGCAAACACTTCCACACCAGGGGAGTAGGAGGGAGGAGAGATGCTCAAGGCAGGAGGAGGGAGCGGGCGCCCTGTTTTGTGTATCGACCTTTTGGAAATGGGATGGAAGTGGGGAGGAGGGGGATCTCTGAGCTCAGAGGAAGAGGCAGGGAAAGTTTGCAGCAGGGCTGAGAGTTTCTGGGGAAGGCAATTCTTGCTTTGATTGTGCACAGTAGCCCCTTCTCTCGCTGGCTTGTGGACAAAAGGCCACTAGGTATGCAGGATTACAGCCTCAGGACATTTCTCTGGGTGCCTCTTTTTGAGGAGTTTTGAGACCACTGAACTTTATGAAGGACCTTGTCTGCAGCACCATGACGCTTCCCAGGCATGGGCCCTTCATGGACCCTGCCAAGTGAAGGCGACCTCCAGTTACCAGCCCGGTGCGTGCACCCCCTGCTCCTCCTCGCCAAGGACTGGACATGACTGTGAACCCAGCCTACATTACCATAGAAATCATCATCGCCGTCCTGTCCATCGCGGGCAACGTCCTGGTCTGCTGGGCCGTGGCCATCAACAGCACCCTGAAGAATGCCACCAACTACTTCCTGGTGTCGCTGGCGGTGGCGGACATCGCCGTGGGCCTGCTGGCCATCCCCTTCGCCATTACCATCAGCATCGGCTTCGAGACAGACTTCCACGCCTGCCTCTTCTTCGCCTGCTTCGTGCTGGTCCTGACCCAGAGCTCCATCTTCAGCCTCCTGGCCGTGGCCGTGGACCGCTACCTGGCCATCAAGATCCCGCTCCGGTAAGGGCGCGAGGGGTCTGTAGGACTGGGGGGCTGTGGGGTTGATGATGTCTTGTTAAGTCAACACAAATTGTGGAGATGTGTAGAGGGAGTGTTGCAAAGTCCGCTGTTGGCCTCTGAGATGAATGCACAGGATCTTTACGTGGTACTGCTGATCACAACATTAGGAATTTGTGCCCAGTTAAAATATTGCTATGTGGGTGATCAGTTTTGTCCAAAGCTGCTCCATTTGTTTTGTATGTCTGCATACACATGCGATATATCGATATATATACAGACGAGCAGCACTTTCTCTGTCGTTATGGTTGAACCATTTAGTCCAGAGGAAAAAAACGAGTTTGTTAATGACTGTTCAGCGAGTGGGTGAATGTGCGTGTTAACGAAATCACGAAACTCAAAGAAATGAGGTGTGTGCAGTGAATCAGAAAATGTAGTGCCGCCCCCCCCCCTCCCCAAACTTTACATCATTTTAGCTTGTTATTGTCTTGTGCATCGTTTTGTTCATAGGCGCCTTGAAGCTCAGCTTCCTCCTGCACTTTATGTGTTATAAATAAATACACATGTTTACTCTGGGTACGGATCCTGAGAGCTTGCATCCCACGAGGAGTTGTCTACTTCCTTTTCAGGAGCTATGTGCAGGGGCTATGTGCCGTGCTTAATTTGAACCGGTGGTTGCAGGTGGGGCCCACTGGCAATAGTTTTTGGGGACCAGCACTTATTTTTTTCTCAACCTACTTTGATCCACAGTAATAGAGAGCAAAACACTAAAGAGAGAAAGAAAGAGAAATGGAGGAAAACCCAGTGACAAAGGGAGAAAGTAGGGATAACAAAGAACCTACAAGAGTGAGATAAAGAGGGAGGGGGTGTCGGGTGACAGATTAAAAAGGTGGAATCAAGACTATGCAGCCTTGGTAGCGCCAGCTGCAGGCTTCTGAGCAAAACTTTGGCCATGGGCACTTCTTAGTTTACAAAACTAAACACTGGCTATGTTTCTGAGGGGTTAAACCTGATTGGATGTTTTCTTGTTGTTTGGGGGGGGTTATCTCATCCAAATATAGTTGAGAGACAGTCTTCAAGAGGACCTACGTCTTGTAAGCTGTTTGAAGGTCTGATCTCAACTGCCCTCAGCTTATGTTCCAAATCTTGACAATTACATAGTGTGGTTTGTGCCTAGAAGTTAAAACGACTGGTATGAACTTTGAGGACCCTGAAGAATCCTTTTTGCCTGTAGGGTAGAGGCACTGAAAATTCCTTTGGTTTATCTAGAGCAGGCTTCTCCATCAAGTAGCTCATGATCTACTGGTAGTTTATCGGCTACCTGTAAGTAACTCTCCTGTGTGCATCCCGGCATACTGAATTAGATGCTTTTGCTGTGTTGAATGAATCTATATATGCCAAAATTTAAAGTCTGTACTCCAGACAGAAATGTGCATATTTTCAGAACTCATAAGCTGATGTTTGGAGAAAAATGGTTGACTTTTCAAAATATATTTATAGCTGATGTTCGAGTGATCAATCATGCAGCATTGGGGAGACATTAGTAATATACTCTGGTGCCAGGGATATTGCAACTATGGCTGTCATACATTAACCATGAAGAGGCATTCCAAACTGATAAAGCCTTTTTATATTACTACTGGCAAGGTGACCACTTCTGGTAATCTTGCACGGGTACCTACTATGTTATTTTGGGTGATGTGCTCACTATTACAACACTAACCATGTTAGTAGCCCAAGATGATTTTCATTGAACTTAAGCAGCTCTTATTACAGAAAAGATTGGAGACCCTTGACCTAGAGAATGAGTGAGAGATATTTCTATGTTCATGGTGCCTCCAAAATCCCTTTTTGTACTTCTTCCCCATAAAATCTTAGTTGCAAAGTGGCCCTATATCAAGTGTTATGATATGGTGAGTGCTTTCGTATAGCACAATCCAGCCACTTGTATAGCTCTGGGCGCCACTTGTAGTTTTGGAATTCTCATTAACAGAGGTCAAAGTGATCTGTTGATATTTTGTTTGTTTCCTACTGTTTTGATGTGAGTCACATTCGTTAGTGGATGGCGAGGTTGGAATGCACCAATGTATGGGTGAGCAAAAAAATACATTGGATAGTGGTGACAAGAATAACTTATGGATCTGTGCAGAGCATTAAGAGCATGGATGATTGTGCCAAAGGACACTACTGCATATTTCAGTCATCTGGGAGTGTATGATTTTCAGGGCTATATGAAGATGTCACACATGATGGGTCACTTGATAACTATGGTACAAGAGAAATGAGGAGGGAGAGGTGCAGCATATTGCACTGAACAAAACCCTTACATAGCAGGATGGCCGGCCAGGTGTCCCGGATTTGCCAGTACAGTCCCAGTTCTCATCAGTTGTCCTGGCAAATTTAGCTAGCTCATGTTCCGTTTTTCAGCAGAGGTCGACTAAAAACACAAGCAGGCATTTTTTGTGGATTTCAAGGCAGGACTAGATAGCAGCTCTTATAGAAAGGCTATTTAACATGCATGATACTGGGTTTAAAAGTTGCATTTAATGTATTCCCTTAGTACCTTGCAGTCTGTGTTTCTATGTTGATGAGCACTGTCATCTGTCATCCTGTGCCCCTGGGTTGTAAAATTGTAGTTCTTCTATTTTTGCCAAATGTACTGCTTTTTGGGTTTCAAAGTCTGCTCACCCTACCCGTACATAAATAAATCCCTCCACCGATTGTTTTTCTGCTGGCTCAAAAAAAAGGCACGTGTATTTTGGGCTATAGGCACGTTTGATCCGCACGTTCATGTCGAGTTTTTTTTTTTTTAAACCGCTCCACCTTGCGCCTAGAAGCTGTTCAGGCTGTGGTGGAGCGCTGGACCCAGTGTTGCTAGAATTACACGACAAGCTGGGTTGCGGGGGCGATGTTTACAGCAGTTTCTTCGTGGGTGTGGTCTAAATCGGTCACATAATTGGATGAAAGTAATTGTTTTAACCAAGTCGGGCTTGTTGAGAGGCAAATGGTACTTGTTTGGACATGCTACACCCAGAAGAAACATGCTAAGTCACGCGTATAGCGAGGTAAGGAGCGCGCTGTCGGAGGCTTCTCCGGACACCCTTACCTGAATGTACCGGCTGGATTCGTGCGCTGGTGAGTGGGGCGGATGCACCGGAGGAAGGAGGAGCCACAACACTAGAGAGGGGAAAGCACACGCCTGCTCGCTAACTTTCAACAGGTAACCGCGGTTCTCGCTTAGTGATTTCCGCGCGCTCACGTGTTTTACTGAACGGCGAATTGAAGTCCCCCCTCAAAATTCTGGGCATTTTCTGTGCAACCGCTAGTTTCATTTTCTGTTTATTAAAGCACCTAAAGGCTGTACGGGCGGGGCAGTGCAGCGCTGTACAAATCAGATGTGGCATTTCAACGAATATATGCGTGACAGCCCCTGGATGTGCCAGTATCGTCTCCTCACCTTGTGTGTCAAGTTGTCAGCCATCCAACCACTTCCTTTACCGCACTAGTGTGCACAACACGCTGATTTACACTTCAAACAAACAGCATAGCTGCCACCTGGCTCCAAGTCAGAAGAGAGGCTCCAGGCAAGCCCTGTCTTTCCAGTCAGCAGCACTAAGCATGGCGGGACTCTCTCCCGGTACATACATACATGCATGCATCTCACTGCCCCGATCTGGACAGTGATACTGCATGAAGTACCAGGACTGGCTGCCGCCATTCTGACCCTTGGGTAGTTTTAGAACTCCTGAAAGCAGTCTCAGCATAGACCTCAAGGACTGATGAGCATGGACTATGAACTCAACGCGCCCCCTAGCTGCACTTTTAGAAGCTCAAAGGGCCGTGGAAGAGGAGGGGGAGGGGGGGCAGGGAGTTCCTCACTGGACTCTGTACTTGGAGTCTGACACCTTTCCGGAATGCTAAGATCACCCAGGCGCCTAGAGTTGCCTTTAGCATGTGACCTACAAATCTTCGAGAACAAAATTATATTGGTTCTATAAATCGCCGTTGGAAGTGGTGCAAATGTTAGGTGAAGTTTGGGAATGACACACACAAACGAGTGGGCGTGGCACCGCCCCTTCCAGCCTTGCGGCTTCCTCCGAGTCCCCACCCTGGCACCCTCGAAAGTAAGCACTGGGCTGCACAGCCAAGCAATGACCAACATTTCATGTTCAAGTCCAAAGACAGCCTCCTCGTTTTTTAATGAAATCTTTACCTAGTGGTACCTGGGGTTTCCTTTTCTCTTTGACTACAAGGGCCAGAATGCAGATGGGGGGCGGGCTACAGCCGCTGGCTGCGAGTTTGCTGTACGTGAAGAAAATGACAGCTGTACTGCACAAGATAACACCTATCTTCAGCGAAATGAAGACCCGGGATCACAACGTCATTATTCAAACGCAATTGCTTCACCGTTCCAGTGCCTGCACCCCCGCCTGGTTGTGTTTTTTTTGTTGGTTTTTTTGCGGGGGGAGGCGAGGGGCGAGTGGTGGTAGGGAGGCCACAGACTGCTCGTTCATAAGAGTACTTCCGCTTCTAAGCATCAAGCGCAGCGACACATCTGCTGCTTTCCGAAACACACTAGATCTCAAACCTACGAGCGACGCCTTAAACGGAGAAACATAAAAAGCTATTCATACATATTTAAACAAAAAAGTAACCTTTAATAAAAACAATTGCTATGAATGTAAAGCTGGAAACTTGTTTTGTGCCGTCAAAATATTAGCGATTTACCCCGATGTTTTTATCAGCAGCTGTTTAGTGTTAATCGATTTTGAGCGTAATTAAGTTGATATTTCCTGTAATTATTGTATTTTTTTCTGTATGCGAACGGCGTTCTTGTACTGACGGCAATAAAAACTCATTCCTCGTTCCCTTCGCAGCTTAGTGCTACTCTGCCCGTTCTGGAACTTCTCGGCGGCTGCAGGGTGGTCTGTATGGCCTATATAGTTATTCGGGTGCTTACAGTTGGAGGAGAGAGAACGCCTTCTTTGCCTCCTGCCACCGCCCTCCGGATGCAGACACGTTTCTATTCGTGAAGCACCTCGAGTGCTCTGATCTAAAACATTCTGGGGGTGACAGTCACTCATGGGCCGGGGCCTTTTCTTTTTAGAAATAAAGGAATGTCGTTTTTTTAATTATGAATGTCACTCTCCTTTTGTGAAATCTCTTCATCTGATTAATTCTGTAACGTGCTGGGTGTTTCTGTGCTTTTTACTATACTGTACCTCTGTGGCAAAATCAAGTGGTTTTTTTTTCTTCCCAAAATTGCAACTACCTCCGCCCTCCAACGGCGTAGAATCCAGATCAGCCATGGGAAAGCTAAAGTCGGGAGGTGTGTATCACCTTCTCCCCACTGTCTCTTAGGTGAAAGTTTGTGCCAACTAGCAGGAACCGAACCAAGGGGCATATTAGCAACGATTTGCGATAATTATCGCAAAGCGCGCTCAGCGCTGTTTTTTTTATCGCCGGCTATCGCTGGATTTCATCGCCGAGATAGCGCTTTATTAGCAACGCTTATCTCCAAGGCGATTAAAAATCCAGCGATAGCGGCGAAATGCGAGAATATCGCAGGAAATCCTGCGATAAAACACCAGCGATAGGGGAATCCTTGATGATAGGCCATGGTGGACTTAGCCTCACAATCCACCTCCCATTGAGAAAATAGGCAAGTCAAGTTTTTAGCAGGTGTTAAATTCCAGCGATAATCGCAGTTAGCGCGACTTTTTTTATCGCTTCGCGGCATTGATAATAGAGGGAAGTTGTGTTTGCGACTGTTTGCAGTTGCTTTTAGTTGGGAATGCCTACTTTGCATGTCATTAGCGATAAATATCGCTGACATGCAAAGCGGCAACAAAACGGCCGCTATCGCCATTAAGCTGTCGCTAACAGCTCTTGCTAATAGGGCGATAAAAATATCGCCGCTTTATCGGCAAAAAGTGCCGCTAAAGTGGCGATACTGCCCTTGATAATATGCCCCCAAGTTCCCCCTCTTTACTGGAATTACTTGTGCTACTTCTTTGTAGTCACTTTAATTGTTCCATAATTTATTTTTACTGTTAAAGCGTATCTATTGGACTCTTGCACTTGCTTCACTCCTGCTGCTGTTGATCTGAGAGGCATCTGAATTGTATTCTGGTTTCACTAATTCGCTCCCCGTTCAATCACAGTTCCACTACTTTTTCGTTGACCTCTGGCTGGCATTCGACCCTGTAACTTCCAGCTCTCTCAATCTCACACCCACTCTCTCACACATATATTGAATTAGCATAATGTCTGCTGGTGGATGATTCAGGCCCCCAAGTTTGAACTGGTTCCTGCTGAGTGATGCTGCATTGCAGTGGTACAGAGAGCTTCTTAAAGCTGGCTCCATGTGTGGAGGTGTTCTCACAGTGGCTTATACTGCAGGAGACACTGGGGCACAGCAGACCTTAATGAGTCTTACGAGCAGGCGAAGGTAACAGAGAGGCAGGACATACAGAGCAAGAAGTTCTAGAAGAGTGACCCCCCCTCGGTTAGCAGGACATCCGCCCCCCCCACCCCCCACCCAAGTGTTTTTAATTTTTAGGTCTGACCTCAGACAGCCCATTTGCTGTTGCTTGTGAAACATTTTGTTTACTAACACGGCTTAGAGCCCGTTCACTGCCTACCATTGGTTGGCTTCATAGGCACGCTCATTTCCTTGCTTCTCTTTGGTCCACGTGTGCCGGCTTCACTTCCTCTTTGTGCGTTTGTCCCTCCCTTGGAGCATAGCCCAAGTACTGCTTCCTTGTCCAGTGCAATGTCCTTCCACAGCTCGTGATTTTTTGGAGGTACTTATTTTTTTTCTTTTTTACTTGCAGCTGTCCATAAGAGTGCATGTTTGCAGATCATCCCTGCCCTCTCTCATCCCACTCTGCATTCTTGCTTGACGAGTCGTTGCTTTCCCTTTCCCCATCACCCCACCCCTCCAACCAAGTGTTGTTTCCACTCTGCTCAACCCCCCCCCCACCAGAAAAAAGCACTATGACGCGGCCAGTGCTAGCTGCGTCATATCACTTTTTTGCTAACTTTTATCCATGCTTCACAGCTGCCACACTCCTGTACATCATGGCTAAATCACATTGACAAAGCCAATAGCTCTTGTATAGGAGAGAGCTATTCACTTTCTGTGCTTGTTAGAGCGGAGATGTATTACAGCACTGCAAATAAAGACCAGGATGTAGCTATGTGTGGCACCATAGCGCTGTCTGCCGGACGCCCTTGTTGGTAGACCTGGTTGTATTTCTTTGAGCAGATGTTTGCTAGGGCCTAGATTTGGGGGTGCTTGATGTGGAAAGAGCGAGGGACGAGGCTGCGCATTTGTGCTTTCTTTAGATGAGCCATGTTTTTGAATTAGTTTTTGAACAGGTCTAGCTCTTCGTATTTAGATGGTGAGCATCTCGAAGAGAAATGATGTAGAGATGTCCCATCAAACAGTACATAAGAACTTGAGGTTGATATGACGTGCAATGAGTTGGTGGTGTTGATATGCGAGGGGCTTTCGAGAATGATTTCTCTCAGGAAGTCAGCTTTAGGAAGAGCTCTTTGAGGCATTCAGCGGTTCTTTTTTCATGTACCAGGGATGTTTTAAACAGGGTACATGTGTCAAAGTTAAACTTTATCCAGGTTAGGTGAGCACAGGGGTGGAGCAACCTGGCGGGTGTCACAACAGTCAACCTTGATCATAATTAGAAATATGCCCTCAAGGGGAATGCTATGTAAATCTCCATGCCCACTGTGTCACTGGAACCAAGCTGTACCTGGCTGATGAGCCCATAACTAGGGCAAAACCGGTCCTGGGTTGCTTGTGTTCTGGTTCAGGGAGAACCTGGCTTGGCAGTTCGGGTGGACTGTTCCCATGAAGAACAATCAATCAATCAATCAATCACAGAATTTGTAAAGCGCACTACTTACCCGCGAGGGTCTCAAGGCGCTGGGGAGAAAAAAAGGGGGGGTGCTGCTACTGGTCGAACAACCAGGTCTTGAGTAGCCTCCTGAAGGTCAGCAGGTCTTGGGTCTGTCGTAGGCTTAGTGGAAGGGTGTTCCAGGTCTTGGCGGCGAGGTGGGAGAAGGATCTGCCGCCGGTGGTGGTTCTTCGAATGCGAGAGCGGTGGCGAGGGAGAGGTCGGCGGAGCGGAGTTGGCGGTTGGGACGTAGAAGAGGAGTCGTCTGTTGAGGTAGGCTGGGCCAGTCTTGTGGAGTGCCTTGTGTGCGTGGATGAGGAGTTTGAAGGAGATTCTCCTGTCGACGGGGAGCCAGTGCAGGTTCCTCAGGTGGGGGGTGATGTGGCTGTGGCGTGGTACATCGAGAATCAGGCGTGCGGAGGCGTTTTGTATGCGTTGCAGTCGCTTGATGAGCTTGGCCGGGGCTCCCGCGTAGAGGGCGTTCCCATAGTCGAGTCTGCTGCTGACGAGGGCCTGGGTGACTGTTCTTCTCGTGTCTGTCGGGATCCACCTGTAGATCTTGCAAACAGGAACAGGAACAGAGTCAAGACTGATTTGCATATGGCTGGGCCCAAACTGAGGTGGCTGGTGAGTAAAAGAACGATGGGTTGGAGTCCTAGCCGAGCTATTACAAGTGGTTATACTTGTAGCAAGCAGCCTTCCATCACCTTTTGTGTGTTTCTTAAATCTCCAGGCAAACTACCCATCTGACGACCAGGCAATCACTATGGCTAATCGTCAAGAGATATACACTTCCACCATCCCAGTTCAAGCAGGGTAGACTCGCACTCTGACATGGCTTTAAGGTGATGTGTACCATTGAAAACACATGTAACATTAAAAATGACTTACATCTGCTGTGTTTAATGGGCTGGCTGGTGAAGCCAGGTGGCGAACAGCATAGGCAGGATTTAGTTTGCATGCTCCAATCTATGGATGGGCCAATGTAGGCTAAGGAGGTCTGGTTCTGCGTCAGATTTTCAGGATAAACTGGATATATAGTGAGTTCCATTTGGATTCATAGTATACAAATTACCCTTCACCTTCTGGCATGTAGTCTCTCCTCCCTGAAAGGTTCTGTTTGTAGCCTGACAAGTTTATCTTTTAGTCTTCAGCGAGTCAGAGACAGGCCAATTTCAGAACAGGACTGTGGAAATACTAAATCTATTACTCTCGGGCACCGCTTGTATATCCATTTTCAGAGTCTCTTGGCCGCTGTCACAATCTAGCTGGCCACACACTAGTTCTCTAGGGGCGACTTTGACTGTTTTCATTTAGCTAAAATTAATTGGGCCTAGCACTGGGTGCTCACAGCAATGAAAGTACAGTTTATGCAAAAAATCCTAAAAGAGAAGTCGCATGTCAGGATCACACAGTGTATTAGTGTGGAAAGGTCTCGTTGGACTCCTTAGCTCAAGCGGTCACCCTCTTCCACTACTGTAGACAATAAGTCATTGAGGTGTCCTAAAAACAAATGCTTTGCCTGTTAGTGTGTACTCCCATAAAAAGTTGGGCTGCTGAGTGGTTAGTAACGGGTTTGTAAATCCCAGAACGTTCCTTTAATAAACAGGTTTGTTGCAGGGTTTGGCTGCAAAATCCACTATCTGGAGACTAGCAGTACTTCTGTGTGCTATAACAACGTGCAACTGGGTTGGGTCCGTTAAGGATGTATGGCAAACTTTCCAATATTGCTGGGAGTTTAGTATTGCTTGTCGGTGATTAGGCTGCATTGCCATCATCGAACACGTACAACCTGAATGCGCGCCCTTTCCGACAGGGAGTTGGTTCTCCTTGTGGGGCTGGGGTCCAGTGTGAGGCAGGTGCATCCCTTCCACGGAGGGTGTTGATGTATCTGTAATACCAATTGCAGTCTGAATGCTAATCACATATCCTAAGTAATGCAAACATGATGCAAGCATTTCAGCGGCAACTGTGGGGAGTGACAGTCGTCCTTGTCAGCAGATACAAGCATTAACACACAACTTTACAAATGTTGCCTTATAAGTGGCTCCCTCAGTTGTTAGCTGGACATTGCCTTGAAATCACAAGTTCTAAAAATATTTTTGTATACCTGGTACAGCACTCCGAACACGTTCAATCTCCCGATTGTGGGCAAAGCCATGGATGATTTTAGGGTCCAAAGTAGATGGTATTTAGAGTCCTGGGCTAATGCTGATATCAAAATAACAAACATTATGGTGACAAGATAATCTTTTCTTCCCTTCTAGTGATGTGGCGATTTTTTTGGGTGGGGGAAATACTTATGTTTTGCTTAAGCAGATGTCTCCCAGACTATTTAAATGGCATCTGTTTTTTGGCTTTTATGTAGTAGGTGAGTGTAGCCCTTGGCTCCCCTAGTAAGTAGGGAGGGGAACATGTATCGGATTTAATGAAGCTACAAAACCTTTGATGGGAGGGTTCGGTCCTTCTTGAGATGCGATATTGTTTGATAATTTAGGAGCCAGAGCAGATAAGCTCCTCCTTCCCATCAAGGCTTGTTTTGCAAACAGTGGTTGTAGTAAAGGTGTGCCGATCTTATCTGTCGAGCTGATTGAGCAGTGAAGCATTTCATCTACAAATAGTGTGTGGCGGCGGCAGCAGCAGCAGACACAGGGCCTTATACAATAAACCCAAAGTTTTACCACTGACCCTATCTTCTGTTTTCATCCTGTAAATGTGTACCCAGGCAGACGAGAGATGGTCCCATCTCCCCATTTATAGCGTGTATCTTACTTCACCACGTGTAGACTGGATAGGAATTTCTCAGAATTTCCCAAATAGACTGTTTTGTATAATCAAGATGAGAACTAATCACAAAGCCTACCATACATTTTCTCAAATTCAAAGGTAAACCATGCAGTTTTTTACCCAACTTCAATAACTAAAAATGTGTTCCATCTGCTGCAACCTGGCAACGTACTGTTGATGAAGCCGCAAACCAAGGTGCTTTACCTTCTTTGTGAGTTCAGTTTCCTGGCCAAAAAAGAATGCACTCTACCATGTAATAGGGTGTTGTTGATGTTGTCAATACCAATCTTTCTTCCAGAGTGCGGCTTTTGTTTTAGAGCCTTTTGGTTGTGACCACCCTGGTGCATGCAGCGTTCGGTTTATAATGGACAAAGTGTCTACTACTTAGTGGTAATGTCAATCACAGAGTAGAGAGTAGCCCTGCGGTAGTGCCACTAGCCATTAACCAGAAGAGAGCTTCCCAGTACCCGAGCTGTGCAGCCTTCTAGGAGGGAGGATGTGCACTACTCGGAGACCACACGATCTCCCTTGATGAAAGAAACCGAATCTGTGCCTCCACTTGGTTTTTGCAGCAAAAACTCTCAAGCCAATAAGAACCAGACTTGTACTTCAAGTACCATCACCACTTCATCACAGGAAGGTCCAATGGACATGACCAAAATCCACTTTGGGATCTATTTGAGGGAGTGAGTTCTATCTGGATCCTCCAAATAGGAACTAAATTGCTCCACAATGCACACTCATCCATTCCACAATCCTAGAAGTAGATCAAGCACACAGCATCCCATAGAGGCTGATTGCAGTCTCCCTCTGCTGCAAACAGGTTGACAGCACCCTATTGCCAGGCTGCATCCCCATCATCTTGATGCAAGGCCACCCTCCAGGGAAGCACAGGTAGTTCACAGACCCATGAGGCGCCCTCTCACTTCAACCCGGGAGTGCAATGCTGATCTGGTTGCCTGTAGTCTTTACCCAATGACTCTAAGCTTTCGGCAGCCAGCACAGTCTGCCTGAGATGGTGGAGCATGCACTCCCCAGGAGACGGCTTTGCAGTGCTTTCAGAAAGCATAGTGGTTTCCTGGCTAACTCTTGGGCGCACCTGTTTCCTGCCCCAGATATGACGGCATGGATGAGGAGCCTATCCCAGGTGGAGAAGTCATGAGAGCCAATCCTGGGTAACGCTTCAGCAAGCAAACCCATTCCCTCTGCAAAGCTGGCTCAGCCTTCCGCACACTCTAAGATCAGGCATAGCCGCTATCATACACCTGTCCAATGGCATTCCTTCCTCATGCACTGTCACTCATGCAGACCAGTCCATGCCCTCTGCGGCTCCCTCTCATAGTTGCTAGGGGATAGCTTTGAGTTGTGCCATCCATTCCTCTTTTTGAAGAGCCCTGCAACACTATCTGTAGGGCCATCCTGGCACTCTGAAGCAGGGCACTGTCCAGGCACTCTGAAGCAGTGCACTGTCCCTCTTCCAGAAGACTCGATGGAAACTTGTACGGTGTACCTACCTAACCTTCATCAATGTCTCCAGAAGGAGGACCCTTCCTTTAGTGCTTTGTTAGGTGAAGAGGCCATGAGCCTGGTTCAGCTGTAGTAATGGGGCACACAATGGGTTATTTAGTGGAGAAGGGGTTGTGGGTAGGGCTAGGTGATGGTGGTCTGTCCAATTTGCGTGTTGTCGGGATATACTTCTGGGTTAAGCATTTCAACACCCTTAGCCAGGAAAATTGTCTGCAACCGGAGAGTAGTCTAATTGCGGGGACTGCAGTTGTAGCGCATGGTCCAGTCTCATAGTTGCCAACATTTGAAAAAAAAAATCCGGGGACATTTTGCAGCACATGGCCGCTGCAGATAGAAAGATCTTGTTTATGTACCTGTGTGTAATAAAGAGGAACAGTTTCTGCAACAATATTATCCGGGACAGTTTCGAACTTGCCGGGACTGTCCCTGCAAAAACGGGGCAGTTGGCAGCTATGCACTCTACGCGTGCCATACCAGGAACTCTTTAAAAGGGTCTCTGCTCTTCTAGTAACGCTGCCTACACAGACGTTATGGGAATCCGATCTCGCGCACTGAGGATTGCTAAATGACTTCTAGTGAGGCAGAAGCAATCTTCTATTTCCCTTTTGCCGCCATGTCAATTCTCTCTGTGTGAAACCAACATTTCACCTTGTTAGATGTGTCCTGAGATCTGTTGAGGGGGCCCCAGCAGTGTGGAATGAAGGGCGCTTCCCGCTGAGTGCGAATTACAGGTGTCTTGTTTGTGTGCGTCCGTATCCATCCATCATTCGGGCCTAGAGAACGCCGACGGTGGAGACTGCTCTTTGAGAAATTGTGTCACATAAACCTCTGGAAAATCACGGGTGATGCGGGAAGGCCTGCCTCTGACCTTAACCTTGAGTAAGCGCTTTATTCTCCGACTCGGCCTGTTTAAAACCAGGAAGGATAAACCTGTTCCATTGCGCAAAAAATGACGCCATCTTGAAAACAGCTGAAGCATATTTACAGTGTCTGCGAAAGCAAAGTTGGAGTTCTTGTTATCCGTACACGGGAAAAACATGTTTTTTATGTCTAATATATTTGTGCCTGTGTGGCAGATATCACTCGAATTACATAGCCCCCTTTACATTCCCTACAACCGCAACCAATTTTTCAGTGCATGAATGCATACTTGAAATGTAGATTAGTCGCTTAGCAGTGGGGCAGTCTGATACTCCAGCCCAGAAATTAGATTGTACTTTTCTGGGACCTGCATGTGTTGGGCTAGGCAGAAGTGAATCGCAGGTCTTGTTTGTTTATTGTAGGCTCGTGAGTGTTGAGGAACTGAGGAGTATGTTCAAATGCAACGCACGTCCCCCAGAGGGCCCCAAAGAATATATTAACATACAGGTGCGTGCTAAATCGAGGGTGACCACTATAGGTTCAGGGGTGCCCGAGCAATGCTGGATTCTCAGGATAGCCACTAATTTCCATGGTCCACAATTAGCCTGCCATTCCTTGGAGCTACTTCGGAATTTCTTATTTATTCTCGTAAGCATCTGTCATGAAAGTCCATTTGGAAAGGAGTCTCCTTCCTGCCATTTTGGACCTAATGTTTTGGCTTTAAAAAATATTTTTAAAACTATTACTTAAGCTGCCCCAGCACTAGGAAGGGTCTAGTTTGTGCTGTTAAATAACTGAAAGATAATTCAATAATTAAATTACCTGAGTAACAGAGTACTTGTGCCAGAGATAGTCTGACTGCTTGGAAAATCAGGAGGAGATTAGATTAGGACTGGCCTTCTTCCAGCACTTGACGTTGATGCATCTGGTTTTCTGGAAATTTGCCATTTCCTCTCTAGATAAGGCATCTCTGCTGGAGTCTTACCTAGATGCAGGCTGGTGGGAGGACTTCACTGAACCTTTAAAAAGGGTAGCGATTCAAAATGCCAATGTGTATGGATGAAGGTGATTCTAAGACCTGTTCTCTGTGTTGCAAGGCCCATCTGGATTACTGTCCTATGTGTGCAATAAATCCAGGGCCGGACTGGGAACAGAAACCGGCCCTGGCAAACTGCTCAGCCGGACCCCACTGGGGTGAGGGGGAGTGCAGCCGAGCAGTTTGCGAGGGCCGGTTTCGGCCGATTTTGTTACAGGGGACTGATTATTGCCGACCCCCAGTAACAAAAACTGCCCCCCAGGGGCCCAAAACCGGCCCCCACCCTAGCGGCCTACCGGGGAAATGCCCGGTGCCCGCTATGGCCAGTCCGGCCCTGAATAAATCTCAAAACCATGTGAATTTGTCTTCATGTGGTGAAATGTTACCTTCATCTGACATTTTGTATGATTTTTGGAGACTAAATCATACTAGATGAGAGGAAGGATTGAGCATGGTTTACAGGCAGCACTTCAGAATTCAGGAGGTGAAAAATGGCTACTGATTGGAAGACCGGTTCCAGTGGTACTAAATCACCATCTCAAATGAGCTGCCTTAAGCCTGAGCAAAGCTTTCTTGAGCAATTATTGTCCATCAGCCAGTTTGTTGTTTGCAGCGTTCGGGAGTAAATAGCATCCATTTCATATTTAGCATTTTATTTGAGGTTTGTACCCCTCCAAGGAGAATAAAACAATGTCAAATAGTTAAGCTGGGATTAGAACTCTTGTTTTATGTTTCCACCATCAAATAACTTGGCCACTAGACCCCAATCCTCCCTATAGCACCACAATGGGTGAATATTACCCAGTTGAATATATTTAAGGATCTCTCTTGGTAGTTGTCCTCTATATAGTTATTTTGCATTGACTGATGTTACTGCAGTTGTTTGTTGTACGCTGACTTGTTTTTATGAGGTTTTTCTTTCTAAAAAGTGTGAAAGGCTCAATGTTCTTTTGGTTTGCTAGCTGAAGGATGTTCACAGGGTAGTCTTATGTGAGACAGAGCTGGTCACAAACACTGGTCCATAAGCTGGCTGTTGCTTTGGGAGCTGTCAGAGATGCTTAAGGATGTAACAGTCCATTGTGTTGTCATAGTCAATGGAAGTCTCTCCATGAACTGCCAAAAGAGTTGTCGTCCCAAGAGAGCCGCTGTCCTTGGATGGCTGTCTATTGGGTGTTTGTAACCATGGAGAGCTTCCGATGTGGTATTTGTCTCTGTCCCGGTAGTCCTTTGCCACGGTTGTGGAGTGACTGCAGAGGAAGTACAACCCTTGAACTTTTGTTCTTGGAAAAAGTATCCACCGAGTCCTCTCGAGGGAGATTTTGTAAAAGATAGCAGTCCATGTGATGGTTTTATGTTACACAGGGACGTCTATTTTCATAAATTAACTCCCTTCTTTTCCTAGAAATTCTCTTTACTGGGTCGTACAGGGAAACTGCTTTCGTGGAAGTAGCACATTCAATGGTTATCTAAGCTCCGCGTGCTGCTGGGAGATATACTACGCAACAATGCTTCAACTCTACGGCTCCTCGTATATCCTGATGGTAGGGTACACAGCAACTCATTTGGACAAAGGAACAGTAAACCGACCTGTGATATCAGCCTCCTGCCACACTGGAAAAATACATCCTCCTACTTTAAGAGTATCTGATTAAGAAAGTGTCTTTCAAGGGATCGAAACAGCCCTTCATCTGTACATGAATTAATCCATCCACGAGCAACAGCCCGCTTTATCCATCATCCACAAAGACCTTCAAACAAGAGGGTGTGGAGGGGCTTTACACTGACAACTGAGGCTTGATTATTTTTAGGTCTGACATTGGCCTAGATCTTTTGATTTTACTTAAGTCATATGCTTAATAAACTTATAGGTCCTTTAAGCCAGCCTTCTTCATCCCATTGATCTGTTATGGGTCATTTATATTTTTTTTATCCCTCCTGCTAGAGAATGAGGAAGTGGGTCAGGCCATTTCAGCCATTGGCTAACTACACTGAGCAATGGCATTTTGCCCTTTCACAAAGAGCGCATCTAAACACAAAATAGTTTGCTTAAGTGCAAAGGCTAATATGACAGTTTGTGCTTTTTGTGACCATAAAACTAGTCTTAAAAAAAATGTGTATGTGTGTGTGTATATATATATATATATATCTATATCCCCCCCCATAGCTGCCCCAACAATAAAGTTTTGCAAAAACTATGACACTAATAAGCATGCATTGACAAAGCCAAAAGGTTATAGTCCAAATCCAGACCTATTGGCTTTGTCTGTGTTTGTTGGCTTTGTCAATGTTTGTTCTGACTGCAGGGCTGCTAAGGGTCGGGTAATTCACAGCAAGTCTGCCCCCAGCAGGGGCCTATGGTGACAAGATTTTTCTACATTTCAATATGTTGCATCTTATGACTCACATACACTACAGAGTTAAAAGGCCATACTAGTGTTGCAAATGTGCTGTACAATGAAAAAGCAATATAATATGAAAGACTGTCTCGCATGTTAACCCTCGCTAACTGTCAAGGACCTTGTGGCCTGGAGGGTGGAGGGGCTCGTGCTAATGTAGAATGGTGGTTCGGGGAGGTTCTGGGGACGACAGTTGGAAGCCTGATGTCTAGGTGAAGGAAGCGCCGTTCTTTATGAAGATGTGTGGCGTGCGCAACCATGGAATGTGGAGAGTGGAGTGGAATGCACTAACGTAGAATGGTGGTTCGGGGAGTTTCTGGGGGCGACAGTTGGATGCCTGCTGTCTAGGTAGAGGAGGCACCGCTCTGTATCTCTTGGTACTTACCTTAATAAAGTCTCCCAGGACCATGATGAATGCGTAGAAGCATTATTTCAACAGACATCCTTCACTACACAAGGCAGTGGTACCATTTGCATCCCCTTTCACTGTGAAGGATAGTAGCACCGTACAACTATACCATGCTACATAGAAGTGTTGTACCTTATGCCTGCTTCCCTTTACAAGGCCATAAGACCTAGTGCACCATTTAAAATCACTATACAAGACATCAGCATCGTGTCCATCCTTCCCTTAGCAAGGCAGTTGCACCTTATGCACTGTCCTTCACTACGAAGTACAGTATCACGTTTTTTCACCCTCCTACCCCATAAAGGAATGTTGCACCTCATGCATTCTCATTCACTATGCAGGAGTTGTGCCCTATGCATACTCCTTCAGAGTGCCACGGTCGAAACGTAATGCCTGTAAATCTTAGAAATGCTCTGCTGCCTAAAAAGACAGCCAATAGGCATGGTTTAACTATAAGGATAGCCCCCCCCCTGCAGCTCGTAAGCAGAGGCATAAATGTCTGCTGTCTAATGTCTCCACCTGTTCGTTGTAAATTGAGGCTAGTTGAGCATTCTTCTGCTGCAATAAAACGTGAATATTCAACCAAGGATTCGATTTCACAACTGTAACGGGGGGGTGTTTATATGATGTCATACAAGCAACGGCAAATAGTTCAGTGCAGTATTTAAGTGCTAGAAATTAGTTTATTCAGGTTGACCTTCACTTGACCTGGGTACATTTGAGGCACACCGGATTCGCTGTAAAGTATGTGGTGTGTGGCAGTAAACTGTATGTAGAGGGGAGGTGTAACTCTTTTGTGATTGTGTCAGAAGAATGAGTCATCGTGCTGCAAACATTTAGACTGCCGGTTCCTGCTCCGCCTACCGTGCGCTTGTGCTGGCCTGCGCACATAATCTGTGCTTAATTTCTCCCGTCGGTTGTTGGGACTGGTACACAAACAGCTGTGGGCACCGGTACTCATTTTTCGGGATCGGGTCTTATTTTTCATCATTAGACTTCGACTGGGAACAAGGGAAAAGCAGAAAGGATGAGGGAGGAAAAGTAAAGCGGTGATAAAGTAAGAAAGCAGAAATGAAAAATAACCTGCAAGATGGGTACAAAGAGACAGGAGATGTATATAGGTTGGTAGAAGGCGGAGTCACAAATAATTTAAATCGCATGCTTAGCCGAGGAGGACTCAGACTGGGGCCACCTTCAAGTGCTTAGTTTGTGAAAAACAAATAAGCAAAATAATAATACTAATAAAGTGCAGGGGCCGAAGGTTTCTCTCAGGATCCCACTGACGGACTGCTACGATAGTCAAATAGCCAGGCTGCCTAGTCTTGATTCCTTCTCATGCCTATTTATTTATTATTGTCACCAGGGGCATCCTGCTAACTTTTATTCAGAACATGGCTATTTGTGGTGCCAGGATCTGAGCAAGTGTGCCTACTTCCAGGCACAGTGGGCGGTATTGGAAGTCCAGCACTCCTTACATCTGCCTTTACAAGTATGAAAAGGGAGAACTTCTACACAGTACTTCATACATGGAGTTTAGGCTATTTGCAAGAACTCCGAGTTTACATAGATAGTGGGTGCGAGACACCCCATTCAATCTATATTCGATTCTGGGGCGCCCTACAAAACTCCTAAATAAACGAGTAATCTTCTGTGATCTCAGAAGTTCTCCAGCTCAATTCCTGAGCAAAGTGAAACAAGCTCTGTTGTTTGCGCTACTGTCTATGTAGAGGAGTGTGTAATTTGTGCATTTTGAGTAGGCCAGGGCGGAGTTTGCGGAATGTGACCAACTCCATTGCGCAACGCAGAGTTCTGCAAGTGGCGGAGTGCGTTACGTCACGCCATTCGTGCTGATTTTTAGAGCCAGGTGTTTGCCCTGTGCTGTAAAATCACCGCAAACTGCACCACGCGAAGTGTAAGAAGGCACTGCTTCTTTCTACCGCTGAAGTAGATGTTCTACTCGAGCGGCAGCTCCCTCAACACGAACAGAAGGTTTCTCAACGCGAGCGGTAGCGATCATCCACTACCACCGGCGTTGAGAAATCTTGTCGGGAGGTGGTCTAGAGTAAGATTTTCCTTGCTCGCCAACTTGACGTAGGCGAGCACGAGCAAGGAAAAAACTCCGCTCTGCAGAGTTTTTCGGAACCCTGCGCTCTACGCAGAGCATGGAGTGGGAAAAACCTCTGCGAGCGGAGCAGAATTTCCGGACCAGGCCTAATTTTGAGGCCCAAGTCCACAGGGAATGCCTCTATTTCCACCAAAGTTAGGTGGGACCACAATTTGTGTCATGGCTAACGCTGATGATGTAGTACTAACTACTAAACGGCAACTGGCCAGCCACGTACTCGTCTCATAATTTCAGTATGCACAGAGCATACCTTGCAGTAAATACACTGAATACAGATATCTTGATCTGTGGCAATTGCTTGCTCATCATACATAGAATAATTTAGGGCAACGTAAACTGAAGGAAGTAAGATAGCACAAGCACTTTATTATTGTTTATGTAGTTTACTTAAAACAACAAGAAACCATTTATCAATAATAAAAAGGCCTGTCAGTTAAAGCTTAAATCTGCTTTCCAAATCCCATGTCTATAGGATCTGTGAAGTCTCCAGGCTTTCCCGACTCTGCAAGATCTCGGTCTGTAGCGTTGATCTAACCAAACAATGTTGTTGGCTGTTGGGGATTAATTGGGTGGCTATTTAGGGTGATACCAACTCTACGCTGGGATGGAGTCGATGGGTTGGGGGTACAATATCACTTTACTTTTATAAGCAAATGTTTGTGCCCTCCCTGGGAAGATCTGCTGAATACCGTGGCTGTATGAAAGATCTGCGTAGCTTGAAGCTCGCTCCACTAGAGCCTGTAAAAAATGTCACTTGTGGCCTAGCCAGCATGTACTCGCCTAACCTTCTACAATGCTCATAAAGTGAGTTTGGGCAAAGGATCACTATTTTTTCCACCGTGTTAGGATGGGTACAAAATAAACCATTTCTTTCTGTGTATCGCAACATATTCTAGAACCCAGTGGGGTTGTGTGAATTGTTGCACGTTATCCTTTTTAAATTTTTTTTTTTTTTTTTATCCTGTTCCTAAGCCATTTACATCTCAGAGGAATGTTGAGTGCTGTGTAGAACTCATTCAATGTAAAACAATGGTGGGGTCTTGCAGAGAGATGTACAAGGAGGCGGGACACTTGCCGTGCTTTATTGTCCTGTAACTCCCAATTTTCCTTACCATACTCCGTGAACGTGATGCATATGCTTTGTGATGCATATGCTTTTTTGATTGGTCTTGTCACTTGCATAAGAGTAACTGAAAGAGGCTTGGTTTCAGTCTGCAAGATGGGATTAAGTCCAGTCTAGCCAGCACATTGTGTGTGAATAGGGCATTAAAAAGGGGTGTATTCACGTAGATGCCCAAGGTTTACCTTTGGAGCTTTGTCCTAAAAACAGATGGCTCCCCTCTTAAGTCAGCAAGACGTTGAGTGATGTTAATGCAATTTGGTGTGTTTCTGCCCACTTTAAAATCTTGTATATGCAAAGAGAGATCTGTGCCTTTGGTGTAATGCAGTTCAAAACTACCACAATGTCAGGATTTAATAAGAAGTCTTTCTTGGATCTATCAAAGTTGTGTGGTAACCTGTGCATTTCATTAGCTATCAAAGATGTTGTTGATTTCCTCTCTGGTACCTGAGCCTTTTTGTAGTGTACCCTATTGCAAAATCTTTCAGAACCTTATTGAAAGGCAGCTTAGTGGGTTGAGCACCTGCTGCGGGGATCTGGGAATAAACCAAAGGTCGCCCGTTGGTAACCCAATAGGACCATATCACTGGAGAATTATGTTATTCTTGTGTTTGTTAATAACCTCTGCTTGTGTGCCAACAACAAATGTAGATTTTGTGCGTTATATGAATGGTCACCTTCAACTATCCCTTAATTCGTACATCCCCACCTAACCCCCCCAATCATTTGTTTTGCCTGCTGGATAGATATGCTTTGAGCAATTTTGGGATTTTCCACAAGCAGCTGCCTAGATATGTTCTTCTTGTGGGTTCTGCCTGGGGACTAAGAGGCTGGTGTTGTGTAATATTTGAGCACTGAATGCCGGTCCAACATGTGCAGCACACCAGGGGTGGAAAATGGTGGAGAGAGGGATGAGGAACTGCATCACGGGAGTTGCGTCTTCTCTGCGTACGTCATTGCTGATGTTAGTCAGGATGTGACCGGGTCACTGAGAGGTGATAGAGCAAGGCATGCATGTCTCTGTCTAATGTAAGACAATTTTCTGTTTTTAAACGGAAACATGACTTCTAGTCATATTTAAGTGGCTCTTTCCTGGTAGGAAGAAACTGCACAACACAAAATGGCGGTGGTTTCAGCATAGGGGCCTCCGTGAAAGCACTCTTAACGATCACTTAAACTGTCCTTTTGTGTTTCTTTTAATGCTTTCCTGAATTTAAAAGACTTGTCAACCCTCAAGTGATCTGAGTGGAAAGTCCCAGTGGCGGGAGGTGGGGGCGGCGGCGGGCATATGGAAACTGGGCCTTCAAAGCCAGAATGTAGTTGGCTTGAGTTCTGTAAAGTGATTTTTGGCAGGTCAATGGAAGAATGACTTTCTGAATATTGTGATCATAACACGCCCTACACCAACTGCATCTCTACTCGGGGTACTGATCAGAAGGCATGGCGAACCATCCTTAGCGCGCTGTGTATGAATGGCTGAATGCTGAGATTCTCATATTTTACATGCACACAAAAAAAGCATAGCCAGCTTCTATGCTACTCGCTGCAAAAAAGATTAGGGAATGCTAATATCTTTATAAATAGCCAGGACAGAGCTGTAAAGACTCGCCCAGTAGAAAGAAATTCCATCTTTAGGTGAGTAGGTACCCTCAATGCGGTATGCTGATATGGCTGCCTCTTAGCATGCATCCGTGCAGCTTTGTTAGCATTTTATGTTGCATACTTATCCTTGGACACAATAAATCTTTGAGATAATCATACTGTAGATAACATTACCCTGCAAGTTGTTAGACATTTTCATTATCGGTGTAACCACAACACCCAGAATATATCTGGGATAAGGGAACTAGAGGCACGGGGTACTGGGAGTCAGCAGCCTCCAACATAAATGTTTAAACACAAAAGAGCTGCTCCCAGTGGGGTGATCTATGTGCAAATGTATCTAAATTAGTGAGTGTAGGTGTCTCACAAAAAGTGAAGGACTGGTCTCACACACCACCTGGTGTCATGCTTCATCATAGACCAGTCCTCGCCCTCTAAAAACATGGTTTGGTAGAGGGCGGGCATACACCTGACGACAGGGATGCACTTCTAAACTAAGTGGGGCCCTTATAAAGAAAAGTGAGTTAAAAAGCCATTACAGATGTCAAATTAATTTAATATTTGCCGGCATCTGTATGGTATTAAAATATAAAGTGATCGGTAACTGGGGATATTATTGTCCCCCCACCGATATCAATATGGTCAACATGTTTCTGCCAAGTGGCCCAGAGGGGTCCGCGGCATTCATCAGGACCTAAGTGATAGATTTGAGGGCTCCACTCTTACCAAAATTATGGTGAGAGGATATCCACTGTGTGGGGTGACAGGATCACGCTCCACTACGAAATGGCCTTTATATCTAGTGCCTGTAAGAAAAACAACAGATTGTGTGGAAAAACAAAGCACAACATGAGATTCACACTCAGCCTCATGCACAAATAACTAATTGTGAGTGGCTACATGTGAAAAACTAAGTGTCAGTCATCTGTGACTAAAACAAACATGGAGGATTGTACCTCCACATTGCTTACCCTAAAATTGGGACATGGTGCCCCATAGGAGGGTGAGGGCGGAAGACCTCTTTTGGTCCAGCGCTATAGTAAAATTGAGGGGGAAAAAAACAACAGAAATGACTGATGTTACAACGTAATTGTAATTCAACGTAATTGTACCTTGAATAATGCACTCACCGTTCTCTGTTTGCTGGATGAGCAATCTCTTGGCCTATGTTTTTGAAGCCCATTCGACAGGATTACCTACTTGGTCACAGGCGTACAGCACCTGTTGTAGCTTTAGAGAGCGCCTCCCATTGATGTCTGCTTTTCTTCACAATTTCAAAACCATGATTCCACTATAAGCTGAACTGATTGTACAAATGAAATTCACTATCTTGCTTTTCTTGAACCCACAACGTTCTAGATCAGTCTGTGGTATAGACCCAAATGAGATCTTGCAAGCTGGTGATGGAAGGCCCAAGTAGTAGGCCCGAGCAAATGATAGTCGATTGTTGACCCATATCAGATGATGATTTCCATCAACATTCTGTGGGAGGACCATACTTCTTTATCCAAACATCATTCATCCTAACTGTCTCCATATTGGGCACTGGTCGATGTGCAGATGCTTAATGGCCACCAAGCTCTTTGGACTCAAGTTGATTTTAGTATATTTGAGGTGGATTCACTTTTTCTGTACCTCAATAGTGTTTCATCTACCTGACTTGCATCACAGTATGTGAGATTTAGAATTGTGTCCTCACCATGGACCCTGCACCCGTAAATGGTCCAGTGGCAGCAGGAAGACAAACTTGTGGATTTGCACAGTTACTTTCGTGCAATACCGTGACTAGAAGAACTTGAGTTTTACTTCTTTTCAAAGCATTCCAAGTGAGAGAAATGCAAAAGTGTTCTGCGGTTGTGCAAGGCTGCCCAGGTTCTAGCAGGCCAGTTTGTGGCTGCCAGGTATTGTGAAGTGGCGAGCTAGTTGCACTTCAGATTGGGTTTATAAGCAGTGTTATGTTTTCAATTGTTTAGAAATTGTGTTGCCACGATGAGATATATCGAACTCAAGGTGATTTATGTTTGTTGGGTACTGAAAATTCAGCCATGCCGATGAATAATGTCTTCACTAAGATTTGTGCCCCCTATGGGTTTGCGCATCCCTAGACTGTCTGTCTATTCTGAGTCAATGACATCATTGCGTGTCAGATGGCTCCATAAATAACAAGGCAGTTTCATCGTGTTTGTTTCAAGTCATGATCTGTGCTTTGCACTCTGCCTTCTGGCAAATGTCCCTCCTATGTGTTGGGTGACTAATCATATCCAACGTTGCAGCAGCACGCCCTTTTCTATGTTTCTTGAATATCATTTTCTTTTATCTTCGTGGTATTTGCGTAGTCCAATATTGACTCCTAAGTAACAAGTAATAACTGGAATGCAGACAGGGTTGTTGGTAATTGCCTCAGGATATATTTATGAGGATTGTGATCTTAATTTGTCAGTGTGACATTTCCATCTTTGGTCGTGTTGATACTCTATTGTTATTGTTTAATCTCTTTAAAACAGCAGTGGTATAATTTGCACACATTTTATGGGCCCTGCTCGAAATCAGGAGGATGATGTTGAACGTTGTGAAGTGCCAGCAGGTTCCTTGCACTCTCCTTTATCTGGGATATAACTACTTGAATAGCCCTAAAATCCATTCAGTTCTATCCCTGTAACCTACATTATACTAGAACGCTTGCTTAAACTTGTATTATTATTAACACACACCTCTAAGTAGTGCCTGTTGCACTATGTCTGACAATCTAGAGGAGACATTTGGCGATTAATTGGGGAGAGGATGTAGCCTTACGGCTAGAGCGGTCGACCTCGAAGCTGGGGGACCTAGGTTCGAATCTCGGCTCAACATCCTGTGATTCTGGGCAAATCACTTAATCTCCCCGCGCCTAACAAAAAAAAAACAAAAAAAGAATGTGTCCATCTGTAACGAAACTGATGCTCATATAAAGCGCTCTGATACCTAATCTCTTCGGGTCGAGTTTGCACTATATAAAACTCTTTAAAAATCTAAATTCTGTATAACTAGATCTTAAAGATGGGTAGGAAATTGGGTTGAGCTATATATATATATATAGTTTCACTTAATCACCTGTTGATGTGGGGAACCACCTGCATACCTCCGGTTTTATGTGCTATAGAAGTTTATGGATTATTTTTGGGTGCACAATTAATTTTAAGAACTGTCCGATATTAGCATAATGAATTTACCATCAATTACTAGCATTTCGATTGTTCATCCATGTCCTGTTGCCTGGCCAGTCATTTAAACATTATTCACACTACAGCTCGCTGGCACAAACAGTAGTTCCCCTGACCTTAGTGTTTCTTCATATAAAGTCGAGTTGAATATTTTGAGTGTCTACAGTGGATTTAATTGCCATCCTTTTGTTGACCAGTAGAAAGCAACTGGGCTTTCTGTTATTTTTTGAGAAGGCTACAGTGTCGGAATGTGCACACGTTGTTTCCTGTCCTGGGGCAGAAACTCTGCTGTTCCCAGGCAACATTTGGAGTCGCAAACCTGCTTGTTTAATCTTGGCTTGCCTTTTTTTTCTCGTTTGTATTCTTTCACCTGACTTTCTCCTCCACTCCAAGCAGTCCAGAGGGTGGTAAAGAATTGTCCTATTCCTTACAGTGACCACACGCTAGATACTGCGGATAATGACTGCTGCCACAATAATGTACAGGTGAGGAGACCCTGGACCAGTGACGTGTCCAGGAAAACACTCCTGCACCACTTTGTAACTTTTTATTAATATGGCGAACACCTCTGTCTGATTTCCCCTCCCCCCTCCGAACTCCTATAACGCCTACACCCCCCTAGATTTGACTCAACATGATGTGCACATGTTCCCCTACCAGCCTTGAGTCTGTGTGCCAGAGTGTCGCCACACTAGCTCCGGACCTTGCCAGGCAGAGCTGGAGTCTGACAACAGGGAAACCGGTGTAGTCACATCTTTGATACAACTCCAGAGCCCTGGACAAAGACCGATGCAGCTCTATCGCTACATTAGGCAGCCAAAACGCCAACAATACCAACAGTGGAGGAAGTAATGCAAAGTTCCTCTGAGCCAGAATGTAAATCCAAAACCGTGATCAATTTGACGGACACAATATTAAACAAAGCGGAAGAACAACTACTGGCCCTTGGGCTTTCCTACTGTCCTGAGAGTACCTTTTGATTATGCGGCGACCCGAGTTGATATATACAAAGGTGTGAGAAAATTAAAACTGCAGAAATATTTTAAACACAAAAAGAAAATGCAATGTGATTCAGTAAATAAGGACATTGGTGGCATAAGTGAACTAACCCAATGTGATGCCACGATACATACAAGAGAAAGTGATACAGAGGGGCAATTGATGGAAGTATTACAGGGATTACTGGATGAGGATGGCAATGATAATACCTACCAGGAAAGAATTAAGTCACCTACTCCTATGTATCGAGCAGGCCTTACACCATTTAAACCACCCTCAACCTTTTATCCTATGATGCCCAAAGACTCAATAGATGCCTTTCAAGAGCAAGTTATTAGTGATTTAAAAAATCTCAATCACAAACTCCAAGGCATTAATAAATTGCAACACAACAAAAAAACCAAAAAAGATATAAAGGAGATTCAATATCATGAATTAATGACAAAATTGACTAACAACAATGAGATAGTCATTAGAAGTGCCGATAAAGGTGGTAACGTGGTCCTATGGAAAAAAGATCAATATGTTAAAGAAGCAATGAACCAACTTAACGATAATACCTGTTATTATCGCAGCAACAAACAAGCATTAACCACAATGTATGGAATGTACAATATTAAACTAGCAGCCTGGAGAAATACGGGACTAATTTCAATGGAAGAATATAAATATTTAAGAAATGACAATCCTACAACACCTATTTTATACTTCATCCCCAAAATTCACAAGGATGCCAAAAATCCACCTGGCAGACCAATTATCTCGGCTAGAAACAGTATCTTTGAAACAACATCAATCTATATTGATTATTTTCTCCAGGAATATGTACAAAACTTGGCATCATATATTAGAGACACTGGGGACTTTTTACAAAAAATGCTTAATTTTAAGTGGAATAATGATTATTTGCTTATCACTCTTGATGTGACCTCTCTCTATACTTCGATTAGGCACAAAGATGGCCCAAGAGCAACTCAATATTATTTAACACGCAGAGGTCCTGAATATGCGGATCATACCAATATGCTATTAAGTATGGTGGAGTGTTGTTTGACTAATAATATTTTCATGTTTCAGAATACATACTACCAACAAGCCAGAGGTGTCGCCATGGGGGCCAGCTTCTCCCCCAGCTGTGCATGTTTTCACATGGGCTAGTGGGAGGAGCTGGTCCTCATGGTTGAACACAGAGATTCCATGGTTCAACATGTAAGGGAGTGGTGGAGATTTATTGATGATCTCTTCCTGGTGTGGCAAGGCACCCAGGAACAAGCTGAAAGTTTTATAGCAAAAATCAATAAGAATCAACTCAATTTGAATTTTACTGCGTGTATCAGTAATAATATGGTGACCTTTTTAGACATGGAAGTTTATGTTAAACATAACAAAATTGAAACGAGACTCCACAGGAAGCCCACAGCAGGCAACGCCGTACTACACGCCAGCAGTGCCCATCCAGGACACCTGGTAAAAAGTATACCCTACGGCGAGCTACTGAGGCTTAAACGTATTTGCAGTAATGACAGGGACCTCCAGTCAGCTCAAAATGAGTGTATTAAAAGATTTAGAGAGAGGGGCTACAGTCAAAAATGTCTAGAAGCAGCTCTTAAAAAAAAAAAAGCAATCAAGAATCAAGGGCAATGCTTCTCAAAACCAAAACAAAGATGGAAGAAACTAAAGAAACCAATAGTTTCAGGTTCATTTTAAAATATAATCAGCAGGAGGTTGCTGTAAGAAGAATCATAAAGAAAAATTGGTACCTAATCAAACAGGACCCGATAATTGGCACTATAGCCCCGAAAAGGCCTGCCATAACCTATCGTAGGGGCAGATCCATGAAGGATGCCTTAGTAAAAAATGACCCATTTGGCCCCGTGAACAAAAATACATGGTTGTCTCAATGATTTGGCTTTTACAAATGCAAAACCTGTAAAGCATGCCAACACGGTGTCTATATGGCAAGCTACAAGGCTCCTTTTGGAAATTTTGAGAGTAGGATAGACAAAGTGCTTAACTGTAAAACTGACCATGTGGTGTATGTGCTGGAGTGCCCATGTAATTTAAGATATGTTGGTAGCACTATTTTACAGGGTCACAAAAGGGTACTCCAGCACATACGAGCAATTAAAAATAAAGACACCACATACCCAGTGGCTCGCCATTTTAGTGAAAAACATGAAGGCAATCCCAAAGACCTTAAATATTATTTGATTGACTGTATTCCAGTCCACAAAAGAGGGGGTGATCGTGAGAAAGCCCTCCGCAAATTAGAGATGCAATACATCTTAATCATACAATCTCGACACTAAACAGCCAAATGGATTGAATGCCACTGAGGAACTTCATGCCAGTCTAATTTTCTGAATTCACAAGTTTAAACAATCGTGGCATGGAGTGTAGTCAGACTTAGCCAAACTTCTCCTAGTATAAATTTAAACCTAAAAACAAAAATTTAAACTTAAATTTAGATTCTAAAAGAATTCTAAAATACAGCAACCATCTGTGAACATCTGTTGAGCACGTGAATCACACATAGTTACTCGGGTTCTCTCTTTCTCTCTTTTTATATGATGTCTAAATAAAGTATACTAGTAAATAACTTTGAAGTAACTATAGATTAAATCAACCAGTTTGCCCCTCAACATTTTAAGTTAACATTTTTGCTAGACCGCTTAAATAGAATTTTTAGAATATTTAGGTTTTAAACTTTTTTCATTCACTTTTTTATTCTCTCTTTTTTCTTTGGTTATAATAGATAGTTTAAGGCAGACATCACGATAGAGGTGCAAACACTTTTTATTCATTTTTAGAAACCAAACATAGATAATGACAATATATATTATATACATGAGGGGGAAGAGGGTACTAATAAATGGTACCAAATTCCCAAAAAGAGCATTTGAGCCATGACTAAGAAATGTATTAGAACTGATTTTCAATGTAATATTTATATATTTATTGAAATTTTATATGTATTTATATATTTATACATATATGTATTTAAGAAACAAATCGGTGTAAACAGCATTTATGCAGGAGCAATATTGTCAATTTTGATTGTTCGGATATGTCATCTTTTTTTATTTATTTATGAGCACTGTGCACTTTAAGAAGGTTGTCACGTGACACAATTGTAAAGAGTATTTAAATAACTGCCTAAACTACCAGCGCGTCATGTGATCAAGTCCCCTAGAGGGACGAAACGCGTCATGGCTGCAGCATTGTTTGGGGAGCACAAATAAACATTGCAAATTGAAGGCTGATGAGGTCCGCGCTCTTTCTTTGTGCCTGGTGAAACTGACACGCTGTGAAGGAGTTTGGTGAATATATATATATATATTTTCGCTTAATCACCTGTTGATGTGGGGAACCACCTGCATACCTCCGGTTTTATGTGCTATAGAAGTTTATGGATTATTTTTGGGTGCACAATTAATTTTAAGAACTGTCCGATATTAGCATAATGAATTTACCATCAATTACTAGCATTTCGATTGTTCATCCATGTCCTGTTGCCTGGCCAGTCATTTAAACATTATTCACACTACATACATACGCAGCTCGCTGGCACAAACAGTAGTTCCCCTGACCTTAGTGTTTCTTCATATAAAGTCGAGTTGAATATTTTGAGTGAGTGTCTACAGTGGATTTAATTGCCATCCTTTTGTTGACCAGTAGAAAGCAACTGGGCTTTCTGTTATTTTTTGAGAAGGCTACAGTGTTGGAATGTGCACACGTTGTTTCCTGTCCTGGGGCAGAAACTCTGCTGTTCCCAGGCAACATTTGGAGTCGCAAACCTGCTTGTTTAATCTTGGCTTGCCTTTTTTTCTCGTTTGTATTCTTTCACCTGACTTTCTCCTCCACTCCAAGCAGTCCAGAGGATGGTAAAGAATTGTCCTATTCCTTACAGTGACCACACGCTAGATACTGCGGATAATGACTGCTGCCGAAATAATGTACAGGTGAGGAGACCCTGGAGCAGTGACGTGTCCAGGAAAACACTCCTGCACCACTTTGTAACTTTTTATTAATATGGCGAACACCTCTGTCTGATTTCCCCTCCGAACTCCTATAACGCCTACACCCCCCTAGATTTGACTCAACATGATGTGCACATGTTCCCCTACCAGCCTTGAGTCTGTGTGCCAGAGTGTCGCCACACTAGCTCCGGACCTTGCCAGGCAGAGCTGGAGTCTGACAACAGGGAAACCGGTGTAGTCACATCTTTGATACAACTCCAGAGCCCTGGACAAAGACCGATGCAGCTCTATCGCTACATTCTTTGTAGCGTCCTTAGAAAGGGAAGGGCTGTAGAATGGTGACTGCAACTGGACAGCCTCCCTTTTTATTTGAGGTGAGATCTTGTGACTGCTGGGGGAGTGGCATAGTGTGGTCCGTCTCATCTCTTCCCAGATTGTCGAGATTCTTAAATCAAGACATCATTATATGTATCAGACAATTGTTCTCCTAGAAGTCTCTGTCCTGGATTCTGAGCTCCTTTTCTAGAAAGCTGAAAGGCTGAACTATATCTCAAGGGCTTATATAAATCACACAACTAAACATGCAAATGGGAGTTGAGTTGTAAATGGAGAAATGCATTTTAGTTTGCAAAGTTTTTTTTTTTTTTTTTTTCTTTTGTTAACTTCCTTTGATTCTTGTGAACACTGTGGTTATGTCTGTATTCTGTGAAGTTATATACCCACTGGTTAGCATCAAGATCTGGACTTTTGGGCAGCTTTTAAGTTGTTTCAAAGAAAACAAGCATTGGCATAGCCAATAGGTCTCGCCTTTGGGACCTTATAAGTGTTTAACCATGCAACAGTTAATGTTGTTGCAGTAAAGATATTGTGCTGCATAACTAAATACTTATACTTATAAGGTCCCAAAGGCGAGACCTATTGGCTATGCCAATGCTTGTTTTAACCTAGAGAGTGTCCAAGACCCCAACCTGTCAAACGGGCACAAGTCCAGGACCTTCCGCTTTAAAGTGGTCAATCGATGCACAGGAGGGTCCTCTCAGGGTCTGGGACAGAAGGTTCTACTGGCAGGATCTGCTTAGTGCATTCTGATTAGTAGCGTGCAACGATTTTTTTCCAGGGGTCAAATTTAGTAAAGTGTATGATTTTTGCACTTTGGGATGTTTGTGAACTTTCTCGGTTTAAATTCATCTGCCTCGCGAGAAATTATCTAGACATTGCACTATCATATTCTCTGCACTACGAGATAATACTCACTCTAATAAAATCCAGCCAAGAGGGAAAAGGTATACATGTTTTTCTGTGGAAGTTTAAAGTAAGAGACGGAGATCGTCTTGCAATTCCCAATTCAATACGAGAGATATTACTTACAGGGTAGTGAAAAAGCGCTCGGCTCCTGCAGAGAATGGGTTACAAAAGCCCTGGAGGCTGAATATTATTTCCTCCTCCAATTCAGTCTTATATAAAAAAAATAGTTGCTATTTTCAGATAATAGGCTAGTTTAAAGTCATAGTCAAAAGAAATTAAAACACAGAACTACTGAACTCAGATATGACAGAATTTATCCCCAGGCTCTACCTTTTAGTCTCTAAAATCCCTGCAAAAGTGGGTGTTAAATCTGTCAGGAATGCAAGAAACGTAATACGTAATACAATCTTCATAGCTCGGTTTAGTTATGTCTCAAGGAAATACTTACATGTAGAGTAACGGGTGGCTCGTTGGTCTAGGGGTATGATTCTCGCTTAGGGTGCGAGAGGTCCCGGGTTCAAATCCTGGACGAGCCCTATGTTTTCTTATTTCGTTATATAGTTTACTGTGTGTTTTAGAATCCGAGGAAGGTTTAATTTGGATAGAAAAAAAATAACTCAAAACATCCATAAAAAAAATAAAAAAAAACAGGGCTCGTCCAGGATTTGAACCCGGGACCTCTCGCACCCAAAGGGAGAATCATACCCCTAGACCAACGAGCCGGCATATCTATGTTGGATTTCACATGGACTGATGTACTCCATTATGTGGTGGAACATATACATGATTGATGTATTCTATAGTTCTGTACCTTTGCCACGTACACATTATTCTGTCTTCATTACTGTGACCCTTTTACCTTATACGAACCTCTGCCACGTGCACATTATTCGCTCTTCTGTACTTTGACCCTTTTACCTTATATGTGTGTGAAAAATGAAATAAGTCGCCAATCTACATCCAATATTTTTTTTTGGGGGGGGGTGGGGGGAGGGGTGGAGCTCCAAAATCAAAAGTCAAAGTGCAACAACATAGTAGTCTAAAGTGACGTGCTCGCTTTAAGTGCAAAGGGAGAGCGCGCGAGCTGTGAAAGTGGCTGGATGTGGTAGCAGAGATAGGTTTCTCTACGTTACTTCCGGCTCTGATTTCTGCCGCAGGTGCTCTACGAGGGACACGGCGCGCGGTTTCAGGTGCGCAGAGACAAATCGAGCGGTTTTGGGCATAGCCAAGAATAACATGTGTAATGGTAAGCGTGACTAAGGCCCGGTACCATCAACTGTGGAACATGCTGCTTGAATGAGACGCTTTACAGCGAAACCCCGACACTTGGCCCTATATCTCTTTCCTCGCTGACGTCCTGCTCACCTCCAGATCTCCTGGTCTTTCACAGAATAACAGCTCTTTGAGCCTCTAAGCCTCCGAGGTGTCCGCCTGCACAATGATCGTGCCCTCCCCTGTGCCATTTATATCCCATAACTCCACCCTAAAATCTTCAAGTAACAACCCCTGCGTCACCCTTCTAACACAGCTGGCTAGCGAAGAAACGGAACCTGGCTGGCCCATCTCCCATCAGCCACATCAGTACAACCAAAACAAACAATGAGTCTGTTGTATGGACCTCAAAGAAAGACCACCGCCTTTCCCTCTCAACAAAAAAGAGCATGCCACGGGGCCAATGCTAACACAATCCTCCTCATAACTCCTACTGCGTGACAGACATATAAAATAATACCTAAAGAGGGACCACAAAAACAATAGGAACAAGCATTTGAAGGCACGAGCGGTGAGGAGGTGGGGGCGACGCGAGTGGTGCGCGCGCCACAGCGAGACATCTGTTTTGCATTATCGGGCACGATAATGCAAAACAGATGTCGGCCCTGCGCGCGTAACCGCAGGAAAAAGGCCACGACGCACGAGCGTCTGGTCAGCTTTCCAAACCCCCTTACTAAAAGTCTCACAAGCAGCGCATGCGCTGCTCTAGGCTCGACCTAAAAAAGTTACCAGTATCCACACAGTTTTAAAGTTAACTCATGAGGAAACAGCACGCCCTTTTTCAGCCATAGCTAGCATTTGTGATGAAACACAGCCGCTTTGTGGGAGAAAAACGATGCTAGAGTGTAAGACCAAAATCAGGAAGCTCTGCGAACTACAAGTAGACCAATAATTGGGATTTTGTCAGATTTTGCTCATATGGTGCTTGAACCATTAATGGCAAACAAATATACTTTCCACACATACTTTAATTGGCTCTGCTTCAGGCCATTGATGGGGCTTGAATGGGTTGCCACTCCACGCTTGTCAAAAAGAGGCATGCCTGGAGTGCACCACGTACACTCGAAGTAACAATTAACTGGAATTTACAAAGTCTTAGGCATGAAAGGACTCTATGCTGCCGCACGCGCTGCGATTGTGCAAGGCACTCGTCTACACGGATTTCCGAGGACGCTCGCGCGAGCTTTTTAGAGTTTGAAAACGTACAAGTACACCGTGGATTACTCCTTTATGCATCGGAAACACGCATCGGACAAATCATCACGCACACACACAGCCACCAGAGCACGGATATGCCACTTAAGTGGCTATCCACAATCTTGCAAGAGCACTTACGACGCACCATCTAACAACTGGAATATATGGGAAAAACAGCCCAAATATGCCATTCATTGTCTAAGGCATCGAAAAGCACCTGCTACCATCAGCTGCATACTTCACATATTAATAGGGCCACTGGAATTATGCGGCAGGGGAGCACCAAAATATGCGGCTAGAAAGGGCAAATGATGCATTTTTTTTAATACTATTGCTTCATTATTTTGTCATTTTTACACATGGTAATACTGTCTGCGGAAATATTTTTCCTCATTAGTACCAGTTTAAAAACCAAATACAGGGAAAAAAAAAACAGAAAGATGACCAGTTAAGTTTTTCTAAAGGAAACGCTCAATATGAGAGAGGCATCGTTATTGACAAAAAAAATTCGGGTTCAAATCCCACAAATGATGGAGGACGGTGATGACAGAAAAGGCCAGTCTTTCAACTAGTTGATTCTGAAGATTCTTTTATTCACAATTAACTCCACATCAGCCAATGCGTTTCACCCTTGCGGGCTTCTTCAGGGCAAGCAATTGTGTTCACACCGTTGACAAGGATCTCCTAAAAGTAATGGCCCAATTCGGTCGGCACTTATGAACTTGTTAAATTTCGGTAGTTGAGTCTTAAAAAAATGTATTCAATATATGTTGGTCCGTAATAACTTGCCCCCTTCAGGGACATAGGTGTGTTGCGCGTTTAATCGCCAGCCTCTTCATGCGGCCATATGGGAGACTTGTGACGCTTCCGGAGTTGTGGGAAAAGTTTTCTAAAGGGCCTTCTACTCCTTGTGAACCCAGGTCGCCACATTTTAAGAGCCTTCTGATCCGTTTGAGCTAGAAACATTTTTTTGGGTTAAAATCTTCAGATTATGCAGCAGATGAAGGATTATGTGGCAAATGTATAATAATGCGCACACACAAATAACACAGCATCAAATAATTCCAGTGGTCTTGCATATTATATCTGCCGAACAGTGGACAGCCACCTCTGTGGGATTTTTTTAAGGTTTGCTGCTATCATTGTCCCTCGTCGCATCTACTCTCCGCTCTTTACACTACTGTCATTCATTTACCCTTTCTCTTCTCACTCCAGCATCGACTCCTTGTGTAAATTGTATGCCTAGCTTTTTCCTCATGAAACTGATAGGTTGTGACACATTGTCAATTTTGCCTCGGTATCTACGGCACGCGAGGTTTGATAACGCTGCCTTTGGTACACACATCACTATCCGTGCCTCAATATTCAGCACCCATAAGTCCCCCAGGCCTGGGACCTGTGCATGTGACATCAACGTCTGTGTCACATGAGTGTATACCCATCTCCGCTCAGTGTTTGTTATTCTGCACTCTGATGCGTGAGTGGGCCTGGCCCGTAGTACATAAAACAGGGAATAAATACAATATTTTAGGGTGTAACAGAACTTCTTTTTTTATTGTTGGCAACCCAGGGAGTTCTGGGGCAGAAATAGGGGAAGTAACTAGCACAAGATGTAAATCTTCTTTCGCACAAGGTGTGGTATTTGCAGCACATCTACTCCCGCGTGATAATAAAGCTAACTGGCCATGTGATGGGTGACTTTCTGCATGACTGGCATTGCTAGGAAGGAGGTCACCACAGATAAATTTGCAGAAACGTAAGAGTGTGCTTCAGCGGTTTCAGTGCTAAATTTGCCAGTGGCTGCAGGTGGTGGGCACTGGCACCCATTTTTAGGGACCAGGATTTATGTTTCATCATCAAACCTTGACCCAGGGCAAGAAAGTGAGTGGCAGAAAAGAGAGAAGGAAAGATTGCAAAACAGCGTTAAAGGAGAGAAAAAGGGTGAAAAGGTACCTGGACGAGTGATAGAAAAAAGTGCAGTGTGGTGGCGAAAAAGAGGCACAAGTTGGAATCGAGGCTAGTTATCCATTCTCATTGTGAAAGGGGTCTCTATGGGGATAAGTTATAGATATTATTAACATCAGTACGATAGCAGAATCGGCCACTATTGGAGATCAACTCATGATATAGGCTTACCTAATATGTACTCATTCAATCAATCAATCACAGAATTTGTAGAGCGCACTACTTACCCGCGAGGGTCTCAAGGCGCTGGGGAGAGAGAAGGGGGGGGGGGTGCATTGCCTTAGAATTAGGGATTAACCAACAGGACCATGGAGGTTAATTGACCGATTCTAAGGCAATGCACTAAATGAGTCCATACTAGGTAAGTCTGTATCATGAGATGATCTCCAGGGACGTAGCTTCAGTGGGGTGTTTGTGGTGTTACACCCCCCTAATAAATGTATTATTTATTAGATAGTTGGGTTCAGGAGCTTTCAGTCGGGTATGGCAAGGTGTGTTAGATTTGACCTGGGATTTTAAAATACTTAGACAAAAACACACACACACACTCTCGTCTCTGTTTGGAAGGTCTTAAAGCATGGTTATTTTAATAAATACTGTGTTTGTTTTAAATACCCCTCATAATCTGCACTCCTTTCCCTTTCCACTGGTCCTTAAGCCTCCTCACACGCTGCTTCTCATATAATAATAAACATGATATGCCAGCGTGATTGTGGGAAAAGCTGAAGCTCACCCCCACCACCCCAGTCCAAGCTATGCCCCTGATGATCTCCAATAGTGACTGATTTCACTATTGTACTGATGTTAATAATATCTATAATTTATCCCTAAAGAGAACCCTTCATAACGAGACTTTATATACCCCAGGTTCATAGAGGACAATTCGGGTAATCCCACATAACCGTTACATGTAGTTATCCGTGGCATGCAGCAATCCTAGCATTCAGCAAAGTTGGCGGCAGGTTTCTAACAAAAACGGAGTCGTGTATTTTTTTGTTGGCTCTGCTGTGGACCTTCAACGGTCCCAACCCTTATGCCAACTACAAGCAGGAGTTTCGCGCCAGCCAGGAACATCTGTTTCGTAGACTTTCTGTCTGTGGCGTCTACTTAAAGGTAAATGAACAAAGAAATGCTTATGGGAAGTTTCCACCATGAAGGCATCTTCCACTGGCCAGACTGTTACTTGGGCACTTGCATTAACACGTACATGGGTTGGCTTGTACTAATTAATATGCTGCACAGCTTTAATTTGGTGTAACAACCTTCAATAAGTCTCTCTCTTTTTTGTAAGTACTTGCATCCTAAAAAATAACATTGTCCGTTCTCTAGCCTCGAACTACATAACGCCAGAAGGTTGTGCACTCATTTTGCATTGAACGAGCTGGATCCTAAATGGTGGTCCAATGGCCAACATGCTCTGCAAACATATTTAAAATATGCTTTTACAGTTATTTTAAAAAGCAGCATTACCTTCAGGCTATGACGCCAGATTCTGTACTCCCCAACATTCCATACTCCGATTTGAACCCTCTCTCTTGGAATTCAGGGTAGACTCATGAGCCCTCCTTGAGGCAGCACCAACTTAGGAAACCCAAACACCAGTCTAAAATCACCATGAACCTATTTGGTATTACTAGATGGATAAACCTCATGACAATGTAAATAACCCAGCTCATGCTGATGATTGTACCTCTACACTATGTCTTATCAGTGTTACCCTACAATTAGTTTCATGCTCAACAGCTGCATTCACCGGAGTCCCTTTCCTCTTCTACCACTCTTTAGAGGCTAGGTTTGTGCTTCAAAAATATTCCTAAAAACAAAGTGGAAAGCATAATAAATATATTGCAATTGGTACCGCCAGAGGCAAAAGGGCCACAATGCTAGTGGAATATGCCAAATACTGAGAGTGAATGTTTTAACAATCGGGGAGAACAGACAGTCAAGCAGTGTAATTTTGAAACTTAAGGCCTGTGCCAGTCTCTATTGTCCATCAGCCTCTTTATTGTCTTCAGTGGAGCCCTGAATATTCCAAAACTCTAACATTAAACCCCTCCATTGCTAATTGTATGCACAAGGGCTTTTTTGGGGTCAGGGAGGGGCATGGTCATGCATGTTTCTGGAGTATTGCAGCAGGCTGGCTACTACGTATAAAGAGAGCTCTTGGCAGTGCTTAAATTGAGCTGCTGCTTGCATGTGGGGGCCCACCGCACCCATGTTTGGGGTCCAGCACTTATTTTCCCTCAACAGACTGTGATCCAGAGCAAAAAGGAAAAAAACAAAAGGAGGAAAGAAAGGGAAAGATTAAGGGGGAAAGCATTGATGAAAAACACAACGTACATGAGTGAGATAACAGGGTGACTGGTGATGGTTCAAATTGGCATCAGGTGAAGTTAAGACTGCACAGCCTTGGTATTTGGCACTCTGACCTTCAATGGAGTCAGTGCGGGTTTCTGAGCAAAACTATGGGCACCAGCACTTATTATTATGCAAATTAAGCACTGGTTCAGGGACATTAGTTTAGGAGTCGAAGATTCCTCCAACCCCACCACGGTGAATACCTAGCGCTCCCCACCACGGTGAATACCTAGCGCTCCCCACCACGGTGAATACCTAGCGCTCCCCACCACGGACTGCGGTGGAAAGTGCAGCCAACGCCTTGTGCAAAGTTTCATTCCTATGAACTAAAAATAGTGCAGTTGATGAAGGTTTGACAGTCTTGTCTGTAACATAAGCAGAAATGAGGAAGTATGAAATATGATCAGTATATGAATGTCTATATTTGTTGTGCCCAAATACAAGAGACGGTGCCTCTCAGTACAGTTTATAGCAGAAATATCATGAGTGTCTGCCACAAAGCAGATCTACGAGTCCTGCAATATTACCATGTGTTAACACCGCATTGGTATTTCTGCATGTTACTCATCATTCCATGGGGTCGTGTATGGGATTAACCGTAACCTTCTAGTGTTACTGAAGTTTAAAATGACCTATCCTCTTGGTATCGGTAATACCATGTGCAGTATTGTTGTTCTACAAATACTGCATTGTCTGTGATGGAGCCTTTGTGGTTTTTGTTTTTCTCTTTTCTGGACTCTTCGCACATAATTTTTGTAGCAGTAAGAACTGCTTTCTATTACTGTGCTATTTCATTGGTAGTCTAATTAACTGCCAAAAAGTTGTTTGTACTCTGTACCGTATATTGTGACTTGATGCACTGTCACACAAATATGCTGTTTATGGTCTGGTGTGACAGCACAGCTGACGTCTGGCAATTATGTGATCATAACTAGAAAGTAGCTTTGGCTCTGCCTGTATGTTGAGAGCCAGAAGTACATGTTTTGATTGGGCAGAAGTCGTGCTTCCACAAAAAAGTGCTTGCCCTCACATCTGTGATCTTTTTGTTTATCCAGCTGCCTAAGCTTGTACTTACAGGGTCACACACATGACATTGGAATGTTATTAAAGCATCTTAGATAAGTAGATAATGTATGTTGTTTTACTCTGGCAGCAGCCCAGATGGGAGGAGGACAGTCATTAACCTACATGGCATTTTAGGTCTTGCTTGACGGTCCAGCTGTCATCTGATCTTTTAACCTACACCAATATTATTGCACGGTTCTTTGCCTCCACATAAATACATATATATTTCCATGCTATTTACTTATACCATGCAACATTCCTTTAAAGCCAGACCTATTGACATTGCCAATGCTTATTTATGTATATGGTTTATTTGGCACAATTGGAGGTTACTGTAGATCACCAGCGAGAGTGAGCTTTACAAATACACATAACATAATGGTATAGGAACTGGCCTCTCTTTGTTCAGTTTTTCTACGATTCAGTCCACAAGCGCTTCGAGAATCTTTTCAGTCCACAAGCGCTTCGAGAATCTTTTCAGTCCACAAGCGCTTCGAGAATCTTTCAGCACATCCGCATACTTCAAGTAGAGGTGGGTGAGCCACTGAAGACTCGAACCAAATGCCTGGCTCACGAGCCTGTCTTATATGTGGCTTCTGCCCACCTAACCTCCTGCGCCAAGAATTAAACACAACCATTAACCTTTGATCTAAAACGAGAGGGACAAAGAGATCCCAATCTAGTGACTAAAATGAACAATGTGAACCAGAAAACCTGGGTTCAATCCCAGCTTCTCCATTTGACCAAATTGGGTGATCCTTCGCTACTATTTAATTCTACCACACCTCTTTTTTTCATGATTGCATATGAGAGCATCTTGAAATAGGAGAGTACAGGATGTGCGCAGTACAAAAGCATGATTGTGTTTGATATAATAGATTATAACGTGACTCCTTGTATAATACTCATCTAGGCCACATATAGGGTGCACGTGCGAACTGACTTACCGCTCAGTTCATGAATGGTTTTGTCGTCACGGCAGGCGGGGATAAAGGGCCCATGAATGTTTTAAAGTTCATGTTTAAAAACTATCCTTTTTGATACATGCCTCTCAATGAAGTGATATTAAAGAAATGTATGCTTCTTGCAACCAGTGCGGACCGCGGACGCCAATTGCATAACTCAGAAGCACCAGCATTGAATGCTCCAAATCAAGCGAGTGCGTTACCCTACTTACACGGATGAGGATGTTTACCAATTATTAAACGGGAGAGATCCCCCGCGCCCCGCAAGAGCGTGCGGGTGTGCAACACGGATAACACACCGCCACTCAGGTTGCTCCACACTGTCCTGAGGAAGACCCGCAGGCCGAGGCCCCAAATCGCCCTCTGAGCCCAAAGTCTGGTCGAAACGTCGATGCCCATAATTTCTAGCCCGGATCACAAGCCCCATATCTAACGTGCCACATGAGGATACATTTATGAATCTCTTAAATTAAATTAAAAAGAATTTTTGAATGTTCAAATGTGGCCTGGCTATAAAAGACTGAGATTTGTGTATCAGTCTAAATATAATAACAATTGTAAAAATTCTCTACTCACACTGTCTGAAATCCTTTCTTCACCCCCCAAACACTGGAGCACTCTCCTTTTCTGCACGTTCCACTGGAGCAACCCTTCTCCCACATTCCCTCCTTCTGTCCCTTGCAGTAAATAATGTACTGTTGATTTAATTATGAAGGAATAAACCCTTGTTATTTTGGATAAAATTTGGTTGTTGCACTTTAAGTTTATTAGATGTATTAATTATTGTGAGCCAATCGTGTGCATGCTCAAGAAACTGTTTTCAAATAATTTATTGTAGGTTGGATTCATATCCTTCAAAAGAATAGGTCTAGGACCATTGTCTTTTGTACCACATTGAACCCAGGTTCACGACCACTATTGGGTTACCCCATTTTTGTAATGGCTCGGCTCGTGAATAGGCCTGGTCTCAGCTCTCCCCGTTATTTCGTTGGCTCGCCCACCTCGAAGTCCTATGAAATCATATGTTTTCGTAAAGAGTTGAAAAAGATGCTACTGACAAACAATAATATTTCATATTTCACATTAATAGTCTTGATTGGCAGTTTAAAAGGCAGACATTTGTTTTCTTGCAGCTCTGCTTCGGTGGAGGGCTCCTTGCCAGGAACCTGTTCCCAGGAGGGAGTGGGTAATCTCACAGCTATCTGGCGGCTGCGATGGTGCGAAGGGCAGATGGACACCCGCTGCGGCTCAGCGGGACTTTAATCGATGCTATTCACAACCGGAGGAAACATGACACATCCGCCGTGTCTACGGGGAAAACCTGACCGTCTCTTTTCAGCTGGGTTGTCACCGCTGCTGTGCTGGCACCTGTGGGCCCCTCAGAACCCAGCTTTAAAAAGAGCTGTTTCACCCACTGCAGGAGTAGATACGGTGCTTCAGCTCAGAGACCCTGCAGGTCTAAAAGATAAGACCCCATCTGAGGCTACAGGGCTCTATGCTGTCAGAGGCTACAACACCCGACCTTGTAATTTGTATGAGATTCTGAAACTACAACGCACAGTTTCATGCTACTCAAGACTACATCCTTTGCAACAGCACCATCCCCATGAGACAAAACACTCCATCTTACGCAAGAACATCCAACCTCATGATACACAAGAGACTCCCATCTTAGGCTACAACATCCAAACTTGCGCATTATGAGACTTTGAAGCTAAAACAATAACACTACACAAGATTCTATCATATGCTACAACACCCAGCCTTGTAATACACATGAGGCTCCATTTGAGGCTACAACACTCGGCCTCATGATACACAAGAGAATCTTCTATGCACCCAGGATCTGGAATGGCAGCCCCATATTCATCAGGACTAATTTAGGAAAGAGTTGAAGACTGACCTCTTTAATGGACACTGCATCATGATACAGTGACGATCCATTTTCACTCTTCGATCACAGGTATCCCATACAATCGGAATTTGATTGTCCTTTTGATCATGTACAGCACTCTGTGCCTTTCAGCTAGGTTCACCCTATACAGATAGAATATACATGCGTAGGATGCTACAGTACCCAGCCTTGTGAAACACGAGTCTCCATGTTACACAACAACCCCCAACCTTGTGACACACAAGACACGCCATTTGAAGCTACAACTCACCAGCCTCATAATCTGCACAAGATTCCATATTAGGACACAACACCCATCCTCTTGATGCATACAGAATCCATCTGCGGCTACAATCACAAGGCCCATCATCTAGATGGGACTCCACTAGAGGCTACAACCTCCATCCTTGTGAAGCACAACAGCATTGCTCTCTGGCTACAACACACAAGCTTTGTAATCTACACCAGACGCCATCTGAGGCTACAACACCTAACCTGATACATAACAGATTGTATACAATGGTACAACATCCAGCCTTTTGGTATACAGGAGACTTCATCTGAGGCTAAAACACCCAATCTTGTGATACACAAGAGACACCCTCTGAGGCAACAACACACACCTTGTGATTGACACCGGACTCCTGAGACTACAACACTCTGATAAACGAAGTGAGAAGGCAATTGTCATAAGATCTTGCTTTGAAGGATTGGAGAGGAGAATAGAGAGCAGTTAGTTAAAGTAAGCATTTGAAAAGAATGCCGGGAAGATATATTTCATGGAGCTGTGGAAGTACATAGATTCGGAGTGATGGAAAGGTCTGTGTTATTGCAGATGGTCTCAGTTTTGTTCATAAAGAAGCTGTTGATGTTGGCTTGTTTCTCAACAGAATGGGGGATGGAGAATGGTGGAAGCAAATTTGCCTAGTTGTTGACTGCTCTAAAAGCGAATTTGCCTAGCGTTTAAGTCCTCTGAAGAGTGCTTTGCATCTGTTGTCAGGGTTCGGCAGCAGTCTTAGCGTAAAGGTTTTCAAATGTTTTCTAGGAGGGGCTTTCATTTTTTTTAGATATAGCAGTTCCTCTGCAGATTTGGAAATGTTGCCAGATATTCTCAGGTACTGACTGTGTTTACTTTTCATTAGAGGTGGGCGAGCCACTTAAGGCTCGAACCAGAAGACTAGCTCTGGCTCAGCTCAAGGTACTCTTGAACACTCAAGCCTACAATGAGCTGTGCTTTAATGTGGCCTCTACCTACCACTCACACTCTACACTTAAGTGCCAGTAATTAAAAACAAAGCATAAACCTTTGGAGTTAAAAAAGAAAGAGAGGTAGCCATCTAGTGCATGAAATGCTTAACCTGAAACCAGAAAACCTGGGATGAATCCTGGCTTCTCCTTGAGCAAATTGTGTGATCTTAGGCAAATATTTTATTTTACAGAGCCTCATTTTTCTTTTTTGTTAAATATCAGAGCACCTTCCAATACATTAGTTCAGAGTGCGTGCTGTAAAAAATAATCTGATGTAGTAAGTGCATAGTCATCTGCATGCTAAAGAAATGTAATTTTTTGTTTTAAAAAGCCTATAATTTTCACATAATGTTAGTTGCATCATTTAGATGCTGACTATTTTCAGGGCTCAGCTCATGCACAGGCTCTTAGAGCCCAGCCAGACGGTTGTATGACACAACCATGCATGCCTAAACCACGCATGCCTTACTTAACCATGCGGTCTTTACAACGACCACGTCTTTACCACGCATGTCTTTACAACTAATTTTGTTGTAAAGCCATGATTGGTAAAGGTATATGTGTGGTAAAGATCCCCCCCCCCCCCCACGCCCTATGACCTGACCCCCCCACCCAAAAAAACTAACTTGACCCCATCACCCCCGCCCTGAGCCGTAAAAACTGACCCCCAGACCGGGAAACTGCGCTCCCCCTGCCCTGAGCCTTAATAGTCGGCCCCCTGCCCTAAAAACTACCCCTGACCCAAGCCCCCCGGCCTGAGCCCTAAAGCCAGCCCCCACCCTCCCTCCGGCCCCAGCCCAACTTACCAAGCCACGTCCTGGTCCTTCTTGACGCGATCCTTCTGGTTTCTCTCCCCACCCATCCACTCAGACAGCTAGAACACCGACTGCCTTAACCATGCATATGTGGGTTTATGGCATGCGTTGTTCCGCTTGCGGGGAAACGGCACGCGTGCTTAAGGCCATGTTATAAAGGCTGTTTCCCAGCCAGACCCTTGGCTATGCTCTCCCTGTTAATATGTTGGCAGTCTCCTGTGCACGATTTAATCCTTTCTCCTTTTTCACACCTTCCACATTGTCCTCTCTCACGTTAATGGACTCAGCACTGCCTGCAGAAGATTCCGTGATATCAACCTCTTGCCCTCAAAGCTGCTTTCCTCTGGGCTGCACGACTGAGCAATGAGCAACACCTATTTGATTACATTACCCTAATCCTCAGAGTTTGACACTGGTTCCTTCCTTCACCAAGCTGGTATGAAGGAAAAACACTTTCATATCACCAGAATGTCATGGGTAATGCAAGTGACATGAGGCACCCAATTACCTCAATGTGCTGATACCTCGTCCCACTGTTGGCCTCTTTGTTGCTCAGGGGCTTGAGGAAGGGCAAGGGATGGAAGCTACAAGAATGGAAACAATTATGTCTCTGAGAATCCTCTTTACTTTCTGTTTCTGCTGCGGCTGCCGCCTTGACCCCTGAAAGCTAACTGCTAACAGACTCCCAACGATGAGAGTGCACCAAGGCACCTTGTTAGAATGTCTAGCTTCTGGCCAGTTGTAGAATACTTAAGCGGCTACAACAAGCTCTGCAATAAAGGTGTACGGGATGCAGAGCGATGTTGGAGAAGAACAGAAATGGGTCCAGAGAGCCTAAAGGACAGACTAATACTTCCTATTCAATGTGAACTAAGGGCCCACATTCTGGAATTACTTTCTGCTACCTACTGCTCCCCCTAACCTTGCGCTCAAGGATTATTTAATTAGAGGGTTATGGCCAGTTTGTACCCAGTGCTTTATTTTGAAATCAGTCTGGCTTTGTCTATGACTTCAGCTGAGTGAATAATTTCCAAAGCGAATGGGCTGGCCTCCATAGCTTTATTCTAGAGAGTAAAACGAGTTTAACGCAGCCATTAAATGTGATCAGGTTATGGGTGATGTACTATCCTTCCATGCTGCTTCTGTTTCTATGGCTTCAGTAAACGGAATCGCATGTTGTCCCTTGACTCATGGGTGGTAACTCCATGGAACTCATTTTATTAAGCTGAGCTAGCTGCACATGCATTTCAAAACCTGCATTGTATGCAATGATTTTGCAGCTCGGGCACACATCATTGTCGTGTGACGACACCCAGCTCATCCTCTCCCTCACCAAAGTCCCAGTCACCACCAGAATCAACTTCCAGGAAGAATCAACTTCCAGGAAAGAATGAAGAACGTCGCAGCCTGGATGAGCAGCAGCTGCCTGAAGCTCAACTCTGAGAAGACAGAAGTCCTCGTACCCTCCCCCTCTTCATGGGACGACAACTGGTGGCCCACCGCCCTCGGCAGCCCTCCCACCCCCAACGACCATGCTCGGAACCTCAGCATCGTACTAGACTCCTCCCTCTCCATGACCCGACAGATCAACGCTGTCGCCTCCAGCTGCTTCCACACCCTCCGCATCATCCGAAAGACCTTCAAGTGGATCCCGCCCGAATCACGGAAGACAGTCACCCACGCACTCATAACCAGCAGACTGGACTACGGTAACACCCTCTACGCCGGAATCAACACATCCCTGCTCCACAAACTCCAGACCAATCCAAAACACTGCAGCCAGACTCGTCCTCGGAATCCCACGACGGGAACACATCACCCAGCACCTGCGCAACCTCCACTGGCTCCCCGTCAAGAAGAGTCACGTTCAAGATACTCACCCACGCCTACAAATGCCTCCACAACACCGGACCCCAATACCTCAACAAGAGAATCTCCTTCCACGTACCCAAGCGAAACCTCCGATCCGCCGACCTCGCCCTCGCTGAAACCCCGCGCATCCGCAGAGCTGGAACAGGTGGAAGAGCATTCTCCTACATCGCGGCCAATTCCTGGAACGAGCTCCCGATCGACATCAGACACGCCCCCTCCCTGAACATCTTCATGAAGACGCTCAAGACCTGGCTCTTCGACTGAACGGAGCTGCCTACCTTCCCCCCCCTCCCAGCGCCTTGGGACCCTCACGGGTGAGTAGCGCGCTTACAATTCCCCCGATTGATTGAGTAACCTTATATGCCAATACCATGTTAAGACTATCTCTAGTGTAACCATGCGGTACTGGACAGCTATGAGCCATTTATATAGTAAAGCCCACTTCTTCACTGACCCAGTATCATGCAGCAATAGTGCAGTGGTTTCAGATTGCCTCAACTACCCCAAAACATCCTTAATTTATATTTATATATCAATTTATCTATCCACAGTCAACTCTCACGTCCTCTGCCCAGACCAGGAAACCTCTAAATCTCTCAGCAGTAGTTTTTAACCTCCGGTCTGCAGCAGCAGTGATGGACTGCAATAGGTGATAATCTAGGCAATGGGCAGCGATGAGAGTCCGCACGACTACTGACCCCTTTCATTCTCTTATCCCAGTCAGTACTGGGATACCCTTCCCTGGGAAACACTCTCTCAACAGCATAACCCCCCCACCCCCCATGGAACAATATGAAACCTAGAGGCAGTCAAGCCAGTGGCCTGTGCTGGGTCCATCTGCATGCGACGGAAGTCCTGGCTGCCTCTCTTCTGCGTCACTCCCTGAAGCTTCTTCGAGTGTCAAAATCAATGTAACTGCGCATGAGCAGGCCTGCCCACCCGAGGCCCAGTCAATCAGCAAGGACTCCCTCCAATGGGTGATTCAAGACACGGGCTCAAAACTTGCAGAGAATAAGAGACGTTCTCGGTGTTATCGGTAGGCCTCCCTGGAGTTAGGGGGTCTTGTAATCTCTCCCGCTGAGGAGGACCGCGACCCCATACACTCCCAGCTGGCACCGCGGCTGGGATGGAGCGCACAGCATCAAATTGAATTTCTCTTCTTGGCTCCGAGTGGAGGCTCTGCGGTGTGATTACTTTGCTAAGTCCGTGGTCCCCGTGCGTGAGAAGTGAACGCTTTGCGTGAACCGGCGCCTGGGAATGAGAATTAGAAATGAACTAAAAAGGACTTGAACGAAGCTTGGCACAAAATGGGCTGATTTTATTGTGACTGTCTCTGAAAGGGTATGCAGCCTTCATGCCGCACCTTTCCTGCCTGCACCGCACAAATAGTCAGTCAGATGCCGGTAGCAATATCCCATCCATCGGCAGGGGCGGTGGTTACCCGGGGCAAATATCTCTGCCTCGAGTGTGTCGGTGTTTGCCCCGCTGTGAGATATCCAGAAATCCTCTGAAACCTGAGATGCCCACGGCTGCCTCAGATCAAGCTCTTTCTAACTACTGTCTCTAGAAACATTATATCAACAAGCATTTGCAATGCAATAGGTCTCGCATTCACACGATTTTGAGCTATTGGCATTGTAAATGACAATGCCTTCTATTTATGTTTTGGGTTTTAAAACATAAATACAAGGCATTGTTATTTACAATACTAATGGCTTAAAAAATGCAATGACCCTCACCATCTATACCAACAGAAAGGGCGCTGTTGATATATCAGGTGAAAGAGCAAACACCCCGTGTGGCGCAGATGAAAGCACCTCAGAATACTGAACGGACAGCAACTTCACCTGAAAGCAGACATCGTAGTGACGGATCATGTTTCCGAAGTCTTGTTTTTTCAGCAATCGTATATGACCTGACATGGACCCCCCCCCCATGAATAATTTCGTAAACCTGACTCCCATGATTACGTTTTCTCTGCAAAGCCAACCCATGGGGTTTGGGGGTCGCCAATGCTCTAGCACCACGACCTATTTTTCACAACTCTCCTAAAAAGGTAAATGGGCCACCTACTCTAATACTAAACTCCCCAACCACTACTTTCGCCCCACCTCCCCCCACCCCCCAGACACCACACCCGTTTCGCCATCCTTTTCTTTTGAAAGCTGGAGGATTTAATTTCTTACTGATATAACATTCCTCCAATTACACAGAAACTGGCGGCCGATGAGAATCAACAGGCCCGTCGAGTCTGCCCTATTAGTTGTTCGCATTAACACAGCAGATCTACACTCCGCTTCTATTAACATTAATATTGTATATTAGCTGTTATTTTTAAATGGTACATTACATGCTTTCACTCCCTTAAGTGTGAGGCCGAACAGGCACTGATTTTCTACCGTCCTAGAGAAAAAAGTAAACAACCAACACGAGGGAGGGAGGGATGTTGGTGGCAATTAAAGCAGGACAGAGGGTGGAGTAGTGTGGTAGGGGGTGGGTAAGCAAGCAGAAACAGCTGGGAGGCCGGGGTGGGGGAGGAAGGGAACCAACACAAGCGATGCAGCAGCAATGGCAGGGCTGAATTAGGGATTGCAGAAACATGCAGAAAGTTAATAAACATGCCTTGTGAAAGAAGCATTATTTTAAAAGTGAATCGGCTTGTAAAAAACACCGCTCTCATATGGAGTGTTAAAACGAAATAACTAGGGTTACCTACCTTGGCGTTTTACGTCTGGTTGCAGTTGTCCCCATTGCAGTTACACATGTTGCTAGGATAGGGAGGCTGTGGCTGGATAGAGCTGATGTTCCACCCTTAGGGGATTTCTCTAGAGTCAAGTGGTGGTCTATAGTCAAGTGGTGATTCGCCTTTCGCTTGTACTAGGGTAATAACATGAAATTTGACATTTGTAATCTAGTATTCCCTCTGAACCCCTGTTTATTAGTACAGTTGGTCCTGATAACTTTTCATTGGCGCACACTTATTTTCCATGGGCTGTATTCTATATCCAGTTACACTGGACAAGGAAAGTGGCAAATAACAATAGTTCTGATTTCTCACTTCATAGAGGTGGGCGTCCTAATGACTGGGCGAGTAATCTGTAGATGTTCTTCTAGCCCTGTGCAGCCTTTGCTCCCAGGGATAGAAGCATCCTCTTAACCTCCACCTGAGATGACTGGAGGGAAGCATTTCTATAACTGGGAACTATTTTAAGAACAAATCCAGGCACTGGGCCATTACACAGGGAGAAAATGATGCTCCTGGTGATCCAATAAGAAAAACTGGAAACTGCAGCAGACGGTGACTGTCTAATTCTGTTGCCGGCATGTTCGTGGGAGACTGTGCAAAGGGCTTGGCAGTCAATGCGTGAACATCATTCAGTGTTGTTCCTCTGGAAAGGATTTAGTAGGGAAATCATATCCGCTCTGCATTAAATGCGCACATGGGTGCCGGAGGATATAGTATTTCTGTACTTTCTACTTTTATCAGTAAATAATTATCTTGATGCTTCAACTTATTTTTTAAGCCAATGCTATGTTTTCGTTAATTATTGCTTTTCTACTTTTTGTCTCTTTGGGTTATGCTTTTTCTCTATGTTGTGTTTCTAAGAAGACACCCCTCCCATCCTCCCTGCACTGATTTAATAGTTTTTTCAGCAGCCATACGTCTGTCTCAACTACATTTTGCCTCCGACATTATGATGACCGATTTGCCTGTGTTGCCCTCACCCACTGGACCTGTGCCTTGAACGTACTGGTCACGAGGTCTGGTTTATCCTTGAACATTCTTTCCCAGCAGACTGTCCCCCAACCACACATGACACCAGTTATTCTCTGCCCACTAGGGTCAGTGCCACATAAAATGTTGTCTGTTCCCATATCCGGTTCTAAACCAAGAACAGCCATCACCAGCACAGTTAACTTGAACGCTGACCCCAAGTGTTACTGATTCCAGATTTATATTAAGTGGTTAAGTTTATTACATTTTCTATTTTGTGTCTTTTACGTTTTTCTGTAGTGCGTATATGGTGATACTCGCTTGATGCCCACCTCCCACCCAGTGGCCGCCGCCTCCCACCCAGTGGCCTCCTCCTCTACTCTTGGATTTGCTGATTTTAATACTTTTGTATGTCTATTAACTTATTTGTTCATTTACTAATTTCAAGGTCTTATGGTATGGGGATAATGCTGAAACTAGGCTTGCGACTTCTCTAAGCTGTTTCACTTGGCAAGTGTCTGAACGGCAGTAGAACTCGAACAATAATACTGAAACTTTGTATAATGCCAACCAACTTAGTTTTTCTCTTGAACCTTAAACATGTACTATTGGTATTCAACTCTGTGGCCTATGAACATTCCTCAGTAAGGGACATAGCCATAAATAAAATAGGTAAAACACATTGTTAGTGTTCCTGTCGTAATAGTGCAGGGTATCTCACTGTTAAAGACAAAGCGTGAGTTGCTGGATGCCTTTCAATAAAGTATAAATGCTTTGATTAGAGCTTTTATGAAGATAGGAAGGTCAGCTGCTGAATCGCCTCTAAAGTGAGCCAATGCAGTTCCCAACCTGCGCTTTTATTTTATTTTGTTCAATATGTTGTCATCAGAAGGCAGTTATTGTGGTTCTGTGTAGTGAGTGTGGTTTTGTCCTCCTCTGTGTGTTTCCTTGCACAATATCTGGGCGCACATTGGCTTTTGCTTTCTAATATTTTCAGAGCAGGTTTAGATTGTTCTTTCCTGCTGAGGAAGCCCCATGGTAGACTAGAGCTAGGAATTGAAGGTTGATGTGTTTGCTGGAATCGTGAGCCGCGCCGCATGCTTTTTTTGGTGGTGCTTTAGGGATGCTGATGTGGAATTCAGCACCCCAGAAAGCACCACGACTGAATTGATGGATATGATTCGTACGCAATGTTGTAGAGTGCAGGAGCTGGAAACCTGCCAGGTGATCAGTACGCCTCGTTGGAGAAAACTCCATCTTCTCATTTTCAGACTGATGCAAAAGTCAGCCAGGACACAGGATGAAAAGCAGAAGGTGCCATTACAGCATTTTAAGTGGGATCGAATGCGCCGCATGAATATCTGTCTTCATGTTGGAAACAGATGCAAAATAGTGAATGGCTTGTTGGCAGACCTTTGGAAGCTGGATAGAGAGTGCTGAGTCTAGGACACTTTTGATGCAATGCAACATTTGCTTTCTGTCTGCTTCACCTTCAGCAGTGACGATTTTCCAGCTGCATCCTTTGCTTAACACTATTTTCACCACGTTTCCATTCGCCAGACTGGGTCTGTGTTTCACAGATGTTTTCACTGTTAAACCTCAGTTCATGTGAAATTCTTCCTGGAACAAAAATGTTTTCAAAGCTTCTTTTTGAGAAGAGAAATCATTTATATGAAGCTGGGCAGATATCTCTCTTTTCCCCAGGAATTCACTCTTGTTATAGTTTCCTACATGTTTCTATCACAAGTCACTATATTGAAGGTCGTAAAACCGTTATCCACTGGTATCAGGAGCTGGAAGTAGCCCATTCCTTTACCACTGGCAACTTCTTTGAGGGTGGAATGCCAATCACCCTAGTTTCATGTAAAGTCTAACAGATGAGGTCATGCTTGAGTCTAGGGGCCAGTGTGCAGTTCAACACCTTGCTTATGTGCATCCGGGTTTGTCAGTCTAGTGTGTATGACGTCTGTGACATTGGGTGACGTTGGCTTTGGTGCAATCTGTGGTAAACTACGAGAGACTAACTCTCAACACGACTCAAAGCAAATCTGACAAATCGTTTCTCATAAAGTGTATTCATTGATGTTCTGTAATTGAAGGACTTAAAGAAATCAAAGAGGCCACATTAAATACTGTTATAAGCTACAATGTGTTCTGGCGGGTGTCGCAACTTATTTGCGTGAAAAAAAGGTGTTGGATTGTCGCACTTATATATGAAGATCAATGTATGTTCTTCAAAACAATGGGGAAGAGTAGGCCTATGCTGACTATTGTTTAACACCCACTAAAGCAAATAAAATAAACAACAATTATACTTACTTAGTATATTCAAAGTCCTATCTAAATAATATGCACTAATTCCTCTTTTTCATATAAGGCTGTCAAGAACACAAAAAAAAATATCAAATGATGTGACTTGGTGTTAAAGTGAAGAAAATAAGTTTAACATTACACCATACAGACTCGGACTTATCTTAACATGAGATATATATATATATATATATATATATATATATATATACATACACACACATTATAGAAAAAAATGCCTGGTCCCCGCTTCCCCATTGTTTTGAAGAACATACATTGATCTTATATGGGTGCGACATTCCAACACCTATTTTTCACGCAAAGAAATTGCCACACCCGACAAAACACATTGTAGCTTATAACATTGTTTACCCAGGTTCTGAGGGACAAAGGGCAACCCCATTGTTTTTGATCACATTCAATACTGAACACATTTGTTAATGCACTACACTAAAAAAAAAAAGTCCATTGTGCCTAATTCATTCCTAACTCTGCATCAATCAAAGTTATTCTCAGATTTTCAAGAATCGGGCATGGCAAACTTCATCTACAATCTTTAAATTGTATCTCCTCTCACGTCATAAAACAACGGGACCCTGACTCCACATTCTTAAAAAATATATATATTTTACCAATCCTAAATGAAATCCTGTCATCTCAACGTTCTTAAAATCAAAAATCACATCAGGGATAGTAATTTGCATGCAAACTGAAAATATTGCCAAATGTTCTCTAATTCACAAATTCCTCAGGCATAGGCCAGGTAATTGTATTTTTCCTTTGCGTACTTTTCCTTTGCGCCCCCCCCCCCCGCACCCCAACCATACATGTGGGGATTATTCACATTATGGAAATTCATCGAGAATAGTGTTAGGGGGACAGGCTTCCCACTAAATATGACTGTTAATTTAGATTTTCTTTTTTCATCTTCACGCATGTTTGAGTCATAAGTTTTTGTGTAGATTGACCTATTATGCTCTTGGTATTGCAAACATCACCATTCTGGGCTTGGTGTTTCAATACTGTTGTGTCTGTTTGTGTGTTGTCAGGGAGGTATTAGATTGATTCTGTGCAAGGATAGAGTATGATGGGGTGATCTGCCTGGTTGGTATTATTCTGCATCTCTGTGGGTGTTTTTTTCGGGACCAAAAGGTGGGTGAGTCTCTTATTGGCAAACCACATTAAATGCTTCCCTGAAGAGTAGTCTTGAGGACTTTCCTGATTTTCAGATCGGTTGGTTGTGCTCTGAGGGGTTGATCAAGACTGGTGCATATTGGATAACTGGTTGCTTTTTATGACATTGTCCTGCTTTTTCCTTCTTGCTGTTTGTATAGTAATCGGAGACGAAGGGTTGGATGGACCTCAAGTGTTTGGATAGGGCATGGGAGGGAGCCTGTTGTGGAGGCATTTGCATCAATCCCGGTTCCCTAAAAGCTCTGTGCAAAGTGCAGAAGATCTTTAATTCAAGTATTGATTCTGGTAGGAGACAATGGAGGGCTTTCAGCACTGTTGTTGCTGCTCCGTTTTGAACCCACTGTTATGCAATTTGTTTCGTAGGGAAGCCAACATAGACGGTAGTGCACCAACACCATTAAAAGATAAAATAATGTTCACCTGAACAAGTGAAGAGGGTTTTTCTGCACAGATTTAGCAGATATTGTCTTCCAATAGCTTTCTATGTGAGAATGTTGCATCTCCTACAACCCCTCCAAAGATGGTGGGTGTTGCATGTACCATCTCATGCCTACTGCATGCATCCCATAGACCTGGTCCATTTAACTATACATATGAAAATGCAGATAAGAGTAGGAACGGCTTTCCAAATGTTTGTGACTACTGGCTAAGCTACAGCATTGTTAATGTGCATGCCATTTTCATTGCCCACTCTACTAATTCGCACATTTCCCCACCTCAAATTGCCACAATTGCGATGGGAAAAGCTTCTAAACCTGATTGTTAGTCGTAAGTTACTTTTTTTACACATGAACCTCCGCAGATCCTATCCTTTTGTAATCTGCATCTGGAAATTGCGTGAGGATGCATCTGTCCTTGTGCAAGATATCCTTAATCATGGAAAATGTTTAGAGAGTTGGCCGTGTATCTATGATTTGAATAAGCATTAAATCACACTTAATTTGTAAGAAAATTGAGGTAATGGATCACGCGACATCAACAACAAAAAGATTTACAATTTTGGGGATGTAATAAATGTGTTTAGAGCAGTTCCAGGCCTCGTTGATAAACGTGTTTGTACGTCATCAAAAGATGATCACATACTGAATTTGTTTCTTTCTTTGAGCCTGGGTAATTTGTCTCTTCTCTGTTCTCTAAACTCACATCCTGGATAGTTTGTGAAAGGGAATTACACTGTTAGTTGTGATGGAGCATAGTTGGCTCTGGGCTGCTGGCGCGCGGCATGTGGCGTCTAACAAATAAAATTAATCCGAATACAAGCGGCAGCCACGACTGCTCTTCCGACTTGAAAGGATGCAGTTCTTGTTTGTGCAATACAGTCCTCGCAGGCACAATATATATAAATACCATTCGACAATTGGAAACATCACAAACACAGCACCACAAGTGAGTTGGGGATGAGTGATGAGTATTGAGAGGTCATTCTACTGCTAGGGGCAGTTATTTGGCGATGGAGCGGGAAACAGATGCTGAGAGTGATGTGTCTGCCCTTTGTAATTCTGTCTAATGGAGATAATCAGTATTTGGCCAGTGACCAGTGCGAAGATGATGCACATTCCAAAAATAGACCCGGCTGCCTGTGATTGCCATTTCTTGCAGCCTGAACCAGTGCTTCTGTTGCAGTACCATGACGCACGAGCCAGTGGGATCTTACAGCATCAGGTAGCTTCTTGCAGCCAGAAGCTGAGTTCTGTAACATGAACCAGTGAATTACATTAGTTTGTGCCAGCAATTCATTGTAGCCTGAAATTGCGCGGCTCTTGAGGCCTGAGGCCATCGCAGCTATTTGCAGCATGAGGCTGCTCCGGCTATTTGCAGCCTGAGGTTGCTGCGGCTCCTTGCAGCATGAGGCCACCACAGCTCTTTGCAGCCTGGAGAGTTGTGGTGGACTCAGGCTGCAAGGAGCCCTAGCAGCCGGAGGCCGCGGCGGCTCCCTGCAGCCGCAGGCCGCGGCGGCTCCCTGCAGCCGGAGGCCGCGGCGGCTCCCTGCAGCCAGAGGCTGCGGCGGCTCCCTGCAGCCAGAGCCAATGGGTGTTTATAGCCTGAATCTGTGAGGTTAGTGAAGCCTCAATCAATGCCGAAATATGATTGGATTGATTTCTAGAGATGTTTGCTATTGATTATTTTTGTCTTTGACTTTGTTGCTGGAGGTATTACTAGGAGTTAATAAGTAATTGTTCTGTATCTGCTAGTCAGTGATGAGAAAAAAGGCTACACTTTTTTGTTTTCAGAAGAAAATTCGCTTTATTTCCTAAAAGTGATTTTTGTCATGTGATGGGTACCATTAGATACATGTTCAGCTTTTGTCAATTGGGAGAAATCTATTATTTTCTGCTCGTGATACGAGTTACGAACAAGGAACACATCCCTCATTCAGTTGCAACAGTTCTCAGTTCAAGGTACCATGGGGAAGTAATGTGAAAAGTGTATGCAACCTGAGCCAACGCGCTCTGGATCAATGCCAAGGATCTGAGATTCATTATGAAACTCCCCGGACGAGGTGTCTAGCTAAATAAAATCCTGCTACCTAAAGTTGGCAGGCGCCGTCACTTCGTTTTCCAGAACGGTTGATCGGCCTGTAGCATGACTGGTAGTAACAACTCCACATGCGCTAATCCTTTTGCTGTGACGGCACCGCTACCCTCAGCCCTATGTTTGGATGAGACGACGTTGGTCGCACCACGAGACATCACTTATGGTCTGGATTAGGTAATTTTAATCTCAGTGTGGAGGGGGGGTACCATTGGATGTTTTCAGGTTAAATCTAGGACTGTGGTTGAGAAGGGATATTGGTGCCTCCGTTCTGCACCGTGGCCAAGGGTGACTGCGGTCTTGCGACATACTTCAAGTGAGTGAATAATTTCTATTGTAGTATTTAGGAATCTGAACATTTCTATAGTGCCATCAACGGTTATCATTCTTCATCGTGATGGTAGTGAGTACATGTGTATAGGACACACGTCTGAGGTCACTGCCTGTTTTGACTACATGTAGCCCATTCTACTGCATTCATTTACAGCGTTGGAGGTAGACTGGGCACAGCCTACTGGTCTTGGAGCTAGAAGGTAGCTTTATAAGTTCTTCTGGCGCACATAATCTTCAGTGCTTATTCTCCATGTCAGTGAGTAGGTGGATTTGAACATCAGTTCAAGGTGTTCCTTCTCCAAGTTGGAAGCACTGGGTATATTTAAGCGTCACAAACTACGGTGTTCATTCTCCATGTTGGAAGTAGAGGGTAGAAGTGGGCAAGTCAACAAATAGCAGGGAGAGTCGAGCCAACGGAATCTGGAAATCAAGCAACATATATCAAGTAAAAATATAATCAATTCTCTTCAAATGTTTTTTTTTAAAGTGTATTTCTTTAATATGCGGTAGCACATCACCTTAGTACATTAGATTATATCACTGCATTGAGAAGCATTTATTATAAGTGATATTTTTTAAACCTGAACATAGAAAGTTTCCTCTTAACTCCTCACCCCCCCCCCTTCCTAACGACGATGCCATTCTTGAACTAAGATGCAAGTCAGTTGTGATGTGTACCCTGCAAACGGCAGAGACTCTTATTATGCATGAAGCATCTTTATAGTCCATTAAATCAAACACACGAGGTGTTTGTGCAGTGAACATCCTAGGCTCACATATATGAAGGTTCTCTCAAATGTGGTAATGAAGAAAAATTAGGCTCTGTAAAAATTAAATATTTGATTAGGATGACAGTTTGGTCAAGCGGGGAACCTGGAATTGATCCCTTGTTTTCTGGGTTCACATTGTGCAATTCAGCTGCTTGATGGTCATCTCTTCCTCCCTTTTTTTTTTTTTTTTTTTTTACATCAAAGGTTCACACTGCTTTAGTTTTATGTTTTTTGTATATGAGGTTAGAATATGGGTCGCAGCCTGGAGGCACATGGACGCTTGGCTTGTTTTGGCTCAATGGTCCAAAAAGAACTCTAGCTGAGCCAGGTACCTGCCTCGAGCTTTCAGTGGTTCACCCACCTCTAGTAAGGGGTTCATTTGCATGTCCGTTTATGGCAGCAGTTCTTAAACTTATATGGACCCCCCACTGAATCATTACTGGAAGACGGGGACCTCTGCCTAGGGAATTTTTATGATTTGGGCTGCAAAACAATATACAGAAACCAGTATACATCAAACCAATTATGAATATTTTATTTAATTCACAAATGCAAAACATACAAAATTTTAAGTTTTAATTTTAATGAGATGGTTGGAACTTTCCAAAATGTGGTTTTATTTCTAAAAGATGAAGTAATATGTTGGACTCTAGCATGTCACTTTGTCTTTTTTTCTCCTAATGCATGCTCTTTATGTTTGCGTATACAGGTGTTTAACTGAGGCAACCAGTCATCCGTACTAGATTCTGTTAACTGTACTTGTACTGTTCCCAAGCTAAAGATACTAACCTAATTTTTGTCCTCCAATTTCAAATTTTTCACATTTACAGAGCATTTTAAAATGTTAAATTTTACAGTGTAGTCAGCAGAAGGTAGTTATTGTTAGGACCTAGTTTCCATAAGAAGAACATTTTTAGGTCTCGCCTGGCGTTAGCAGCGCGCATGCGCTGCTCTCGCGATGCGAGAGCTTCTTGGAATCGATACGATTCCAGAAGTCGTGTCGCTGCTCCGCCTACAATTTTGATTGGTGCGCGTCGTTTTGCGTCATGGATGATGCAAAACACAGTGTAATGATTGCACCGGAGGCAATCGTTACACTGAGGGTTGCCACCCTGTCCACTTTTGGCCCCGCCCACCGGGATTCGATCTTTTACTTGCGGCAGGAGACGGTGTCTCTTAATTAGCCGCTAAGTAATACGAAAAAGAATTGCCTTCAACAATGGTTGACGCGCTTTTCATTTCTCGACAAACAGATTTTGCTCCACTTGTGAACATGTCTTTTTTGTCTACTTCTTAAAATGGAAACATCAGAGATAGTGTGAAACCAGTTTGCTCCTTATACTGTATTCGTGTGAATTTTCAGTATTTCACAAGCCAGTGGACTGGCACGTTTTTTGTACCAGTCCAAAGTTTCTGGGATATGACTCCGGTTGATTGTGCTGCAAATCACGTAGCTGACTGTGTAAGACTGAGTTAGAGAGCCCCGACTTGGGACCATCGCTTCTCTAGCCTCCTGCCCATGCATCACCCCAGTGTTAAGCCAGAAGGCACCTTTCCCAGAACGCTAAGCTCCTGGTTAGTGATTGCCAGTTACATTTGTTAAATCACAGGCCGTTCACTATCATGTGGTGCAAAATCGTGTTCGCTGCACCCTTGACGAATCTATCAGAGGGGACTAATGTTTACGCTTTGCAGTGAGTAGTGGGTCGAAAGGTCCCTCAACAGTAACAATCTTACACCTGGCCCCAAATAAGGCTGGTGTAAGTTTCGGCCTGTAGAAGCCAGTCCTTGGCAAACAGTGTTGTCTTTACAGCATCTCACTTCCTGGCCGACTAGCCCGCTGAGAGCATGCCAAAATGTACTGCGAGAGAGCATGGATTAATTATCTACATAAGACAGACTCAAACAAATTGCCTTGATGTACACTGGCCTGAAGTTATTCATCGACATGATCATTCTCCCAGCCAACATAAAACAAGCATTAAAAATGCAATAGGTCTCGCCTTTCATTAAGTTAAAGCCATTTGCTTTGCTGTACAATACCATTAGCAAAGCAAATGGCTTTAACTTAATCAAAGGCGAGACCTATTGCATTTTCAATACTTGTTTGTTTTGCTAATAACTTTGGTGCCGTTTGACGAATTGTCACAGAATTTTCAAAACTGGTTTGCCACTCACTTCAGCTGCTGTCTGGAAGGTTTCGGGTGATTCGTCAAGCAGTGGCCAAGGAAAAAGGGGGGGCGGTCTCGAAGCACATTTTCCCTTTGCAATTTCCCATAGGGATTTTAGACGGGACTACAGACTGAACCGCCGAACGGAATTACACCAAATTTGGCAGAAAGCTAGATCTTGATCCAGAAAGAGTGCTTTTTGTAATTTGGTGTAAATCTGTCCAGTAGTTTTGGAGTTATTAGAAATAGGATATAAGGCATCAGGATAGAGGTATCCTGACCCCATGGGACTGATGGAGGGGGTCTGCAAGGGACCGCTCATGGGGAAGAAATTGTGAAAATTGTTTTTTTTTTTGCGCGTGTGAGATCTGCAGATCCAGACCCCAATTAAAACAAAAAAATACCCCCACTCGCAGACCCGCACACCCACTCGCAGACCCGCACACCCACTCGCAGACCCGCACACCCACTCGCAGACCCGCACACCCACTCGCAGACCCGCACACCCACTCGCAGACCCGCACACCCACTCGCAGACCCACACACCCACTCGCAGACCCGCACACCCACCCGCACACCCACTCGCAGACCCGCACACCCACTCACACACCCACTCCCATATAGCCACTCAGGCACCCACTCTCACCCAGGATTCACACACCTACTCATACAACCACTCACACATTCACACACCCGCTTGCACAACCACTCACACACCCATACCCTACATGCCAACACCCCCCGATTCAGGCGGGAGACTACCGATTTCAAGGCTAGTCTCCCGCCTCCTGATTCCTGCATGCAAAACCCAATTCCTATGCAGGCTTCAGATGGCAGGGGCTGGTCTTGTGTCTCTCTGATTATGCACTGACAGTAACCTGCCCCTGCTTGCAAGTGCACAACATATTTGTCATGCTTTCTCTGCCTGCCATAGTTATTTCTCTGTGCTTCTGACTGGTTTAGAAAAAAGGTATATTTTAATCTCTGATACTTTCTCCTGATTTATTTTTAAAAATTCTCCCCTCTTCCAAAATTTCGGCATGTATGCCCTTGCAGCCACTCACACACCCACTCATAGAACCACAAAGCCACTACCACACCCACTGAAAGACCCACACAGCTACTCGCCTACCTACCCACACAACCATACACACACCCACTCATGCACCCACTCGCGCTTCCACTCACACACCCACAAGGCCTCTTACACACCAACTCACAGAACCACTCAGACCCACAGAACCACTACCACACCCACTCACAGACCCGCACATCCACTACCACAGGCCTACACAGCCACTCACACACCCATACACACACACACACACACACCCACTCTCAGACCCATAAAACCACTCACATACCCACTCAAACCCACACAGCCACTTTCGCACCCACTTGCACATTCACACACTTGCTTACACAACCATACAGCCGCTCATACACCCACTTCCAGACCCATAAAACCACAACCATATCCACTCAGACTCACACACCCATTCACTCACACACACCCACTTGCACACACACACAGGCAGTTACATACCAACTCATACATTCATTCACACACTCACACAAAACCCAAAGTTACAGGGACGTTCTAGTTAGGAAATGGCATTAAAAACCGTAGAAATTCATTAAGAAAACCAAAGGTTGCAGGGACGATATAGTTGGGAAATAAATTGTAAAAAACCTTAGAAATTAACTTAAAAACCAAAGGTTACAGGGACATTATAGTTGGGTTCAGATTTTACACACACAAAACCATACAAATTCAGCAGTTGTTTATAATTATCTCGAGTAACTATAACTCGTGCCCTAAGGTAACTATAACACACGCTCTTGCCATACATTGCTAATTACCCCACCTATTAGTCATGACATCATTGATATCACTGCAACATTTGGGCGTGTGTTGTAGTTAACGTAGGGCACAAGTTATAGCTACTTGAGAACTTTCTAAACCGTCATGGACCCCCTGACTGTGTCATAGACAGGTTAGGAACTTCTGGTCTGTGATGTTCATTTCCCAAGTTGGTAGCAGGTGATGCACATAAAAATCTGAGTGAATATTGTAGACTATAGTCTTCACTTTCCAGTTTGGAGGCACTTGGAACACTTAAATGTCACATCCTATGGTGTTTATTCTCTATGCTGAAGGTAGAGGGTTTATTTAAATGTCTGTCTGTGGTATTCATTCTCTTTGCTGGCAATAGTCAGAAGTCGTGCAGTGAGGAGGCTACAAACCCTTAAGATATCATGGGAGGGTCGAGTGGCCAATGCTCTTGCTGCATAAATAGTGCTATATTTAAATACCAGTAAGATCAACTCAACATTTGCTTTTCCTTGGGTGGATCAAAAGGTACGCCTGAGCTGGTTCAGAGTTACACCTTTTCTGTCAGGTGGTCTGTCAGATTAGCAGGAAGAGGTATGTAGAAGGTATCTAGATACAAATTATTGTAAGTCTTACTATGGATGTGATTCAAACCTATCCAATCTTTGAACAGTGAGACTCTAATCTCGAAGTACTGCATGGAAACGAAAGATTATGCAAAAGATGAGGCGTGCGAGGCCTCCCACCGAGGGTGTTGGCCTAGCCGGCCCATACTATCTTCAAAACCAGCTGCATCATTTACAAAGCCATTAAGACCAGCACTGCCGCTTATCTTCAGACAAGCTCACCATCACCCTCAGACTGGATAGGAAGAAGTGTAAAAATGGAAATAATGTGAGCAGAATCCATGACTCATCCTGGTAGCTTCAATCCAGAGATTCTGAGATAATTCAATAACTTTATACTTTGAAATAAAGGGGCTAAAAAAGGAAATGCGTGGGGCTTTGGAAAAGATGATGCGTCAGCCTGACGTCCTGCGGGCCTGATATGTGAAGAGCCAGATTTGCTTTCCTGCTCCTGGGCCATGTGGAATCTGTACGCTTCTGCCCAGTGCAGAGACTTCAACCAACACCACTGCGCAACCCCAGTGCTAGCCTGGATATCTGGGCATTCTCCCATTTCTTGGTGGGCTGTAACCCCTGGTTGAAGCCCTCCGATGAACGGGGGATGGACGTCACTCATGACGTTGGAGCTTGCGCAGGCACAAATCACCCACAATGGATATCTCCTTTATGATGAAACACAGCAAACTCTCGGATCGCGCTTATTACACCAAACCATCATAAACTGAATCGCGTTAACACAATTTACCAGAACTATGACGTAAATCCATTGAAAACTCAAGGCTCCTGATTCACCTATCTCCATGGTCGCCCACAACAACACATCCCAATATGCAACTGGGCAAATGTCCAAATGGAGGTAGGCGAGCCACTGAAAGCTCGAGCTTGCCTGGCTGTGGCACAGCGCGAGCTCCTGTTAGAACCTTGAGGCCATAACAAGCAGAGCCTTTATCTGGCTTCTGCCTGCCTCCCTCACTCACTCTATCCAGGATCTAGCGTTTCGGTCAGAGCTGCCAACTGGGGAACTAGGTCCGAGTACCTCCGTCTGCTCAACATACTGTGATTACGGGCAAAACCCTAAATCTCCCCATGCCTATAAACCATGCAGGTGACTTTGTGTGATGTAACTGGTGCTCATGTAAAGCTCTCCAATACCTTTTGGGTTGAGTTTGTGCTATATTTAAAAAACTGCAGAAAAATAAACAGAGGTAAAAACAAAGCCCTAACATAATGGAAGACAAATAGATGCCCATTTACTGTCTTATCTGTACAAAGTGAAGCCAGAAAACCTGGATTAATCGCGGCTACTCCGCTTAAATTGTGTGATCTTAGGCAAATATTTTATCTCACCAAAACTTTTTTCTAAATTATCACCTAAGAAAGCACGTTCAAATATGTGAATTCAGACTGCCAGTTGTACAAATCATTATCTTTTAAAAAGTACATTTCAGTGCAGTTCTATAAAGTACCCTGTTAATGACAAAACTTCCACATGTTAAAGAAATACACATTTTTTTTAATTTTGAAGAGGCTTTATCATATTTTCAGTGGCGGCTGGCATCTAAGGGAAGGGGATTGGGTGCGCGTGCGCAAATATTTTTTTTAAAAAACAAACAAACTTGCCTGAACCGACGTCCTCTGCTCTGGACCTCTTCTGAACCGGACACTGCAGTGCGGGCACCAATCCTGGCGCTGGTCTCATGCTGTGAGAACAGTGCCCTAATTGGACAGAGCAGCCTCACTCGGCCTTCCCCATTGCCCTGGACACCTGCACTTACTCTAACCCAACTGTCTTAAGACACCTGGGCTAGAAGTTTCAAAGTGTGCATGTCTGGCTGGCCGTCGCAAGATGGCCGGCCAAAGGGACGTGCACGCTTTGAAAAGTGCATAGCCAATAGCCAGCCCACCCTTCTCCCTGCTGCTATCACTCAGCAGCAGCCCCGGCCCCGTCCTGACGCTCGGTTCAGGTGGGAGAATAAAAAATAAAATGGTAATGTATTACCATTTTATTTTTCGTCTTTGTTGGTATCTTAAGTGGGGCGACGCTCCTCCGCTCCAACAAAGGAGCCTCCCAGATGTTTGCTGTATGATTTGCATAGAAAATAATCTAAGGGCTTGGCTCGTACACTGGCTCTAAGATCCGTGCCCGACCCTTGGCTCCGGTCATGCTCTTCCTGTTCATTTTTTGGCTCGCCCACCTCTAGATGAAAAATGCTTTATTTTGAGTATAGTACACCAATTTTATTTTCTCCCCTACTAGGAAGTATTTATTTATTTAAGAGTTTTATATAGCGCTGGCCAGACCCGAGGGTATCGGAGCGCTTTACAACATGCGTATCAAGAAAATCACACAATAACGCAGTAGTGTACATAATGGCTCATGTCGCTTCGGAGATCTGAGCGCGCTGTACAGCATTAAGGCAAGGAAGTCGGATAGAATTCTAGCAGTGTGCACGTTGGCTCAAGCCGACCTCTTTCAGGGATGGGGGGATAGAGGGAGGGGTCCGGTGGCTTGGCGGAGGTAGAAGTCTTAATGTCAAAGTATCGGAATGCTGCCATGTGCCAGCTTGTGTGCTCCGGCGGCAGCTATCGATTCGGGAGCGAACGATTGAGGAAGAGGTCTTTGAGCTGCCTTTTAAATTTTGAAAAGGATGGGGTAGTCCTAATATGGACTGGGATGGAATTCCAGATTTTGGGTGCACTTCCAGAGAAGGAACGGGCTGCGGTTTTTTGTTTACGGCGGGATGAGGAGAAGCGTATTGGAACTCCTGAGGGTCCTTGTTTGACCGGCCTTCTTAAGTTTGGAGGCCAGGTAGGCGGGTTTCCCTGTGTGCAGGGCTTTGTGCGTGAGGCTGGCAGTGCTGAAGTTGGCACGCATTTCGACTGGGAGCCATTTTAGCTCTCTGAGTGCGGGTGAGATGTGATCGTATTTCTTTACTCCTGTGATCATTCTGGCTGCTGCATTGAGCGTTGTTCTGAGGGGAGCTAAGTGGTATTTAGCTCTACCTGTGAGGGCTGCATTCCCGTAGTCGAGTCTGGACAGCACCAGAGATTGAGTAGCTTGTTTGAGGTCCTTGGACGGGATGAAGGGTTTTATTTTGTTGAGTAACTTCAGGTTGAGGAAGGCGCTCTTTGCGGAGTTCTTGATGTGCTTGGCCATGTCTAGTTTTGGGTCGAGGGTGATTCCCAGTGATTTTACGGAGTCAGCCAGGGTGATATTGCCGTTGAGAGCATCAATAGCTTTTAGCCAATCTACGATTTTGGGGTTCTCCTCTTTGTTAGAAATGAGGAGGAATTCCGTTTTGTCTTGGTTGAGTTTCAGGTGATTTAGTGATGGCCAGTGTTGGACTTCACTAAGAGTGTCGTTGAGTCTTTGAATGTCATCGATGGAGGAGGTTTCGAGATAGATCTGGGTGTCGTCTGCATATAGGTGGAAGGGGATGTTGTTGTTTTTTTAGTATGGTGGTGAGGGGTTCCATGTAGATGTTGAAAAGTTGCGGTGAAAGAACTGACCCTTGGGGGACACCCCTGCTGACTGGGTGTAGGTCTGACGAGAAGTTTTTGATTTTTTATTCTTTGCGTGCGGTTCTGGAGGAAGGAGGAGAACCACTGTAGGACCACCTCTTCTGCACCTAGCCTTTTGAAGTACTTTGATGGGTAGCTTGTGGTAAACCGTGTCGAAGGCTGCTGATAAGTCCAGAAGTATGAGTAAGCAGCATTGGTCCGTATCTAGTGACTTGTGGATATCATCTATGACATTAAGGATTGCGGTCTCTGTACTGCAGCCTTTACGGAAGCCTGATTGGTGGGGGTCCAGGAGGCTGATGCTGTCCATGTGTTGAGTCAGTTGTAGGAGAACACACCTTTCCAGGATTTTAGATAGGAGGGGAAGATTGGAGACAGGTCTGAAGTTATTCAGATAGTTAGTGTCCAAGCCCGTTTTTTTCAGAAGTGGCGTGACTTTGCCGATTTTGAGGCAATCCGGTATGGTTCCGGTTCTCAGGGTGCTGTTTATGATCTTGCTCCAGAGCGGGGCTAGGGAGAGTTTGAGGTTTTTGGCCAGTTGGGTAGGTATAGGATCAAGGACGTGTGATGAGGGTTTGGAGGTGGAGATTAGTTTAACTATCACCGATTCAGAGATGGGGTTGAAGGATTTCCAGAGTTTAGGTGGGTGATTGGGTGCGATATCTTCTGTCCTTGGGGACGGGCTCCTGTGGGGGGGGGACTGCGGTTGACATCCAAGGAGAGCTCTATCTTGGTTATTTTGTCGTTGAAGAAGTTGGCGAAGTTATCGCACAAGTCTTTGGAGGCCAAAACTGAGGATGAGGGGGGCTTGGAGGTTTGTTGCCTGATGAGGTTGAAGAGTTCTTTGGGCCTGTTTTTTGCGTTGTCAAGAGCAGTGCAGAAAAAGGAAGATTTTTCGTTTATGATGTGTTTTTTGTACTTCCTGCGAGCTGATTTGAGTTGCTCGCGGAGGATTGAGGATGGGTTGTTCCGCCAGTGTCTTTCTGTGGCTCTTAGTTGTCTTTTTTCGGAGTTTATGTCTGTATTGAACCAGGATCTAGATGGAATGTTTCTGACTATTTTTAGTTTCAAGGGGGCTGGTTGGTCCAGCAAGGAAGTCATAGTTGTGTTATAGTGAGAGGTGAGTTTGTTGTGGAGAGATCATCCGTGGAGATGGGAAGGAGAGATCTCACCTTTTCCTCCAGGTTTGCCAGGGGGATCCGAGTTAGATTTCTCGTCCATTTGGGGGGGTCCAGCGTGTGGGGGTTGGCATAGGATCGGTTGGCTGATGAGGTAGTCAGACCAGTCAACGGGCAGGATGTGGTCGATAAGGACTGTCGCGTTGAGCAATAATGGCATCCAGGATAGCTACTCTGTCGTGTTTCTTCTGAGCAGTGTTGGGTAAGGTTGTTGTTGTTTATTAGATCGTTCAGGGATTGGATTAGTGGGTTGTTTTCCTCATTCCAGTGTAGGTTGAGGTCACCTAAAATTAAATAGTTTGAGTCTAGGAGTGAGCAGTGAGTAATCAGATGGGACAGGAGTTCCCCGAATACTGTGGTGTTGCCTGGCGGATGATAGAGGAGGTGGCAGAGTAGAGATTTGTTGTCACTTGTCTTAATGTTGGCGGTTAGGCATTCAAAAGTGTTGTATTTGAAGGTGTCGGTTTCCGTCACGGAGATGTTGATCTTGTGTATGATTGCTATGCCCCCTCCTCGTTGGTCTTTTCTGTCTTTGTTGATGAGTGCAAAGCCCGGGGGCACAAGCATGTCCAAGATTGGGGAAGAGAGTTCATTTAACCAGGTTTCAGTGATGAAGGTGATGTCTATGTCATGGGTGAGGATGGTTTCCGCCAGCTCAGTTGCATGTTTGGTGGCTGATCTGCAGTTTGAGCATACATTTGGTGGAGGTCACCCCGTTTTTGTGTTTTTTCCTTAGGGGGGCCCTGGGAATATTGGTGAGGAAGGCAGGGGGTCTTAAGGGTCTCGGAGGGGAGCGGTCTCTTCTGAATCCAGTGATAACCTGGATTTTGGGGTGGGAGAACTGGGAGTGTCATAGGAGGAGGCGAGATCCAACGCTTCACTCTAGGACATAGCCGCTCCTGTTCTTTTGGGTCTCTGTGATTTGTTTGAGAGGGGGGGTTGTGATCCAACTGGGATATAGAGCTTTGGGAGGCTGTTGCTGTCTAGTGATGGGAAAAGTGGGAGTCGAGTGAGGGCGTTGGCTAGGCTCTCGGAGTGTGGTAAGGTTTAGTAAGATTACGTAAAGGCCCAGTATTACAGTTTCTAGCTGGCTTTCCAGCAGAGTGAGACGTTGCGTCGTCTCCTCCGAGGAGGGGGTGGGGGTGTTCTGGGCAGGGTCGTCCCGTGGGGGAGAGAGCTTGTCGTTGATATGTTGGCTTTTGACGTTCTTGATGCCGGTGTTTTCACTGTGTGGAGCCGTGGGCAAGGGGCGTGAGGGATCGCGTCGGGATTCCATCGTCCTCTTGCGTGTGGTAAGAGATATGGAGTTAAGTGTCGTAGATAGCAGGTTGGGGTCGTTAGTAGTTAGTTGGGTGAGGTGGAATGGGGAGGGAGGGTTTAGGTGGTGATCGTCCAGGGGATGTGGAGCATCCTTGGTGTCGTACCTCCTGTATGTATTGGAGAGGAAGAGTGTATTGTGCGTGTTTTGTGCGGGGAGGATGGAGGGGAGGTTGTTGTCCAGGTGGGAAAAGGATGGTGGGGTTGACGGAGGGCATGGGATTGGTTTGTGGGATCTCCTGGCGGGTCAGTCTGTCAAGGGATGGGGAGTAGGTCGGGCGTGGGCGATGTGTGTGAGGGGGCGTTTCGCAGCGAGGGGAAGAGGGTGTTGAATGCTTCTAGGTTGTCATTGTTGGCTTGAATCAAGACTGTGCCGTTGGAGTAGATGGTTGCAGAGGTGTTGCCCTTATGCCTAGGGCGGTTGGGGATAGAGAACGTCACCTTGCAGCTGTAGGGAATTTTGGTTGATTTTGGATATGTGGAGCTGAGATCTGAGAATGGAATTCCAGTTTTCAGGTCTTATAGTATGGAAAATGAGATCCTTTTTCAGCTGACCCTTGGAGGAGCAGTGGTAAATGTCCACGACTAGTGTTTCTGGATGTTGTCTAATCCGTCTGTGTTGGAAGTTTCTTTTCGCTTTCGAAGAGAGGTTGGGGGGAAAAGTGATGGAGAAGGAGTTAGGGCCATGTGGTTTAAGGTAAATTGATGTGGAGGGGCTGAGGGGGACTGTGGTGGCAGATGTCATTTTGTGTTAGTTGGACGGGAGGATGGCTCCTCGGAGCTCTTCTCAGGCTGTTGGTCTATTGCCAGGACCAGCTGTTTCTTGTAGGCACTATGTGATCAACAATCACGACAATGTTCCGAGTTCCCTGGTCTTGGTTGGGTCTGAGTGGGTAACCCTCAGAGGACACCCCAGACTGAAGGTATAAGAAGAGTAGCGGTGATTGAGCCGAGGTGATGGCTTGAACAAGTTAGTGGGTGATAGGCCTAGATGCATGTAGGTCCCTCCGGGATCTCCATTAGTTGTGTGTGGTGTATGAGGAAGGCACGTGGGGATGTCCGGGCTTGTTTTTACTCATAGGTGTCTTGGGGCTAGTCGTATAGAGTCTTGCCTCTCCTGTCTGGAGGTGATTTGCGGCTAGAGGCTGTTTGTTGCGACTATCTGGTGCTTGGTCGGGTGAGAGGCTGTTGTTTGCGGACAGAGGCTCCCGTCTTGGGGGCAGGCATCGGATTGCTGTCTGCCTTACCTGCTAATGCTGGGGCTAGTTGAACCGTATTGGTTATTCAGGGGAGGCTGGGGATGCACTTGAGGGTTGTTTAGTTGGGATTGGTCCAAGAAGATGTAGGTTATTTATAACATTGGTGTTATAACCTTTGGTTCTCGATAGAAGTGGGAGGGGGCCGTTCCTACTGCGAGGGGGAGACTCTCAGCAGCTTATCAAGCAACTCCTCACCACTTGATCTCCGCGTTCCCCGTTGGGGGCTTAATTATATCCAGTTTAGCTCCTTGGGTTGTTCTTGCTAGAAGCGCTTCGCTGGTTCGGGGACTTAGTGAGCCGCCATCTCTGGGTAAGGCATCTGTGTCCTAGTGAGCGGCCATTTGAGGACCAGGCATCCCAGTGATTACAGAGCTCATCAAGCAACTCCTCACCACTTGATCTCCGCTTCACCGATTGGGCTTATTTGTAGCCAGTATTGCTCTTTGGGCTGTTCTTGTTGGAAGCGCTTCGTTGGTGTGGGGACTTGGTGTGCCGCCATCTCTGGTTCAGGCATCTGTGTCCCAGAGAGTGGCCATCTGGGAACCAGGCACCCCAGAGATTACGGGGCCGCGAGCGCTTCACAAGGGACGGAAAGCAGTTGGTATTTTTGCTCGGAGTGGAGAGTGACAGAGTCTCGCTCTTAGCGCAAAAATTGATAACTGCGCGTCGGCGGTGAATGCGCTCAGGGGGCCACCATCTTGAGGTCAGGCGTCCGAGATTTGGGGCGAATTGGGGCGAAATTAAGGCATCCGAGGCGTTGGAGGCAGATTGCTGCGGTGGTCTATGGAGAAGACCCTTTCTCTCGGCTTCGGTACCATTTCTTAAGGTTCGGTACTCACCCGCGCGATTTTGTGGTCAGGGAAAGTTCCATGTGTACGCCGCGGACGGCCATCTTGGGGACAGGCAAATGTGTTATTGAAGACAGGTCAGAATTTGCTCAGTGTCTGCTTCTCTTCGGTCCTGGAGTAGCCGAGCCAGACAGTGGTCGGTTGTTGCTCGGGACTCTCGCTGGTCTAATACAGGGCTGTCCAGGAGTCGTCTGGTGTGGAATCTGCCGAAACGATCACCTCTGAGGCATCAGTTGCAGTCCTGGAGGTATTGAGGTGCGGGTCGTCTATTCCAGTGGTGGATGTGACGCGATTCTGGATCTCTCCCCTTGGGTTAGTGCTCCGGTGAGTCGCTGGTTCTCGACGGTGTGGGGGGGGGGGGGTTAGCAGGGATTTACATTGGGGATGTGATCCCGGTGCCCAGGAGCTCGGTCTTGGAGCTCCTTCCCCGCGGCCATTTTCCCCAAAAAAAGGAAGTGATGTCTCTACAGGGACCTCTGCCACCAATTCTGGGAGCTCCGTCTGGCCAGCACCTCCTTTCGAGGCCCTCTTTTGCTGCCCCCATTGTACAAGGCGCTGTTGCTTATCTGGGTTAAGGACGTACGGTGTATAGATACACCCACTACATGTGGTGCAGAGTCGGAGGTACTGAAAACCGCCCATCTCAGATGAGGGCGGAAGTCTGCAAATCCCAGAATAAAAAAAAAAAAACTGACTAGAGCAGAACATCACGCATGGATATGGGAAAATTGCCAGGGCTGAGGAAGTCCTGTGGTCTTAATAGTGGCAGCACAAGTCCACTCCAACCAGTTGGAGAGAACGGGCCCAACATCTTTTTTAGGAAGCCATTGTCTCTCACTTTAGAAAAAGCTAGTATTAGATGTTTGTAAATGGGCTTGTCATTGGCTAGAGGACTGGGCCAGCCTTCCACCCTACATGATATTTCCCAAGCCTGCTTATGATTGTAGGCAAGGCTGAGATCACTCTGTCACATGTGATAAATATGTGTATTTGGTCCAAAAATGGATATCTGCCCGTCACATGGACATTTGAGCAAACCTTGTTAAGCTTCTTCGCAAACTGCTGCTGTGGCACCTTTGGGAGCTTGTGAAGATTGGGGGGTGGGGGTGGCTGAGCAGTGACTGTCCTTACTTTTACATCAGAGGACCTAGATTCTCTGTTAACAGACCTTCTTCATGCTTATAAACATTAGTTTACACTGTGTACCCCCAAGAGATGAAGTGAATAAACTAAATATAGTAGTCTAGATAGGCATACCACACAATGAAACCTCCTAATGTGTGTAGGGCATTGCACTGCCGTTTGTGCACAGGAATGACTGCACCCTGTGTAGATTAAGTAGGCCCCATGAATAGACAATACAATTCTGTACTTTACAATAGACCTACACAGACGTGTGTGTGTGTGTGTATATATATATATATATCACTTTCACGAAATCCAAATAAGTGCGCTCTCAGGGCCAAAAGACAAACATCCGATATTGATGCAAAACCAAGTTTATTCCACTACGCGTTTCGACTGCGTCCGCAGCCTTGCTCACGTGTACTGAGTGCACCATCAAAAAAGGGTAAAAATAACATCGGGTTGGGAATAGGCATAACAGAAAAGGGACAATACAGATAGCCTACAATGGCGGCCATCTTGGAATAGTATTACACAAAATATTATATACATACTAGTAACTAGGTACAATGTACATGTATAGTCAAAAAGACCTTATAATGGTGCTAAATAAACCATGTTATTACTGGAATACAACATAAATGTAGGCTTAAGACAAAAAGGCATGTGTATGAGAACAGGAAATGTAAAATACAAATTGTCCACGATGTTTCATCTCAGGGTGTCAAAACTCTGACGCGAGTAATTACGTCATACACACGTGATATTTCAAATCCTAGTATCACAAGTGAAAGCATAGTGCCCAAAACCTATGTACACATCATGTTCTAAGATAGCATGTTAAATATAATGTCAACAGTGTACTGATAGCCCTACCTTTCAAGGAGAACGTATTCCACACAAGTCTATGTCCACACGCTGTTGTCTCCATTTAAGTAAACTTAAGTATCAAGTTATACAGACCCACTTTTCAGTGAATAGTCCTCACTAATCCGTCTGTACATAGATTCCAATCCTCAGTTAAAATTACCCAAATAGTGAGATCCCAAAGAGAATACGAAGAGAAGGTTGGGTGGCCCGTGTACGTGAGTGGGTTCCTTCCTTCCCTCCTGCAAAAGAAACAAACAATTGTAAGAATTAAAACATTGTAAAACCCAAAGAAAAAATATTTAAAATACTGTGGCATGTGTGTGCCTACAAGCATCCAATGGAAAAAGTTTCTAATGCACAACTACTAGAGGAGGATAAGACGTGTGTGTTAGCATTGGCTGATAAATAACTGACATCCTAACAGCCTTGTTACATTAGTACTAAGAGTAAATCAGGAAAAAAGAGACATAAAAGAAAATCATACTGTTAAAATATGGAACGCGGAAAAATATCTCATAAGGTAATCATTCGGTCCTGAGATGAATGGCAAGCTCTTCATCCTGATTGAGCCCCCATGGGATTCTTGTTTGAAAATCTACAATGTATCTGGACTCTCTCTGTCTGAGTCGCAGTACTCTATCACCCCCTCTGTGTCCCAACCTAACCTGTTCCAATATGAAATATTTCATGAGAGAGGAATCAGAGAAATGGTTTTCTTGAAAATGTCGTGCCACAGGGTATTTGGGATCTTTGTTGGTAATGGCCCTTTTATGTTCTAAAATTCTCTTTTTGGCCATTAATGTGGTGCTCCCTATATAATACAATTTGCAAGGGCACTCGATGACATATACTACAAAAGTGGTACTGCATGTAAGAAATTGTATGATTTCTCTGCTATAGGTTTTGTGTGTAAACTCTTTGCGAAAACTGCTAGTCAGACACGCCTTACAATGTCCACACGGAAAAAACCCTTTCAAATTGAGGGTCCCTACATCTTGCTGTCTCGTGATGTCACTATGTACCAACATGTCTCTCAAGCTCTTACCCCTTCTGTATGTTATATTAGGTCTACCAGGGATAGTGTCACCTATGCTATTGTCAGATTTGAGAATGTTCCAATTCTGTGTGAGAATACGTCTGATACTGTCTGCATCTGTATTATATGTCATGATGACTCTGGTACTGTTATCTTCCCCTACACCCTCGTTGTCTATCTTCTCAATGAGTGTCTGGGTTCTGTTGACACCCTCAACTCTGGAGATGGCTCTTTTGAGTACCCACATTGGATATCCCCTCGCCTTGAATCTCTCTATCATGTTGGCACTCTCGAGTCTGTAGGCTTCCTCGTTATTACAGTTTCTTTTTGCCCTCAGCAGCTCACCGTAAGGAATACTCCATTTGAGAGATTCCGGGTGGCTGCTGAGGGCGTGCAATATACTGTTCCCTGCAGTGCTCTTACGAAAAAGAGTCGTGTGGATCTTGTTGTCTTTGATCTCTAGGTGCACATCAAGGTATTCTGCTCTGGTACTGCTGATACTACGAGTGAGTTGTATGTTACGGTTGTTGTTATTGAGTCCCTCAATGAACTTCACTGCCTCATCTGTTGACCCTTTCCAAATGATGAACAAGTCATCAATGTACCTCAGCCACACATGTACCTTATCTAGATTCTGTCTCTGGTCTACATCTGCAAAGAGCTCCTCCTCCCAGATGCCCATGAAAAGATTGGCAAAACTGGGAGCGAAGCAAGAACCCATCGCAGTTCCGGTCATTTGTTTGTAAAGACCCCCATCAAACCAAAAGATGTTGTTGGTTAGGCAATATTCTGTCATTTCAAGAATCATGCGGTTGTGTTCTAAGTACTTGATCTTTCTTCTCTTCAAAAAGTGTGAACAGGCAGCCAATCCTTGTTGATGATCTATAATGGTGTAAAGTGAGTGGACGTCTAAGGTAATCAGAAGGAAGTCACTTTCCCACTCGATATTCTCTATTCTGCCCAAAAAGTCCTTGGTATCCCTGATGTAACTGGGAAGTGTGATGACATATTCCCTGAGAAAGTGATCAACATATTTCGATATGTGCTCGGCTACACTCCCTCTGGAGGAAACAATGGGACGGCCAGGAGGATTGACCGGATCTTTGTGTACCTTGGGCAGGAGGTATAATACGGGTAGTTTAGGATAGTCCCTTTTAAGATAACAAAACTCCTCCCATTCAAGGATTCCCTTGTCTTTCCACGTGGTCAATCTTTCCCAAATATTAGTGATACTGGTGTTGTATGTCTCCCTAGAGACAGGTATATAGTATTTGTTGTCATTCAACTGCCTGTGTGCCTCCTTGATGTAATGTTCTCTATCCAAAATAACAATGTTACCCCCTTTGTCAGCTGGGCGAATAACAATTTCGTCATCATTAGCAAGTGACTTAAGGACCTCTCGCTGTTTAAAAGAGAGATTGTTACTCTGTTTCTTCCTACTGCAAGACTTGCCCTTAAAATCAATAAGTGCCTTCGTGACACTATCGTGGAAAGTGTCAATATTGTCATGTGGGAGAGACGGTTAAAAGGTCGACTTGCGTTTAAAGTCAGTAGATGCAGCCGCATCGCCTACAATTCCCAGCTCATCTAGGATCTGATGTTCGTCTATCCTTGTGTCACTGATGTCTGTCGCTTGTTGTAATTCTAACATAGTGGATAGGGTTTCCATATCATCAATGTTCAGATCAGTGGCATGATCTCCCTCCCCACCTCCTGTATGGTTCCTAGGTCTCTGCCAACGCAATTGATGCCACTTTTTAAGTTTTAACTTTCTTACATATTTAAAAAGATCAATTCTGGTATCAGCATAATTAAAAGAGGATGAAGGACAAAAGAAAGTCCTAGACAGAGTGTACATTTTTCAACTTCATTGAGCTGTCTTTTAGAAAGATTAATGATAGTTCTATTAACCATTGTGGGGTCCATTAGTATGTTCTTTTGGAGCGTGTGTTGGTATCTCCCATACGGCCCCTTCCTCTGCCTCTTTTCCCATTGTTGCCGAGTTCGTTTCCTTCTGTTCCTCCGTCTCCTCGTCCTCTGCCTCGACCCCGACCTCTCTGTCCCTTTGGTTGGACAGAGAGGTTGAAAAATGTTAAAATGCAATAGAAAAATATTTCATTAAACAATTGTTAAAAACAAGGATAGTTCGTAATATTAAGACATAATACCCCTTCTCAACATTTGTTTTTATTGCTTATATACCCATAAAACGACCATGTTTAACTTAACTATTGGGTCTCTTAATGTGATAGTGCCCTGGGGGGTACAATTGCAGTTTAAAATGAAGCCCAATCATGCCCAAGTGGGCCTAGTCAAAAGATGTTTCTGTGGCTGGAATTTACCTAAAGTGCTAGTGCAAATAGTGCAAAAATATTTAAAATCAACCCTTTGAAATCACAGCCGTGATTCCACTAAAGTGCAAATGTGCCAAAAATTTACTTATACATATAAAAGCTAAAAACCATTTCATTTAGAGGCAGCAGTTCAATAAGTTTAAGATCATAATTAAAACCCTATTCAGCACGAAACATCAAATGTATTTAATCACAGGCATGTATGAAAATCTTCACTTGAATTCAACCCACGGGGAATCTTACTATCTAGTTCTAGGATGTATCTAGTCTCTAGTCTCCGAAGTAAGGCCTCCCGGTTGCCACCTCGTTTCTGGGGAGGAATTGTATCTATAACAAAATATCTCAGGTTATCTAGTTTACTTGTAGGATGTTCTTTAAAATGTCGGGCAACCTGGTAAGAAACATCATTATTCAGAATAGCTCTCATATGTTGGAGCACTCGTTTATGCACCTGCAATTTTGTGCTTCCCACATATTGCAGGTTGCATGAGCACTCCAACACATAGACAGCATACTCTGTTTTACAATTAAGACTTTTGGTGATAGATACTGGATTAGGTTTAAATGTTGTTATATAACTGCTTCTGCTAACACCATATTTGCATGCTTTGCAACTAGTGCATCGTGTAAAGCCTTTCCTAGAATTCAGCCATGTTTTTGGTATCACCGCCTCTGGACTACTTTTTACTAGGGAATTGCTCATTGATGGAGCTTTCCTGAACGTGATGCAAGGAGATCTCGTAACTTGGCTACTCAAAACTGTGTCACTTTGCACCAAAGCCCAGTTTTTATTGATAATTTTACGTATGGCTTTGTGTTGTAGACTATAAGTCACAATTAGTCTCGTGGGGGAATCAGTTTGAATATCATTATGATTCTTAGATCTAGTAAGTGCTTGCCATTGGTCTATAAATTTAGTTTTGTTCATAGCCTTATCGAGTGCCTTTACAGAATAGCCCCTGTCCAGGAACCTATCCCTTCTTTGTATTTGGGCCAGCTTACATTCCCTTTCCGAACTGCAGATCCTACGGATGCGTAGCATCTCCCCATATGGGATGCTATTGATTAGATGGACAGGGTGGTGACTCGAGGCATGCAATATTGAGTTCCCCGCGGTTAACTTCCTGTGTAATCTAGTTTCCATTTTGTTGTTCACAATGAAAATTTCTACATCAAGGAAACCGATATTATCTTTACTCATTTGGGCCGTGAAATTCAAATTTACATTGTTACAATTGATTTCCTCCACAAATTTCTTAGCGGTATTCTCTGAGCCTTTCCAAACCAAAAATATGTCATCAATGAATCTATACCAGCATAATACATGATTAGATATAATTTCATTATACATGGCCATGAGGACCCGCTCCTCCCAAAGCCCCATATGCAAACAGGCATAACTAGGAGAAATTCAGGCCCCCATGGCCACGCCTCTAGTTTGATTGAAGACTTGGTTGTTAAATAAAAAGAAATTGTTATCAAGACAGATGGAAATCATGGTGATTAACATTTTGTTATGCTCATCCATATAGATAGGTCTAGTGCCTAGATAGTGTTCTGCCGCTTTAACACCATCATGATGGTTAATGCTAGTGTATAACGTGGTGACATCCAAAGAAACCAGAATGCAACCCTCTTCCCACTTGACATCACCCAACCTCCTCAAAAAATGACTTGTGTCCTGAATGTAAGAGGGGAGTAGTTTAACATGGCTTTGCAGAAAAAAATCCACATAGCGTGAAGTGTTCTCCAATAAGCTTCCACAGGCTGATATGATGGGCCTGCCTGGTGGTTTGGATATGCACATGTGAAATTTGGGAATAAGATACATCACCGAAATCTTTGGATGGTCGTTTTTTAAGAATGCAAATTCATCCCTTGAGAGAAGGCCCGCTGACTTCCATGCCACTAGTTTATGATAGAAATCTTGGCGCGCTGCAATCACCATTTGCATGTTACTACGTTTGTAACATTCCTTGTTGTTCAATTGCTGCATTGCCTCCTCCATATACATTTCATATGCCCATAGTACAATGTTTCCACCTTTGTCAGCCTGGCGAACAATTATCTTGTTATTTGCCTGAAGTTTTTTCACCAGCTTAAAGTATATATCGTTCTGTTTGTTGTATTTCCTCTTTAAGTGAGCCACTTTTGAATAAAGTACTTTCAGTTCCATTGTGATTTTATCACTAAACAGATCCAAATTATCCTTTAGCATTACTGGACAAAAGGTAGATGGACGCTTGAATGGAGTGCGCACCATTGTTCTTATCAAGGGTTCATCATATTGTGGTGTTTGTGAATTCAATAAGCTTTCCGCTTGCAGTTCCTCTAAATCACGAAGTAGGGCAATGTCTTGTGTTGAAAAAGTATCTAATTCATTGATAACTGTACTGTCTATGTCGATAATTTTTTGTTTGTTGGTCCCTTGTTAAAGATGGTACTTTCGCAACTTTAATTTGCGCACGTATTTGAAAACATCAATTCTTGTCTCTGCATAATCAAAATTTGCCTGTGGACTAAACGATAATCCCAATGAAAGTGTTGCAATTTCTTCATTACTCAAAGTCATTTCAGTCAAATTGATTACTGTGCTAGAGTCGGGAATGTCTTTCCTTATTTCCATCGCCAATTTCTGTTTGATGATTTTTTGTTGTTCAGCTTGGCGTTTAGTGGCACTCCGGCGCCTTGCTCTCCGCTTTTGATTCCTATCGCGGGTGTGTTTACATTTCGCACATTTGATCTGAGGGTTTGTCGTCTGTCCTGGCGCAAATAGTCGACCTCTTGTGCCAGAGACAGTTTTGGAAACCCCACTGCCTGTTTAGATCTTGCTTGTTCAGTCTCTGATTCACTATCCACCATTGAGCTGAGATCTGATGTAGAAGAATGAGCCAAAGTGTTACTGCTAGTGCTTGGTAGAATGCTGGTGGTAGCAATGTCATTGCCTTAACCTTATCAAATTTTCTTGTAAATGTAAAAACGCGACCTTGTTCATAGTCGCATTTATCGCGTTGAAATTTAAACGTTTTTCTTTTTTTATTATTTCTTCTTCCCTCTGCAAGCGCACTTTCATTTCATCACGATATTTAGAGATCAATGCAGTCTGCTCCATATTGTTGATTTCGTCATTGATTTCATCAATCTTTATTTGTAAAGCTAGGCGGTCACTTTCAGCATATTTAACTAAAATCACAACAAGGCGCCGTGACGATTCCAAATTACTTTCCGCCCACTCTGTTAACATACGCGGGTCCGGGTTCTCGTAACTAGGAGCCAACACGATTCTCAACCCTCTTGGGATTCTTCCGACTTCAAGATAACTTGTGAGAGATTTATGCTCCCACCATCGCGCCAAATAACCAGTCCACGCTGTCGGTGAAGCGTAAAAGGCCATTTATTAGGACAGGCTGTAAAAATAACTTTAATCACAGTAAAATACTTAACGATAACATAACAAATCCCCCCCACTCCATTTTCACTCACTCCGTTCTTTTCTCTTGCACCCTATCTCTCTTCACCTTCCACACCAACCCCTTTCCGTTCTCCATCCATTTCTTCATTTGTCTCCTGACATCCTCTTTTTCATCACCTGCCATCCCATTCCTGCATCCCGCACCCTCGTCCATCACTCTCCCCCCCCCCCCGAGAGATGGGTGGGCCCGTCCAGGACTCCCCCTCCCCCCCCCCCCACCACCCCTCCAAAGTACTGCCAACCAGGGAACCCCCTTGAGGGCGGTTACCTGCCCCAACTGTTCCGGCTATGCAACTTTTGCCCTCACACTCTTCGATACCAGATTGATTCATTCCAAAGCTTGCTAATCATGTCCCTCATTTCCATCATGTAATATGCGTTCCCCATCCGCGAAAGGTGCACCCCATCATCCCTGAATAACAACGGCTCCTCCAACCGGAGCCCCGTGTGTGCAAGCACTTTAATGTCCTTCCCGGCACAGAAAACCCTCATTGCCCTGTTCAGTTTCCGCCGGGCTTTCTCAACTGCTGCAGGTTTTACTGCCCCCTCCAAACTTTTCGTGGTACAAATTCCGTCCAGACTAGGCAGGTCCCTGCCAGTCGCTGCCTCATGACCCCCAAGTCCTGTTGCATCTGTTGCATGATTGCCAGGCCTGACAATCGCACCAAATCATTTTCCCCCAGGTGTACGACCAGCAAATCGGGGCATCCTTTCTGTGAGACCATCTTCGTGAGCCAAGGCCCCCCCAACGCATTCCTCGCTTTCCCCACCATTGTACCTCGTGATGACTGCTCCGCAGCCCCAGGTTACGGCCGTAAACCTGTTGATCCGCGTATTGCGCCGCCCAGTGCACGAAGGAGTGCCCAGCAATCCAGGTGACCGTCTTGGTCCCCAGGCCCCCCACGCAACATACGACAAGAAAGAAATGTTAGCAACTGACCTTCCCATAATGACACTTCAACATATCCCGTGCTTGCCAACCCCGGGCAAAACACTCCCCCACCCCCCCCCCCCTCATTTCCAGACATAGCGCTCGCAGCATCTCGATTTCCATCTGCCTATCTGTCTAATCCTGTCCCAAGACCACCCCAGCCGTGCCGCTGCCGTTGCTGCCGCAATGCGAAAAGAGTGCGTTCCAAACCTCCCTTCCCATCCTCCTCAAAGCCATGCGCAACACCGCCAGCAACTGTGCCGCCGTCAACCTGTCCCCTGATGCGTGACAAAATATTCCCCCTTGTCTCCTGTCTGCGCCCTGCACGAACGCCTCCCACTCCTTTACCGGGCATGTTCCCAGACATCCACTCTCATTCAGCCATATCCACTTGCCCCGACCGGCCTGATCAGTCTTAGAGTGGCCCAACCATATCCCCAACCGCCCACCGTCCAACCTCACATCCACATATTTTCGCCCTTCTCGCCCTTTCGTTCCCAAGAGCTCCGACACTCGGAAAGCCCCGAAAAACATCCACACCATACACAACCGAAACAACGCTACCTCCTTGGCGTCATAGCAGCAAACTGGCAACATGTCCAACAGCCCTCGCAGCACCTCAAACGTGATTGCTTCAAGAGGCCCTCCGCGGCCCCATCACTTCGCTCCCTCCCCCACCCCTTCAGCATCCTACTGATGATCTCGTCTTTTGCCGGGTCAAAACCCCAACACAACTTGCAATAAAAGGAGATCCCCGCCAGTTTCCCTGCAATCGTCGTATGCGACCACCCCTTCTCCATACAATGTAAAACAAAACGAATCACTCCCTGCTCTGTGTCCTGACGGGACAACCGCTCTGTCTCGCTGGTCCATCCCATAAAGACTCCGAACTCTGCCCAGGCCAGTCTGTAACTGCGCCGCGTTGACTCCGCTATCGACTTCTCCACTAGCCTGCAGACTCTCACTCCCCCCAGGCCCAGATGCCGTCCGTCAGCTGCGTCTTCTGAACCTCGGCTCCAGGCGCCATGCGGCGAAAACGGCTCCACTGCGAACGAGACAATGCATCCGCAATGTCATTACTCGCTCCCGGCACGTGCTTCGCCCGAAAAACCACATTCAACTGTAGGCACTGCAACATAAAGTATCTCAGCACCCTCAAGTCTCTCGCTCTCTGTCTGTTGACCAGCTCAACCACTGTCATGTTATCTACCTGAAACAACACGGAACGGTTCTTGAATTCAGAGCCCCACACTGCCAATGCCACTAACAGTGGGAAAAACTCCAGAAACGCAATGCTCCTCCCCTGCGTCAGCCAGTGAGCCGGCCATTTCTCTGCGCACCATCTCCCGTCCCAGAACACCCCAAAACCTGACGCTCCTGCCGCATCCGTGAAAACTTGCACTTGCCAAATCAGTCTGTCCTCCACGAAATCCAGTGAAACCCCATTGAAATCAGTCAAGAATGTCTGCCAAATTCTCAGGTCCGCCCGCACTCCCATTGAAATTCTCACTCTGTGATGTGGGAGCACTGCCCCAGACATGGCCATGCCTAGGCGCCTGCAAAAGGTCCTACCCGCTCTCACCACCCTGCACGCAAAGTTCAGCAACCCCAATAGCCGTTGCACTGTCCTCAGGTCAATCTTCTTCTCTCCCATCACCCCCAGTAGGCAAGCCTGAATGTCCCCCACTTTCTCAGCCGGTAACCGGGCCGTCCACTGGACCGAATCCAACTCAATGCCCAAGAATGTCAGTTGACAGCTAGGCCCAGCTGTTTTCTCAGGCGCCAATGGGACCCCAAAGTGCCGTGCCATGTCCTGAAACTGTGCCAGTGCCCATCCGCACTCACCTGACCCGCCCTGTCCCAGGAAAAGAAAGTCATCAAGATAATGCGACACCCCCTGATGGCCACTGATCTTCTGGAATGCCCATTGCAAGAATGTGCTGAACGTTTCGAACAGGGCGCATGAAATCGCGCAGCCCATGGGTAAGACTTTGTCCACGAAAATGGCCCCCCCGAACTGCATCCCCAATAACGGGAAATCCGCCGGGTGTATGGGCAGCAAACGGAAAGCCGACTTCACGTCGCATTTGGCCAGTTCCGCTCCCTGCCCATACCTCTGGACAAGGCGGATCGCATCGTCCACTGAAGCGTAAATCACCCTGGAGTCCTCCTCCGCAATGAAGTCATTAACGGACCTCCCTTCCGGCCAGGACAGGTGATGAATCATCCTGTACTCTCCGGGCTCCTTCTTGGGGACCACTCCCAGCGGTGAAATGATCAGCTCCTCTATCGGCCAGTCGACAAACGGGCCCGCTATCCTACCCTCCGCGACCTCTTTTTCCAATTTGGCTGCTACGACCTCCGGTAACTCCTTGGCTGATTTCAAATTATCCGCCCACCGGCGTTCCCGAGGTCCCTGGTACCCCACCCGGAAACCCTCCGTAAACCCCCAATGCAACCTCAGTGCGGCCTCCTGGTCTGGGTAGATCGAGAGCCACGGGCCCATGGCCTCAATGCGAACCGGAGTAGGCGCCTTTCTGTCCAGCCGCCCCCCGTCCCCTCGTGGCTCGCCATTGCTCCGAAGGTGTAGCCAACGTGAAGCATTGTGTGAGGGCATGCTTGCCTCCACACTTGGAGCACTCGTGCTTAAACTTACACGGATACCGCGAGCAGTATCCCTTGTTGTAGTTCCAACACGCTCCCGTGTTTCCCCCGGCTTTTGGGTACCCCCCCTTGCGATAGCTGTGTTGGGCTGTCCACCCCCCGCCCCAGTCTGAGCGGGACGCGCCTGAAATGTCCGGTAGGTCACTGGCAAACCACTCGCCGTGTGGGTCGATGCCAACGACTGTGTTGAGGACATCCACTGCATCCACAATTCTTGGTCTACTTCCCCCCAGGGTTTCTCTGGGTTTGCGCCAATCCTGGCCCGAAACTCCTCGTCGTAGCTCAGCCACGCGAAACCCCCAAAGTGCATCTGCGCTTTCCTAATTATGTCCATATACTTCAAAAGTGCTATGGCCCTGCCCTGATGCTTTTCGCAATAAATGCTAGCATATATCAAAAAGGCCGATGTCCAGTTTTCCATGTTCACCGGCACGCGAGGCCTCCGAGTAAGTTCCCACTCCTCCTCTTTTGAACCCTCTTTAGCCTGTATTTCCCTATGGAGGAGCTTAAAGACGTCCACATACTCGTGCCTCCATATTCTGCCCCTCGTTTTCTCAGACAAGTGGGACCCCAGCGGCATTGCCAGCCCCATATAAGGCAGCTTCTTCTGAAGTTTGTTCTCCCCTTTTCCGTCTTTGCCCTCTAAAACATCAGTCTTGTCCGTCTGGACACTGGCCGCCTTTTTCGCCCCAGCATCCCCTTTCTCCCCCACAAGGTCCCCCACACCGTGGATCAGTCCCTTTGGCTCCCGAACGGAACCCTCGCCCACACCTACCGACCGGCAGGTTTTCTTCCTACCCCCTTTTGGCCCGCCGTCCCAGGCAGCCCACCAATTATTCTCACCTGACAAGGTGGTCTGTCTCTCTTTCTTTGTCTCTCGCCGCATTCCGTTTCGGGTTGTCCAATCGTGACTTGGTTCGTGCTGCTGCCGGTGCCTGCAAAATACTAGCAGATGTCGTTGCCCTGGCCCCCCCCCCCCAGCACCCCAGCCGACCTGTCATCCTCATCTCTCAACTCTCCTTCTTCCAGCTCATCACTCTCATCCCCATAGTCCAGTATCAGCTCACCGTCCTCCTCCCCAGGCATCCACAACACCTCTCACCCCACTCTTTTTACACCTTTTCCACATATGGGCCGCATCACCACACTCTCTCCGGCTCCAGACGCCGTAGCCCGCTCCCTCGGTGGAGGGAAGGCCGCCGCGGACCCCCCTACTGCTTCCGGCCGGCGTCTCGGGGCCGTCTTGCGCCCCGCCGGAACCCCATCCTTCTTGCCGACTGCCGCCGGCTGTACCCCCCACCCCCCAGGCTGCTCCAACCTGAGGGGGCCCCAGCGCCACCGGGCCTCACAGCAGTCCTGGCCGTCCCTACCCCCGTCTGGGGGGCCCTAACCTCCTCCTCCCACACCCACTTGCCCCCTTTTGGGGCCTCCTGCTCCATCCTGTCTGCCCAAGCTTCCTCCTCAGACGTGGGAGTGGGGGGCCCCTCTGCCCTGTCCACTCCCCCCCCCTTTGTTCCCGAAGAGCGCACAATTCCGCCCACTGCGCCTCCGTCTCCTGGAGGCGCCGCTGATCCCTGATCTTGTCCTCCAGTGACATAAGGCCCCATCTGCGCTCACCCTCAAACCGGGGCTGTCCCCCCAGTCCCTTGCCCCCTCCCTCCCCCCTATGCTGGGTGGCCTGCCCGGCCCCTGCTCCCGCCCCGGCCTCCCCTCCACGAGCACCGCAGGCCCCCTCCCCGACTGGGGGCCGCCCCGCCCTCTGTGATAGGTCAAGGGGCGTACCCCCCCACTCCAGTTTCCTGGGCCCCCCCAAAATAAGGGGAGAAAAGGTCCTGTGACCCCACCCCCCCTCCCGCCTCCCCCACGTCATTGATACCTCGCCCACCCCCAAACTGGGCCCCCCCTTCCCTGCTGGCCGGCTCAAACTGCCCACCAACCCCCAAGGCAGCGGTGGTGCCCCCTACTCCATAGGGGAGAGACTGCTGCAAGCCCCCCGGCCTGTCCTCACACTCCACCCCCCTCCCAGTCACAGAAGGCTCAAGGCGTGCAGGCAGGCTCTTTCTCCTGCCTCCTCGCTTCCCATTCTCGCCTTTTACAGGGGCCCGCCCCCTCCCAAGAGCCAGAGGGCCCTCGCGGTGGTGTCTCCTCCAGACACGCCACCACTGCTGCTGCTACACCAGCTGACGCGGACCGGGGGGTCCGCGTCAGCCTCGCCAAGGACCCCTGGTCGCAGGAGGTCCTCCCAACCGGCCCTGCTGAGCACGCGCAGGGCCTCCCGGACCGCCTCTGCATCGGCCCCGGCCATGTCGCCTGGCTCCCTGCACCCGGCCCCCAGCCGCCGACCAACAAACTGGGAGGACAAAACCACTCCCCGCCCACGTCCCCCGCCCCCGACCAACAAACTGGGAGGACGAAACCACTCCCGCCCGCGTCCCCCGCCACCCTTTCTTCCCCGGTAAAGAAAACCCGCCGTTCCTACCTCCTAACCTACGCTCTCCAAATATTTTCCTACCCTCCCACTGGCGCTGGGAAGACAGGAAGAGGAAGTCTCCTTCCCCTCTTACACCCTCCCCCTCCCCTCAGCCTTTCCTTCCGGCGCGAAAACCCCCGGGGAAAGACTAGACTGCGTCCTGCTTTCCCCGGGGGCCATCATTTTGCCTGTTCCGATTTACAAAGTTTCTCTAGTTTCTTAAAAAGGTTTTTAACACTGGAATTAGTTGTCAATACTGGGTTAGAATGCGTTTCAATTGCGGTATTGTCACTGGGGGAATCATTAAACATGTCTATAGCCGCTGCCTCGCGACTCCGTAGCGCGTCGGCTGTCATGGTGCAAACGTGTGGGCGTACTAAATCTCGTAACACCAAGCTGTCATCTAAATAGAAATGCTTGGATTAAGTTGCTCTCCTTCACCAGACTCTTAGCGAATCCTTACCTTGATTGAAGATCCCGGCGCTGTGCGTGTCCTCCGACACGGATAACGTCTTTTACTTCAAAGGTCGGACAATTATGCTGCCTGGGGGCTGCCGCGGCTTCTCCTCATCAGAGTACAGTACTGTACTTTATATATATATAAAAAAAATATATATATTTTTTTTTCGTACCAGTTCAGGTATTGTTTAATAATGAATCGTTTAATAGAATCTCACTAAGCTAGAGCCGTCTATTGTTGTGTGAGATCTCCTTCAATGCTTTTCTGACTCAAGGCCAGTAGTGTCTCTAGAAATGATATTTAAGGGGGGCACAAAATGGACCATAGATTAAATTGCTGGGGCGACCTTCAAAAGGCTCTCTTCAAGGGGGAGTGTGTACTGTATATACATATAGATCTATTTACACTTATTGCTATAGACGCACGCACGCTAAGATAATCGCCGCTTTGCAGTGAAATGCCTTTAAGTGTATTTATAGTTATTAATTATTGTATGTATTGCCAGGGGCAGCATTTGAGGGCAGTGGTGGGTGTAGTGTCCTAGCACTGTAGAACACTAGGCCCAGTGTTGGGGCAAGTAAACACACAAACGCTCCGGTTGCTTTGGTGGCCAGCAACCAACTTAGCCACGCCCGGCTCTTCCGGGCTATTTATTGGCTACCACTTGTGCGCGCCGCGTGTCCACGTCGGTCACGCCAAATACCTATAACACCCAGGGGTCGGGTACAAACACCCCTCCCCTCTGGGACCCGAGTGGTGTAACCCACCACTCGGAATCAACATTACATTCCTCTTATACTAAGTCAAAAATAAACACTTTAACAAAAACCCAAACAACAGGAAATCTCGCAGTGTTCATATATCAAATGACGATACCACATGGAACAGTCTTACTTGATTTCACGCAGCAGCTCCTCGGCTACTGAGCATGGCCCAGCCACTTCTATCCGCTACCAGGTTACAAAGTCTCGGTACTTCTGGGAAGGCCTCGGATGGACCCTCAGATTATACCGCCTCCGACTGTCCCTGGCGGGTGTAGACAGCGAGACCAGCTCCTGTTCTTTAGTCACAGTCGGCGGACTCTCTCTCCGGCTCTGCAGGGGGCAGGATCTCTTCCGAGGGCTGGATTAATACCGGAGTTCCGCTCAGCCTTTCTGACGATGTTTCCGGGAAGTCGTCTGCGTCGTCCGACAAATCAAAACTCCTGAGTGGGGCATCCGTTCCAGCGACGTCTCCATCCGAACTCCGTTCTAAGAGGTGATCATGAGTTTTCTTAAAATGAGACACATTTCTTGTCACCCACTCTCTGCCTCTTCTGGCAGTAACTCGAGTGCCACAGATCTTGGTCACAGTCCAAGCTTCCAATTCAAATGGCAGGCGGAATTTTCCACCTGGATGCCGGTCGCGGACCAACACCCGGTCACCTATTGCCAACGAACCTTTGTGGGCACGCCGTCGCCGAGAGGCGTCTTCATTGTTGTGCTGTCGCCGGGACTCAGACTGGTTTGGCGGGCATGGAGCGTCAGCCCACTGTGGGTGGTGAGGGATAGTGTCACTGACCGCTCGATGAAAACACATTCGTCCTGGAGCAACACCTGTCGTGCAGTGCGGGGTTAACCGGTACTCTCTCAGGAACTGATACAGTGCTTGTTCTACAGGTCGATGTTCCGCTAGAGCAATCTGAACAGTCTTGTTTAGGGTTCGCATTAGCTGCTCTACTTCTCCATTTGCCTGCGGCCACTTTGGCGTTACTCTTCGATGTTTGATTCTGTAGGATGTAAAATAGTCTGCCAGTTCACTACTGGTAAACGGGGGTCCATTGTCTGTGCGGATTTCTCCGAAAAGGCCATGGGTGGCCATCATTTTTTCCAGCTTGGATATCACTTCTACAGCCGATGTGGTGTCTACAATCTCGACTTCTGGATATCTGGAGAAATCATCTACCACCACCAGCATGTGTCGCCCTCCCGGCAGGCTGCCAAAATCTGCACTTACTCGCTCCCACGGTACAGTTGGGCCACGTTCTGTGATCACCGGTGCCGGCGGAGCCGGGAGGCTCGTGGCAAGGCACACCGGACAGCTCTTCACGATGTCCTCAATCAGATGATCCAGTCCGGGAAACCACACTTTGCTCCGAAGCCGGTTTTTCGACTTGACCATGCCTTGGTGGGCACCATGCGCTAGTGCCGCTGCTGTCTTGTGCAGGCTTTCCGGTAAAACGAGGCGAGGGCCTCTCAGTAGACATCCGTCGGGTGTCAACGATAATTCCAGGCGGACACGATACAACATCTTCAACACGGACCTGGCCATGTCAGTGCGATACGGAGCCGGGGTTTGCAGCTCTTTCCAATCTCCGGAGGTAACCGCTCGGATGGCTAGCTGTAGACAGTCATCCTCAGCGGTGGCTTTGACGACATCTTCGAGAGAGATCGGCAGGGGTCTCGACCGTTCCACAATCATTCGCACATAATCTTCCGTGGCCGCCGCCTCCGCAGTCTCCTGGAGGGTCACAGGCCGAGCGTGCCTTGACAGAAAATCTGCGGGGTTCTTGGTGCCTGGTTGATACTCCACCTTGAACTGGAACTCTTGCAATTGTAGGATCCATTTCTCTATACTGGGAGGAGGTCTGGACGACGATCCTTGGAAGAGGGGAATGAGAGGCTTGTGATCTGTCACAACGGCAAACGGGTTCCCATAGAGGTAAATGTGGAAATGTCTACAGCCCCACAGGATCGCAATTGCTTCCTTCTCAATGTGAGAGTATCTCTGTTCCGTGGGGGTGAGTGTCCGGCTGGCATAGGCTACTGGTGCCCACTCTCCGCAGTCTTGGCGCTGTGCGAGGACGGCACCTAGGCCCGTAGGGCTGGCATCCACAACCAACTGGGAGGGCTTGCAAGGGTCAAAATACACCAGATTGGTGTCCGCTGAGAGGACAGCCTTCGTGCGCTTGAACGCTTCTTCTTGCTCGGGGCCCCACTGCCATGGACTTGCTGCTTTGGTCAATTCTCGCAGCGGGCCTGTCAGGTCGGAGAGGTTCTTAATGAACCGTCCGCAATACGTCACCATTCCTAGGAAACTACGGACACCTGACACTGAGGATGGCGCAGCATCGGCTTGGATGTCGTCGACTTTCTCTGGGTCGGGGCCCACACCGTTCTCAGAAAAACGATACCCAAAGAAACTGATGTCTTTGCGGAGGAAATCACACTTTGCACGATGAAGAGTGAGCCCTTTCTCTTTTAGCCTGGCAAACACCGCCTGGAGCCTCGTGAGGTGTTCTTCGAGCGTGGGCGCGTGCACCAGAATGTCGTCGCTCACGTTGAGCACCCCTGGAAGTCCATGTAACACTGTCTTTATGATGTTCTGGAAAACTTCGGCAGCACTTGAGATGCCAAAGTTTAGTCGAGTGTAGCGCCACAGGCCCACATGTGTCGAGAATGTAGTGATTGGACGAGACTCCGGGTGTAGAGGGATCTGGTGGTACCCTGACCGGAGGTCCATTTTTGAAAACCACCTCGAGCCGGCCAGTTCTCCGATGATGTCATCTATGGTCGGGGTTAGGTGCCGCTCCCGCTTGATGGCTAGGTTCGGGACCCTCATATCCACACATATGCGTACAGCTTCGGGTTGCTTCGGTTTCCGCGCCACCACGATGGGGGACACCCACGGCGTCGGGCCATTAACTCTTTCGATGATTCCAGCGTGTCCCAGTACGCGGAGTTCCGCTTCCACCTTGGGTCGGAGGTGGAAGGCAATCCTTCGATGCCTCAGAGCCACTGGGGTCACAGACTTGTCCACATTAAGTCGGATCGCTGGTTCTTGGAGGCACCCTATGCCGGTGAAGAGGGAGGCGAACTCTTGCAACAGATGGTCAAGATCATTTTCGTGAACTTCGAACGCGAACTGAATAAGATTCAAATCTTGGGCCTTCCGGCAGCCGATAAGGAATCCCGACCCCTCCTGGGAGACGTATACCTTTGCCCGCTGGCAAGTGTCTTTATGTTTGAGGTCCGTCTGGAACACCCCACACATCGTCAATGGGGCCCGATTCCCAAATGCGTAGACCTGTACTTTCGTACGCTGAAGTGTGGGTTTAGCTGGGAGTTTCCGATAAACGTCCGCGGCCATGAGGTTGATCGTGGCTCCTGTGTCAATAAGTGCCGCTATTGGATGGTCGTGTATCCGAACCTTACATACTGGGGCAGCTGCCTGGGTATGCGCCAGGGCGTTAAGCATCCTGACTACATGGACTGTTGCCACATCGTCCTCATCCATATCACTGGTGGGGGAGTCTTCTTCGATTGGCTCAATGGCCCGCACTTGCTTTCGCCCGCTTGTAAGCCACTTGCGCTGAGACGATCGGCATACCGCTGCAAAATGGTTCACTTTGCCACAGGAGCTGCAGATCTTCCCGTTGGCGGGACACCCTCCGTCACGTGGGTGTTGACCACCACACCATCCACATAGGCGAGTCGCTGACACGTTCTTGGTGGGCCTCTTGATCGTCCCTGTCGCTCTCTGTTTGTCTCCCGGTGGGTCCGTGCGAATCGCGTTGACGGGCTCCGTCTTGACTTGCGTCGTGATGTTGGGATCCATATGGGCTGCCCGTGCTCTGGACAATTCCTTGGACCGACCAAGCGTAAGTATGTCTCTCATGGACATGTTGTGTTCTTGAAGTATCCGTTCCCGAAGTTTCACCGACGCGCACCCTTGTATGAACTGGGCACGTATTTCATCAGCCTCATCCGGGAGAGTACAGGTGCTCGCTAGTTCCTTTAGGCGCTCATAAAAAACGTCAACCGACTCCTCTGGCTGCTGCTTCGCCTGGCGCAGCAGGAATCGTTCGTAATCCGGGTTTGCGTACGGCTCGAAGTGCGCTGTGATGGCGTCGCGCATTGCGGCGTAATTCCTCGGGGGGCCACCTTCCCTCACCGTCTTCGAGATCTTATGTATCTCCGCTCCACCCAGGTGCAGCAACATGGAGCGTTGGCTTGGGGCCGCGCTCTCGGCGGCATCGAAGTACGTTTCCAGCCGCTCCACCCACGCTTTCCATCGCGCTGCCTGTGACGGGAGGGGGGGGCCGGTGATGGCAAATGGCTCCAGAGAGGGGAATGAGGCCATGGCTAACTACGCTGGTGCGGGGCAGAGTCCGGGAGCCGACTGTCGTGTGGCACGGGCGCACTCGCAGGGTGTCCAGCGGGGCCACAGGCAGCCGCGTAGGCGAGGCGATGACCTTAGGGCGGCGGTCGACGGTGTGAGACCTGTGAGGGGGCAGGTGCGTGAGAGAAAACCACCTCGAACCCCACTGTTGCAGCCAAATAGGTGAGCGTGTGTCCTGTAGTGTGGCACTGTCACCACTGGGGGGCCTCCACCCTGAAAGCAGCGAGCCGGTATGCCCACAGGCCTGGGGGGGGGGCCGGAGCAGGAATAGCGACGCCCCCGCGGAGATCGCGGGATGCAGGGGGCGGAGTCACGTGCTCTCGGGGCTCGCGCTGTGAAGCCGATCACAGTGGAGGCGGCAGCGGGCACCCGGGAATGCAGAGGGCACCCGGGAATGCAGAGGGCGAGGCCGGTCTTACCCGCGGGATGTTGAAGGCTCCGGCGGAAGATAGGCAGTTCGCCGAGCGGCAGAGGAGCGTCGCAGGTGGTGCGTCGGAGCGCACACGGCGTTGCTGGAAATCGCGGAGGCAGTCAAGGTGCGGCGGGGCACGCGATGGGCAAGCAGCCCGCTCGTTGCCAATGTAGTGTCCTAGCACTGTAGAACACTAGGCCCAGTGTTTGGGCAAGTAAACACACAAACGCTCCGGTTGCTTTGGTGGCCAGCAACCAACTTGGCCACGCCCGGCTCTTCCGGGCTATTTATTGGCTACCACTTGTGCGCGCCGCGTGTCCACGTCGGTCACGCCAAATACCTATAACACCCAGGGGTCGGGTACAAACACCCCTCCCCTCTGGGACCCGAGTGGTGTAACCCACCACTCGGAATCAACATTAGTGGGGAGGGGACAAATTGAGCTGACACGAGACCCCCGCCCTCCCTTCACCGGGAAGCTAAGGAATAAAGGGGAATAGCTTTTATAGTTCAATTGAAAATGTGTGTTTAGACGGCTTTGAAATTAAAAAAACCTGTGTGTTTCAGTGAGGCCCACGTGTGGAATCCTTCGTAAGGAGTGCGGTCTATTCTGCGGCGTGGGCTATTTCCGTGAAAGTGAGTGGCTTCCGTGCACCTTGCACATTGGGGAGCGAGCGGGATGTTCGTTAAAGGTCAGTCGAGGGCCTCCCTCCGAGCCACTCAGTAAAACCCTCCCAGTCAGGTCCCCAGTATCCAGGAATGTAATGAGAGCGGCATTCACCCAATCTAGAACATCCCTGGGCGTCACGAGGAGGCTCACCTGAATATTATTAATTACCGTCACCGCGCGCGCAGTTCTCGCGCTCAACCCTAAAGGCTTCCAGGCGCTCTCCAGTCAGGTCCCCTCCGAGACGTGCAGGCGGGCGCGTCTCGCGGGAGGTAGATCCATGACTAATCTCTGGTGCTGCAGGCCCCTTGCTGCGACTTCCAGAGGGGAGGCGCAGCCCTTGTAATGAATATTAATGTACTGGTGCCGTTTTCTAACTGCGCTCCTGTGGTCTCCGTTGTTAACGCTGCCAAGAATCCACATGGCATAGATAGAAACCTTCCTAGGAAACGTTCCCAGACCCTACAGTTAATTGCTGCAACGGCGGAGAGGATGTGGTTTAACGGCTAGAGTGGCCGAGCAATCTGTGATTCTGGGCAAATCGCCTAATCTCCCCGTACCTAAAATAAATATGTCCATTTGTAATGCAACTGGTGTTCATGTAAAGCGCAATTATACCTTAGGGACGAGTTCGCGCTATATTAAAAAAAAACTGCAAAAAAAAAATCGAATGCTCTTCTTCCTCTAGTGACATCACGAAGGCTCCTCCTTTAATGTCCTTACGCCCCTCTTTGCTCATCTGCATTACATCATTCTTATAATGACCTCTGCCTAATCTTCTTTTCAGAGGACCTGCACCTCTTCTTCTTGGAGTGACCTTACCCCGCCTGTCCCTCCTGGGACCGGATGAAATTATTTTAGTGACTTCATAAACCCCTACCTTAATCCCCTGCCCCGCAGTGACATCCCAGCCCTGAAGGACTTTCTTTTGATGCCCCTTCTGCTGTTAGAAGGAATTTTGAAAATGGTGGCTTCCTTGTAAAACAGTTTGCATGAAAGATATACTCATATCTCATGCACGCCTATCGCTGATCACGTGTGAGGTTCAGTGTGTGTGAATGACCCAAGATCACACACTGCATGAAGGTGAGCTGACACCTCTGCTCATTTCTATGGATTTCTAAAGCGCCAGTCCGTGTCATGTGTACCCCTTTTCTAAGTCTTCTACCGGGTTAGTGTGGTAGGCTGTTCAGAGAGAGGGACGCGTGTATAGACGTACTTTCATGGGCATTTTACAAAATGGGGGCTGTAATGGTCCAGTTGCCCCAGCGAGGGTGTCGCTGCCCGAGATGCAGATCTCCACAACAGACCAGATCAAATAACCGAGATGTTCATCACAAATCTTAATAAAAAAAAAGCATAACTGGTAGTCTTTTGCGTATATTTTTCACTGATCAAAAAGTGACGGCTTTAATGCAAAACTCACCAAGAACATGTTTTTTTTGGGTGGGGGGCGGGAGGGGGGTGTAAACGGAACTCTTTATAACCCTATTGTTAAGATGAGACACCCAGTCAGTCCCATTGCCTTCTGGTTGATCCGAATCTGGGACCGTCGGATAACTACTCTCTCTATAGTATACGCATTATCCACTGTGCTAGCCATCAGTCCACGACAAACCTGAAAAAAATGGATAGGCGTTAAATAATCAGTGCCAATGTAGACAGAGCTTAATGACCCGCAGTAACTCGTGACAAACGTCTTGTGCAAATATTTGACTGCTAAATAAATCGGAGGAAAATGACTGCTAGCTGGGCTCTAGGCGGGTTGGTTTTTCCTGTGTCTGGACGCCTTTGGGCTACCTCGTCTCTTGCAGCCTAGCATTCGCGTCATGAAGGTGGCTATAAGTCAGCATCTTTGCGACAAGCATCCGCATGCTTCCTTCACCACATGAAAGCTCATGTCGCCAAAGCCAATAGGCCTCTTATTGCCTTAATCCGTTTCTCGAATTGAGCCTAGTCAGTGCAGCTGCAGACTCGGGCTCTAAACACGACACTGTATCCCTTGCTTAGTGTGAGCAGTAGGGGTGATGTAGATCACACCAGGGTCTCCAGGGTTTAGGAAGTCTTGATCGTGCAGGTGATTAAACTGGCTTCTATATCTAACTGGATATTTACTATGAGAAGATTTCAATGTCTGGTTCTCTGTCCTTTTCCTTGTGCGGAGATCAACAGAAATGTTTGAGGGTCTCAATTTCCAGAAACCGGGATGGGAACTGTCATGCAGAGATGAATGCTGCCGCTCATCGTCAAATGTCACATAGAGATGAATGGGCAGACGCGTGCTAAGTTTAGAAGTGTTTATTCATAAATAAGCAGGAGCCCTCCGGCCGCAGGTCTGTCCTCCATGAAACCACATCTGGAGATACGGCTGTGGAAACCATGGAGGAAGAACGCGGCCATGAGGCTCATGGCAAACCATTACAATTTAAAAGTAAGCAGCACACGTGTGTTCACCTGCGTGCAAGCATAGGCATACACGTACCTGAAGCACTCTACAGGAACCCACACAATACATGTTTTTTTGTTGAACTGGTTCTCATCTTTTAGAATTATTCTGACCCCTCTTCAGTTCTGGGGTTTCTTATATTGACTTTGTCTACCAATTCATCAAAACCTCGACCATTCTAGATGGCATCCCTTGATAGGGAGTCTCTCACCCAGGTGATGCAATCTCCTGCTATTCGTGATAAATGGAGTCTGGTGTCACTAGAAGAGTCGAGCTCAAGGTGAAACTAGGACTTGTTATCTTCCCCACTTGACACTTGTCCTGCCACATTAATAAAAATCCAGGTATCACTGGTATCCCCCCAATGTGGCCAAAATAGTTAACTGTTCACTGTCAACTGCAGCCGTGCCTGTAACTGCGGTCGTGCCACTGGGCCCAAGCTGGACCTGGCTGATGAGCCCTAATAAAGGTAAAACCGGTCCTAGGTTGCTTGTGTTCTTGTTCAGGGAAGACCTGGCCTGGAAGTTTGAACTGGACTGTCTCCATTGAAGTAGGGTCAAGACTAATTTGCATATGGCTGAGTCCGCACTAAGGTGGCATGGTGGGCGAAAAATGATGGATTGGGATGGGGCCCGAGGGATCACCACTGGCTGAGATTAATTCAAGCATTCCATCCATCTCTTTGTTTGTTTGAAGAACTTGAAGGGGCCACCTAGTGAATGATGTCAAAGTAGGGCTCAAGTAGACTTCATCATGCAAAGAACATTCTGGAATGGCGATGGTTAGAATTACAGCCCTGTGTAAAGGGATTTTCTTTTCTTTCTGCTACACTGACTGGCCCCTTTAATATGGAAGTGGTTACAATATTTCAAAGGCACACCTGTAACGCCCAGAGTTAGTAACCTAACACTTCTTATCAAATGTGTGGATAATTGTGAAGTGATGGAAGCAGAGATGCCTCAATAGTTACAAAACCAATGTGAAAGACATTAATGTCTAGATACTGATTGATTTGCTTTCTACCCTGCACACAGGATAGCATCTTCACTGATGGATAGTAGAAAGTAACCCAGGTTGTGGTCAGTCGCCGTCAAGACAGTGAACCATGACTTCCTCCTGGATGTGTTTGAAAGTAAACTAGATTATGAAGGAGGGAAGAGATCCCTCCTTCGAGGAAGAAAACTTGGCCGGACCAGGCCCGTGAGAATTGTCCTAAGAACTGCGTAGTCCCCCAGGGGCTATTTGTGTCCTCTTTTATTTACTATCTATATGATACTACTGGCTGGGACAATATGACGTCATTGGATTTATTTCCAGATAACTGATGGGAAAAAATACAAAAATGAATTTTGCAAGAGAGCACCCCAGCAAATCAAGACTTTTTTCAATAAAATATAACTTTCACCTATAGTGCTGAATGTAAATCCCTTAAATTGATTTTCAAAAGAAACTTTACTAAACGCATAACAGGAAATGAGGTTCATTACTTAACAAAGTACACGCATCGTGAACCTCCTCCATCGCGGCCTACAACATAAAAAAAAATAATATCTTGGCACTCCATGAAAGCTGTGTTTAACTTGCTGCACAATCCATTGTTCCACCAGAGTTTTGTTGCAAATACCTTTCCATAGAGGTGAGAGAATATTCTTAAGGGGATCCCTGCTGCTTTTCAATTGAATAATACCCCTTACTTTTTCATATGGGTTAGTGTACTCCTTTGTAATAAATTAAGCATTTTAAGAAAGCATCTGGTGGCGACATTGTGAGTTGTGTTGTTTCAGTACCAAAAGTACTGAAAGGTGTTGTCTTCAGACACCCAAGCAGCATAAGTGGAAAGCACACCAGAGGAAAAAGTGAGAGGGTGTGGCTCGGACACCTCATTTATTGTGACTTTGACACGTTTGCAAAAAAGATGACGAAAACCTCCTGCTCGTCAGCTCTCTGGTGGATTGTCTAGGCTGTCCTGCTGGCTCTCTTACATGTGTTTGAAGTTTCACAAGCTCGCCTGCTTGTGCCTGGTCTGGAAGTCACCATTATAAACAATGGGGTATTCCCAAATAGCCCCTGGACCTGGGTATCGGTTATTATAAAGAAACAGTGGTCCTGGACCAATTGTTCAAGGAAGAGATAGATTGACAGAATTATCAACTTATTTGAGCTTACATTAATCAGCTCCCAAACGTCTGTAAATCGTAAAAATAAATGTGCAGAAAAACCACTAAGTATTATTACAATATATTTATTTAGTCATTGAAAGGAATAATCATTAGAGGGTCAAGAAAAAAAAAAAAAGGAGAATGTTCTAGGGAACGTGTAAGAAAAAGTGCTCAAGTGTATATATAGGAGTCAAAAGAGCTCAAAGTGTGTAGAAAAGTAAAGGGCATATATTTAAAAAACTGTACAAAACTGATATCCAATAAACAGTTAGATGCAACCTGGCCACATGCAAATTATTCATTTGAATGTGTAAGGAGAATTTCCTTAAGGCTGTAAACGGGGGTAATGGGGAAGGGGAAATTGGTCCAGGTGCGGTAGGAGGTAGCGTCGACGTTTCCATCCGGCTTATCGGCAAACGAGGGACTTTAATTCCTCAGCTATGCGGATCTTCCTCAGGACAAGGGGACCGGTGAAATGACCCTCATTAATCTTGCAATGCTCAATTTGAGTCCAAAACCTGGTTACACCAATGCCCATGAAATGGCAAGGGCCAACTAAGAACAATTCCCGTTATTTAGTAGATATAAACTATGGCGGTGCTGCCCAAACCATCCATGGAACATAATATTCTGGCCCGTGTGTGTGGCAATAGTTTGCTGAATAAATCAGGCAATTCGGGGCACAGCGTAATTTTGCAACTGGAGACGATCTGATCGACGTCCTTACTCCATTGCGGTAGCAGCCAGGTCTGGAAGTCACTGCACTTCGTAAAACATCACTGGCTTCTAGTCATCTGGATCTGGACTGTGCTTAGCTGGGATGTTTCTGCATGTCTCAGGCATGTGCAAAATGCCTTGTTTTATGGTGTTTGCTCTCAGGAGAGGGGTAGAATCCTTGTGTGACGTCTGGTGCACGCAGGCCTCGGTGTTTGATTTATTCGAGCCCCCTCTTTGGCTTTTCTAGCTACTTTTCCAGTCTTTTTTATTTGGCCAACAAGGCTGTCATTTTATTTTAATGTCACGCAACTGTTTGCATGACACACTGGCAGAGACTGTGCGAGCTGAACACCTGTGATATTTTAGAGGATTCCAGTAACAAATCAGTTTAGTTAAAGGGTGGCACCTGGTGGAGATTTCCAAAAATGCGCCGAAGGAAGTTCACTGGATGGCTGTATTGAACTGCAGCGCTATGCTATGAAAACATCCCTGGAATGCACCACAGCCGAAGGCATAGAGACAGTTCATCCTAGAAATTCAATGGGCTTGTGTAGCAAGGTTCCCTCAGGCTACTAATGCCATTGTGAAATATTTCCTTACTTGAGTCACCAACAGGTGTGTACTGACCATTTTACCACATGCCTCGTGTGTTAGTGTAGTGGAGCGTGTGTGTTATCATCGCCCATTGCTGAAACTACCTTTACACTGGCCTAGGTCCAGTGACACCTTTATATCAGCCTCAATAATCAATTCCCTCTTGCCGTTTGACTAAACGATTGCCAGTTGTTAGCACTGCTGTAAAATTGTCAAAAGGACAGTACTTCTGGGCGTGCACCGTCTTGATGTTCCTGTTTTGCTTTTGCAAAGGCAGGTTACATCTCTTCATCAGCATTCATGTAGCACACTTCAGTCATATGCATGGCCTCGTAGCACTTTCGAAGCCTGGTCGGGTTTTTCACGATTGTGGGCTCTCTCTGTGGCAGGAGTCAAGGTGATATGGCGTCATTGTGTTTGGTCAGTAAAGATGTCTGTCTGGTCAGTGTAGTGTTTTGTTAAGTGATGGTTCGTATTGTTTTTGTGCAAGAAAGATGATGCATCGGATCCTAGAAGGAGTGTTTGTACTGTATCTTGTCTATGGATAAAATAGGATGTTGACGTGTGTATTGTTTCAAGAGAGTGAACAGTTGTAGATTGCCCAGCATGTGGGGTCTGTTCTGTTGGTTCAGCATTGTTTAGCCAGCTATTATCGCTTCTGTCTCGAGTGATTTGTGTCCCTTACATATTATCACAGATGTCTGAAGTATAGTTACATGAGGAATGGGGTGTGCTGAAAGATGGGGAAACTCATCCGACTGTGGGCCAATTATGAGTTGCTTTTAGCGGTATCTCAGGGATGTGGGTATACCACCCTGTGGAACAGCATGTGGTCCATTGTTTCTGGATATGAAATTACTGGGTCTAATCTCTGGACCTGGTCTTACTGGCTGCTGATCCAAATGTGGTAAAACTACTGGGGAGAGAACCAGCAGCTTCATACAGAGGTGTAGCGTGTCCTCAACCACGCCTAGCATCAAAGGGAAACAGAAAATGCTCTTCCAAGAGAGGCTGGAGTCTCCTCATCGCCCCCCCCCTCCCCCTTCAACACCTTGCCCCCGTCCAACACCCCCTGCCTGCACCGGCCCTGCAAATATTTACAAACTGCTAAAATCAGCTGGTAAACATCAGCGTTAATCTCCCCGTAAAATCTAGAAAACACTTAAAAAAAAAAAAAAAAAAACCTGTAATTTGTGATTTGGCATGTTATTCCCCATTTTGGGGGTTTTAAGTTGTGAGCCCCAATAACTTGCGAGGAGATACTAGACAGAATTGTTAATTCCAGCCCATTTGTCTTCTCATTGAGTTAATAGATAATGTGGAATATGGCCCTGTATGGCACTACTGGCAAGGGTGTGCGGTGTGGTCTGACTAACCTGTTTGCCTCAGTAAAGGGTGGTTGAGTGAGGAGAGACCTATTTTGTTGGGGCTTAAACACTGCTAACTATCTGGGTTTTGTTCCATGGTGTACACCCTTACTTTCACTATATAATCATATGGACTCTGATGTTGTGGTATGCATGCCACAAACTCTTCACAAACGTGGATCTTATTGGTCAGACAACCAGCAGTTCTTCTGCAGCATGGATACTGAGTTAACAAAATGGGCAAACTATGATCTCTACACTAAGATACGTCCACTGAAGGACTCTTTGTACAAGACATTGGGTGGCATTGTTAAAAGATGTGTTTTCCCTGGTTCTGAAAGCAAGCACTACCAAGTCACTGAATGCTATCGCTACAGTTTTGAACTGTGCATTGATCCCAAAACTTAGACTTTTCAACTTTTCCAGGCGAGAAAGGAAACTAAAGAATCTAAGTAATGATCAGTGAGAACTTGATTTTCTGCAGAGCATGGTCCATATAGTTCTTCTGTATCTGAATTACAGTCTTACTTAGTTCCTCTTACTACTAAACTAACAAACCCATGTTTTTGCTCGTCTAAGCCTTTTTATCATACTCGGCTATTCGTGTTAAAGAAACAAATTAAATGGTATGTTTCAATTTCTTGGAATACAGAAGTCTTTCTTCTAAGTCAGTTAGACTATCTTACTAGTATCAACAAAAGGCAATACCCAGTATGCACTGCAGAACAGAAGTGCATTTATCTTTGATGCTGTGCTGGGATTTGTTTTTAATGGAATCTGTAGTGTGGCATTGTTCACATCAGGTGGATCCGAAATGTGGGTCAACATAACAGGGCTCGAAAAATCCCAAAAATGGTACTAGTCCTGCAGGTCTAGTACCTTGAAAAATCTCCTCGACCTAACTGCAAGCTACTTGACCTCCGTCTCTGAAAGCGGAGCAAATGTGACAAGATAACAAGATTTAAAGGCATCTTTATTGCTCATTATCTTTGTGAGCAATAAAAATACCTTTAAATCTTGTTATCTTGTCACATTTGCTCCGTTTTCAGAGACAGAGGACAAAAGTTAGTTTGTCTTCCTACTCGCCAGAAAGGGCGAGTAGGACCTAAAAACAGCTCGCCCTCGGTAAATTTAGCTCGCATATGCGAGCGGTCGAGTGGATTTTTCGAGCCCTGCATAAGCGTAGAAGGGGTTCTATCTGTCTTGATGCTTTCCCCGTTTCTCGTTCACCTGAACTGCCGATCGGATTGGGTGTAAGTTGAATTTGCACGATATTATGAGATACAATGGTGCTCAGCCTTTCTCAGAATATTGAAGCAGGTTCTGCTCCAGAGGCAAAGGAAGCCTGGGGAGAGGATGTAGCCTTACGGCTAGAGCGGTCGACCTCGAAGCTGGGGAACTGGGTTCGGGTCTCTGCAACGGCGCTCAACATCCTGTGATTCTGGGCAAATCACTTAATCTCCCCGTGCCTAACAAAAATGAATGTGTCCATCTGTAACGAAACTGGTGCTCATGTAAAGCGCTCTGATACCCGATTTCTCGGGTCTAGTTCGCGCTATATAAAACACAAAAAAAATAATAAAGCATCGCCTGTGACTGCAATCTCTATTAGTGAGACCACACCAGCACTTTTTCAATGGCTGAGACGAGTATTTGGCACCACAAATGCAATACCTTTAATGGAACAACATCAGCATTTTTTCATGCTGTTTGCAGTAGCTTTTAAATGTTTTAATAGAACTGTATCAGCACTAATAAGCTGTACATTTAATAGGACTGTAGAGGAGCATATCAACAATGCTGCCCTATATTAAATTGGGACAGAAACATGCACTTCATAGTATTACTGCTAAATAAATTCAATAGGCCAGCAATAGCAGTACTATTAGACTTTCAGTTGACAAGTATCCAGGCATCTCAGATGGAGGAGGTACTGTAAAGTTCCTTTTGGTTATTTTTTAATATATAAAGGTATGCATCAAGTTAATTACAATGTTTACGTGCCCTCTCCCTCATCAAAAGGTCTTTTGATGCTTGTAAAGATGTTGAAAATCCAGCGCCCAGTGACGGGACTTAAATGTTGTAGTTTGAACATGTCTGCATCCACAAACATCCCGGCATGTTTTTTATTTTCATATTCAGCGATCATAACATAAACTTGGCTCCAGCTGCAGGCTTTGGTTCCCCATCCTTGAGAAAACAATTCAAATATCAGAAAAACAGGCACTGCTTCTCATGTCCTTGTTTTATTTGTCTAAGTCAAAGGATGTTTGCAAGACTAAACACGACAAGGCCCAGTCTGCGGAAGTGAAGCCAGCAGCCTGGAACTCCCAAGGGGCCATTTCTGCTTGAGGTCCTTCACGTAGACCTACAACCGGGAATACTCACTGTATACATCACTGTTCTTTGGCATGGAGCATTGCTCGCAGCGGTTGTTCTTAGTGCTGGTTTTCAGGATGTTTCTGCTCGCAGTGTGATCCAGCTCTTGCCAGTGGACTAAATCAGGTATCGTTGTCATGCCATGGTACCTACCATGTTTTAATTACATTTACTTTAGTTTGCTTTTGTTTCCTAGTATATGTATTTCTTACTAATGTCTCTTGTGCTGCATAGCAAGCTGTCGCTTCTGTTCTATCGGCATAACCGTGCTCTTGTTCTGTAGTCTCACTGTTGGAGCCTTGGACTAGTGTGCTGGTACATCTGCTGATGGGACCTTACCATTAATACAAATAACTTCATCTTGCCTACACCTGCTGGCTCCTCGACTTATCTGTGTGGCACCTGCCGGCCTCACAGACCTTTACAGATTGTTCATGGCAGTGGCTCACATTTGAAGAGAAACCTTGCAATTTCAGTGCTAATGATGCAATAGAAGTTGATGTACCACTAAATTTTGCTTTACATGAGTAAGCTTTTTCTTTGTGATAGTTCAATAAAGCAGCCCCCAGAGGAGCAGCTCACCATAATGCTGTCAGTCCATAGATGAGAAGCACTGGCCATTGCAGGTGGATAGGGCTGCGCTTGTTTGAGAAGCAGATCAATATGGACTGCGCTACCCCCAGCGAAGTAGGCTGACAGGGTGACTCCCACTTCATTACTAGAGGACAGAAGGAGTGGACTCCTGCCCATCCCAGAGGATGGGATTTGGAGGTTTGCTATCATCTTCAAGCTCAGGACTGTGGGAGCGCTGTTCATGTCCAAAGGACGGACTGAAGAGCACTGATCTCGGAGGCCATGTTCAGGGCTGGTCTTTGTGGTAAATGATAGGATGATAGGATGTTTGGGGCAGATATTTGTCCCAGATGATAGATGACACATTATTTAACTCTGTCAGACTGCAAGGGTTAAGGACAACTGCTCTGGATCCCACAAGCTAGAATAGTGAGGGTATCCCTCCATCCCAAAAGAAAGCCTGCGGTCTACCTAAACCCAGAGAGAGCGTTGAAGAGGCTATTGTCCCTCAGAATTGGCTGATAACAGCTGCTGTATCCCAAGTGAGACGCCAAGGAGGATTGGGCTCGATCATAAAGGAAGAGCTAAGGAGAAGGTTGGATTATTGATCTCAATGGATTGAGGAGAATGGCCTTCCTTCGAGATAAATTGTGGAGAGTTACATTCCATACCAGAGGAAGAGATGGGGAGGATTACATTGTCCTAGAGGGAGGGTTTGGAAGTATTGTGCTCTGGTGAAGGGGCTGAGAAGGAAGGCCTGATCTCTACTGCACAGGATGAGTTGCTAGGATCCTAGACAAAGGGAAGAGTAGGACCACGACCCCCCGACTCCCAGGGGAAGGACGGAGGAGCAAACCTGCTATTTTCCAAGACAAAGGGCCTCGGAGGAGCAGGACTGCTCTGAATCCCATAGGAAGGGCTGAAGAGAAGGACCGCTTTTCTTCCTAAAGGAAGGCTCAGGAGGACAGCAGCTCTCTGTCACATTGGAAGGGCTGAGGGGAGCTGCTCTCCGTCCCAGGGGAAGGGTTGAAGAGGACAGCCGCCCTTTTTCCTAGAGTAAGGGTGGAGGAGGAGTCTTGTTCTCCATCCATCAGGAGTGGCAGAGGAGGAGGACTGCTGTCCATCCCAGGAGCAGACTGATGCAGCTTTCTGTACCAAAGGAAGGCTGAGGAGCAAGACTGCTGCCCATCCAAAATGAAGGTTTTAGAGGGAGATCTGCTCGCCATCTAAAGCATAGAGCTGGGAAAGGCTGCTCTCCATTCCAGAGGAAGGCTAGAAGACTATTCTCCATCCCAGAGTACAAGTGTAGGAGGAGTTCTGTAGACAATGGAAGGGGTAGAGCTGAGAGCAAACACTTCAGAGAACTATCCTCAGCCACTATCTGAAATGCAGTAGGCAGCTGTTCACCTGGTCTCCCTATAGAAGTTCTTATCTTATGGAGGACTGCCATTAGCCCTTAAGCAAAGTCTACTTTGTTACACACATTGGAGAAATAAGAAGGACTGATTTCATCTTCTGGAAGAAGGGAATGAAAGACCGTGTCTAGAGCTGGATGGTATCAAAGGATATAACTTCATAGAAAGTAACTTGGGAAAGATCCTGCCACAAGCTAGAACATGTGTGTGACCCGCAGTGAGTCCAAAGTACTTTTCAAAAAAGGGACAAAGTTTAAAAAGCTTTTGGTGTACAAGAAAGCGCAGGCAAAAATTTGTAACGGGAATTTCAGAGGAAAATTGCAGGCGGAGAAAGTAGGAAAGCTGGGATAGAGATTCCGGATGACAATGAAACGGGCAGAAAAGAGATTCAAGAAGGTAAACTTGACACAGCACTGTAGGTTAGCCTCACAAAGTTCCCTTAGAAATTCCCACATTTTGGTGCGAAACTGGTGGAGGTGTGACATGGCAGGAACATCAGCGGAATGTAGGGCCGAAGATATGGTTGCATTTCAGAGTGCTGCTGAGGGTACATCAGAGCAGCAGAGAATGATGTGAAGAAGAAAATGTTTGAAACTTCCTAGGAGAGCAGTATTTGATGAGTTGGACTCCAGAAAAGAGTTCCATATTTACGGAGATTACAATATGGAGGTACTCTGGATTTTACTGTAAAATGATTTGAGAGAATTCCACAATACAATGCTTTGGCATGTAAACAATGGCTTTCCACCTCCGTTTCCAATGATTTGGATATGGTTGTGGGATTTGTTCTTTGTGATCTTGTTTTTTTTTTTAAAATTATATAATATTGGATTTTCGCTTTAAAAGCGAATGAGCAGAAGGAGGGGAAATACAGGTTGATGGCAAAGCAATAAAGTAATACAGACGGACATCTGGTGATTTCGTGCCAGGCATAGAAGAAAAAAATTCTTGAAAAAAAAAATATTCTTAGGCAGCCCACCATCTCTGATCAACCGTGAAGAACAGCCGGAAATCGAGAGAAAAAGGAGCCCCTGCAGCCTGAGAGCTAATGAACCTTAAACAGAGCACGGGTGGAAACATCAGCCTGTTAGTATAAGCTGCACGTCCGGCCTAGCTGCTGTTGCTGCTCAGTTACTTGGTGCCCAGGCAGTCTTTGACATTGATTTCAATAGTGAGCATAGTGCCCTTTTGTTATCGATGGCAGGGGTTTGAACTGTGGTGCTAGGACTTGTTGACGAGTTAGAAATGGTCGGGCAGCCGTGATTTCAATTCCACTTGTTGAGTAGGATCACTCAGCTCTTTTCCAGACATTCCTTTTTTATGACAATTAAACTGCCAATAAGAGGGCTGAAACCTTATCCGTCTACTGAAATGTTGTGAGGGTAAGAAGATGGCCGCCTCTATGTTCTGGAGGAGTACAAAAGTTCTCAATGTTTAATATTCAAGGGGAGGGATTTTCCACTCATTTGGTTAATCTACAGGGTTCTGGCCCGTATATGTACGTGATCCTCGTCGGTGACCGAGTCAAGCTGTTGGAAATGTATGTTCCTTATAATAGTTTGTTTCCATCCTACCGTAAGTTAAAAATACTTGGTGAGAAGCTCTACTCCCATTAATGATTAGTAGAGAAATATGTTTGCCATGGCAGAAATGCTCCGACAACCATTTTAGTGGGATTTCTCCAGAAATTCTAGGTCTAATTGGAAGCTGTGGGTATGAACATTTTCAGTGGGGAACGTCGGACCACTTTTATCTTAACTAGTTACAAGGCGGGGTTCAAAATCCCATGTACTAGAAATTGCATCACTCTGACCTTAATGTTACCTGGCCAAGACAACCATTGGTCAAAGTTCTAAAACTATTGCAGCTATATTTTATCAAAGGTGGGACTCTGTGTTATAATGGGAGTAGCAGGAGGAGAGTGATTGGGGTAGTACTCCCCCCCCCCACTCTTCCCCCTCCCCCACCAACACCCTAAAAATGTATTTTCTGAAAAGTAGTTGGGTACAGGTGCTTTCAGCCGGGTATTGTGAGAAATCAGTCGTATTTCAGCAGGAATTTTTACAAATACACAGAAAACAACGCACACTCTTTCACTATGTTTTGAAAGTCTTCAAAAATATTGGTTACTTTACAAAATATTGTTTTCTCTTAGTACTCCTACCAATCTGCATTCTTCACCCTTTCCACTGCCCGTTCGGCCCCTTTCATGCACCCTGCTTGTCGTATAATGTATGTAAACATTATATGCCAGCCTGTTTGTCGCAAAATCTGAATCGCCTCCTCCCCCAAACTTACTGACCAAGCTACGTCCCCGAGTGTGAATGGCATGGTACTGCCAAACTAATGTTTAATGCACGTATATAGAATGGAACGAGCCATGAGCTGTAAAACGCAGAAGTGAAACACTTACAGCCTAATTATGACTTTAGTGGTTTGGCACCAGGTCTGCCGCAGTGCCAAAGCCATGGTTTGGCCGCCTGCCAGATTAGGAGTTTCCTCCTGTCATGGTGTGCCCCCCTGCATGCACCCCAGGGCGCCGAGGCACAAGGGGGCCCTGTAGGGCCCCCTTTGTTTAACAGGGCCCCCTTTGTTTCCTCTCTGCCACAGTTTTCATGGAGGAGGAACCACCATGAAAACCATGGCGAAGAGGAAACTCCTAATATGCTTGGCGGAACCGCAGCAGTCCCACCAACCATTTTGATGCCTCCTGACCGCCGCAACACTGCCAGGTAACAGCGGTTCCCTGCAGCTGCGGCAGAGCAATGGCGGTCCGACCTCCCTAATCGTAATGGGGCACGACCACCACACTTCCACAAGTCTGGCCGCCCATGGACCACCAGGCTAGTAATTGAGCCCCAAGTGAGTCCCCACACACTGCACAGCCCCCTCCATGTAGACACTAGCAATGTGCATCGCTCCTTTATCCTCCCATTCGCTTTCTGTAGAATTGTTAATTGCTCCTATTCCAATGATTAGTAACTTGACTTTGTTGTTCCCGCCTAGAACCGGTCTGTAATTTACACTATGTGAGTCTATAGGGATAAAAAACCTGCCTGTTTGCCTAGTCATGCGTCAGCAACAAACCGGATTTCAGAGTGTTTGGTTGGTTTATCAGACTTATTGAGGCATTATCACTGGGCGGCCCTTTAGGCATGTGGAGTAGCTGAGTTATAGCCGCGCACTGGAGGAGCCATCTGCAGCGAGGTCTGGCTCTGCTTTCCAACCGAACATCTCTTTAGGCTATGTCGGCACGGCCCTATCGCTAGCTAATCCTGTAAAGCCTCGCTCAATGACCTGCTCTAATGATCATTGTTTTTTAACTAGGATATGACTGCCTTTCTGCACACAGAGTATGTCTGGGTGCCTTTTTAATATATCTCCAGAGGAAACATTGCCCCAGCTTTCATCGCTTTCTGTAAGACTCGACGTCCAGAGAGATCTTTGTAACACTGTAATAAGGTGATGATGACATTTATTCGGCTATTATGGGTACTGAAGATTATTTGGTTAGGAAGGCAGGGAGGGAACTGCAAATGAAGATTATGAATGTCTAGAAAATATGCAGTTGTTGACAGATGTTGCAATTATTTATCTAAGATAGTAGCTCAGCCTAAATGCACCCTTTAAGTGCTTGTGTCAAATCTAGATAGAACAGATTCTTGGCCCAACTGAATGGAGATGGAATACTGCTTACTGCTTCTGGGGCAGGGTACATAAACAAAATTGTGGGTCTAAGCTGCCAACTGTATTTGGCGGTGTACATAGGTAAGCTAGTCGCCCTTCGTCGGAAACCGGTTTGCTGTCTGCTTTGCATCTCTTACCTAGGAGAAGGTTCAGTGCTGATACATTTCAATAATGCGCAAACTCGAAGCCATTTCCCCTAAGGTTAGATTCCCTGCACAGGCTGTCACTGTTTTCGTTGGATGGATTAATAATGTCTGGATTCATATTGAATAGGTTTCCCGGTAAAGGGATTTGAGAATAAGAGGTGCGGCGCACCACCCTCACTGTGGTTACTGTGGCTTCCAGTGAGCACTGTCTAGAAGGCCCCCACTACAGGGTAAAGTATCTATATGAAATTGTTTATATTTTCAATTCTTTTAGGCTCTACCTGGCATTCTAGACCCTGCTCATATTTATTTCCCACTTGTGCAAATCATTTTGTTCCACCATCCTCATAGGCTAGCATAACCCCCTAAGATAATGAAAGCCATATTTGGAGTATATTCGACCCCTCACAGCCTTGACCACAGTGCCTCTGCACTTGCTGCACTCATCATGGCCACACCCCTGCCAACGTCATGCCTGCTTTGAAGATTTAAAACAGGAAGAAAGTGTCTGCACAAAACTATGCAAGAAGTGTCTGCACAAAACTATGCGAGATCTATTGGCTTTGGTAATGTTTTTTTTTAAATGTTGCACAGCAGCAGGAGGTGCTGTGCTACATAGCTTAAAGTAAATAAAAACAAAGCGTCACGGTACGGCCGTCGTTGATTGCGTCATATCGCTTTTTATTTACTATAAGGCGTTTAGCACAGCAGCCCGCGCTGCTGTGCAACATGTCTAAAAAACATTAACAAAGCCAAATAGCTCTGCGACCTGTTGGCATTTGAAACAATTATACTTCCAACAAGTGATTATCGGTACAACAAGCTGTGGATACTAAAGTCGAAGTGTTTCCTCTTCAAGTGCAGGCCAGTGTAACCATGGTCTGGCATCATGATGCTCTGTTGTTATAGTATGTTACTTTAGTGCATTGATTAACAATTACTTGGCCTCTTTGGTGCTCATCTGCCTTCTTGCTCTAGTTACGTTCTATCCTGTTACTGTGTCCCAATTACGTGGCCTCTCGTTGCTTCTCTGCAGCCTGATTCTATGTGCTCAAGTGCCTAGATGCAGTTTTGCAGGGCATGCGACATGAATAAGCATAAAGAACGGCCCATTTCACATTTCCAGTCCGTCCTGCGCGTGCACAGCTCCTGTCTCCCTTCCAAAGCAAGTCAGTAACAATAGATCTCGCTAGCGACAGCGCTTTCGCGCTGCGTCGCCAGGCGAGACCTAAAAACACCCCTTCACCCTCATGTAATACTGTACCTGAGAGGTACAGACACTGGTGCAACGGTAATGAGACCACCGTTCATCACAACGGGTCTGTGTTGACAGGTGCCAGATAACCACAGAGCCAACCGCTACTCAGCGCTCAGGCTGTAGGATTCGTTTGTATACAGACGATGGGCCAATCAGTAGGGCGTTTAGGTGACGGCGGGACGTTCTGCGCAAACAAGCATGTGGCTTGTCAGGCAGGTGGCTCGAGTTCTGGCGGAAGCGAATCGGTAATCTCGGAGTATGAGGAGAAACGCTGACGGATCAAGGAAGAGAGAGGAAACAAATTACTCCTGGGTGTAAATAAAATAGTTTACGCGTGATCCCCATCACTGAATTCACCTCGGGCGGGCAGGGTTCTCCGACGAGTCCACTGTTATGACGGACACTAGAAATCAGACAGGGTTTCATCCGTCAACAGGCTGGGAGGCGGTATTTGTTTTGCAGCCTCAACAATCATTCGAAACAGAAGTCTGTGCTGGTGAACATGGAGTCACTGTACCTACAGTGTTCAAATCAAAATATGAATGCACACCAGAACATGGGAGTTGATAAACAGCCGCCGCAAAGAAAGCGGAATAAGCGTTCAACATAATAGTTTTTTCCCCAGTTTAGAGCACCAAGAAAGCAAACTACTTTCTATAGTTATTGAGATTTAACTGAAGTTTCTTTTGAAGTTTCTTAATATTGGGAGCGCCTTTCGAGTAGTACTTCATACACACATGGCGTTGTCAAAGTCAATAAATCTGGTGTTGGCAGGCTGGCACAAGGGTTAGTTCTTTAATTGCACTCCTAGACCACAAAAATAAAAAGAATACATTATGCCGTCTAAACATGGTGGCCATTGCTTTGCCATACATTTTAAGCAGACAGGTATACTTAGTGCTGATCTAGGAACATTTTGTTTTTTATTTTAATGCACTGAAAATATGATACTGGTGGAAAGAAAGGGTACTTTTTTGACTTTGAATTACTATAACCTTAATACATAGGATAACTAAAAAACGATAAATGGAAAGAAAAAAAGCATTGGTGAGGTTATTGGCCCACAATCTCTGGCACTGAAGTACACTTTTTTTAGGCATATGTGCAGATTATGAGGAAAACAAAATTCTGTCACCCAGTGTAAGAAAGCCAATTTCGGAAGTGGGCTTACCATGCTGTATGCTGTGGTGCGCAAAAGTAAAATGTAAATGGCAGTTGAACTGACCATTGAGGAATGCGGGGACCCAAAGTCTTCTGATGTATATGATAATGTATGTATTTATGATTACATGAAACTGACAGCAAAATAACTATATGACTGTAGGAGTATGCACTTTTTATATTTCATCATTAACAGAACATCAAAAAGAAAAAGCCAAGAAGCCACACATAAATCATTTTCACTCAAAGTTTTAGGTTGTGGGGTGTAGAAACCTGCACAGGGGTCAATTTGTTTCTTAAAATCTCTCCAAAGTGACTCGTGCCTGTCTCCTGTCCATAACCAAGATGTAATTAATGAGAAATCATACATGGTTAACTCCACAGTTAAGTTGTCATGTTACTGTTGTAGTTTTATTGTTTTGGATATTTACATTGGTGCATAAATATTGAGGGGTACTTAAGGCTGCAGCTGGACAATCCACACCCCACCCACCCCCAACATGATCAACACTATACATTCTGCTTGGTCTTTGCCTGGCTCTCGCATTTTATTCATGGACACTTCGGTTTGCATTTATTTGCGCGCACACCACTTAACAGATCTTGGAAAAGCGAACCATCAATGGTAAAATAAAGACCAACCCAGCTCGCCTACCTTGCTCCATCACGTCTGGTACTGCCAGAGTGTGCGGGAGACAAGACAGTAGTAGGGAAAAGAGCCATTACTTTCAATGTATGTGTAAAAGAACAAGGCTGATGGAAAAGGCTGAACAAAAATATCATGAGGGGGAGTGAAGAGGAAAAAGGTAGAATCGTCCTCCTCTCAGTATCGCAATTCAACAAAGAGATTCTACTACAAAAACATATAAACGCACGTAAGTGTGTGCTTAATCTTACTTGTGGTGTTTTTAAAAAACGGTGGTGAGCCACGAGAAGGTATTCCCAGGTGTTCTAGCAGCCGGCAGCATTGTCTGTATGAAGGCGCCCCTATACCCCTCGTGACATCTCATGGAGAGGACACATTAATATACTAATGATATCATTTTCAAATGCGCAATTGGGGCGCAGAGAAGAGTACTTGTGATCAGTAGGCCTATGTACATTTATACAGCCCAGTGAGGCGTTATAGGGATCGTTTCGGTCCTGAAGAAAGCAAGCCTAGGGGATGGCTTCTGAAACATGTCGACCTTGTAGAAAGTGACCCATTATAGTACACCATCTACTTTTTTCCCCCCCTTTTTTTTACCATTCTCAGCTAGGGAAGCTAATAAAGTGTATTCTTTTCCACTAGCCAGGGAATTTTTAAACCATCACATATATTTATATTTCACGATCCCACGCACTACACATATACACTAATCACTAAAGTAAGTGCTCCCGCGTCCACGTAGGTAGTAGCACGCCCCGTCCCGTAGAGGGGCGGGAAGACCCCAATGATGAAGCATGACAATGAATCAGGTTTCAGTGTGTGAGGGGTATTTTACAACTTTTTGAACACTGTCCTTCCTACAAACACGAGAAGGTATTCCTTTTTTCTAATCACCACCGTTTTTTAAAAACACCGCAAGTAAGATTAAGCACACACTTGCGTCCGTTTATATGTTTTTGTAGTAGAATCTCTTTGTTGAATTGTGATGGAAAAGGCTGACTGGATCACAAATGTTAAGGATGAAAGATAGGACTACATAAATGGAGTTCCCAAACGTAGTCCTTTTTTAGGTTTCATCTACAGCGCGCATGTGCTCTCAGCGAAAGCTATTGTAAATTTTAAAACAACGGGCTTAGAGCCCACCCATTGCTTACCATATGTTGGCTTCCGCATCACTCATTTCCTTGCTTCTTATTAGTCACTGCCTCCTGCTTCCTACCGGCTGCTCACTTCCTCCTCCATTCTTCTGTGGCTTCTGTCCCTGCTGTGGAGCATGGACCTAGCACAGCTTCCTGTTTGCAGCCAGTGTCCTTCCTCTGGCCGCATGCTGCGTCAGGTACTTTATTTTTTTACTTTTGGCCATGCACTCTGAGTGCAAAGCACTATATAATCCTTCCACTCCCCCACTCCAGATGCTGGTCTTTCACTGACCAGACAGACCATTGTCCTTTTAATAGTCCCTTCTGCTTAGCATTGGGAAGAAGTCGCTGCTAGTTTATTTCAACTAGCCTTTTCAAAGTTTCCGAGTTGTTCTCTACTCCTTGTGGTTTCACCGATTTTAGTTAACATTGTTTGAGAACAGTTCTGGCCTTTTCCATGCGATCTGTTAGCAAAGCGCATCTTTGCCTCGTCAAGGGCAGAAAGCACTGCGTAAATGCTAATACAATGCAGTACACTTTATTCAGGGCTTTAAGTGGGATAAACAACTGGGGGGGGTCTCACAAAGGGGCGTGGCTGATGTAATTAAGGGAGTGGCTTAAACACTTAAGCTGAAAATCTGTGCTTAGCATAGTGTGCCGGCCGACTGGTATTTTGCTGCTACTGTCATTGCATCTACATGTATAATACAAAAAGTAACATTACACCTACAACAAGCCAGGACTAGTGGGGGTTTATAAATGGTTATCAGTTGAATAAGATAAAATAAGATGAATAAGCAACAACTATGACTTCATTGTATATAATATTGAAAATGCCTTTGCCCTTGTGGGAGAGATTGTGACGTAACAGCTACAGCCGCCGACTTTGGAGCTTGGGAAGCAGGTTCGAGCCCTGGCTGAGCTCAACATTCTGTGATTCGAAAAATAAATATATCCTTGTGTAATGTAATTGGTGCTGATGTCAGTGGCGGCTTCCTAAGAACCAGAAGGGGTGGGGCGGTTGAAGAGAAAAGATCACCTACCTGTGTACGACCGCCACCTCTTCTCCGTCCTCTTCTGTTCCCGACTACAGGCAGCACACAGGCTCCAAGACTCCCCTAAACCAATCATAACGCTGCTGTCATGCTGGTAATATTACTAGCATGACAGTAGCGTTGTAATGTCATGTCATGCTGGTAATAGCATTACCAGCATTACAACAGCGTCATGAATGGTCTGAGGTGGGTTGCCAGTCACAGTGCCTGGGACTGTTCTCCACCCAGCTATGCAACGCAGCCGGGTGGAGAAATGCTAAGTGTCCATGACGGTTTGGCCGTCCTAAGACGGCCGTCCAGTCATGCACACTTGTGGTGCCTACTACTCCCCCTCCCGGTTGCCTGCTGCTGTTCGTCACAATAGTACAGCCCCGCACCGCCCTGGCTCAGTACTGAAACATAAAATGATAATAACATTGTGTTATCATTTTATTTTCCCGATTTGCTCTGCTCAGATAGCAGTGGGGCAGCGATCCTCTGCCTTAACGGAGGAGCCGCCGCTAGCTAATGTAAAGCGCACCTTTGGGTCGAGTTTGCCCTTTATAAAAGTTCTGAAATGATGAGACTGAAAGAACTATAACTAGTCTCTGAAGTTACATTAAAAGCAACGAAGGATGGTACTGCTGCAGAGTTTAAAAAAAAAAAAAAAAGGAACATTCACCCTGAGGGTGAGGTAAACAATGGAGAGCCCGATAGGGACCAGTCTCGGGACCTTTTTTTTTTTTTTTTTTTTTTTTTTTAGAACTGACAGGGCTGAGCACGGTCAGGACACGGCCCACTTTTAAAGCCCTGTCTTTATTGCCACACAGCTGCGAGCAGCGGCAACTTGCTTTTCTCGCGACAACACTGTTTTCAAATACTTATTTGGTGTTGTGGAGAATCCTGCAGTTCCAGGGTCTTCCTCATCTCACAGTCGAAGCTTCACTGGCAGAAACTGCTCAACCAGATGCAAATGATTTTTATGCAGCCAATTTCGGACATCTAAAGAACTGCTAGCAATAAAGTGGACTGACTCCCAATAGTAAGAGTCAAATCTAAGTGAGAGGAAGGCAAACACTGCAACCACCATCCTCTGCAGGTTCACTGCTGGCTTTCAACTGGGTGCTCTGTACCCTGATGGAGCAGGGTAAATGACAAATTTTTAACCTCCTAATATTTTTCGTAAAATAATTAATAAACATGTTCGTTTAAGTAAATAACCAACAATGTATGTTACATGTTAAGGGTTAAGGGTATAACGCTATTTCGTGTGCAAAATTAATCGACTTGTAATTGTTTACGTGTCTAACATAACATAATATTTGCGTACTAATTAGATAATAAACGCATGATCTGTGCTTTTAAATAAAACGTGTGGTTGCAAAATAAAGCGATGGTAAGTAAGGGACAGCTTTATGTGTTGCTTTTTGCTAGGTAATACCTAATTGGAGTACGTAGAAAGACGGGAGGGAAACGAAAGGGTTTATATTTCTTTGTTTTAACAATATTTTGTTTATCTTTGAAAATAGTGCGCTTAGGCCTGACGAGCAGCAATATAAAATGGCCGCCAGTTGCTAGAGTACGCATGAGCGGGGGACCATGTGATAGAGGCTGTGGAAAAGGGATGATCACGTGCTGATGCTGAAAGGCTAAGATGGAAGTATGGTCAAGGCTGTTGTGACCTTTCTGAGCAGATGTGTGCCAAGATGATCAGCAAGAAGCGTGAGAAGTCCAACTGAATCAATAGACGGAACTGTTAAACCTAAAATGTAACAGAAAAAGATACAATTTGGACTGATCGAAACGGATGAGCAATTGCATGAACTGTGGGAAACGATGCTTGCATGGACATTCCACAAGGAACTGGTTAAGACCAGGAAGTTTGATTAAAATGTATATGGGCCTGAGTTTTGACCAATGAGAAAGAGTCACGCCATGAAGAAGAAACATTTTATGCTGTAAGCTAGAATTAGGGTATAAGAAGACCTACTCTTGGTGGGAGGGGTTAGAATGCTGGAGAGTAGATGCTGCTTTAGATGCTGTGGGAGAGGCTGCAGGAGAAGTTGCTGGAGAGCAGATACTGGAGAAGATAGATGCTGTAGATGAGAGAAGTTGCGGTTTGCTGATGCTGACGAGCTGATGCTGCTGCTGCTATTTTCCTTTTCCAGTTGAGTATAAGATGCTGCTTGAGGAGAATTTTCCAGATAGATTTTTATTTTAGAACTATTAGATTTCCCCAGATAGATAGGTTGATCTTTAAGAGTTCTTACTATGAAAACCTTATTTTTCCGTCTAATAAAAATGCATTGCAATTTCAAGTTATTCTTATATTGATGACAAATGTAATGATCTGAATAATAAGCTTAACCTCATTTCCTGCATTCAAAACTTTATATAAACTTTATTATTCTTTAAACAAATGACTCAGTGATTCTTTAGCTCAATGATTAAAATGAAATATTAAAGAGTTTATTGTGATTGAGCTGGTCTTAATCACCATCAACTGATTCCTACTAGTTGGTCCATCGACCAATGAGCGGAATACCTTAAAGCAAAGAGAAATATTATGTCATGTTAAAGAGGTATCCCGTCTCCTTCCAGCGAATCGTTTTTCTCCTAGGCTATTGACGGAGGAAATCCAGGGAACAAATGAGTAAGTGAATGTATATGCGGTGTTATGGGCCCCACCGTCATATGGATATAGTGTGTGTGTTGAAGGAGTAATTGCACCTGGATGATCGAAGTATATAGGAAAATTATTTTTATTGTTAGCTCTGTACCCCTTGAAGTATGTCTAGTCTCGGTGCAAAGAGTAACCCACCATTGGAACAGGAGGACAATGACTGGGCCTGTGCAACCTGGTGTAAAGGGGCTCTTCTGCTCAAGAGGTCACAATACGTCCTCGCAAGCCTCATGCAATATCACTTTTAAATGCGCACGCGAGCTCCAAGCGCGGCGTGCTTTACATGCACAGCATGCCTCACCCCACTTACCTGCTCTTGTGGGGACTCTGCGCTGCTCCTCGGCTGGTCTCCGTCTTCAGCCGGTCACTGCAGCAACACGCGGGGCTCCGTCTTGCTCCCAGGAGCCCCGCCTAAAATCCTGCTTTGGCCGCACTATGCGGCATTCACGAAGGCAGGGTGGGCTGCCGCCGGACTTCCTCTACTGTTTTTTTTTTTTTTTTTTTGCTTTGGCGGCCCCGTCCCAGGGCCGCACGAGCCGTGCAGCACTTCTTCAAGTACGGCGAAGTCCGCAGGCGCCACCACTGGGCACAAGCCGCAGGCCACGCCGATGTGCACGCTCACGGCGTGCCTACAACGCGCGCATGGCGCTCTTTCACTTTCCCTTGTTTTTCTTTGTATCCTCCTTCCTGTTCTCCTATTCTCTCACTCTCCCTCCCATCTTCCCCCGGTCTCTAACTTTCTCTCTTTATATCGCATGCAGTATCTCCTGCCTTGCTCTGTCTCCATCTTTCTCTCTTTGATCTCCTCTTTTCTCCTGCTGCAGTGCCGAAGCTTGTTGTGGGAGGGCAGCTGATTAGTTTGTGGTGTGGCAATCACGACGCTCGCAGCGCTGCCTGAGTGCTTCCAACGGCCGCCAGCCGTGTTCGGCTCAGCTGTTAATAATCAGTGTTACAATCAATGTGACCCCTCCCCCCCAACCAACACGAATTCAATTGCCCCCGAGGCGGAGTGTGCAGTTGCAGCCGCCAGGACTCAGGAGGCGGCGGCAAACAAACTCGCAATCGCCCGGTGGCTGGCACTGCAAGGTTGGAGTACGTTTATTGAAACTATAGTGTGCAGTGCACTTGCCGGCTTTCCTTCTGTCTCGTTCTTACTGCGGCTGCTTCTTTTTTTAAATAGCTTTGCCCTGCCTGAAACAGCAGGCAGGACATGCTCCATAACACACATAGCACTTCCTGTAGGAAATTTCCGAGGCCCGCTTTATCTTTAATTATGGCGGTGCGCCTTCCTTTTATTCTCTGTTCGCGGCGGGCTCGCAGGGTGTCGACTTTCACTTCGTCAAATGCTGTTGCTCAATGAGACACAGCACTTCCAGCACTGCGCTTTATCGTTAATTATGGCAGCCCGCCTTTCTTTTATTCTCAGTGGCGTGGCTTGAAGGGTTACTTTCACTTTGCCAAACTCGGGCCCCGTAACAGAGGCACACCAATGCAGACCGCAACTCCGTCTGCTGCTTCGGAGCGCTGTCGGAGTGCCGCGCAGCACCACTTCACAGCGCCTCATGTCGTCATTATGCACAGCGCTGGACCCGTCCTCGAGCCACTCCAACAACGCCTGTATAAATCGTACTATATAAATACAGGTACTACGGGGCCCGAGCGATCTCGACTGCCGGCCCTTTTAGCAAGATTACCGTAAAGGGCTTTAAAACAAGCCCTGCTGATTTTTTTTTTTTTTCCCCCCACTGCTTTGATATATGTGAAAATGGTATCCTGTCACAAACGTAATGTAATTTTTTTTTTTACTTCAGACAGCAGATTACTCTGGTCTTATATGTGCTTCTGGCCTCTGCTCACTCAGGCGACTGTTTGGTCACTAACAAGTAACAAGAGGTTATATGCATGAAGAGTCACTGAAAAGATTTACAACTCTCTAAACATGTTTTGAGCCTAGATAAACAGGCTTTGTTTAGGACACTCACAAGTAAGTACATGGTTAAACATGGAAGGAAAGAAAACAGAAGAAACCTGAAACGGCAAAAAAATATACCTTTTCCGTGTTTTTTTGCAGCTGCGCCCGAGGCGGCTGCTGCCTATGTGAAGAGCTGCCTTTCCTCCTGTTGCACTGAAACTTGTATTTTTAAATTCAATGATACGATTTTCTGTTCCAACCTCAGTGTGCTCAGGACATTTGAGATGAGCATCACTTTCGGAGTAGGATTGCCACATAATGTCTGGCCATTTAAAAAATCATTTAATTCTTTGATTTGTAGTTTTGTTTTAATTTAATTAGAGGAATGAATTTTGAATCAGTGAGCGTGATGTGGACAGTAGATGTGAACAGGCACTGTGGTTAATCGGGTGCCTGTGGTGGACAGGGATGGTGAGAGATCAGGGAACTGCCCTAGCCTAGTTGCCTAGCTCACTATTCCCTTCACCCACCACTGGTACTTTTATTTAGTGAATCTTTGCATTTTAGGATCTGTAGTTTCGCTTTTCACACGGAAGGTGTCTTTTTAATTTTATTTGTATATCATACGTTACCTTTAAATTGCGTTGGAGCATCTATTTTTTCTTTGATTAGGGAAGAATGGTGCAAGCCATCAACTTGGAGGCCTGAAAGTCCCATCACTCTGCTGGCTCAGAGCCCAAATTAGCTTCATATGTTAGATGTGTGATGTGGGACCACATGACAAAAAACCTACCCCATTCCTGTGAGCCTCTCTGCTTCTTGACTAACAGTTTTGTGACTGGTGCGACAGACAACGAGAGAGTTGGAGGAAAGACCGTAAGAATGTGGTGAGAATAATGGTGGGAAAGGCGATTGAGTGTCTGATTACACCGGGGCCATCAGAATTATGCAATTTTGCAGACACTGCGTTTTCTGCATTGTTATAGATTTTCTGGAGCTGGCATACAATTCATCATCTGCTGAATAACCAGCAGAATTATTATATTATAACTTAGTAAATCCTGCCGCATAATTTCATTCTCCTTAGCCGCGTAATTCCAGTATTCCTGAATAAGACTTGGTGTTCATGCACTATGCAAGAGCCATATTTACTGCTAACAGAAACTAATTTAATAATTTAAAATAGTGAAATTTGAAAACTGAACACCTGTGAAGCAGCATCCATCAGAATATGGGCAGGAATAGGTAGGGAGAGAATAGACGACTTCAGCTTAAGTTTCAAGCAACGAGTTTCCAGCTGAAATTTTCTAGTGTGATTTTGAGCAATTCACTTAGTTGGTCTGTTATGTTTAATTAATAATGTTATAGGAACAGCAATCTGAGTGAAAGCTTTGCTGTATAAGGCTTCACTGTTAGGTCCGCATAACCTGAGAGGGAGATCTGTTTTCTGTGGCCTGAGCCTCTGGTATACTGGGACTGTATGAGATTGTAATTTTTTTGTTTTGGCCACCTAATGGAAGCTCTGCAGTCCGGGCCTGTACGATCCGTGTAGAATAAGCCATAGGTATCTCGACTGTTCATTGCCAAAGCCTACAGTGTTTATCACTTAAGGTATAGCTCTGCTGTCTCACAATTTTCACACAAGCATTACAAAATATTTCGAAATTTGTAGATAAAATGGACCCTTTGCTGCGGGTCACATTTGAGTTGCTGGTCGCAGTATTGTGTGGTAAAAGGTGCTACTGAGGTGGAACCTTTGCACACGCAGTGTTAGTATATGTTAAAACGTCAAAATAGTGAAGTAGTAGTGCCACAGAATGTGACCTATAATGCTGCATAATTTGCTTTTTAGGTCGAACCTGGGCAGCGCATGCGCTGCTCTGCGAGGCATGCTGTATTCAGGTAGCGACTTGAAGCTCTGCCCACTCTCCGCCCATATTTTTCATTGGCTTGTATCATTGTCTACTGTAAACTGTGGCTGTTCATTGGTCAATAGGCTTAGGAGTCCCTCTTTAGTACCGCCTTATCTCATTTTGTAACCTCCCATGGCAACACCCCCTGTTACGTGTGTTGATACTCTGTAGGCTTTAATTACAGCCTCCGAGCACTATTTTCTCAAATAGCTTTGTTCTGCCTGCTGTTGCAGGCAGGACACGCTCTCTCCTAACGTTTTTTTTATTTTTATAGCATGGGCCCGAACGCATTTTCAAAGCGAGAGGTCTCGCATTTGCGAGAGTTTAAGCTATTGGCATTGTACATGACAATGTCTTTTATTTATCTGTTTTAAAAACAACACATAAATAAAAGGCATTGTCATTTACAATGCCAATAGCTCAAACTCTTGTAAATGCGAGACCTTTTGCATTGCAAATGCTTGTTTTAAATGGGGTAATTAGTTTAGATACCGAAACAGCGTAAATCGTGTACTTGCGTGAAGGAATACTTACCAATAGACCCGATTCGGGCGGAAGGCTTCCAATTTTTGTTGGGTGGCTCCCGCTTAAACTTGCCTCTTCTACATTATTAGGCAATGGAGAAAATACGTTCCCCCGTTTTTTCCTAAAAAAATAAAATAATCTCCCAGTTTGAAAATGTTGGCATATTTGTCTCACATACCTAAAGTTTCTTTTTCCAGATGTAGACTACCTTACCAGAGTGATGGCGTGTGTGTTTTTGTTTTTGTTTTCGCTTTAATAGCCTGCAAGAGTCTGGTGCGTGTCCTGAGAGTCCCAGTTTGGTCCCAGAGGAGGCAGTTATGCAGGGCAGTGCCTAGAGAGGGTGACATAGCAAAGAGGCCACCACTGGTAACCGTGAGCGGAAGCCATAGTCCACCTGGGCAGGTCTGGATGACAGTGTGCATGTATGGTGACCAACTGGCATGGGTGCAAATTCAGGACTGTCAAAATTCAGGTAAAAATTCAGGACAAAACTTCGGGACAAAATAAGTTTTACAGACACATCAGTGCCATTGTGAGATGTAAAGCGGCACGCATAGGATGTAGCTAATTGGGACCTGCAGTGCTGGACTAGAGTGCAGTCCTCCGAGTGGCCATCTTTCTTTGTCAGATCGCTTCAGGTATTCCATTTCTGTTCAGCTGGTGATGACTTGCATATGTGCTGGTACAGTAATAGATAAGACCCATAGCGGACAGGTCTTGTGTGAGGGTAAGAGCATTAAGCAGGAAAGGGGAGTTGTTAACCAGCCTGCATGAGCTATAATTGGCTGAACACTGATGAGCGTTATGATATTATTGCGGGTCAGAGTGGTTAGATATGAGTTGACATTACTATATAATGCCCTGGCTAGCCATATATCAGCCCTCCTTATTTTACCTGTATATTGGAAATGGTATACTACTTGGGCTGTTTCCTTTCTGTGAGTTGTAAACTGCAGATTCTCACAGATTCACAGAAGTGTGTTACAGACTAGAAACTGCATACACTGTTAAGGCATAATTTTAGGGCAGAAGGAGGCACTATCTTTTACATACAGAACATTTTCTATTGAATGGAAGCAAAATTCCAACATGCAGTTTTACTCCTAAAACTATATAGCTCACAAATACTAATGTGTGGAAATGTGGTTTCTGCAAATATGCATCATTTGAACATCACCAATTAAAGTGTCTTGATTGTTTTGATCCTATTAAAACTCTGTTTCCAGCACACTTCTGAATAACAAACAAGTGGTCCATTTGTGGTTTCTTAACTGCTGATATGTTTTGAAACAGCACAGTTCATTTGCAGATATTTAAAAGTTGTGTGTTACAAACTGAAAACTTACAGCCTTTATTTTCGCACCCCCAAGAAAATTTGGGAAAACGCAATGCATTCCACAACACATTTGTCATTATATATCAATTGTATTAACTTCTAAAGCATAGTAAATGATGACTTTACTGTGCACCAGGATACGACAATTTTTGATGGGGCTCTTCAATGACTCCCTCACTATCACCAACAGTGTCTCTCTCACATGTATTTCATTTGTTTTATAGCGCCTCTCATACGAGTGTAGGGTGCCAGAGCACTTTACATCTCACACGCACATACTGAGACCAGGTATCCTATGTGTATAAATCAGTTTATAGAAAGTGTTACATAAAGCAACGGGGACTACAAGGTGTAGGATGCATGTCACCAATACTGGTAGGCATTTTGTAAGAGTGCTTGGTTTGAAGAAGCGCAAACTCAGGATTCAGAACATAACACAGTAGTTAGAGTTGACTTTAATGATGAGAATGTATTACTACCCAAACAAACCTTTTTTAGCAACATCAGGATAATGAAAAACTGGGAAGAAAACATGACTTTATAACCAGTACCATGCAGCTTGCATGCACCTCTTTGATGGCAGTTCATAGCTCACTGGGCTAGATTACGTATGTAACTTATGAACTGCACAGTAACAAAAGTATCGCAGTGACAAAAAAAAGCAGTAACCCACTGAGCTCTACACATAAAATACTGTTCTTTGATGTGCATAGTACACATTCTTTGCAGCAGACATATTAACCCTATGTGCTTCAAAACTGCCACTAAACAAAACTCCCATCTCTTTCCTGCAGGTACATTAGTTACCAGAGTTATCATGACACTTTTATTGTTGCCTGAAAACTGCTGGATATGCAAAGAACTTTGCAGTGCCAGCCCCCAGTAACAACACCACCTCCCCCCCACACCCCCCAAACCCTTCAGCCTTCCAGGGAAACGCCAGATGCCGGATACGGCCAGTCCGGCCTTGCTACCACCCTCCAATGGTGCCCCTCATCTTCACATAGACCCTCTCATGTGTATTTAATTTCTTTTATAGTGCTACTCATACGAAGTATGTACGGCAGGGTGTCAGAGTGTGTTACATCACACACATATTATATAGACAATGACTCATAAATGTGAAAGTCAGTGTATAAGAAATGTCACTTAAGACCATGAGGACTACAAGGTGTAAGAGTCAGATATCCTCCATACTGGTAGGCAGTGGTGTGGTGTGGGCGGGGCCACAGGGCGGTTGCCCCAGGCGCACTATGCTTAGGGGTGCAAAATTTTAAAAGAAAAAAAAATTGTGGTGAAAGGGGCTTGAGTCACGTCGATGCTGATGTCTGCAAGTGCAGGTTATGTTGTCTTGCCTGCCTTTCCCTGCAGAAGGGCTGCACTGAGCCGTACCCTCGCGCATCTCTCATGGCCTCGGGGCAGGTGGAGGGCCGTCTGCGCTGCTTCCCGGTGGCATGGGAGCAGCGCCACCTAGCGGCACAACAGCATAACGTCTCTTGTGGTACCACTGCGCCGTACAAGGAATTAGTTTCTGCTTTTTGGCAGGCAGAAGGAGCATTTCAAGCCAGAGTTCTGTGATATCTGCCTGATGTCATGTGTCGGTTTGGGATGGCGGGAATGAGTCAACCGGGGGTGTGGCATCCATTCATTCTTTCACCATTCATTCTACCCTTCCATCTGTGTACCCATCCATATCCAAACCTATTCAACCATTTCCAAACCTATCCATCATCTATCCTTCCATCCATCATATCATGCATCCATCCACCCTTTCACTCATCCATCAATCATCATCCATCCTTTAACCCATCCATCCTTTCACTCATCCATCCACACTTCCACCCATCCAACCAACCATTTACCCTTTCACCCATCCATCCTTTCACTTACTCATCCATTCACCTAGTCACTCATGTCTATTCGTCCATCCATTCACCATTTCACTCATCCATCCTCCTTTCTCCCAGCTCTTCACCCTCCCTTTCACTCATCTATGCATTCTTCCGCTCAACCATCCTTACATCCTTCTTTTCACTCATCCATACACCCATGCGCCCATCCATCCTGTCAATCATCCATCCATACTGTCACTCATCCATCTATCCTCCCTTTCTCTCTCCCATCCCCTTTCACTTAGCTATCTCTTCACCCACCCATCCACTCATGAATCCATCCATTGACCCTTTCACTCATCCATCCTTTCACTCATCCATCCTTCCACTCATCCATCCATTCTTTTGCCCATCTACCCTCCCTTACACTTACTCATCCATCCTTACATCCACCCTTTCACTCACCCGTCTATCCATTCACTCACCCCTCATCCACCCTTTCACTCACCCATCCACCCTTTCACTCACCCATCCACCCTTTCACTCACCCATCCACCCTTTCACTCACCCATCCACCCTTTCACTCACCCATCCACCCTTTCACTCACCCATCCACCCTTTCACTCACCCATCCACCCTTTCACTCATCCATCCACCCTTTCACTCATCCATCCACCCTTTCACTCATCCATCCACCCTTTCACTCATCCATCCACCCTTTCACTCATCCATCCACCCTTTCACTCATCCATCCAGCCATTCACCCATTCCTTCACTTTCAAATTATGAGCTGAGCCTTTGTCGGCAGAGTTGCAGACGGAAGAGGCCCATCAAGAACTTCACCCCTGCTGTAGTTTGTACAGCAAGGGGTGGGTGGGGGAGGGTTCACTATGCCCCTGCACATGGGCAATATGAAAACTTGGAAGTAATGAGTCATACATAATGCACAGTGTCAGGACGTGAGGCGATTGTGACATGGTGTTGTTTCCAGGGCTTTAAGTGGGTTGAAAAAACTTGGTCTCTCCAAATGGTGTGTCCGATGTAATTAAAGGTGTGGCTTAAAAGACATAAGATAAAAATCTGGGCTTAGCATAGTGTGCTGCCCGACTGGTATTCTGCTACTTCTGTTATTGCATCCAGATCTATAATACATTACACTTGCAACAAGCCAGGACTGTTGGCTTTGTCAATGGTTGTTAGTTGCATAAAATAAAAAAGCAGCAAGTATGGCTTCATTGAATAAAATATTGAAAATGCTTCAGTTCCAAAATGATGAGACTGTGAAAGAACTATAACCCCTTTTTACCTTCTTTCGCTGGCTTCTTTTCATGAACTGGATTTTGTACTTTTCTTCCATCTGGTGAGGTGCAACATTTTTCTTTATGTACTGTTAAAACAGAATGCCCTGTCCTAGACTGAAGCTGGAGGAGGCCCAACAACATGCTTTAACAGCCCACACAGGCCCATTGTCATTCTGTGTGTAACAATCAGCTGGGAGACAGAATGACAATGGGCGGGGTGCGGCTGCTCTTGTGCTTAGAGAATTAGTGTGAGGCGGCCCCATCAGGGAGATGAGGCTTCTTGCAGGGGAACAGCGCTGCTCCCTTCAAACTCACGGACAAACGGCATCTGTAAAAGGGATCATCACGGGCAATGGACGTGAGATCCAAATCACGGACGGTTTGTGAAATTTACGGACGGTTGGTCACCCTATGTGCATGTTATTGACGTGTAAATGGGGTTACCCCAGTATGCCAGGTCCAAGTAATGGTGTGCATACAAGAGTGTATGTAATGGACCGGTAGCTGGGGGTACCAGAGTATGGCTGGGCTGAGTGATGCCGTGCATAATGGACCGGTATATGGGGGTACCAGAGTATGGCTGGGATGAGTGGATGGCAAGCATAATGGTCCGCTAGATGGGGTACGAGAGTATGGTGGGCTGAGTGATGGTGTGAATGTGAAGGATTTGTAGATGGGATGCCCCAGTCTACCGTGGCTGGTCTGAGTAGTACTGTCCTTTGGGAGTGTACAGAGTGGACTGGTAGATGGCGAGCCAGAGCCTGCCTGGGCTGGGCAGAGTGATGGTGTGCCGGGGGAGTGAATGTGATTAATGTGTAGGGTGGACTGGAGTGCATGCCATGCTTGGGTAGAAGGGGGGGCCATTGTCTTCGTGGTCTGGCCCAAGTGGCAGTGCATGTGATGGACAGGTAGATAGTGAGGAGGTGCCCAAATCTGCCGGGTCAAAGAGTGCTGTGGACTGAAGATTCTACCCTCCTATGAAGTTTGCTGTAACAGTCCGCAGGGTGGGTTCCCCTGGGGCACCTCTGCTTGGAGTCCTTATACCCATGCACATCAATTCACCAAAATGCCAGGGGTAGTGGAAATGACATCACAGGTCACATGACCCCGATTACATCACCGGAAGTGAACTTGTATTACCTTAGACCTCCACAGCATCACAGGAAGTGACATCTCCAACCTTTAACCATGGTGACATAACAGAAAATTATGGCACATGTTCTTTCTCTCTGCAGTGATTATTTTATTGTGCGGGGATCAGCACACTCTTCCTTATAAACATTAATGGGGGCGTCCAGTGACTAGTGTCACGCCTGATCTCAAAACCACCACAGATGTCATTAAACAAAGCAACATTGTAGAATGCGTATAGTTGATCAACGTTTTTTCTTTCAACTGAATTCCCTTTTTCGGTAAATGTTGGACTTGGCCCTTTTTGGCAGGTTCACCCCTAAACTTTTTGCCTTGTCTGTAACCTGGTGTTGGTGATTTTAGGCCTCTGAGCACTTTCGCACTGTGGTCCAGTGGAAAGTGCGTGCGCTCTCTGTGTACTTGTGGTGAGATTGGCCTGCCCTCCCATAGGAATGCATGAGGGATAAGTGTCTCCATGGTAATTCCTGGTATGAGAGGAGCAGTGTGGTCAAGTCTGGTGTGTATGAATTTGTGAGAATAAATGCTGCGCAATGGTGTGCGCAGATTTATTGTGACTGGTGTAGAAATGCCACTTTTAGAAGTTGGCATTTATGTGTGCTCTGTGTCTGCCTGCCTGATGTGAATTGCATGTCTGACTTGTGAGTGACAGGGGCTGGGAGGTGTGTGTGGCTCCAGGAGGGGCAGGGTGAGTCAGCGCAGGGCTGAATAGAGAGATCTGCATGCAGATGGGAGGGAGGAGTTGCACCTGGGACCTGAATAGGACTGTGCCTTCCCTCCACAATGCTGGCTCCGCCCCCTGTGGTGCATCTAATCACTGAGCCCCCACCTGACAAAGGAGAGAGGAGCTGAGCAAAACAAAGTGCTCCAAAGCTCCCCCAAACCAGTTGCGTCTGGTTTTTCCCCAGCCCTGTGCTGTGCCACAAAGGGAAGATAGGGTATAAAAATAGGGGCTGTGACCCCCGAAAGAAGTTCAGTTCTTGTTCTGGTGCTGTTCCTGACGTGCTGGGGGCTTGCTGCTGCTGGGGCCCAGGAGGAACCGCCATGGGGGCTTGTCTCCCTGCTGGAGGGCCCTGTGTGCTGGCCTCCCTGGGCCCAGCTGTGCCCCTGGCCCATGGATGGCTCTAGCGACTAGAGGAGCGCTTTACTTGTATTGTTGGAGAAGCGCTGTGCCTTATTCACCTACTGCGGGGAACGTGCCTGTCCTGCAGCGCTGGGCTGCGTGCAGAAAGGGAATCCCCAGCGTAGGGATTCCCCCCCGCATTTGCTTGGATTTACAGCGGGTGCCCACCCCGCATTTGGCCAAACCGAGCGGGAGCCTACCCCGCTTCATGCATAATTTCCAGAGCGGGTGCCCACCCCGCATTTGCGTGCTCTGGATAGGCGGGAGCCTACCCCGCATTGTGGTGCCGAAGGAGCGGGTGCCCACCCCGCGTTTTATGCATATTTTATTAAGCGGGAGCCCACCCCGCGTTTTGTGCTTTGAAGCGGGTGCCCACCCCGCAATTGTCTTTATTTCGAACGGGAGCCTACCCCGTATTGCCGCCGAGACCTCAAGGGAATCACCGCCGCGGCCCGGGAGAAAGACAGAAGCCCCCGCCGAGAGCACCTAAAGCGGATGTCAGGCGTGACGCCTGGAGGTGGGCGGGGCCTTGCGTGCAAAAGCGGAAGGAGGCGCAGAGAGAGGAAGTCGGCGCCTGCCCGAGCAGGGCTCCTGTGTGCCGGTGGGAGCCCTGCGTGTTGCTCAGGAAGTCTTCAGGAGTCCCGACGTGGCGCCTCAAGAGGATCCTGTGGCCGCAGATGAGACCGGCGCTGGAGAAGGAGACGGAGCCTGCAGAGTTGTCCCCGGTGAGTGGGGCTTCATTTTTACACAGCGTGGGTGCCGAGATTGGCACCAGAAGGGCCCCGGGGATTGGGGCTCCCTCGAGGCACATTGTCGGTGCCTGGGGGCCGCATTGGTGCTCCCTGGGGCACCGTAGTCTTCGTTTGCTGTTCACAGCTGCGCCGCCGTAGCGGTCAGCTGCAACGTTTGGGGGCAATTGTGGTAGAAGTCCCGGAGTGGGGCTCCCCAGAAGGCAGTGGTGCCAGTGCTAATGTCTCTTTTGGGCACTATTGTTTCTGAGTCCCAGTGGGGGCTCAGAAGGCACAGTGGTGCCAAGCCTAATTCCCCAGCTGCACCGCGAGAGAGAGCGGGCAGCTGCAACGTTGTTGGGAATTCCTTTGGAGGGGAGAGAAAGGGGTGAGGTGCACCCCAGCCCCCCAGTGCATTGCGCAGTACCTTCGCTGCATTGGCAGCCAGAGGGCCCGTGGAAGGTCCTGGAAGAGCCCTGACTTTGCTGGACATAGGGCATTGGAGCCCTAGCAAAAGACCAGTTGGCCTGGGGTCAGTTTCTAAGGTGGGCCCTACAGTGATATGATGCCTATTGCGTAATGTGGCTATATTGGTGATTTATTGCCCCATGTCATTTATGTGATGCCTAGGACAAATGTGATTCCTGCGCCCTTCCTGAACTCTGCATTGGCAGCCCTGACATTGGGCATTTGAGCCCCTGTGGAAGGCCAGTTGGCCTGGGGGCAGGTTGGGGACATGGGTAGAGCGCCAGGCTCTACAGGATGGCGTAATGTATTTATGCCTACTCTGAATGTTGCCAAGAATGATTTAGGCCCATGGTGTAATGTGTTTATGCTAATGAGGTTTGGGCCTAATGTGGTTATGCCTAATGTCATGTTATGATGTCTTGAGGTAGTGCCTATTTGCGTAATGTGTTTATGCTTATGAGGTTATTGCATAAGGTGTTTATGCAGGTGAGGCCCTTTGCGTAATGTGTTTATGCTAATGAGGTTTGGGCCTAATGTAGGTTTATGTCTAATGCTAATAGGATAATGCTTAGGTCATTATGGTACCAGTAGTTACTGGTTGTGTTTTATATTTGCATTTACTTACCTGATCTGATGGTTCTGACCGTGGCCCGATTGGCCTGGTCCTGTATATAATTCCCCTGTGAATATTGCCCGTGCCAGTTGGCCCAGTGTAAATATGTGATTACGTTTCTAATGTGTTTTATGATAATACAAAGGCTATTTTTTATATAACCTTGTGTGGAGTTCCTTTTGTAGTGTGCCTAGTGTGTTGCTGCTGTGTGTGTGTGTGTGTGTTGCGCAAACGCTTTACACATTGCCTCCGGGATAGGCCTGACTGCTCGTGCCAAGCTACCAAGGGGGTGAGCAGGGGTTATCTTTGGCGTGTAACTCCCTCGCCCTGACTAGAGTGGTGGTTTCTGCCTGGCTTTGGCGCAAGCCTTAGCCAACCAGAAATCCCATTTCTAACAGTAAAGCACAGAAATACTAATTGCAAAATCTTCCAAATAAATATGACTACAATTTTTTTTTTTTTCATGGAAAAATACTGGTATCGGCAACGAAGGTCTGTGGCTCGGTCGTTAATACCCAAATACACTGTAGGGACTGTGCTGTCGGCTTTCACCTAGACGTTTGAAAAATTAAAAGTTAAAATGCCTTAGTGCAGCCTCTAACCGGATTGCTGAAGATCCTATTACCTCTGTCAATTTCTCCATTTACATTGTAGAAGTTTATCTTTTTCTTTTTATGAAAGTATCTCACACGTGGAAATTTCAAATTAGAAAATTAAATGGACCTGCTACACAAAAGTGAAACACTAAGAGAGGGAAAACAATGGAAAGAAAACAAGGCCCATATGGAGCCCTCTTTAATCTGTGTTCCTGATGAGATCTGTGCCTGGGGTCGCATCTAAATGAAGTCCATGTATGCGTCCGCCTGCCCCACACCCTCTCAGGCTGGCAGGCTCAAGTCATTCGAAGGTACGACAGGACTTAGCTCAGCTCTTGGTGATTGGTTCTCAGGGGAGTGCCTGCCTACCTCTTAACACCTTAGGTGGTGCGCAGTGGTCAAGGATTATCATGTCTCCCGCGGGCGGAGGAGTCTGGATGGAGGACATAGCAAGCATAAAGTCTGATCCACCACGATTGGGTTTCCTACGCTTTGAGCAGAGAATGCTATTTGTGACCCCTCCCTACCATTGCCCAGGAGGGGGTACTGGCCCCTGAGCATTACCAGGAGGCTAGACTTTGCACCACTGATCCTTTGCGGTAGGTACCACCCCCTGACGTGAGCGAAGGAGGGACGTCGCACCTGGAACCCCACAGGTGTGGTATAGTTTAGCTGCATCTGTGTCCATATAGGATAACACTTTAAGATGATGGCAGCGTACTTTGGTGACTAGCTCATGTCAGCCTGACTGAAGCACAGACACCTCGCCCCACTAACAATGGCCTGTATGGAGAGGGGCGTGTGTGCTTGATCCTCTAATATGGCTGACAGCAAGACGATTGATGGAATTCTTGAATTAATCTCTGCTATTGGCGCTCGCTTTGAAATGTCTATCCATGGAACGAATTAAGGGTTTCATAGGCCATGTTTGGAGAATATATACGGGATGACCCCACCCCTCCAAATGACTCCTAGTGGTTACCGACTTGAAGCCTTTTTGTTTGTAAAGCAGTAGTGGTAGCAGGTAAAGATCATACTAAGAATGCACATTTCACTGCATATTGGCCGGACTTTGTGGTTCCACAGCACAAGTAATGACCACATATCTTTCAGGTTGTGAGACCTAGGGGTTGCACATGCACCTCTCAAAGGACCATGCAGTATGCTTACACAGCACAGGTACGGACCATGTCTTTCAGATTGAGACCTAGGGGTTGCACATACACTTTACTTTACACAATCCACGCGCACGCTTACACAGAACAGGTACTGAATATGTCTTTCAGCTAGTGAGACCTAGGAGTTAAACATGCAGAGCACACTGGCCACACTGTATTCCATAGAACAGGTCATAACCACGTCTTTCACCTCATAAGACGTAGGAGTTGCAGTGCTTGATTTGTGCCAGTGTTTGCCATCAGCACTTAATTCTTAACACCCGCCCTTTTTCACGGTAGTCCACCACATGGTGGCACTGCGTACCTATTTTCAGCAGAACATATCGTTTTAGCAATTCAGTATACATTAAAAATAATAATAGCAGCGCCTTCATGCCATTGGTGCAGGCATTTTGCAGCACTGACAGAGGAAGTGGGTGAGGCAAGCTGCAGTCGCATCCTAAGCGATACATTGGGCTCTGGCACTTTTTTTTTTTTTTTTAACTAAGCACTGTTGCACATGCACTGAACACAGGCCACGCACTAGCATCCAAAGCTCTGTTACTCACCCCATGACTTCCAACTCCGAGACCCTAGCCACACTGAGACTTCACAGTCAAGGAACTGGGAAGCCTCTTTAAGTGACTAGGTTGCACCTTGCTGCTTATAGAGAGCCTGACAAAATCTGTTTTTCTTTACCCAGTATTCATGGGGTGAGTTTTTCTATTTCTTTTTTAGTTTTTCTTTTTTTTAGGAACTACCGCTGCTTTCAAAATGCGTCTATGAAATACCTACTATAAGTAGTGCTTGCTCTTTTCGGTTTCAGTCTTGCATAATGTACGATACAATGTTTTTATAGAGCCAAGCGTGCACTTAGTTTGAGCAGCCCTCTGCAAAGTGCGCCGTTCCTTTCATGTGCTTCTAAGGCCACTCGATGACTTTCTTTAGAAGTTTTGTAATCTGGCAGAGTCACTGTTTAGGCATTCCTTAAATTGAGCATGAATCGGTTGTCAGTTCTTCATGTGTAGGGAGGGGCATGCAAAGTGGTGTAGTTTTTCCTTGTGACTTATGCGTAATTCTCCCATAAAACCTCCGGACCACACACATTACACGTAGTTCTGTGCAAGGGGTACTTCCACGTCAGAATCTGGACTTTCAAGAGCATCGGTCTGTTAATTGTGTTGATTAACTGACACACTAAGCAAAGTACGTACTTGCAGACAAAATGCTTGTGAGCTACCGGGTGCAACATGGCTTCAGAAAACTTGTGAGAAAAAGCTCAGCAAGTCATCCACTTGCATATCAAATTCTGCCAAGGTACCTACCGGTGCAGCATGGTTCCAGAGGGCTGTCAAGAAAAAAGGCGTGGCAAGGGATGCATTCACAGACACAACGCAATGTGTGCAAGTTACCGGCATCAACAAACTGCAGGTCGGTCAGAATTCAGGCGTCTCGTTACTGGCATAATAAAAGCTTCAGCGCCCTACTCCTATGCAGTGCGCTGCCAAGGATGTGTTTTAGTTGAGGCCAAACCTATTTTTTTAAAACACTAATCGTATTTTTTGGAGGAATACGTATACATTTTAAAGAGAAATATCACATTTTCCCCACGCGAGTACAGAATTCAAATTTGAGCTTGGGACTTAATAATACACGCAGACATATTCCGTCCTTAATTTTTCAGTCATTCCTTTCTCACTTTTTTGTTACTCTGAGCCATACACTACACCACCTAATAGGAAGGCACATTTATTCCTGATTCCCATTCTGTTTTCTTTACCTGGGAACTGACTAAAATCACACGATGCTAAGCTAAACTGAGGCAAAGCAGTAAATGCATTGGTGCACGATTCTATACTTGATTAATGAGTAGACATTTTTGTTTCCTCATCAGTAGGGCACGGTCTGTTGAACACCATGGTTACAACTGTGAGATGCAAACGGTTTATCTTGCAGTCTGCAGCCATCCTCTTAAGTCAATTATTCGAGTGCAAAGTGCGAATGCTCACTCTGAGGCCAAACGGTCACTGTCATTTAACCTCCTACCATATTAAAACTCTTCGACAAGTTAGACGTGTTTTATCTCTGCAGGCCAACCTGCATCAGTAGAAGACCATAGTTTATCGCCGCCGCCGGCAGTGCTTGAAATGGAAAAATAGAAGTGCAGGTACCAGAGTACCTGCTTGTTTCTGAGAAGTGCCGGTACTCTCCAATGAAAAGTATAGCATTTCTTTTGAGAAGTGCCGGTACTCTCCCTCTCAAAATAAAAAAGTGCCGGTACTCCGTACCGGACAGTACCGGCCCATTTAAAGCACTATTTATCGGGATAATGCCACTTTTGTGCAAATGCTATCAGAAACCGGAAGCAATGAGTCCATTTTTAGAAAGAGTTCACAATTTCGAAGGTCTCCAGAACTGGGAAATCCTCTAGATATGTGTCATGCTTTGGGCCTTCAGGCTGACCGCCGCAGAATATTTCTTTGCTTTTTCCAAAAGGTTCCACACAGACAACTTTTTTTTTGTTGTTTTTTTTGTTTTCCTTTACCAAACTGCCCCGTCAATAACGTGTATCAGAGGTTACCTACCAACTGCATGTTCAAAATTGCACTTTGTACAAAATTCCCTGGTAAAATGGTGAAAGCCATTTTCCAGGGTACATTAAGTAGGAGTAAGATAGGAAGTTTAATATGATACCTTGAACTTTTCTGGGGCTATTACTAGATCAAATTCAAAACTCCTCTAAAGCAATTCATGCAGTGCCCCCTAACCTCCGAATGGGACGCCTTTGGGCTACAGCTCCTGGAGCACAGCTCAATACGAGGTTTACAACGAAAAGGCTTATCCAAGCACCCAGTGACAGGTTAGCCTGTTCAGTATAATTTACAGGTCAAATTGACAAGTGCCTTTCACGAGTAAGTGTGACTTAATCCTGGAATAAGTGGACAATAAGCTACACATCTTCAGAAGATGGTTGTGAATCAAGATGATGACAAATGCGCACTTCAGATTGAAATGGCACCTCTTAAAATTTACGCCCAGAGGGCCACTACTCCTTAAAACGTATTTCTTTTTAATCAAACCGTGCACAATACTATGTTTACTCCTTGGTTGCCCAAGGTATAATATTGTGTTAGAAAATGGGTAGCTCCTATGAGAAGTAAGCATCTAAGTGACGGTGTTCTCCTGGACATATTGCAGAGGGTAATGCGTCCCTTTTTTAAAATTTATTTTTTTACCTTTTTTGTGTTGGAGAGTGTACACATTGAGTGTCTTTAGAGACAATTTTATGCTGAAGGGAAAACATCAGCATCAACATTATTTTAATCTACCAGTAGGTGCCACCAGTGTGTTCCCAGAAGCAGGCCTTATAACGTTCGTAAATGAGGCTTTTAACTAAAACAACTTGACAGCAAGTCCTTCCGTAATTATGTAGCTGTATAGAAACAATGGTCCCTCATAACATGAATTTGCTGTTGCGTTTAACACAAAGTTACAATGACATCTATGTTCTTATATCCCAATGGATGTTTATACTTCGATACAAGAATTGCACAAAAACATAAAAAGTGGGACAAATTACAACAAACTAAACAGGTTGCCAAACTTCGGACATGTTTGGACAATTTGGACATGTTGGCCAGAATACAAGTAAGCCTTGTGAGTCAAGGAACATACACATTAGCACCATAGCACTTTGTAATAGCAAAATTCTCAATTGTGTCGAGGTGCTGGAGTTCACGATGTTTCCATCCCTTAACTAGGTAAGGGGATCATCATCAGGACATTATAATTGATACCTGAGAACAATGTCTGTTGATAGGATCCATAATGTAGGTCCAGGTGAGCCTCCCAAGTCAGTAGCGGACTGATAATGGTTGGTAAGGTCCAAATCTTGTGTGTGTTGCTTAAAGGCCGCGATAGAGTGGAGGCTGGGCGTCCGAGTCGGCCCAGGGGGGATTCCGGGGTCCAGGGGAATTGCAGGAATCTTGTACGCAATGCTTTGGTAGGTCCTAATGGAGTAGAGTGGACGCCGGGCATCGGGGTCAGCCCGGGCAAGGCTTCAGAATCTGGGGGATAAGCAGGAATCAAAAGCAGATCGAAGACCTCTTCACGGTACACTGACCGCAGGTTCGCCATGGTTTTTCTAATACGCCCGATCTGCTTATGATTCCTGCTTATCCCCTGGATCCTGAAGCCCCGCCCGGGCCGACCCTGCTGCCCAGTGTCCACTCTACTCCATCACGACCTACCCAAGCAATTGCGTACAAGATTCCTGCAATTCCCCCCGGGCCCCAGAATCCCCCCCCCCGGGCCAAACTGGTCGCCCGCCTCTCCGCTATCGCAACCTTGAAGCAACACGCACATTATCAGTCCGCTGCTGTCGTGGGAGGCCCAAGACTCACCTGGACCTACATTGTGGATCCGCAGACATTGATCTCGGGCATCAATTATAATGTCCTGATGATGATCTCATTACCTAGTCAAGGGATCGAAACGTCGTAGACTCCAGCACCTTGACACAATTGAGAATTTTGTTATTACAAAGTGCTATGGTGCTAATGTGTATGTTCCTTGGCTCACAATGCTTACTTGTATTCTGGCCAACAAGTCCACTTCCGGAGTTTGTCAACCTGTTTAGTTTATTTGTCCCAATTTTTATGTTTTGGTGCAATTCTTGTATTGAAGTATAAACATCCGTTTGGATATATAAGAACATAGATTTCATTGTATCTCTGTGTTAAACGCAAAAGCAAATTCATGTTGTGAGGGACCCAGTGTTCATATACAGATACTCATACCCAAGGTCCCTTCCAGACCGCTTTGGTGCCCTTGTCTCTTCAAAATCTATATCCCCAATTATGTAGGGCACTACCTGTATACTAGTTGCTTTAATCTCTTATGTGTAGCATGGTAGTGACATTTTAATGGCCAAATTCCTTTTAAGTGGTGTCCAACATAGTGCATGTCATTAAAATCCAGCATAGATCCTGCATTCGTGGGCTGACTGTATACATGAATTCCAATTAGATTCAGTGTACGAAAACGAATCATAAGTGAATATCTTCAAAATCTGGCATGGATCTGGCGCTACTCTTGGGACTTCGTTGGGCAGCTCTGCTTAAAGCGATCAGTTTCCAATTTTTAAATGATTATATGGCCGGTTTGTTCCTTTGTTTGGTGAGCCTGTTTCGTTATCCCTCACCCAATATTATCGCCTCACAACCCATCACACATATTAGGAGGTTATTGCTGCTTGCTTTGTCGTCCCACCCAGCCCCCCTTTTTCCTTTAATGGTCTCGGTAATTGTCCTCCTCGAGGGCCAAGCCATCAGCTGCAGTTCTCCTTTGCCAGGTTGAGAACGACCTGCAGATAAATGTCTTAAAAACAACTAGTCAATTATTTGTATTGCTGGTTTATATTACCTTCTATGTATGATAAATCAATGACCAATTATATTAATTCAATAGTATTATGTGCTTGAATTCCTAGAAAGAGCGCAAAAAGCTTGACCGTAACCAAATTATCTTGAAGTGGTCTTTGAACTGATGTACAATAAACACACAGATTGTGCAGCCTAGCAGAGTACACAGCACTTAACATGCTATGCCTCTGGTCTTTTACTAGAGTGGGCAGTAGAGATCAGGGAGATGGTCTTGTCCTCCTCTGCGCATCTTATTGTATTTTCTAGCTGCCACGTGTCCTTTTCCACGAAAAGGCTTTGTGTGCTTAACGCTCGTGATGGATATTGCCTTGTTGCTCAGATTTCTGAGAAAGGATGGAGCGTTAATTGTGTCATTATGCTTCCTCTGCTATTACTTTCCGCAGGGTATCCATTGTCCAGCTAAGCACCTGTCATCTGTTTGATATGAGCATGAGAGGACCCCAGAAGACCTACTGAGCAATGCCCAATATTTCACTGCACGTGTCCCAGCTGCCAGCGTGTGGGAGTATTGATGAGGTGGCAAAGATATCGAGCTGCCTCAGCTCTTCATCACCCTGACTACACAATATCCTGGGCTTTTGTCGCTTAGTATGGATCACGCAACACTCCATGTCCATCCCATCTATCCTTCAGCGACCCCTTCGAGCTTGCGGAGTTCGCTGTACGGTCTGAGAGCAGGCTTGGAGTTCTAAGAGTGGAGGAATCGATGGGACCAGTCCAGGCCCCAGCGATAGACCAAAATGGTTATATGGTTAATTTGTCATTTAAGACCAAGTTCCACTATCATTTCCCAGACAATAGCTAGTATTAGGTGTGGAGCTCACCTCTAAGAGCTTGTGTGAATGACTTTTGGTTTTAAATTGTTTATTGCGAATTAAAGGTCAGTTATATCAATGCAAAATAACTATAACAGCAGCAGCTTATTCTATAAGACACTGTTTGAATTTCCATGCATGAAAAGCATATCGCTTACCCCTTGTTTTGCATAAATATCACACACATCCCAAAATCTGACCAGTCTTTCAAAAAATACTCTTGTGTATTTGATTTGTGGGCGGAGGCAGTTTGTGAACAGTACTTTGGGAAATTAGTCTCTCAACCACTAGACACAGCACGAGGCCAACGCACACCCAACAATGTCTTTATCCATAACGTAGGCACAGCATCAGAAACTAACAAAAACACTCTCTGACCTCACTCTCACCCCAACAGTATGGGCAGCAGCAGTAACATCTCCCTTGGCACACAATTGATGGGCAGCACTGGCAGGAGCAGTTCAAGAGTGCCCCATACAGAACAGGTGGATCAGTGTAATGGCAGTTCATGATTTCATCACATGCACAGAATAGTCACAACCACAACAAAGCGAGCAGCGGCCCAAGCTTCCCTCGTACACATTTGGACAGCGCACACAAGAGCAGTACAGGCTTCTGTCTCAGACATGCAGCAGGTACAGCACAGGTATCCACGGTTCAAGCTTCCTTCGCTCTGAATAGTTACTGCAAGAACAGCAGCAGGGTAGAACTTTGTCACATAGAACTGGTACAGAACAGGTAGCATCTTGCTCCTAGTCCCTGTACACCCATTTTTATGTCCTCCCATTGGAGGAGACCAAGCATGGGCTTCATGGGCCTCCAGTCCAGAGGTAATTGCACAGGTCAGCCTTGAAGAATTAGCATACCAATATTCAAAAACTTTGAGTTTAGGGGCATCAGCTGTGACAGCTTGGTGTTCCTCCAAGAATGTTCAATTTGGTGCCACCCTAAAAGGCCACATCTTTCTGTGATTTGTTAAGGACTTACAACCTTTTGCGCCATCACCAGTCCACAATGCAAATGAAGAATATGGATATATTCAAGTCCATTGTGGGTTGATGATGGTCCATATTCATGGGGTCAGGGCTTCACTGTCCTGAAGAGCTGAGGAAGATCCGGGCTTATACACTGTAGTACTGGGGTGGGCATTGGATAGATGAGCTCTAAATCTCCGACACCCTGAGGCTTTCTGTACAAGGTACTTTCAATGTTAAACCCTCTTGGCCCAAACCCAAGCCTCTTATATCATGCCCCTTTACTAAGGATTGTAGAGCACCTGTGTGAAAAACGAAAGAATCCGTTCACGGTCAGTTTGTCTAACAATTAGTAATTTGAGTTAGTATTGCGACACAAATGGCGTTTGGTAACTGGAGAGCTTCCAAAGCGGAAGTGCCATAGTACTGTATTAATCTGATGAAAGGTGTTCCAGGCTTCCTCTTCAGGGTCAGCAATGCATTTCAAGGGTGAAGCTCCTATTATGTACAGCAGGTATCGTCTGACTTTCTCGGAAAATGAAATTGAGGACATTTTCATGCTAATCCCTCTGCAATACCTGTGAGTGGCTCAACAGAAAGATGATGTCTAATAACAAGCTACCTGAACCCAATGACCGCTCCTTTTCGCTAACTGAGCATGGTCTTTGAATCCCCACCTCCCTGGTGGATGCGAGGAGGCCCTTGCGTCTTCCTTGGGAACAGATCTCCAGCAGTCTTCTCCTGTTAGTCATGCTGTGGTGCCACCCGATGCAGAAAGAAGGCCATCCATGTCGATTCAACCCATTTTATATGCTTGTCTTCTGAATGCCATCAAACTGTAACATGCACTTGGGTCCTAATGGTTTGCATAGACATTTTACAATCCTGTTACCCCACCATGAATTTTGATTAGTCTAGATTTGAGATTTAAATGGATGTACGATCATAACAACCACAGTGGAAAAAATAGGCCTGTAGCCCAAACGTACAAGCAAAGTTAGACGGGGACTCTAGTAGAGGGCAGGAACATCTAACGTGGTGGTTAACACTAGCCCCGTCTACAGCGGTCTAAGTCCGCAGGTGTTTTCGTTCTCTTCAATGTGTCTTCATTCTTCTTTAATGATCTACATCTTGCTGAAGTTTGTGGGTGATGTGATAGTATTTTGCCTATAGCAGTATAACGTTTAGGGTTGGCACAGAGTACTGGGTAAGACAAGTGTGAACACTGCAATTCTGTATCTTCCATTGCAACCCAACTGTCCTACATTTTTCTCACTGCAGTCAATGGAACTCCTCTATTAGCAGCATAGGTTAGATGTTAAGAAGGGCCTGGCCTTTTTGGCATCATTTCTATTGCACAGCCAGCCGAGACTAGCCTGTATTTGCTTGCAATGCCGTCACCCCATTCACAACAGCTACACAGCCTGGACCTCCTCCCTTTCACACTGAAAGAACAACCTAATCTCTCCAAAATTACACTAAATAGCATGACCTTTTACATATCACACCAGATGCACGTTCTGCCCCCCCTTACACTAGCTGCAGAGACTAGCTTCTTTTGGTCCTGCTTCTTCTCACTCTGGCCTGAATGAACAAAAGTTATACACAACGCAGCGCTCAAAAGTGCTGTCCTGCGTTGCATGGCAAGGAGAGAGCTATATTTACAGAGAGATGGCACGCTCCTCCCTTCTCCCGAGTGCTGGTGCAGAATTTTGCTGCAGAGCGCCACGCACACACCTTTGCGCCATAGTGCAAGGGTGTGTGCGTGAGTCTAGCAGAGACCATAGTGAGGGGATTTTTCAGTATTTCACGCCTGATCTTCTTCGTGGTGTCGTCCAATATTTGGACTTATTCTACGTTCCATAGCATGACAGACATGCACGCATCAACCAATATTTATGCTTAGATTTCGAGCTGGTGAATTGCAGAACGAATAGCTCAATTTTCCATGTTGACAGAGTAATATTTGATTCCCTACTGTAAATGTAATTCTGGCCTTGTCATTGCATCACTCGTAATGTTTAATCTGAGCCTTGGCTGCAAATCACTTGTTTTCTCTCCACGCTTAAATGCTGTTGAGCCAAAGATCCTCCTGGGCACATACACAGCGTTATCCCGCTCTGAGTAACGGGGATTATGTCGGCTTACCGGGCTCCAGGAGCTTCTATATCTGTTGTATGAGTGGTGCCTGGTATCAGCAAGGCATCAACACTCCTAGGACTATACAAGGAAATGCGACAATGCACCCTTCACCTGCCATGATTGCGACACAAACCAGTCCAGTGGTAGCATTCACGCCACTCACTCTGGCACATAGTAGGTATCCTTGCAGGAGAAGGTGCAGCCCACTGGTCCAAGGTTCAAATACCGGTGAGGGGACTTTAATTCACTTTCAGAAGTAGATGGAATAACTACCACTGACTACGGTGGCAGTAATAGCAGCGTTGGGGCAATTAATTGTGTAAAGTGTTTCATTATTCAGAATTTGTCTTATTCTTGTATATCAGTACAGCAAGTACACTTGTTCCAATAAACGATTTGTTCACAATGGATTGTAAGAAATGTGATCACCCTTTTTTTTATTTTTATTTAAATCACTTGGAACGATCTGTCAAGAATAACATATGCATTATTCTAGAAATGAAATATTGCCTTAAGGAGAGCGATACGGCTCGGAAGAGATCCTGTAATGAATAAACCATGCAAGCAATTCCTCGCCTATATACAAAAATATTTTTTAAGATTCAGGGGGTAGGTACAGATTGCGTTTCTTACTCCTGTTGGCTATGCCCTCATCACTGCATGATTAGCGGGTGCATATAGTATAAGCAACCTATTACCTACAGAGCATATACTCACAAGGTTCAGGCGCTGGGTTAGCTGTATTTAGTTGCAACATTTCAGGATAAATTATGTTGAAGACCCCGGTGTTAGCCTACGGGAAAAAACAAGGGTCAGACCCGGATTGTTTGGTAAACCATTGGCTATGTAATCTTTGTTGGATGCCACTGGCCTACCGTGGCCAGGCCATCACACCCGTCAATGAAGGAGCATTCCTGCTGGAAGCAGTCATGTATTCTGACTGAATATTACTTCCTACAATTTGAAAGTATCAAGAGCTAACTTGAAAAAGAATCGTGCAAAACTGCAGTGATTCTTAGATGGCCCCTGTGTGCTTGTTAGGTAATATACACAGCCTCATGCTACCTGGTAACAGGTTGTAATAATGACATTTCTAATAAAGAAGACTTAACAGAAGTGTCCATTGAAGGACCGGATCAATGGTAGGTTTTCAAGAGCTCTACCTGGATGGAATTCATTTACATAGACAGAGGCCACCCTTGCAAATCTCTCATGGATTTGGCCTTCCTGGATTAAGGTGGGTTTGGGCTGCCTTCTTGGGTAAAAGGCGTTTCACAGGAAGGCACCCTAACTTATAGAATCCTGCCACCCAACCGATGACATGACACTGGAAGCAATTATTTGAGTTAACGTAATAATGCTTTTCAAGATTGTTCAGGGGAATATTTGCTATGTAGATCTACAGGCATTACTAAGTGTTTCTTCTGGACTCTCCTTACTGATCAATATCTGACTTTGCCTTTGCAGATACAAGAGTTTGGTGACGGGGAAAAGAGCAAGAGGCACCATCGCAGTCATCTGGATCCTCTCCTTTGGGATTGGTCTAACTCCACTGATGGGCTGGAACCGGTGGGACGATGAATGTGAGGCCAACAGAACTAAGAACATGAATGAGACGGACTGGAGCCCCCAGGGATGCTCCATCAATTGCTTGTTTGAGAGTGTGGTTACGATGAGCTACATGGTCTACTTCAACTTCTTTGGCTGTGTGTTGCTCCCCTTGCTGCTCATGCTGGGCATCTACATTAAGATCTTCATGGTCGCCCGCAAACAGCTGCGGCAGATCGAGCTCAAGTGCATCAGCACAGACAACTCTCGAACAATCAAGTCCACATTGCAGAAGGAAGTGAATGCCGCAAAGTCGCTGGCGATCATCGTGGGACTTTTTGCCTTCTGCTGGCTGCCCGTCCACATCCTGAACTGCTTCACTCTCTTTGCGCCTCACTTACAAAAGCCGGGTGAGGTGATGTTCATGGGTATTATCCTCTCGCATGCCAACTCTGTTGTCAACCCCATCATCTACGCATACAAAATTCAGGACTTCCGCTGCACGTTTCGGAAGATCATCTCCAAGTATTTTGTCTGCAAGAAGGACAATTTTTCCAAGTGCCCAAATGGCAAAGCCAGCCACAACAGACAAATGCAAATCAGCAGTGTGAGTGCGGCCAATGCCATCATATGATACAGTAGTGCCTGCAAAGACACCTCGATCATCATTCCAGTAGTTATGGTTTACAGCGGAACATCTCCCTTGTCCTCTCATTGGCAATGGCTGGACATCTTATGCACAGTGGTGGAGTCCGGTCTTATAGGATGTGAAGAATGAACACTTTTATGAATTGTACATTTGAATTATTTTTATAATAGAGCCTCATCTATGGATATTGATGTTTCTTTATGTGCACATCATTGTGACCTGCTCTGATAGATAAACCATAGAGATGTGATGTGTTTCTTCCAAGGTTTGTTCTTTTGGTTGCCCTGTTGATCGTAGCCTCTTGTGCTGCTCAGACGTCACTTCACTCTTTGAAACCTCCGTAATTAAAGATGAAATTGTGTTAATACAGTATGAGCCGAATGTGTACTAAAGTTATAGTGACTTTCCGAAGTTCAGCTTCTTGGAAACTTTCATACAACAGAAGGGCACCTGAGGTATCTGTGCTACTCTGAGGGTAGTACGAGAAGGATAGCCAGAGATAGCTAGAATGATAGGGTTAGCATGCAGGAAGTCGTTCTTGGGAAATCTGCAATAACTTTGGTACCAAATGATCCTGTTTGTTTTGAAGCTTCCACCTGCTGCATTCTAGTATCTGTTGTGAAAGTTGTCTTCAGGCCGGCAGGTACAATACTTAGCAAAATGGTGACATGGTAAGCCCCACCAGATAATGTCCCTACTTGGTTTAGTTAAGAGCAGGACTGCATTTCCCAGAATCTTATGGAATGGCGTTTATACTTATAGCCTAGCACTGTTTCTAACCCTTGCAATCCAATACACTGTGCCATTGTCCTCTACAATTTAGTGAATGCAAGATGATTTTAAATCACTAGCAGACCGCATCTAGAATTGCGTCTTGCATTATCAGATTGAGAATGCAGTTCAAAATCCTTTGACATCAGGCAGAATTTAGGTATGGTTTCCACTCAGTCTGGTGGTTTCGGGACGTTCCGACCTGCAGTTGCAATCTGACTAAGTTGAGAAGAGTCTGTAGTTCAGAACATCATGACATCCTCAACCCTGACCTAGGTACGGGCCTACTTCATCGGCCCGTAACTGTGGGTGAGACTGTTGAATGCCATCAGACCAGGTTTCGAAAGCTCTCCTGCCTCCTCAGACTCTGACTGCAGAGAAACACTAAAAATGGCATCATATCTGTTGATAGGACGGTTAATAAAAATATTAGCTGAAAGGCACCCAAATATTAACTAGGAAAAGAAAAAAGCATGGATGCGCTTGCAGTGTCTCTGCTACCTCAAATGTTGTCTTGTCCAGACTGGTTGATTTCGCCAGGAAGCAGTGAAAAGACAATAACACAGACCAGTGTCAGCAGCTACACACAATTCTGTTTTTTTTGTTTTTTTAAACAAAATTGTTTCTTTAAAGTTCATCAAGCTCCCTCAATGTAAAGGACAGCTGTACCCTAAATAGCCTGGGGTCATTGTCAGAAAGGTCCAATCATGAATGAATGAGTGATTTTTTTAAAAAAAAAAAATTTTAGATTTTTTTTTTTAAATGGTTTCCATTGTGTGATTTTTAATTATTTTTTTTAATTGTGACACAACACTTAATGCTTTATGGGCAGCTGCAGTGGAGTCGTATCCCTGCCCTTTCTTAATACGGACAGGGACACAACTTCTTTTGTCTCAGGTACAATATCTGGACCACCGTTTGGCAGTTACTTTTTGTGCAGTGAATAGGAGTTAAAGGGTATGTATTCATTTTTAAAAAGTTGGTCCTTTGTGAAACTAGTCTGAACACAATTGGGTGCAGCAGGTTTTCTCTTCAGTCTGTGGCACTCCTAATAAAGAGATACAATTTTTAAATTTCCAGATCACTTTAAATTTTACAGACAAGAGCTTGTGGGGTATTTAATGTTTTCGTTCATCTTCACTTTTTCAAATTTAGATACATCATAACAGCCTGAATTAAAAAAAAAATATATATATATATAATATTTTCAGTCTGCGTCAAAACATGATGGGTGTGCCTTTTGATCCCTGAAATAAAATCAAAACGAACAATAAAAAAAATAGTAACAAAGTTGCTTCCTCTGTCGGGAAGGGGTAGCATTTTGACGCATTCCCATGTTCACCTGTCTTGCCACATCTGGGAATGCACCAAAATACATGGGTGGATGTGTGGGAACACCCATGTAACACCTTTCCGGTGCACAGCAACTCAAGGCAGTGACTTGCGATGCCTTGTTTCTCTAGATTTACCAAGCAACGCAGTGCCACGGAAGGTAAATCTGACATAAGAAATGCATTGCCCTTTCATCGCCCTGCGTCACACCAAGGGCAAAGCAATCCTTTGATAAATCTGGGCCTTAGTGGTTTCATGTTCTGATTAAAAACTATCTCTACTGGGCACAAACCAGGCTAACACAGTTCCTCAGAATAGGAAGAGAACTCAAAATCGATATGGTGCTTTTAGAGTTCTTTCCTCAGCCAGGCATTCTCAGCACAAACCAGAACTTAGCAATGCTCAAGTGACCTTGCCCTGCATGCAAACTTGGGTCCAGATTTACGAATAGATTACCTTACTTTTTTAATGAAGACCCGGAGTAAAGTCTTTTGCCTTGGTTTGTAAATCCAGCAGATCACAATTTGCAATGCTTTGAAACAAAAAGTAACCTTGTGTTAATTTGCAACTGCGAGGCGTTCCATGGGTGGGACATGGTACTTCCCGTGCATCCACCCATCGATTTTGAACCAAATCCATGTCTACATAGACTTGTAGGTATGGATTTATGCTAAAAGTCTGCATCTCCCTGACGATGGTGTAACGAAAAAAATATTTCTTTCAAATTGTTTTTTCCTCTTTGCATGTGTGCTTCATTCTGCAGTTCATGTATATAGATGGAATAGCCTTAAAGCATAGTTTTGGTGGACAAAAGCTCTGCAGACCACAACACTGACACTCGTTCCTGCGTTGGTGCATGGCGGCATAAAATGTGCCAAGTGCATGGAGAGACAACTGCGCCATTTCTTTGTAGAGATAAAACAGTTCTACTCTCCCCAGTTCTCGCAACGCAGCACAGCAGTTTTGCTTGCTGCCCGACGTTGCATGAAGCCTTAAAAGGAAAACTGTGACACAGATTTACTACTTCCACCAGACACCAAGTACATTCCATTCTGGGGACTGTAGTCCTGCTTCCGAACAACTGACCAGTTTTCTAAAAACCCAACAGAAGAAAGGCTGTTTTATGTTAGTCTTGCACAAGTTCTACCTAAAAAAAAAAAAATGAATATCATATATGTACATTAGATTCCTTCCTTCCACGTGTACATTTTGAGTACATAGCTGAGAAAACAAGCATTGCAAAAGCCTATAGGTCTGGGTTTAATGTGACAGTGCATGTAAAAATTGTTTCCTTGCGATACAGCATCAAAACCAGACCTTTTGGCGGTGGTGCTGCCAGTACTAACCAGGTGTGAATATAGGCCCTTTGCAGGAGGACATTGATTTGTTAGCTTTCGCAATCAAGAGAATCACCGGTGAGGCGCACACTCATGGCATGTGAAGACACACTACACACCCACAGGTACCACTTGACAAAGAAAGCCAGCAGAGCTGAGCCATAGTTCACATTTTTCGTGGCACGATGACCTGAAAAGAGTCAACACTCAAAAAGCTATCGGTCTCTTATTGCCTCTATTATTTTTTAATGAAGGATATGCTTGGGGAGGGCAGTGACAGAAACTCCCCCAGAACTTACATTTGAAATGCTGTAAAGTGTGTTACTTAATCGCCAGGCACTTCAAGGCTCAGAGAAGGATCCGAGCTTACAAACTGTTACTTAAAGACTCAAAGCCTGGTCTGCATTTAATTTTGAAGCATTCAACACTTTATCACATGGCATATGGGAGAGCAGGCACCTTTGCTGTACTCCCGGTGCTCTACCATGTTTCCAGAATTGTAAAGTCACCTGTATCGAATAGAGCTAATAGGATCTAATTTATTATATAACACAAGTGTAATTGCCTTATTTATTAAAATCACCACTTTTTTTTTTACTTTTGTGTAAAACCCCAGGGTTCAAGGAAATAAAATGCCTTATTGTTATTTATACCCATGCACTGAATGACTATTGAAGTTAATAATGTTTGAGACCTTGTGCTGTGTGAAAAATGTAAATGTTGCACTAAGGAAAATGCTGGGATGTGGTGGGGGTTTGTCATCGGTGTGGGAGGGACATGTTATTCCCTGTGGGCATCAGAAACCCAGACTGACCCCCAACAACATACCACAATGTGACCAAGATCACTGTCCTTCCAATATAGTGCACTGTTTTTTAATGCATATTTACCCTCCTGAGTCCCAGCGGAGATGAAAATCAGACATCTGAATGGTAAGCTGGTATGTGCAAACACCAGAGAACCACTAAAACGAAGCTAGGCACCACCAGGGCTTATGCCAACCATGCATCCGGCAGAAAATGGAGCAATGCCAATAGGTAGTACACAATTGCTGCAGAGTGGCAGAATTTTGGTTTCCACTGTCCTGGTCTAGTGAGTGCATAAATTATCATTTTGCTCCCAATGTATCTGTGTAGTGACCCTGAAAACTTTCCTTCACAAAGTTACTTGTCATTTAACGACCACATGCAGTGAAAGAAGTGAATCACAAACTTAATGGGAAGTATTGGTGATGGGTTGTTGATGGAACACAGCAAGAATGTAGTTCTGAATCTAAGAATGTAATCTGAATGTGGGCCAACTGGTTCTGTTTGGGCCCCTCTCAGAATTTCAAGCATTCGCACACTGTGCACTGGAAAGTGCAGATGGCTGAGTTACCCCATTATCTCCCCTATGGACTTGTCTTCTTGTGGTTACACAAGTACTATCTTGTATGCAGGGCCACCAGGCTCTTGTGAAACCACGGAGAGGTAACGTGGCACCACCAAGTAAAAACCGGGTGAAAGCCAGCAACACAAACACTTGTAGGCTTTTCATACATGTTGCAGGCTCCAAGGTGTGTGTCGTGGTTGTGTTTGGTCAGTATAACAACACTAGTTTGGTAGCATAAGTATTGTTAGGAGATTTACCCGAAGGGAGAGATCAACAATTAAAAACATGTCAGGACCTAAATGATTTGGATTCTGATGAATCCATTTCACCTTCTGCTAACATGAACTGAAAGGAACCAGCACTATTTCTATCTTAAGATTTAGCAGTGTTGTAGGGACTGATAAAACAAATGGACTTTTCTTATATCCTTTCAGTGGGAGTTGCGGTACCCCTAATGGGGCCTATTTTTGGGAAGCAAATGAGCGTTGCATACTGTCCTGTCTACAGTCACAATTCTACTGTGAAAAAACCTTTGTGAGGGCTATAAAGGTCCGGCCCGCTACGCAATAGGCTTCATTACTGTGATTTGGCCCAAACTTTAACCACAAGTGCCCTCAAAAGCTGACAAGCTCCGCTTAGATTATCTTCTGCTGTACACCATCCACTGCTAACAGGGGGGGCTCGCATGGAAATCTGGTGGGGAGACATTTTGGTGAGGTGACTCAAGGCGCAGAAAGGCAAAAAAAAACCTACATCCATACATTTATTCAGCTTTGGCCAAACCTAGGTCACAGTTTTTTTTTTTCTTCAAATAAAATCTTAAAAATAAGACCGGCCTTATTTTGTTTAGCCAAATTCTTGTTATCAGTCTGCCCTCCTGCTGATCGCTTGTTTTTTCTGCACGCCAAAACTTGGGAACTAATTGTGACTTTACCCCTGGACTCTAACATATCTCGGACTTAACATGTAGGGTAGCCATCTTACTCTATTTCATCACTTACACTGTTTCCAGTTCGGAAACATTTGCCTGACTCTCAGGTGTGTTAGTGTAATTTGTTCAAAGGAAGCAAATCGAGCATAACTCCAACAATTACAGAAGGTTATACAAGCCCAGGACAGGAAACCCTGTCCACAATGACGAGTGAGGTTACTGCCCTATCAGGATGTGACCCCTGGGAAGGGTTCTCCGTGCATTTTAACCTTTCAGTGTTCTGCAGATGAGGAGATAGGCGGTGGGATCTCTTGGAAGTCGAACCAAAGTTACAGGTCAACTTGATCTTTGAGCCCATCAAAGTGAAGCGCTGTTCCTCATCGGCTCAGCACCACAGAAGCTTAAAATACTGTGCTGTTTGAGGGAATGTTTCTGGTAACTATATGAATGAAACAAGTCTTATATCTTTTATATTTTTTTGCAATGAAAATGTGAATTTGAGGCTAAATGCCAGAGAGGATGTCTTGTGCTAGCCATATCTGTATTTGTCCTGTAACACATAACTGGTCGATTAGTGTTCTGTCAAACAGCTTCATTGCGTCAATTAATTGTTCATATCCATTTGTTACTGTAATGTATATTTGCCGAAAAGTAAATACTTATTTTACTATTTTAAACCTTTATGGCGAAAGTGGTTTTCTTTTAATGTTTTTCAATTCTTCACATTGTTTCCAAAATTCCTTCATTTTGATTTGAAATCTGGGTCTGGTACCCCCAGTGGTGAGCATGGTGGTTTAATGTCTGAAATTTGAAGGCCTGATGATGACATAGAAGAAACATTGCTGGAAAGTTTAATGATTTCATAATAGCGCCCAGTAACATAAAAATAAACCTCAACAGTATCACAAAGGGCAATACCATCGCAGTGTAAGAGCAACAGGATCGAGCTGAACATCATCATGAGATTGTAACATCATCTCAGTTAATTATCCTCATAAAAAAACAACTTAAAAACAACACACGAAAGTGCAACGGCATTAGAGAGCAACTGCATCACACTAGACCTCCTTATCACCAGGGCATACCGTGACATCGGAGCATCATAAAATATCCCAACATTAGAAGAGCATAAAGAACATCACTACAACAGGGTAGTCAATCATTTTGACGATTTTTTAAATGAAGATAATCGGCCTGAAGAATGTTATGACGAGATAATGTTTGTGGAAAAGGTAAATGTTTATTTTAAAGGTCGGCATGAAAAACGGGTAAGGAGGGAAAAGGGGGCGGGCATACATAATAGCGGGAGGCATAGATGGGGAAATAGTAAGGGGTGTGTTAAAAAATAGTAAAGAAGGAGTAGGGGGTTTGAAATAGGAGTAAAAGCAGAAGGGTGATAAAGGGTTTGTCAAAGTAAAATGGAGGTAAAGCAGGAAGAGAAGTAAAAGGTTTGAAAGAGGAAAAACAGGAGTGGACTACGGGGCATGTTACAATAAGGAGTACAATGGGAGAGTAAGGGGTTTGCAAAAGTAACGTGGAAGGGAGACTAAGGTTTGTAAAAAAAAAAAAATGCAGTAAGGAGGGAAGGGATATAAGGGTTTAAAAGTGGACTAATGAAGGGGAATAAAGTGTTTGAAAAAACTTAGGGCCCTCGTTATGATGTCGATCGGACCGCAATCAACAGCCTGTCGGTTGTGGTCCGACTGACATAAAGTGCTGCAGTCCAACCGCCACATTATGATGCGCAGCGGTCGGAGGCAGCATGCGGAGGGACCGACCGAATCTGACAGGCTGAAGGAGCCTGTGCAACCGTCGGTCGGAATGTAATCCTCTACAATGGGGTGGTGCCTGCTCAGGCACCGCCGTAGGGATTATGATGTCCCTTTCAGGCAGTCTTTCAATGGCTGTCCGCCGGCCATTGAAAGGCTGTCGGAAATGGACTTTGGGGGCCCTTAGCAGGGCCCTGTCCCTCCACGGCCTCCGCTATGAGGCCTGTACCCCCCCCAAACATCCATACCCTGTGTGCCAGGCACCAGCTGGTGCCTTTCACACGGATGTTTGTAAACATCCATTTTCCCATGCGGCTTGTGCTGCGGCCCTTTTCCAGCCGCTGCACAAGCCGCAATGGGAAAATGGTTGTTTCCGACCCCCTCATGGGCGGTCGCATCCTGATTCGTTGGATGGAACTGATGACAACTCGTCAGTCGGTTTCCATTACGACATAATGCCGGTCGGACGCTCGTCTGACTGGCATCGTAATCAGGGCCTTAGTAAAGCAGGAGTGGGAGTTTGGGGCTTGTTTAAAAAAGTACTAAAGCTAGAAGAGGAGTAAGGTTGAAAAAATGAGGTAGAGTGGGAGTAAGGTTTGTGTAAAAAAAAAAAAGGGGTTGGGGAATAAATTGGGAAGGGGAAGAATGGGTATGTAAAGGAGTAGTAAATCAAGAGTAAGAGGTCTGTAAAGACAGAAGTAAAGTGGTAAAGGATTTTAAAAAACAAACAAACTGAAGGAAAGTGGGAGTGGGCATGGAAGGCAGGGGAAAGGGTCTTGGAAGGTTTTTCGTCAAGCTGATGAGTCATTCTAAAAGAAAAATTTTAAGCAATGGTTGGCAGAAATGCATCTGTCAGAACAATTTTCTTTGTTTTGATTTTCACAAAAATCACATACAAGCCACAAGAGTTCACAGGAAAATGGAGTGGCATATTAGGAGATTGAGCGGACACAACTTCCACAGAGAGATCCTTCTAAAAATAATTGCATTATATTTTCAGATTTGTGCATGACTTGCAATACACATCTACATTGCACAGTGGCGGCTGGTGACGTTTGAAAGTGGTGAGGCATAAAACAATTGCCATACTTCACTGCGGTGAGCGAGCGTAGCATGCTAGCCTGAGCCACTGACTAAGGGTTCGGGGGGTTCTCCCCCCAAGAAAATTTTGAAAAAAGTGGGCAAATGGTGCATTTTCAAGCAAATAACCGTGTTCACATGGCCCTTGTACACATTAAGTATTACTTGCACATATAAAACACAGCTTAAAACCAGATATACATGCTCCTTGGACCAGAACACGCTCCTTTGTCTGCATGCTCTTTCGACCAGCACATATCCTCCTAGGTCTGATATGCATATGATCCTTGGACCTGCATGCATACACACTTAGTCCTAGGCCTGATGTGCACGTGCTCCTTGGACCAGCAGTCCACACACCCATTCGCCATGTCCCCTCACTGTCCAACCCTTCCTTGGCATGTCCAAACTATGCAGCATCTCATCTCCTGTCTGGCTGCTTTGGTTCACACCTAAGACCCCCCCTCCTCCCCTTCCACTCTCTACTTCCACTTTCTACACTTCCTCATGCCGACTTCCACGTCGTCTAAAACGAATGCCCTCCGAACCTTCTTCTCACAGTGTAGTTCTCTCCCTTCTCATTACTGTCCACATCTCTCATTTCCCTAGTTTCCATCCGCGCCCTTGTCAATTCCACAATTCCCCTCGAGGCTTCTCATTTTACTGGCTAGTCCTCTTCTCTTTCCCCTTTAATTCTCTATTGGTTTGTGGCTCGTGGTTTCTCTCCCGCACAAAGATTTAATCCATTCCGGGGTCGCTTTCTAACCTAACCCGTTCCTCGTGCCTTTATTTTCTGGCCGCCTACCCTCGCATCTTCTCTCCTGCCCAGTAGCGTAGCAAGAGTGCAATGGACCCGAATAAAAACAGGGGAAATGATTTTAGGACCTACGTTTAGTCCAAAACCCTCTCTTACCCCGTGTTTCCCTTCTTTCCAGACCAACATGTCCTCCAGTGAGTATCACCAGCACCACGTCTTCCCCTGGCACCCCTGAGTTGGCCTGTTTGCCCAAGAACACACAGTCAACCCTCTTGCCACACGTTAAACTAAATTATGCTAACGCTGAACTTTCTAATCTCTACTTAGGAGGCCTAACCGGCTTTACGATGGAAAGGAATGAAAAGGAAGTGTTCTGGCGTCTCCGCCTGACTGAAAAACCCAGGGAGCTCAGCCACACCAGGCCAGACCAAGCCTTGGACTGCACCACCGGCCTTAACTAGGGAGGTGTGACCCCCTACATCCGCCCAAACTCTCTGTATTGCTTTTTGCAGTTCGTCGTTTTGCCATCTACCTCTGCTTGTGAGTGAGATGCCTTCCATTTATAAATCACTGTGTGCTCACTAGTGCTCGAAGCATGCCATCAGACCTGCGCCACTTTTCACGTTTGCCCAGGACCATAGAAACATTGAACTTCGAGAGACTGACTGGGTGATGTGAGAGGGGGTGAAATGTAACAGAAAGATGTGGGCATATTTCATTTGATTGTCTACTTCGAGGCATTAAGGCAGATATATTCCACATAGTGCGCGCTGAAGGCAGATTGGCATAGAGTGCTATACAGGGGTCATTAGCCCTGTTGCGGCCGGCAAGACGGGCTGGGAAGGGGGAGGGGGGGAGAGGGGGGTTCGCGCAGACGGTAATTAAAATAAAAAACTTACCTTCCTCTGGATCACACGCCGCCGCCTCAGCTCCTGCTGCTCCTGGCCGAGTTTTACTTAGGCAGCCTCCCTCCCCTCCCCTAAGCCAATCACAACGCTGCAATGGCAGCATTGATTGGTGCGGACAGCGCCCCAGCCGGGCGCCTGTTGGGAGGCCATTTTCTCTATGTAGGCTGCATGCAGCCTACATAGAGAAAAAGGGAGAGTGCGCATGACAGGGTTGGTTGGCCCTGGGGCCGACCAAACAGCCAATACCCACAACAGTGGGCAAGCCACTCCACCCCCCCCTCCCCTGCCCTCGAGCAGGAGCTCCCGCCCCCAACCAGGCACTTCTGCTTTCTCGCAGTGCGAGAAGCAGAGACATAAAAGGTAGTTTTACCATTTTATGTTTCTGCTTCTCGCACTGCGAGAAAGCAGTGGGGCGACGCCCCAATGGAGGAGCCGCCACTAACATTGCATCTGGCCAAGACCTGGGCATGGTGGATAATAGAGAAACATTTGGTGGTGCTATCTGAGGCAGTTGCTCATTTAATGCACCTCTGCAACACTATATGTCAATATACTGGCTGATAAACTGACTTCCCCTTTTTGCACATAGCACTCTGTGGAGCCCCTCCATCCCCTTTTACATATGCTGAATAGATACAGGGATGGTACAGGGAAAGGTTACTTCCTAAATGTTACGCAATGTGTCAGAGGGGAAGTTGATGTAGAATTGAGACTCTAAGGTATTGGATTATTATTTGGGGTAGGTGACTACCCACCTTAAAGAATCACGACCTGGTCGGGGTGAACCCGCCAAGTCACTAAATTAACCCGAGATCAACCCTGTGGTATATATGGCACAAAGCCTTAATGTGTAAAGAATGCATGCAGTATCAAAACAGTAATAAAGTCAAAATGCAAATCAATAAAATTGCCAAAGCAAATTAGGAAAATAAAGTATACTTTATTAAACAAAATGACACCAAAATTACAAAAAGTCAATCAGGGGAACCAGAGATAAGAAATGTTAAATTTTTAAGTAGAAATAGCTTCATAAAGTGCAATAGTTGATGATTGCGCTAGACCGAGACCGGGGTGCAATTTGAGGCTGACCGCGATGGAGCATGGGTTGAATACACCAACCAGGTCTGTCCGGGTCAAAGATTTTATCTTCTGGCTTAGGGCCTGATTTAGACTTTGGATGAGAGTACTCTGTCTCAACTGCAAAGGAGTATCCTCTTCACCAAACAAACTCCGCCCCCCTCATTTAGAGTAGGGCGGACCTTTAGTATGTAGATGGCGAAGACTACTCTGTCTTCACTGCCGACGTACAATTCTGACAGCAAAACAGAGTAATTGTCGTTGGAGGTTTTGCCATTTGTCCGCCCGCCCTATTTTGAATGGGCGGATAAATCACAAGGTTTCACTGACCGTAACCGCCAGGTAAAACCTGGCAGTAAGAGGCAGTGAAAAATGCAAAGTGATCCACATGCAATGAGAGAAAGCTCCCATGGTGAGGTGGTCATTGCTTTGTCTATTTTCAAAAACAAACTTTTACTTTAGGATTTTGTTTTTGAAAATAAAAAAAAGTTGAAAGTTTGACATAAGGCTCCACCATGTTAATGGAGCCGCTAATGAAACTTTCAATGCATTTACAGGAATCACCTTGATGGCGATTCCTGGAAATGCAAAAGAGGTCTGCTGGGCAGGCGGACACCTCTAAATTTGGCAGGCAGAGTACACTCGACATGGCGGGAGTAGAGTACTCCACCATGGCTATGGTACTTAATCCATCTGCCAAACTCGAAATCAGGCCCAAAGTCCTTTTAAGTTCCAATCCACTGAAGGAGAACACTTCTAAAGTCCCTAAGACTTCAGGGGAGGCACTTGGAGACTCACAAGATGTCAGACAGATGCAAACAGCAGGATCCAGTCCAGGTACAGTCGCCACTGGTCAGCTGGGTATTTTCAGGAAAAGGCCTCTTGTTGTATCCCTGTACCTTGAACAGGTCGTCCGCCCTAAGACACTTGGGCACATATGTACTAGAAACTGGCGGAGTGTGGTATTACGCCATTGGTAACGCCGCGCTCCTTCAGTTTCAAAACGCAGGGATGTGCTGTATTTACAAAAATTTAGCGCACCTCTGCGTTTCCCTAGCACTGGCGCTAAAGAAACTGCCTAGCGCCAGTGCAGGCACCCTTGTGCCATGTTGCAAAGGTGCCTGCGCCGCAGGGGTGAATGTTTATGTGCAGGAAGGGGCACCTTCCTGCACATAAACAATCTTTACAGGTGATTTGCTGCTTCTGTGTGTACTGCAGAATGCAGCACACATGGAAAGAGCAGAATACTAATAGAAATAAAACATTTCTCTCTGTATCACCTGTTTAAGACCAGGTATTTCTTGGTCTTGTTTTTGGCGCTGCCCCATATTTTGTAAATATGGGGCAGCATCAAAAAGCAATGGGTGTTGTGGCGGAACGCCCACTGCAACACCCATTGCATACCCCTTTCACGCTAAGCGCTGCGTGAACAGGAGCATATTTACAAGGCGGTGTTAAGCCACGTTAAGTGGTTTAACACAGCCTTATAAATAAGGCGAAGGAGTTAACATCACCAGAACGTCAAGAAAAGTGAAGTACTGGTGGTTTTAACTCCTTGCACATATGCCCCTTGGAGTCCACTTGCTTGTCCTGGGTACAAAAGGGAGCAGGTCCAGTCCCTCAGGATTCCTCTCCGGCCATAGACAGCAGGCATTCTTTTTCTGATCTTCCATAGGTCCAGGAAGTGATCTGGTTTGGGTGCCTGGAGGTGCCACATTTATGCCCGGTACAAGCTAGTGAGTGACAATAACTCCTAGGCATGCCCTATGCGATGGAGTAAAAGTTTCTGGGGCAAACCCTACCTACTTGGGTTCTGAGGGCTGGGGTTGTGTGTGGGGAGTTTACTATGGTAATCCTAGTGTACTCTCATTTCTAACACTAAAATCCAGTTCAAGGCAGTCACTGTACCAACAGTAAACCCAGAGACAGAAGTCTGGTAGGACAAAAGCAGAATCCTTTATTAACCAGACAGTGCATCCACAAGAATTCTCTTGGCATCCTGTTCTCTCCTCTTTCAAGTGTGCTCCAAGGGATATATGTAAACCCAGCAGATCCGTCACACAGAATTTGACCCTCAAGAGGGATCCAAAACTGTTGTGTCAAAAAGGATACCCTCAGCTGCCACCCTGCATAATCTAAGGAGTTCAGAGGAGCCATATCTGCCCATCTGAGTCAGCCTATCTTTTGCTCCTGGGAGGCATTTCACATCTATCCCCACCTATTCAGCTAATAACTATCTGAGAGGAGCTAGAGAGACAAAGCAACTTAGCCTCCATGAACGTCCGGCAGGGAAGAGGTAACTTTCTAAAAGTTGCTTTTCCTTAACATATATTAAAAATCCAACTTCACCATTGAATTGGATTTTTAATAACTAATAAAACATAGTTGTTTAATTATTTTTCTAGCTGTGCCCATTCCCGAGATAGATTATCTGTATTTGAATCTGTACTTTGGTTTGCCAGCTATGCCTGCATCAGCGAAAAATAACTTTTGGGAGATAGTCACGGTAAGGACATTTTATCATTAAATGTCCTACTTTTAAATACCATGGACTCTGCTTTATGGACTACCAGGCCTAAACTGGGATGACTTGTTAATATTTAAAAGGGAGGTTTTCACCTGTCAGAAGGGTTTATTGTGACCGATCGAATCCTAGTTTTTACACTACTACAGCCAGGCTACAGTGGTAGGCATGAAGCCATTTTTGTACTGCCATTGTAGTGGATTATACAATGTGTGCTGCAGTCCACTCATTTCATTTAACTTACAGGCCATGGGTACACTTTGTATCCTATAGTAGGGACTTATAGGCAAGTTAAATATGCCAATTAGAAATATGCCAAATCGACCAAGAGGGAGTACAGGCACTTTCCTACTGGTTAGCAGGGGTAAAGGGCACAGAGTTCAAAAGCCAGCAAAAATTTACAGTCCATCAAAAGGTGAAAAATCTGGGGTGACCATGCAGGAAAGTTGGCTTTCCTACACAGGTCACACCCCTGCCAAGAACTAGGGTAGACTAATCAGTCCTTTGAAGGGCTTCCCTGCTCAGATGATAGAAAATGGACAATTCATCGCGCCTGCAGACACTTGCCTGATCTAGGCCCCTCTGAACCTTACTGTACCCCTCTTTCAACATCTTCCTTATCCACTAACCCTGACCAATGGAAACCCTTCTCATCTGCAGACCCCACTTGTAAGGCGACTTATCCTAACTTGCTCATAGGTACAACCCAGTAGGCGGACAGTCCGACAATGGTCAACCACATGATGTGGCCGATTCTGCCTCCAGGTCAGACATCTGTCCCCAACCCAGGGCAAGCTCTGCCCAAAAGGCTAACAAACCAACAGAGCCCACTGACAGGTGGAGGTTTCAAACTGGGGTCTTGGGTAGGCCTCATTTCCAGCCGTTGGGGCTGGCAAGAAATCCCTTAATAGCTCCTGAGCTCCCTTTGGCCTCATAGGTTTCTGAGAGTGGTGGAGTCACAACTAAAGGTTGCAGACACCCTCCTTCTACTCTTCTACACCATGAGACTGGCTCAAGGTTTGTACCACTTGAGACTGGCTCCTCGGTTTAAGGTCTATACCACAAGACTGGACATGTGCCTGTCAATCCAGGACTTCCTGGGTGGGCACAAAGTCCCCCTCAAGGGTGATACACTCTGGCAGTGTCATGCTTGGGACTGCCTAGCGCAGATCTCTTTTGCCATGTCTCTGAGACAGCGCAGGCAGCCTCCAGGTCAAAAGTGGCCTCACCAGGCTCAGTCTTGGGGTGCTCTCTATTTAGAGCAGGTAACCCCTGAACCACTGGTCCTCCCACCTCCTACCTTTTATTCTTCATTTGGGGCTACTGTACCCTATGTCTAGAGACCGTATCCCCAAAAATCTATTTTTGGGGCGCCCTGGGCAACCAACCCTACTGCCTCTTTTCTCAGAAGTGGGAGCACATTGCCAGTGTTGCAGTCAATGGGCATCTGAGGACTGACATGATCTTCCTCTGGGCAGTAACCCCTTAATCGAAGCATACCAAGGCCATAGGGCTGAAAAAGTGCTTTCCATGGTCCTGCGTCACACTACAGACCTGTCCAGGCAGATACTGTTCTGGAGAAATCAGCCTTGCTACCACCATGGTCTAGCTGGCACAGGTAGCAGCGATCGGGACCCCATTCACTGTGACCTCCTGGAAGTGACTATTACCACTCTCCATTATCACTATCTTACCATCTGGGTTCACCTCCCAACTATTGGATCCTGAGGCATGCTCTACCCTCTTTTCCGGAGATAACCTCCTCCTAGGGCTACACTAGCTACCCCTGTAGAGTGCCCTCTTGTGGGTCGCTTCTTAGGACACACAGAGTCCTCTCTCGTGTGCTGACTAGAGACCGTCATAACACTAGGGTGGGTGAAAAGTGCTCACTGGACTTCAGCCCATCAAAACCTCCCCTTCTCTGCTCTAAAAGGGGAATGGGAATCTTTTCCATCCAAACTCTTTAGGGCCCCTTTGGGAGCATCTCTATATTATCCTGGCGTCCCCTCTCCTTCTGTGGAGGAACCACCCTTCCTGTGGTTACTCCTGGATATTTTATTGGACACTTTGGTGCTAATCCAGAGGTCAGCTTCCTTCCCAAGCTCTCTGGGCACAGTGAGCTTGGTGTCTATCAGGTGCCAGAGCAACTCTATAAAATAATTACTTAAAATGTGCTCTTTCATAACTAAACTGTACAGCCCATCATAATCATTTACTTTGCTTCCCTTCACCAAACCATCTAGGGCCTTCCTAGAAGAATTCACAAAATCCACATATGACTAGGGTGACTGCTTCAAGATATTCCAGAACGTCAAGTGATACTTGTCAGCAGTCAGACCAAACTTCTAGGATAATTTATAATTTGGCAGGAGGAGGTAATTCCATCAGGGCAACTGAACAAATTACTCTATTGCCCTGAGGGATTTCCCACTTGCCAAATTTATAAATGACCCCCAAACCGGCAGTAATTTCTAAAGCATTGGCAGAACCTGCTGTCACAGCGGTTCTTGTCAATGCTTTAAGTTTGATGGACGACTCCAGCCGTTAAACCTATGTTTTTTTATTTTCAAAAATAAAATCCCAAACTGGGACTTTTTATTTGAAAATAAGAAAAAACCATGCCCCCCTCACTATGGAAGTCCTCTCTTGTGGCGAGGGGGGCATTTTTAGTTTTTTACTGCCCCTTACTGTCAGGGTTTGCCTGACAATGATTGGCATTAAAGAAAAGGTTATAGGCCCGCCCGTAGAAATTGGGCGGGTAGACATATAGCTATTTCTCTGATGGCCCAGCAGAGTAAGGGCCATTGGAGAAGTTTGGCCACAGCCATTGCCAAACTGTTGTCTGCCCACAGCAAAATTCATTTACTAAGCACTTCTCTTTTGTTGCTACCATCTTCACAGGGCTCAGAAGCCCTCTTGGCTCTCAGGTCCAGTTTTTGCTGGCTTCTCCCATGGTCCAGTAGGACCTTCTTTTCCTTCAAAGTCAAGGTTAAGTTCTTCTCCTCCTGTGCCATCTCTACTGCTGCCTTTTTCTCCTCAGCAGCAAGCTGTCTCTCCTCCGATGCTAATGTAGTCAGCCTCAATTTCAAATCCCTCGCCGCCTTTCTGTCCTCTATTTCTTATTGGAACAAACTGCTCTGGATACTTCAGGTGTGGCTGCTCTTTGGGACGCACACTCCTCTGGCACAAGGGCCTCCTCAAGCTCATCTTCATTTTCCTCCTTCTGTGGGGCGTATTGCAACAAGCATACCTCCTCCCAAGCTCTGAAGGCAATCTGGTACTCCTCCTTCTTGGACTCTCTATCCAGCTATAGCCCCCTTTCTTTGCACATTTTCCTCAGGTCTACCATGCTGATACTCTCCATGGTACTTAAGTCTATCTGTATGCTTGCAAAAAATGAGGACCGGAAGGAATTTAGAAAAATATAAAAAATGACAAATAATAAATGAAAAGCCTATTAAAAATCCAAAAAGATATTTTTGCGGTCAATTTACAAAAGGGACTCTTAATTTCAACTTAAATCACTAAGTGGTACTGTCCTGGATCCCACCACTTAACACCAATGTAAGAAATTGGATTATTATTTGGGATGGGTGACTGACCACCTCGAGGTGTAATCACAACTCTTGTCTGAATGAACCCTTAAAGTCACTCAATTAACCTGAGCTCAGTCCCATTAGTACCAAGGCAAACAGCAGACAGCCTTAACTTAGGGCAATGTGTACAGTATTTATGCAGTACAAAAACAGTAATAAAATCAAAATGCAAAACATTAAAAATCTCAAACCGAATTAGAAAAATAGAATAAACTTTAATAAAACAAAAACAATCCAATTGGGGGAACCTCAATTTTTAAAGTTTTAAACAGAAGTAGTGCCAAAAAGCAAAAAGGGCCAATGATAGTCAGCTCAGGATCTAGGCGCAAATTGACGCTAACTACGATGGAGCGTGGTTTGGATACACCACTAGAGCCGTCCTGGTCAAAGAATTACCTTCTGACTTAGTTCGTTAAGTCCCAATCCATCACAGGAGTACACTTCTAAAGTCCCCCAGGACCACAGGGGAGACACTTGGGGCCAGATTTATGAGATTGTCATGCAGTGCAGCGCAACAAGTCACCCTGCTGCGCTGCACATCGTGACAAGGAGAGGGCAGAAAAACGCCATATTTAAGAGTATTATGCATTCCTGCCTTTTCTCCTGCACTGGTGCTGTTTTGGCTGCCTAGCGCCAACGCAGGCACCCATGTACCATGGTACAAGGGTGTCTGTGTTGTAAGGTGGTTTGTTTTTGTGCAGGAAGCTGCACCTACCTGCAAAGAAACAATCCCCTAATGCATTTTCCCCTTCCTGTGTGTGCTGCAAATTGCAGCACACATAGAAAGAGGAAAAAAGTAGGAGAAATAAACAAATTTCTCCTCGTTACGCCTCACTTGGGGAGGAATAAGGTTTTGGCGCATTCCCAGGTCTACCACTTCTGGCAAATCTGGAATTGCGTCAAAATCCATGGATGTTGCGTGGTAACACCCATGGAATGCCTCCCTGGTGCAGAGTAAGGCAACGCAGAGATTTGCATGCATTGATTTACTCGAGATTTATGAAGCCACTCAGGGCCACACAAGGTTTTTGAGTTGATTTGCGTCGCTCTTGCACCACGTTGCATGGTGCAATATCGAGGCAACAGTGCTCATAAATATGCCCCATAGATTCTCACATGCGGTCAGGCATTAGTCAGCAGGGCAGTTGCACGAAAGGCCTATTGTAACTGGCTATATCCCTGTTCCTTCAACAGGAGGCCCCCCCCCCCCTTAAGACCTGTGGAGTCACTTCTTTGTACTGGGTAGAAGAGGGAGCAGGTCCAGTCTTTCAGTGCTCCTCTCAGGTCACAGACTGCAGGCCCAGTCCTCTTCTGGCCTTCCTCAGGTCCAGGAGTGTTCTGTGGTGGGTGCATGGAGATGCCAAATTTATGCCTGGCACGAGCTACTGGGTGGGAATGACTGACTCTTGGGCACACCCTAACCAATGGGTTCCTGGGGCCAACCCTACCCACTTTGGGCATTTTCAAGATGGCAAAAGTATTCAGCCACATTAAACATGGACTCTAAAGCTGGGCATGTGTGTGGGGAGTGTATTATGATAATCCTAGTGTCCTTCCACATTTAACACTAAAACCCAGCTTGGGCAGCCATTGTGCCCACAATAAACCCAGAGGCAGACGTATGGTTTAACAAAAGTAGGGTTTCCCAGCAACCAGACAATAGATATAGAAGAATTGCTTTGGCATCCTGTTTCCCTTCCTTTCAAGCATACCCCCAGTGTAATGTGTAAAACACAGACAGAAGTCTGTTGGGACAAATCAGGATTCATCAGCAACCAAACAGTGGATAAGCAAGAATTGTCGTGCCATCCTGTTCTCTGCCTTTTTAAGTGCGTCCCAAAGTGTTAAATGTAAATCTAACAGACCTCTCAAGCAGGATCTGACACTGTAGTGACTAAAAGGATCTTCAAAGCCCCACCAAGCATATTCTGTGAGGTTCAGAAAAGTCATCCCTGTCCGTTCTTGTGAACCTACTGTTCGCTCCTGGGAGGCTTTTCACATGTTTTTTACACCTTTTCAAATGCTAATTACTGGATGGAGAAGTGGCAGAACAAATGAAGATTTAGCCTCCATGAACTTCAGGCAAGGAAGGGGCAACTCCCTAAAAGTTACTTTTCCTTAATATTTATTTTAAAAAATCAGTTTCACCTGTGAACTTTTTAATAACTATCAAAAATAGTTGTTTTATTATTTTTCAAGCTAGTCCCATTTCTGAGATACAGTATTAGGATTTTAATTTGTGCTCTGGTTTTTGACACAGGACAGCTAAGTCTGCCACAGTAAAATAAAATGCTTTTGGGTGCTAGTCACGGTAAGGATATGTTAACATGGAATTTCTACATGTCTTATTTTTAAATACCATAAACCATGCCATGTGGACCACATGACCTACATATGGGTGACTTATTAATATTTAAAAGGGAGGTTTTGACCTGTCAGAAGGGTTTATTTTGACAGGTTGAACTGCTGTTTTTACACTGCTACAGTCAGGCTACACTATAGCCACGTTTGCTTGTTGGGTAGTAAATAAAGCTACATGCTCCCTGTAACACAGGTTGTAATAATGAATTTCTAACAAGGAAGATTTAAGAGCAGAGGTGTCCAATGAAAGGCTGGATCAATCCCGGGTTTTCAAGTGCTCCACCTGAACGGAACACGTGTCCATAGTTGTCATCTTTGGAAACCTCTTATGGATTCTGCCTTCCTGGACTTAGGTGGCCTTCTTGGGGCAAAGGTTTTATACAGCAAGGTGCCTTAAATTGTAAAATTCTGCCACCCAACCAGTGCCACTAGATACCGAGAGCAAGTATGAGCGTTTATGTAATAATGTTTATCAAGATTGTTCAGGGAAATATTTGCTTTGTAGCATTACAAGCAACACTAAGTGTGTCTTCTGCACCCTCCTTACGGATCGGTATCTTACTTTGCAGATACAAGAGTTTGGTGTCAGGAAAACAAGCCAGAGGCATCATATAAGTCAACAGGATCCTCTCCTTTGGGTTGGTCTAGCTCTACTCATGGGGTGGAACTGGTGGGACTGAATGTGGGGCCAACAGGACTATGAACATGAATGAAACTGGCTGGAGCCCCCAGGGATGCTCCACCGAGTGCTTGTTTGAGAGTGTGGTTACCCTGAGTTACATGGTCAAATGCCTTGGCCTATGTTCTGCTGCCCTCATTGCTAAAGCTGTGCATCAACATTAATATCTCCATGGCTGCCTGCAGACATCTGCGTGAGATTGAGCTCCAGTGCATCAGCTCAGAAAACTCCAGGACAACCAAGTCCTCATTGCAGAAGGAAGTGATGGCTGCAAAGTCGCTGCCTTCTGCTGGCTACCCGTCAACATCCTGAGCGGCTTCACTCTCTTTAATCCTCACTTGCAAAAGCGAAGTGAGGGGATGTTTATGGTCATCATCCTCTCGCATGCCAACTCTGTTGTCAACCACATCATTCATGCTGATAAAATTTAGGACTACTGCTGCACATTTTGGAAGATCATCTTTTCCAAGTATCCAAATGGCAGAGCCAACCACAACAGACAGAGGCAAATCAGTAGCGTCAGTAAGTGCATATGATGGACTGGTGGCTGCAAAGACACCTCAATTATCATTTCAGTAGTTGTGACTTACAGCAGAACATCTCCCTTGTGCTCGCATAGGTGGAGGCTGTACATCTTGTGCACAGTGGTGGAATCCGTTCATAGAGGATGTGAAGAATGAATATTTTAACAACTGTACATTTGAATTATTTTTATAACAGAGTTGGGTCAGAATCCCGAACCCCAAATTAAAAAAATAAATTCAGATGACCCTAAATTTTACCTTTGGCAGTACTGTTCCGCTCTTGATCTTGCATTAAAGAACACCCTCCTCAACATCAGACCCAATATCAATTCAGCAAAGTAATAAAATAAGTAACAGGGACTGCTCAGTAACTGAGTTCTAGATCATGGAAAAGCTGAAGGACTTTAGTACGAAATCTTAAAAATCGAGCAATACAGATTAAATTCAAAATACCATGAATGCATAGATGCAGATTCCATAATCAGAAACACAAAATAATTCTAAGTCCTAAATGAACAGCAGTTCATAAGACAAACAGGCAGCATCCCAAGTAGAACAGGAAAAATCTTTGGAATAAATTGGACAGAGTCTCTGGTAGAAAAGGAATGTCATTTAAAATTCAAGTGGACAGAATGCCCAATAGAACAGGAAAGAGATCTGGCTTCACTCCAAATCAAAGCGTTTTTATACACATTTTCAGAATACATAATGAGCAACAACTGTAAATTTAGCAAGGTATGACTAGTAATGCATTCTAGGCAAATTAAAAGGTGGCACATGAGAATTAAGGGCCAGATTTATCATACTTTCACACAATGCAACGCAGCAGGATACCTTGCTGTGCTGCGTGAAAGAGCGAGGGCAGGAATGCACCATATTTAACATGTGGCGCATTCCTTTACCCTCCATGCGCTGGCACACAATGTGCTGCCTTGAGCCAACACAGGCACCCTTCAGCCATGGTGCAAGGTTGCCTGCATTGTAGGCAGGATTGTTTTTGTGCAGGAAGGTGCAGAATACCGCACACTTAGAAAGAGGAAACAACAAGGAGAAATAAAGATATTACTCCTCGTTTTGCCTCTCCTGGGAAGGCATACCATTGACACATTCCCAAGTTTACCTGCCTTGGTAAATCCTGGAATGCACCACAATCTATGGCTGGATTTATGGGAATACCCACGCTCCACCCATGAAACACCGACCCAGCGCTGCCTCGTGTTACTCCAGAGTTACCTAGCCACGCAGGGCCACGCAAGGTGGCATCGCGTGGCTCGGCAAATCTCATTCTAAGTTTTGCGTCTCCTTGCGTGGAGCAAGGGCAATGCAAAACCTTGATAAATGTGGCCCTAAGTGCATAAAACAAACCCACTTTTAACAAAGTGTCAAGCAACTTCTGCACTGTTGCTGTCCAGAGATGCACAACATAATATGAAACATTATTCGAACACTAACCCATTCACCAGTGTATTCTGCTAGGCAACATCAGAAATATCACAGAAACGATCTTGGCACTTGTTACTTTAAAAACACAAACAAAAGTTCATTCACAATAATGCACTCTAAGGAAAATAGTCAGTTCCCTCACTGCGTCTCTTGTTCTGCAAAGACTGGGGAGAGAAGACATGCAGGGGACCTTGATTTGGAGGGGAAATGAGCAAGAGCAGGATAAACCGAGCAGTATCCAAGTTAACAAAAATAGGGACTGCGTGAAAATGTGGCACAGCTAAATCACATTAATAAACACACTTTTAAATGTAATATTAAACTCATTTCAAGACAAATGTTAATTCAGCATTTGCATCTAATATTCATCATAAAATCATAATTGTTCAATGTTTATCAGCTAAAATTGTGCATTTAAAAAAACTTAACAACCTATCCCCCTGACTATTATAATAATCACTAACAACACATTAATAAAAATGTATTAGCCATCAGTTAGTAGATGTCATCATCCTCTACAGTTGCTCTCCTCTGCCATCTTCAGTTGGATGTAGACATGATCCTTTAAGTCTTCCATTTCCATCTCAATGGATCTTTTTCTTTTCGTCAACCTATTTTTACACGTAGCTTTACATCTTCCACTTATGCATTCAGAAAATGTCAACAAAAGGAACAAAACAATTGAACAGACATGTATTATTATTGCAGGGATTAGAATTAATTTGATAGTATTTTCACTCAAATTACCGAACCATTCTCCAACTTTACTAAAACCCTTTCCTTACTAAACCAAGAGCCTACATTTTCCCATAGGCCAGGAGTTAACTACATGTGAGAGGTTAGTCAAATTAGTAATGTAAGATTCTATAATTCTTCCATCAATCTTTATTCAGCTCATAAAACCATAAAAGAATACATGGCATATAAATCTAGAGACATTGAGACATAGTAGTAGTTTGATAGAAATAGCATAAGTTAATACATAAAGCAACATGTGAAAATAGTACAATTATTAACAGCAACATACAAGTGTTCCACTTCTAAGATTTAGATTGAAATAACTTGAGCAACATTAAAAAGTTGCGATATTAAAACTACAAATAGACAATCCAGCTCCTGATACAAGGAGCACTCAATGCCTAAAACTCATCTAAAAGAGTAAAAACAGGTTAAAAAGATAAAACACAGTTAAAATATTACTTGCCCACTATGTTCCTCAATCTTACTGTGGCGGAGATGAATTTGTGGACCATTGTACAAACATATTTCGAATGCAGTAATTGAAGATAAAGTAGAGCTGGCCTGAACCTTCTGATGTTCAGGGACCTGAGTAAGGGATTTAGAAACTGTTTCCTTGGCATAGTGTACAATTTACAAAAAAAGAAAAAATGGAACATAGACTGTGCTGACCGAGAATCACAGAGGCATAACTCAAGGCCCAGTTCACCATGAGCATCTCTTGGATAAGAGACCAGGAGCTGGGCTATATAAAATCTCAACCTAAGCAGGTAGAATCTCTGGTATTGATGCCTTACATAAAGGTAAGGCTCCATACGATCTGTAGTGACTAAAATTTGATGAGCAGCTACTTTCGTCTTGCTATGCTCTTGATCTTCTCTTCTCAATATAATGAGAAATTCTGTTTTAAGTTTAGCTTTTGATGAGGCGGTGCTATCTCATAAGCTATTGAAAAGTTCAGGCCATCCCAAAATATTAAATTGGTCTTTGACATATCTCAGCCACAGGATTTCATGCGAATGGTCATGCCGTAGGCAATCAGTGATTTAAATCCTGATTGAGAAGGGTTTCATATTTAGACCAAATGGTGAGCCATAACAAAAGTGGCATTAGCTTGACACGATCTTCCAAATACAAAAGGCCTAACTCCGTGTCACAGGCATAAGTGGGCACACTATTAGGAACGGATAATAATCTTCTCAGGAACGCATTCTCACTGACCTGCAGGCGCAATGTGTTACAGTTCCACATATGCCTGCACCATACAGCAAGACAGAAGAGCATCATGCTTTATAAATATTAACCATCGCACTTAGGGGTTTGGAGCCCAACTTCCCAGAGAACCTAAAAATTGCTGCCACGGTACGTTCAAATTGGGGTTTCCTAACTTTCGTAAATGCACCCAGTTAAACTTACTAGCAAATGGTTCCCCCAGATACATAAAGGTTGGAATGTGAAGGATTTGGTACTTTTAATATAGTGGGATTTCAAGTTGCTTGAGGCGCGCCCACGCACCTTGGGATATGACTTAGCTATATTTGCCAATCCTAGGTCACTCATGAACAGGACAAATCTGTCCAGTAATCTTTGAAGATCCACACCAGTTCTTGACAGTAAAATGAAGTCATCTGCATATAGCAGTGCAGGGAAACTTCTTGTTCCCACCCTAGGCGTATCCACCTCCTCTTGTATTAAAAACGTGTCAAGGTCAATAATATAAACAAAAAATAATGGGGGCCAAGACTCACTCTTGTCTCACACCACGCTGGATCTTGATTGCGGTTGTGCATTCACCGTTACGCCCACACCTAATTCACACAGTCAGCTCCTCATAAAGTTGGTCTAAGAAATGCCCTATTGGGGCATCCACTCCCATTTCTATAATTTTCCCTCAGAGTTTTGCTCGGTTGACACAGTCAAATGCAGAACTATCGTCCATGAATGCTAGGTGTAGGCAACCGCTCTTCGCCTTTGTATACTTGCTGATAATTAGTAGTATAAACTTTATTTTGGTAAAAAACCATAAATGTTCACATAAATACAGCACATAAAATCATGTAATATATGATCACTTAATACAAAGCAAAATTCTAGGTATTATCTAATATTAATCGGGTGCGAATACTCTTTGTTAAGTTCGACCCGGTCACAAATCTCCAATATTGGTCCGATACACTACCATTAAAACTTAAACTGTCAAATAGTTCATGGCATATATTTTAGTACACAAGTGTTATATGGCTATAGAAACTAGGGTATGTTATCTCTAATAAACTATAGCATCTATTTCTATTCAGTTCACCAAGCGAAAAATTAACAAAAATGTGCAGAACTGGTTTTAAAACCGTAAGTTTCAAATCACCAGATTTGGATTAAAACTCCTTCGAGATCCAGCTGTGCACGTGCATAAAAGTGCAGCTCCAGCTGTAAAGTACATATGGCCGTTGTAAAACCCACCTAATCATCGTTGTTAATCATCTTAAACCCACACTAAAGACTAAAATCATTATCTTTTGCGGACATGCGTGCACCATTGGCATAGTTGAGCTTACCATAGCCATTAATCGCCCATGTACAATGCACCACATTAAACTATTTGTAAGGGAGTTACAGCTTTTCCACAATGCATTATAAAGAAAAGTAAATCTTAAAATGTTTGACCCCTCTTCCTCCGTACGAGCCCAAGTGCAAATAAATAGCTCATAGGCTATAAACTATGTGCGGGAGTAATACTTTTTAAAGATCCTTAAGACATCTAAAAGTCTCCTAAATCCCAAATTGCAGCAAATGGGGCAAATCCATTTTGTTCTGGAATTTGCATATGCAGGACAACAAACTAAGATGTGCACCAAATATTCTTTAGCATGTAAAGTGCACCGGGTACAATTGCGATCACCAGGGCCATCATTATCATTTTTCCATCTCGATGTATATGACCTAATTTGGAGAATGTCATATTGGAATGTCATTTAAAGTGTTTTAGCCAACTGGGGCTGTACATCATCCAAAAAGGTTTCAAAATGTGAGATGGGTTTAATGAGCAGAAATTGTGCGGACAACCTACTCAACCTAGAATTTTGATGTAAATCGGCACGTACATATTCCCACTAACTCAGTTTTAGAGTCTTTTTGGAAAGATCAAAGATTGTGAATCATTCCAAAAGGATCTCAGGCTTTATGTAATAAACCAGGACTGAATGTCCCGAAGCTAAGGGTCTTATCAAGCTCCAATCGTCCCCTCAGTCCCACCCTGTACTGGGCAAGTTCATGTATTCTCACCCAAAAAAAGCAGATTTCTCAAGGCTGCTAGATGTTCAGCTCTCTTACAGTCTACATCATTGGTCAATGGGATAAGAGGAGTACAGCTGGAGAGACATAATAGAGATCCTATAAATGTATTCTGTCCCAGAATGAGTTTATCGACATTATCAACCCCCCACATTTCTGCCCCACATGCAGCTGCTTGGGCCTTGTACTTGTAGACTTTTAAGGCTGGGGAGATAACTCTAGATGTCATTACTCTCTGTTTTTTTTTTATTGGAATTTACTTATGTCAAGTAACATCAATGCAAACAATAGGAGGCCAGACCCTATATTGTCAAGAAGCTAATACATATTACAGGATCATTCGTAAAAGGACAGAACTCCAGAACATGGTTTTGCCTATTAACAGATCTATTACAATTAAACAAATCTAACAGTTTAATTCTTTCAGAAACCAACTCCCTTTTCCCCCCACCCACCTCTCCCCCCTTATCGGGAGAGACGAGAAACCCTCAAAAAGAAAAAATGTAAAAACCCTGTAAGAAAAATAAGAAAAGGTACTAAGGATACATGAATGGCGCTGGATGTTAACTCAAAAAGGAGGACAGCCTATCAGACACCTCTAGTGGTTGAGGGCCGAGGTTTAGAACTGGAAAAGATGCAACACCCAAACCCTTGTGGTGCAGGCCGCCAGGTGAAGAACTCTGGATAGGCAGGTCGCTAATGGTCCACATAAGAATTTATGTTATTGAAATCATCTCTGAAGATGTCATTTTTTCCATGGTGAGAGTCTGCCATAAACGTACATGCCATTGTGTCAGTGTTGGAGCGTCTTTCATCTTCCATGCCGCTGCTGCTTTCAATTTCGCCACCCTCAGACACATCCACATGATGGCTCTGTCACCCTTAGTGTGGCATCGCAAACTGTGGTCACGTAGACCCAGTAATGCGAAGCCTGGGGTGTCAGGAATTGGGTATCCCAGAATATCCGTAATCTGTGCCATGATTTCAGACCAAAAGGGTCGTATTGTTGGGAAGTCCTACCAGATGTGCCTAAAGTCGCCCAGTAGGCCACACACTCTCCAGCATACATCAGAAGTGTGGGGAAAAATCTTCAGTTTAGTGGAGTATAAGTACCAGTCATAAAAGAGTTTATAATGTGCTTCATGCCAGCCTAGTGAGTGATTACATTTTTGGATGTCCCTCCATAGTTTCCTCCACAATCCCACTGGAATTTCATCCCCTAAAACTTTTCCCCAGAAAGCAATATGACGTGGTTGCAGTGAGGGCAATGTGTTGAGTAGGGAGTACAAAAAGGAGATGGTTCCTTTCGAAGAACCCGCTCTTTGTACAAATTGTTCTATAAGAGTGAGATCTCTAGTGGCTGCGAGTCTAACGTCGGGTTGTAGTGCTCAGTGTTTCAATTAAGTATAGTGAAAATGTTTGGAGTCTGGAAGACCAAAATCACGCTGACAATGTTCGAAAGTTAAAATGTCACAATTATGAAAAAGGTCTGAGAGTGTGAGACAACCCCCCTCTCTCCAGGCATCAAAGGGACCTGGAAGGGAGGCCGGGGTGAACACCGGGTTGTAATGAATCGGTGTATGAGGTGACGGCAAGGTAGTGCAGGAGGCCACTCTATTTACCTCATCCCATACTTTGAGGGTGGTTTTCGCTTATTTGAGCATTTGGTGGACGCTATGCTTTTGCCATTCAGAGCACGTCCCAGATGACCCACCCCACTATTGCCCTGTCTATGTGTAGCCAGTGTTTGTCTGACTCTATTAGTGACCATTCCGAGAGAACCCACAGCTGAGTTGCTTTATAATAAAGGTGGACATCTGGGAGAGCTAAACCTCCTGCCTCCTTGCATAGCCTGAGCAATTTATAGGGTAAGCGGGCCCTCTGGTTTTGCCAGATGAAACGGATAATCAAGGTGTGTAGCGTAGACAGAAACTGGCAATCTAATTTAATAGGCTTGAAAAATATTAAGTACTTTCAAGAGGATCACCAGCTTGATCGCATCAATATGACCTAACCACGTGAGATATATATGTGCGCCCAGCACTTGAGATCACTCTTCAGTTGTTGTAGGAGCGGGGGTAGTGGCCTGGTAGAGGTTGGACAATTTAGCGGCAAGTTTAATACCCAGGTAGATAATATTTCTTATACCCCATTGGAAGGGGGTAGAGGCCAACAGAGTATCCATGTCTGCATCCGTCAGTGTCAAGTAGAAAGGACTTAGGGCCTGATTTCGAGTTTGGCGGTGCAGGAGCAGGGCAGCACACAACCGCCCCACTCACGCACTGCCAAACTCGACCACCGGCTGCCCGCCAGATTACAAGTTTCCTCCTTGTCTGGGTGGCGGTCCTTTGACGTTCTAACGGCGGTGCCTTTGAAAAAGGCACCACAATGGGAATGCCAAAGCAAGTTCCTGCACGGCATGGACTGTTAAGTCAATGCCGTGCAGGAACTGGCCATGCATGCAGACCGGGGGCACACCATGTGCCCCCCTGCATGCATCCCCATTGCCTGAGACACCAGGGGGTCCTGTAGGGCCCCCTTAGTTTTCTCACCGCCATGAGACCGCTGGCAGTGAGGAAATTTGTAATATGGTTGGCAGGCCGCAGCGGACCTGCCAAGCATATTGCAACCTCACACCACTGCGCCACTGCCAGGGATCTCTGATCCCTGGCGGTTGCTGTGGTGCCATGGAGGTCCAACCGCCCTAGTTGTAATACGGCGGTCAGACCACTGGTGCAGTGGTTCCTGACCGCCACTGCACAGGTTCAGCGGTCCATCGTAATCTGGCCCTAAGTCTGGTTAATACGGAATCCCGCCACACTTTCAAAGATATGTAGCTCCTCCTGTAAGTTCTTAAGGGAAAGCTGCGAGTGTGCAAGCGTCATTAAGACATCGTCGGCAAATATAGAAATGTTGTGTTCTACGGAGCCAAACTTAATGCCGCTAAGAGTGGGTGGCTCGTATTTTGACAGCTAGTGGTTGAATACTAAGGGCAAAGAGGAGCAGTGAAATTACTCTTCTGTTGACTGGGAGCCAGTGGAGTTCTCGCAGGTGTTCGGTGATGTGGTTGCGGCGGGGATGTTGAGGACCAGTCTGGCTGCGGCGTTTTGAACGTTCTGTAGTTTCCTGAGGAGTTTCTGGAAGACGCTGGGTAGAGTGCGTTACCGTAGTCGAGTGTGCTGCTGATGAGTGCGTGGGTGACCGTCTTTCTGGATTCAGTGGGGATCCATATGAAGGTCTTTCGAAGCAGGCAAAGCATGTGGATGCATGATAAGGAAACAGAGCTGATCTGGTGGTTAATTGTAAGCAAGGAGTCCAGTATGATGCCGGGATTTTGTGCGTGGTCCGGTGGTTAGGGGGTGTCCCTAGCGCAGCGGGCCACCAGGAGCCGTCCCAAGCTGAGGGGGTGGGTTCCAGGATGAGGACTTCGGTCTTGTCCGAGTTGAGTTTGAGGCAGCTGTCTCTCATCGAGGTGGCGCCAGCCTTCATCCCATTGTGAAAGTTGTTTCTGGCGGCTGTGGGTTTGATGGTGAGGGAGAGGATCAGCTAGGTGTTGTTGGCGTAAGAGACGATGTTGAGTTCCTGGTTGCTGACGATGGCTGCAAGTGGGGCCATGTAGATGTTGAAGAGGGTGGGGCTCAGGGAGGAGCCCTGGGGCACTCCTCAGTTGATCTCTGTGGGTTCTGAGAGGAATGTGGTAGTCTGACTCGCTGTGTTCGACCGGTGAGGAAGGAGTGGATCCAGTCCAGGGCTTTGTTGCGGATGCTGGTGTCATGGAATCTCGCGATTAGGGTGCGGTGGGAGACTGTGTCGAAGGTGGCCGAGAGGTACAGGAGGATGAGGGCTGCTGTTTCGCCTCGGTCGAGGAGGGAGCGGATGTTGTCGGTGGTGGCGAGGAGGGTGGTCTCGTTGCTGTGGTTGCTTCAGAAGCCGGTTTGGGAGACGTCCAGGACGTGGTTGGCTTCGATGAACTCGGAGAGTTGTGCGTGATGGCCTTCTCGATGACTTTGGCTGGGAAGGGGAGCGGGGAGATGGGTCTGAAGTTCTTGAGCAGGGGGTTGATCTCGGCGTGTTTCCAGTCATCAGGGAAGGTGGCGGTCTCAATGGAGCAGTTGATCATGGGGCGCAGCTTGGGGGCGATGGAGGTGGCAGCTCAGTGGAAGATGTGGAGTGGGCAGGGGTCCGAAGGTGCTCCGTAGTGTGCCCTGCTCTTCATGGTCTTCAGCGTGCCGTCCGTGGTGAGCGGGATCCAGTTGAGCAATATATGTTGGGGGGCTGTGTCGTTAGGTGCGGTGGTGGCGGGTGTGGTGGGATGGTCTTGGGTATTATCGAAGCTGTCGTAGATCTGCCTGATCTTGTGGTGCAAAAAGGTGCTGAGTTTGTTGCAGAGGTCGTGGGAGGGTGGGATGTCTGTGGTCTCACTGTTTGGTCTGGCAAACTCCTTGACGATGGCAAAGAGTTATTTGCTGTTGTGTGCGTTGGCGTTGATTCTATCTTGAAGGGACGTTTTCTTAGTAGTTTTGAGGAGGAGATGGCATGCTGTGACTGCAGCTTTTGAGGCTGCATGGGCTTCCGGGTTTTTTTTGTTCCTCCATCTCTTCTCAAGCTGTCTAGAGGTGCTTCTGGACTCCTGAAGGGTGGGAGTGAACCAGCTGGCTTTCTTGGAGTGTTGCTTGCTGGGGGCTTTCTTGAGGGGTGCCAGAGTGTCGGAACAGTTGGAGATTCATCTGTGGAAGTTACGTGCTGAGGTGTTGGCATCTGTGGATGTCGGCGGTGGGGTTGTGCTAAGGGAGGCAGTGAGATGTACTTTGGTGACCTTGTTCCAGCTTCTGCAGGAAGGCGGTGGGCGCGGTGGAGTACTTTGGGTTTGCTGAAGGCGAAATGGGCGCAGTGGTGGTCGGTCTAGCGGAGTTCGGATGTGTGGCTGAAGGTGACGTTTTTGCTGGTAGAGAAGACGAGGTTGAGCGTGTGTCCTGCTGAGTGGGTAGGAGAGGTGACTAGCTGCTTGAGTCCTATGCTGTTGAGGTTCTCCAGAAGGGATGAGGTGTTCAGGTCATTGGGGTTGTCCAAGTGAAAATTTAGGTCGCAGAGTAGAATGTAGTTGGTGAATTTGAGAGCCTGGGGTGCGATGAAGTCGAAGATGGCATTGGTGAAGGGCAGGCGGGGGCCAAGAGATTTGTAGATGAGGGTGCCGTGGAGGGTGGTGTTGGGGTTGGTCTGGAACTGGAGGTGTTCCATGCTTGTCGTTGGGTCGTCTGAGTGGGTGGTCAGGCGGATGGTGTTTTTGTGGACGATGGCGATGCCTCCTCCTGGTTTGTTGATGCGGTGCTTGCGGATGATCTTGTATCCATCGGGGATATCGGTGGCGATGTCCGGGGCTGAGCTGGGGTTCATCCAGGTTTCCGTGAGGAAGGCAATGTCGGGAGAGATAAAGTCGAGGAGGTCCGAGATTTCTTCAGCGTGTTTGTGGAGGGAGCGAGTGTTGAGGAGGATGCAGCTGAGACGGTCAGGTAAGCTGTGGGTCGATCCAGAGGTGGGAGGAGCTGGAGTGCCGAAGTGGGTGAGGGTGCGGCGGCAGTGGCGGCAAGAGAAGGGTCCGTGCGTGTCACGAGGCGGCAGGCGGTGTTGTGTCTGGAGTTGAGGGCATGAGGCTTTAGGTGCAGGAGCAGAAGTTCTGCTCTATTAGTGTCAATGGCATTAAGCTTCCCCCGTAGTGGCGTAATTTTCAGCGGAATCGATAATGTCAGAGTGGCCTTATGCGTCTGTACTAGTGTATATAGTTCCCCTTCAAGTGTCAGTCAGTCCTTCACCTCTGTTTATTATGTGTGGCGATCAGCCCTATAAATTTGCCTCGCAAAACCACCTTGGATGTACCCCAATTACTGGAAGGGGTAGTGTCTTGGGGGCGGTTTATGTGGAAGAATTCTCCAATGTTTTTCCGCAATTCGTCTCTAAGTAGACAGTCTCTTACTAGGGAGCTAAGGAAAAACCAGCAGCGATATTTCGGTGGTGGAGTACCCCTCTCCAGGGAGATCACCACTGGGGCATGGTCAGAGATCGTGATTGGGTGAATTGCCGCTGCCCTCAAGTCTTGGATAAGAGTCTGACTGAGAAAGGCATAGTTCAAGCAAGAATATGTATGGTGTATGTGTGAGAAAAAGGTGTAATCCTTAGTGTTGGGATAAAGTGTTCTCCATGCGTCTATGAGCCCTAGATTTTGAAAAGACTTTTTTTAAGGTTTTGAGGAAGCTATCAGTGGGTGATTTGCGGGGATGTGTGCTTTCCACACCGGAGTGCCACGTGAGGTTAAAGTCTCCCATCAGGAGAATCTCACCTTCTCAAAGCCCCTATCATTGTCAAGAGAGAGTGTAAAAAAGGTACCTGGTAGTGTTAGGGGCATAGACTGAAGCAAATGTACACATTCTTCCTTTAAGGCGTCACTTCAGGAGGACAATCCTTCCCTCCTTATCTGTTCTATAAGGAGGCATGGAATAGTAGTGCTACCCCGCTATGTTTAGTAGGTGCTGAAGACTTGTATGTCAAGGGATAGGCCTTGTGACTCAGTCTATGGTTCTCATTTCATTTCAGATGTGTCTCCTGCAAGGCCACCACATCATAATGTTGATCAAGAAGGTATTTCCACATTTGGAGACGCTTGGTCGGGGAGTTTAGGCCCCTAATGTTCCAGGAAAGGGTAGTGATTACCATGGCAGCTGAAACCCTCTGTTTGTTTGCCCAAAATCTCCCTGCCTTGCAGCTAGCTGCCCCTGCTCCTCCTCCCTCCAGAGTCTGCTCTCTAGTCCTCTCTCTTTGCTCGTCTCTAGGACCCCTCCACACTACATCTAGTCCTCATGTCCGTCCCCTGAAGAAGTCAATCATGTACCAACAAACATAAAAATTAAAACTGAAACCCCAATACTAATATGACAACTGGTTCCATGGCATGTATGCCAGGTAAAAAAAAATACATCTTGCTAGGCGTATCGGTCAGAGACCGCTACCATGACTTCAGAGTAGCTGCATTAGTTAGGTATAGTCAAAACATTTATAAAAGATACTGATTGCATTAGCTAAGTTTGGCCCTTGTGGATCCCCAGGCACACCTCCTCAATCATCTCCTAGCTTCCATCCTGCAGAGGAGACCCCCTAGGTTAGTCTCTATACCTCATTGTCTCTGTGTGGGTGGATAGTCTTCGTTGAGGGGCTCAATATCACATCCCACCAAATAGACCCGCCAGGGAGTCACATTAGGAGGCTCGGTCACCGCTTTCTCTGCTGCCATGGACGTCGCTGAGACAGCCAGAGGGCCCCGCTTTGGGATCCGTTGGTGCTGCCTCTAGAAGTTCTCAGGGCATCCCCAGCTTGGTGTACTTCAGAAATGGGTATCTCTAATAGTGTCATCGCTGCTGCCAGGTCCATGGCATGATGTGCTTTGTTGTGCAGTTCAAAGGCGAGCCCAAAGGGGTATGTCCGGCGATATTTGACATGATAATGTTGTAGCTTGTCTGTCACTGGCCTTAACTGTTGATGTTTGGCTAGAGTTGCCGGTGTGACATCTTGAAAGAGTGAGCAGGTAGCACCTTGAAATTCAATCTTGTCCTTTTTTCTGGCTGCCTGAATAGCATCCTTCACTTTAAAAGAGTGAAGTTTTGCTAGCACATCTCTTGTGCACCTTCTCTCTCCCATTGCCAGGTTGCCTACTTGGTGCACCCACTCCAATTTAACCTTCATCGACGTGCCCCCAAGAATCTCCACAAACAGACCGAGGCTTCCAAGTCGGGGCCCTCCACCCCCTCCTCTAAATCACAAATCTGTTATCGCATCGCGATCTATTTTTAAAATCTTCGCTCTTCAAGAGAGAAGCCTGGAGCTGCTCATAGAGGGAGTGTGTAAGGTCCTCCAAATGGCCGGTGCATTGTTCTAGGTTGAGAGATTTGGGTTCCAGGTCTAGAACCCGGGTACCCATGGAGTCCACATCGTGCTGGAGGGAGGAGAGTTTCTCATTCAAATCAACCCAGTGATTTTCCAAGGAAGAGGCTATGCCAATTTTTAATTCCTGCCGGAGTTCTTTTTTAAACTCTCGCAAGGACAAGAGGAGATCTTCTTTTGTGAGGGACATGGTGTTTCCCTCGACCGTTGTCTGTAGGTTGTCGTGTGATTCGGCTGGGGTGAAATAGCTGCACACCCTATTAAGCTGTTGTCTTTTTGGAGGCATAAAGAGTGACTAGGTTGTCAGCAACAGAGTCCAGGAATAGTAGTCACACGGCGCCTCACCTCCATATGGCTGCAGTCTGAGAGGGAAACCGGCAAAGCCACAGGAGGTTCCCCTAGTCCTATCTAGATCTCCCCCATGTGAGGCCACTCCATGCTGTGGGGGTAAATCATGACGCCAGACTGGTGCGCCCCCAAGAAAGGCCCCCACAAGGCTCCAATTGTTGCTCCGGGCCACTGATGGTCCCTGGCACCAAAAACCATCTATGAGCACCCTCCGAAAGGCATTTCTTGTCGACCCTCTGGATAGAGACTATGCGCCTCTGCTACTCTCCCACAGTCTTTATGCAGCTCCGGAGTCAATAACAGATGTGGGAGTGTTCAATTCAAGTGGCGGGGCATCCAGCGCTTGCCCTTTGTACTTGACTCACCATCGAGAACATGGGCACATATTTAGGTGATTCTCATGTAAGAATGCAAGTGGAGACTGAGCCAGGTCCAGGAGGGCCCCATCCCGTCTGCCATGTTGTGCCCAGGTAGGCGGTTGGTCGTTGCCCTTTAGATGGGGGCTATCCTGATCTGCTCTCTGGTGCCCAGTTCCCTGTAGTCTCTTAGGGGCAACCGGAGGGGAAAACAAATTACCAGAGTCAGGGACGTCTTGTAGGTCTCCGTCGCTGTGTCGCAACTGGCCGCAATCCAAAGGTCAGGCACTATGCTCCCTCGGTTCCCGGAGCCCCAACTCTTCGGCAGTAGGAGGAGCACGTTAATCATCCACAGATGGTCCCCTTAACTCAAGGGCAGCCTCTCCCCGGGTAAGCGGCTGTGGCGTATGCAGCAAGGTGGAAAAGTGCTTAAACCAAAACTTAGGGGCCGGGCCGCAGCAGGCCCAGGAGAGTGGACCACACTCACCGCTCTCTGCACCATTCAATGTCTGAGGCCCCTCTGCTCCTCCGGTGTAGTAGTCCGCTTCGTTGTCACCCAGGGAAGAGTGAATGGAACATAGCCCCATCCAGTGCATGTTTCAGTCCCGGGTGCCACCGCTGCATAAAACAACTGACATCTTGTCCCCTGCCCTGTTTTTTAATCTGTGCTCACCCGTCTTGCTGTAGGGATTTCCATCACTCCAGGGGGTGTCGACGGTGTCCCTGCATGGCTGCAGTGCCTCTACTGTGCAAGGCTGTCCGGTAGTGATGACCTAAGCTTTGCCGAGCACGGTAACGAAGCATCTGTGGACACCCACAAAGAGCCCCTGGGGACTAGATCAAAGCTGCCCTTAGGTCAATAAATGCAATGTATAGATGGCCTCCCTTCAGTTTAGTATACTGCCATACAATGACTAAAAGCCTGAGCACCTGATCAATTGTGCTGATTCGAGACCTGAATCCTGCTTGGTATGTGTTATATTTAGTAATGAATAACAGGAAACAAGTCAGGAGGATACTTGTTTATTGGCCATCCACTCTCCACAAGTCCCACATCCCCAACATTCCAAGGTAAGCTCTGGGTGGGGGAAACCATTTGCAAAGGGAGCATGGGGGTGACGGAATGTACCAACAAGGTTACAACACACCTCCTTACCTTACAAACCAGAGAACAAATATTAGAACATTTTCAATTCTGATCTTGCAATGTTGACACAACATAAAGTTCGGAATGGTTATATTTCGGATCTTACAATGTTGTCATAACTCCACCATTGTCCAATTGAACCACATTTTCCAAGACCTTGGCTACTTTGCGAGGGGGGTAGAATTGACTTTGATTTCGCCCATCCTTCCCACTCCTTTTTACTTGGACCACATCTCCCACCTTCCATAACCGTGGTTTGACCCCATGTTTCTTGTCATACCAAGCCTTGTATCTAGACTGATGTGATTCAACCTTCCTAGTGGCTCCCTCCATGTCAGGAACTGACTTTTTACCTCCTTCTAACCACCCAGGATTGAACTTGGTGCAAGGCTCCCTCCCACGTAGAGCTATGAAGGGAGAGATACCCGTCACCAAATTGGGGGCAGTGTGATACGCCCACATACACTTGCGTAGGTGAGATTCTACATCCTGACTATTGGCTACCGCCAATTGAATATGCTCTTTGATCATTCTGTTGGCCCTCTCCACTAGGCCATTAGCTTTGGGGCAGTAGAGTGCCGTTAACTCATGTTTTATATTCATGTTCTCCAAAAACTCTCATTAACTCAGAGGTAAACTGTACTCCGTTATCAGTGACCAACACTGATGGTATCCCTTCACTTGAAAACACTTCCTTCAGGAATTCCAGCACAGTGTTGGTGTTGACACGATGCACAAATATTTGACTGATCCAGTGTGATGTGTAATCAACGAGCACAATCATGAACCGTTTCTGCACCCCCAAACTGTCCATTGGCCCTATGATGTCCATGGCTAACTTGTTCCATGGTTTCGAGGGTACTTCCACCGGTGACAGAGGCACTTTCCGCAAGGCTTTGGACTTGTCGCTCTTGGCGCAGCACAAACAGTCCTTGACTAGTTGTTCAGCCAATGTGTCCATCTTGGGAAACCAAAAGTTCGCTCTGACCTTGTGTTTGGTGATGCTCCGCCCTGAGTGACCTTCATGCGCCAACTCTATAATTCTTTTCCTGAGACCAGCGGGGGGCACCACTCGGTTTTGGCGGTATACCTTGTCCCCTATGACACACAATTCATTTCTGATCTCCCAGAAATCCTTTAACCCCTCCACGAGGTCATTTCTCTTAGTTGGCCATCCTTCTCTCATGATGGTTTTAAGGACCCTCAAATCCTCATCATCTTCCATGAACTTAACCCACTCCTCTTCAGTAATGGCCGGATCATCCACTACCATTATAGGGCTGTCCAAAATTTCTTCTTGTACTTCATTGCTCAGAGGTGCTCTTGACAAGTAATCAGCAATCGTGTTTTCTTTTCCAGGCACATACTCCACCCTGAAATGAAATTTTCCAGCTTTAAAATCCATCTGCTGATGCGCGGTGAACAGTTCTCCATTCCTTTTACCGTGAATATAGACGTGAGCGGTTTGTGGTCCGTCCTGATCGTGAAATTCATACCCCATAAGAAGAATTTGAAGTGCTTCACCGCCCAGAAACACGCCAGGGCCTCCTTTTCAATGACGGAATAGTTGAACTCAGCTCTCGTGAGACTCCTGGACGCGAAAGCAATGATTTTCTCCTTCTTGTCTTCTCTTTGTATGAGGGTGGCACCTAATCCCTTGTTCGACGCATCCATAGTGAGGATGGTTTTCTTTGTAGGGTCAAAGGTTCCCAACGCCGGTGAGTTCAAAATCTCTTCTTTCAGTTCACTCATGACTCTTCTGTGTTCATCCTCCCATACAAACTCCACCTCCTTTTTTAGGAGGTTACGCAACGGCTCACTTTTGGAGGGGTTACGAAGGCAGTCAAGGGTCTGGAATCTGGATGCAGGTCCACTTGGTGATAGGCCATGGACAAATCGATGACACTGAAGAATCTGGCACTCCCCATGGTGCTGAGCATCTCGTTAATCTTTGGCAGGGGGTGCCGTTCCACCCAGATACTCTCATTCAAACTGCGAAGGTCCACGCACAACCGAATGCCCTCTCCATTGGCCTTGGCTGCGATAACTACTGGGGCCAACCATTCCGAGCAGTCCACTGGCTGAATGACTCCCATCTCACTTAGCCTACGTAGCTCCTTCTCCAACGGTCCTTTCATTTGGTGGGGTACTGGACGCACCTTGTGGACTACTTGTTTGGTGCCCGATTTAAGTTTGATTTTGTGTTGAAATTCGCGCAGGCATCCTAATTTATCCTTAAACAGTTCATGGAACTCCTCGCAGATGCTGTCGCTACTACTAATCCCTTCAGTCAGTAGCACTTGTTCCTCGCCATTGGGATCCAGAATTATCCCCAGTTCTTTTTGGTGCTGCCAGCCAAGCAAGTTGGATCCTGATTCCACGATGTATACCTTGCCAACGGTCACTCTGTTTTTGAATTGTATGTCCATTTCCTTCATACCAACTAAATCTATGGGTTCCTTGCTGTACCCTGTAGGAGCAATGTCAGGCTTTTCCAAAAAGGACACCACGCCCTCCCCTATGTTCTCGTAATCCTTCTTGTTCAGTAGAGTAAACGGAGAACATGAATCAGCAAACATTGTTACAGCTTTGTCATTTAACAACACTTCACATGAGGGATAGATGACATTTACCGAATCAGCAATATCCTTCAACTGTAATACATATTTCATCTCTTTACTCTGGGCCTTCACATGTTCTCTATCATTCTCCTTGGTATGTGCCACCCCTTCTCTACATACCCTAGCGAAATGCCCTCTCCTGTTGCACTTTTTGCAGGTCACACTTCTGGCAGGGCACTGAGGATAATTTGCAAAATGATTGTTGCTCCCACACCTGTAACACTTTGGTTGGTGACCTTTGTCCGGAGTTCTATAAAAAGGTCCCCCTTTTTCTTTCACCTTGTACACCCCTTCTGACTCCTCCTCATTTTGAATATTAGCAACTACTTCACTGTTGTTCCTCATTTCCTTTACGCATTTAGCTGTGTGTTCAACCGATTTGGCAATCTCAACTGCTTCTCTTAACCCGGGGTTCCTCGAAAGGAGTTTTTCTTGGATGCGCGTGTTATTGGTGCAACGCACCAATTGGTCCCTGATAAGAGAATCAGTGAGATTACCAAATTCACACAGTTGTGACAGACCCCATAACACAGCAATGTAATTTTGAACTGACTCTTGTTTTCCTTGTGCCCTGTTAAAAAACTTATGATGCTCCAACACTACGTTAACTTTATCTCCAAAATGTGTTTCCAACTTCCCCACAGTATTCGCAAAAACATCCACTTCCTCCCCACCAGCATCTACCACAGGTTCTGGCAGTGTCTCGTAAACTTTACACCCTTGCACACCTGGATTGTGTAGGAGGATGTGCTGCTTACGCAATGCAGAAAAACGTTCCCCCCCTATAGCTATGATGTATGATTCAAAAAGTTTGAACCACTCTTTCCAACTTATCTCGGGTTCCCCTAGGTCATTTAAAAAGGGAGGAGGTTGACTCATGCTTGCAGCGGCCATCATAGTGGCGTAAAGACCAAGGATAAAGCACAGTTTTTTTTTGTTTTGTTTTTTAAACAGGAGCAGACACTAGCTAGCACAGAGAACCGGACAGGGACAGGTGGAACGTTCCCGGGGAAACCCTGGATAAAAAAGGATCTAAACGGTAAACATTACCCAGCACCAGGTGACCCCATGCATAAACCTGAACCACCCCTGCACCCTCACAACAACTGCCCACACAACTGTCATTATGATTACACACAGTCCCCCCAAGAATGAGGCCAAAGTCACGATCTGATAGGAGGAAGGTCCAAAGCTGGAGTGCCCCAATTCAGCAGGTTATTACCAGTCTAGAGAACCCCGCCGAACCAGCCTCCTGGGCACGATCGGGGAAACGCGGACTCACCCTGGCCGAAGCTGGAGACCACGGCTCCTGATAACAGGCTTTCCCTCACGGAGCCGGCCTCCAGAGCGCTGAGCAGGGGAACACTGACTCACCACACAATCTCCTGAACTGAAGTGACACTGAGGAAATATCCACTACGCTCTTGGCTTACACTTCCTGAATCAGGATCCAGCTGTGACGGACGTTGCTCGAGGGAACAGCTTACGATCGTGCCGTTCTGACAGGAGGTGTGCCCAACCCCCGCAGGCAGAATGACGGTACTGCACTTCTCTAGTCAGAGAGAAATCTCCCATGAAAACGCTCTCGGTTTACATTCCTGAATCTGGATCAGCTGTGACGGACGTTGCTCGAGGGAACCTGACGATCGTGCCCTCAGACAGGAGATGCCCAGACCCACAGGTGGAATGGCGGTACTGCACTCCTTAAGTCAGTCTACAGAAGGCTTAATACTTCCCTCACCAGGAACTGCTCGTTACACAGGTCGGCCGCTTCAGTGCACAGCTGATAACCCGGCTTCTGACAGGAGGTGTGCCCCGCACAATGCCGGCACCCAAACGGAACCGCACTCCAGAAACACCCCAGAAGGCAACAACTGCCCGCAGCTTGGAACTAGCACCGCAGCAGCCCTAGCCCGCTCAACATGAACGAGGTGGGCACTCGATATACTTGTTAGCACACAGTTCCAGTGTGAGGGGAGAAAGGATACGAACCAGCTTCGCCGATACTCCACTTCCCTTTGACAGCCCAGCAGTGTACTATAAGTAGGCAATTTCTTCCGCATACGGATCTCTGGACGCTGGAGAAGCGGAGAACGCGGAGACAGCTCACTCACGCAGGTCTTGTAAAGCAGATGGAGAGAACTCAAAGGGGAGATGACCAATGCTGCCCCCTGCGCAGCAAAAGCGTCGCCAGTGTTATATTTAGTAATGAATAACAGGAAACAAGTCAGGAGGATACTTGTTTATTGGCCATCCACTCTCCACAAGTCCCACATCCCCAACATTCCAAGGTAAGCTCTGGGTGGGGGAAACCATTTGCAAAGGGAGCATGGGGGTGACGGAATGTACCAACAAGGTTACAACAGTATGGTGTTAAGATCTTGGTTTTTTTTCCTCAATCCAGTTACTAAGTTTTTTCAGAACCTGTCTGGCTATTGGTCTATAGTTGGCTTGGTCGTGATGATTCCCTTTTTTTAAAATGGGTACTATTTCCGCTCCTTTACACTTATTTGGGACTGGGGTTCCTGAGGCAACTGAAGTACATAGTAAGTTGACATATGCAGTGGTTAATTTGAGTTGATGGTTTCCGGGTGCTCAGCACCGGCACTTAATAGTCAACACCGGCACTTATGACAGTCTACCACATGGTAGCGCTATTTGTCTAATTTAGAGAGAAGAACAACAACAGTTGTTTATTAATTCAATACACATTAAAAATTGCCAATACCTGCTCCCAAAGCCATTCTTATAGCTTTGTGGGCCTGATATAGACAGAACTGCCACACTTGTAGTAGTGTGACGGTTAGTAGTTATGTTGTTACTGTAATTGACAGCGGCAATGGGTGGTGCAAATGGCCCCCTGACGAGGGCCCATGCAGTTATAGTTTTACAAATTAAGCACTGGACACATGGTGCCCAAATAGCTGTATCATGCATCAGTAAATCCCCTGGGATTTTAAGGAATCAATAGCCAACTTAGTCTCTTCCAAGGAAAAAATAAGGTTGATATGTCTTACCACTATTTGAATGACAGATGGATTGGTCTTCGGGTGGGGCCAAAGGAGATAAATGTTCATCCTCGCGCCCTGTGACTAGAGATTGGAAAAGTGACGAACCCATGTGCTAGGATCTAAAAAACAATCAATTCGAGTTTGTGAATCCTTGCTCCAATGGGCCATAATTTTCCAAAAAGTTGTAGTATCTCCATTTTTGGATGCGTAAATCAGATCAACCCAGTTGGCATCATCCCAGTTCCTTTGTGCTAGGGCTATTAATTTCTTATACTTTGCCCTTGCCTCTCGAACGGCTAAAATGGATTTAGATTATATTGCCTTGATTAGTGATTATTTAGCTAATCGACAATACTTCGTATACGAAGGGTTGCACAAAAATTCCTTATTTAGCCTTCATTATGTGCCTTTACATGATATTTTAGTTAAGTATGGTATCAAATTCTCAATTAAAGAATGATGAATGTCTAATATGGGAAAGTCTATTGGCAAAAGATCAACATATGGGGATTGGATGTTAGAAAAGGCATTCTAAATCCTTGACTTTGTGTCCAAGTTAACCAGTATTGATGGCCATTTAATGGATTTGAGATTGTCCCCGATAAACGGCGTTGGAGACAACGGGCCAGTAAATAATTTCGGCATCTCAACGAGGAGTCCTGTCATCACTAGATGCAAAGGGAGATGATCACTTTCTTCCCTCAGATTTGTCTTAAATTCCAGCATTCTGCCCCATATGGCAACCCTAATCAGTATGCAGTTAATTTTTGACGGAGAGTTGCCTCTTTTAAATGTATAGGAAATCACGGATTCAGATATGGACCTGCCATTGCAGGCCTGCAACCTATGTTCTAAAGTTAAAATGGGCCATTTGCATAGCAGGCAAATTACATGGAACTGTTGAACAGCTATCAAGGCAAGGTATACCCCATATCGAATCCTCCTCCTTTGTTACAGAGTCCAAGCCAACTATGGGATCAAACGTGCTGTTGAAATTCCCCGTAGAATAACCATACCCCTTGGGTTAAGAATGCTAAGAAGGCTATCTAATAGCTCTAAGGTTGGATATTCCATGTTGCTCTTTCTCGGTCTGACATAAATGTTAAGGAGATGTAACTGGAGCCCATTTTGGTTATGAATTCTTAACCCTAGGATATCAGGTGTCAATTTTCAAAATTGACTGATAGTTAAATGGAGGGTCAGGGTCTACAGTCCCTAGACCCTTTCTAAACCCATACTGGACAGTAGAGAACATGTTTTTTTTCTATGTCCCAAACCTCTAATAAGTCCAATAGAATTCTGCCCAATATCTTTGTTGTTGAGTCAATTAAAGAGATTGGTCCATAGCAATGAGGGCCAGCTCTGTCACTCTTTTCATAGATTAGAACAATTATGGAGTTCGACCATGGCTTAGGAGGACCTATGGTAACTGAACTCCTTAGTACATTGACAATTAGTACGTTGTATCCAGGCTAATTATAAATTAAGAAAGGCTCTGCAAAAACTTCCAAGAAATAGCAAGGAAATCAGTTTTTAAGGACAAATTACAAGCAGGCAATAGGACCACTTAAAAACGGGCTGAGGGAGCAGGCCTAGAACAGGCAGCATACAGCAAAGATAGTAACCTTTTATGGAAAATTATAAATTCTCCCTTTTTGTCAGACAGTGCAGGCCCTTTAAGTAGAAGTTTTTGTTGCTCCATCAACTTGGGTAGAACATTTTGAAGAAGTTTTTAATTCCTGCAATGATCATCCGGTAACATCCCAGAGTGATATTATTGGTTTGACCCTAACCCCTTTGCAAAATATTACTGTGGAGAAGGTGATTGTAGCTATTGGAAAATCTACTGCCTTGAAAGCCCTGTTCCCCGTTGGGGTTCCAGTCGATGTGATTAAGAGTGTCATGGAACTATGGGCACCAGTCCTTACAAAGTTTTTAATGCGGTAGGTAGTGGGTTCATTCCTCAAACCGGGACTGATTCCATCATCGTTCCTATTTTTAAAAAAGGAGGCGGGGGACCCTAGGTGTTACCGCCCGATACCCCTCCTGGACTCCTCAGCCTAAATTTTAGGGAGGGTTATTTTAGATAGATTGTACGACTGAATGGTAGAGAACCGTGTCTTGACTGATGCCCAATACAGCTTCAGGAAGGATATAGGGATCACAGAGCAATGTATAAATCTCCACCTTATAGTTAGTAAATATACACTAACAAAGCAGGGATTTATCTATCTCTGCTTTGCAGATCTCTCCAGCGCCTTTGATTTAGTTTACCACACAATTTTATGGAAAACCTTGATTGATAAGGGCGCCCCAATGGATATAGTCGTTCATTTATCACAGATGTATTTTTCAATTAACTCGCGCGTAAGATTCAGATTGGGGGGAGTGCACTACTTGGTTCAATGTTAAAAGAGGAATAAGACAAGGATGCGTCATAGCTCCAACCCTTTTTTCTCTTTATGTAAATGGGATTGATAAGGAGCTACAAGCACTAGATGCAGATGCACCAAGAATTGGATCTCAGCCCACCCCGGTGCTCCTATATGCCGACTATGCGGTGTTAATGTCTAGAATCGCAAACAGTCTTCAAAAACTGATCGACTGTTTCGTCGCATTAATGGAGCACAAAGGACTAAAAACTGAACCTGTCTAAGACCTATACTATGGTGTGTGGTAGTAGTAGGGCCAAAAAGAAATCACATTTTGCTATGGATAATAAGTTATTAGAAGTCAAGAATTTTTCCTATCTGGATGGTACTCTTTTCAAGTTCTGGCTCCTGGAACTCCCATTTAGAATTAGCTAAATTAAAATTTTCCAGATCCATCGAGATTATGTTTAGGTTTACAAGAAAAGTTGGTAATAAGCTTATTCGTGAAATGCCCCAACTCTATAGGAGTAAATGTATCCCAATAGCCACGTATAGAGAAACCCTTTGGGGAGTGAGGGAGCATACTATGTTGCAAACCCAGGAAAATTCCTTTTTGGCTAGGCTCCTTGCTGTACCGCACACTATACCTTCCATAATTACTCATAGAGAACTAGGTGTAACCTTTATGGAGGATACAATTGACTTGAGTGTGATAACTGGTAGGTACAATGTCTGGAGTAAACCAGGCACAATTTTTTTTAATGACTGCCTTGCACTTGAGCACTGTAATAAAATTCCCTGGCTGGTTCATGTTAACAGGTTAATAAAGGAAATTGATGCGGACCTTCAAATTAAGAATCCAGGAAATATTTTGCAGTTCGGTAAGAAAGACATTAAGCTATCCTTATGAATAAGCGAGTAGCCGAGAGAGAAATCAAGGAAAGGCAGAAAGTCTCAGGAACCAAATATCTCGAAGGGCCTATACAATTTGGGTTACAGGGATATCTTGTGACGATTACAGACGTCCAAAAGAGATTCTATCTTACGAGGCTTCGTTTAGATATCCGAAAAGAGATGCGTGGTCCAATAGACTCTCCAGATGCCCGTGTGATGGAGTCTCAGTACAATCCTCGGTGTACTTTAAAATTATTTTGTAGATCTTATAGTTCAATTAGAAAACGTTTTCTGCATCCAGTTTTACAATCTAAAAACTTTATAATATACCAGGAAGCTTATAATTTTTTATGCAGTTTTGAGTCCGACCGTATTTTCCATGCTGCTCCACTATTTATTAGGGGTCCTTGTTTGATAAATTGGTATATGAACATGATTAGTTTACAAGTTTACATTCTGTTTTTATCTTCTTTCATCTACCACATGAATACTTTGTTTTTACCACGTGATTTTAACCTTAGATTTTATTTATGTTAGAAGAAATTTTTAAAAGTATATTTAATTATGCATGCTTTTATGATTATAGAAAAATGAAATCGAATAAAGCTGATTTGACTTGACTTGACAATTAAAGGAGCCCATAAGTCTATATTATCTTTAAATAGATCAAGTGGTACCCCGTCAGAGCCTGTGGCCTTGTTCCTTGTGCTCTGTTCTGTCACAGATCTTACCTCCCCCAAGGTGATAGGTGCAAAGGCAATGCAGTCATCCGGTTTTGTATTAAAGTGATTATCTAGTTCAATGCTACTATCATAAATCTTGGGGAATGGCTTCACCCACATATGTGTTGGAATGGTCGTATCCATGGTGGCATTGTGGCCGTCTCCAAAAAAAGGGGCATTTACAGTTTTCCAAAAAAAGTCAGACATCATTTCTTCTACTGGCCTCAAATAATTACTCCCAGGCTTCCTGCCTCATAGCTGTCTTCCTATTTTTAATCACCTGTTTGTTGTTCGAACTACGGGCCTTTGTCAATGTTAAGAGTTTGGTCGCAGTATTACAAGTCGCATTATACGCCCTTAGCAGGCAAGAAGGGTCCGTCTTGAGCTCTAAACATATCATCAGCTGCTCCCTATTCCTGGCCACAAGCTTAACTAGCAAGTGTTTAGAATCTACAGTGGCCCATTTACGGAGGATGCCCTTATTGTTACTGGCCTCGATTGGTAAAATGGATTGGACATGCTGATGCTGTATAAAGTCCACAGACAAACATAATGGCAAAGGCTTGTGGTCGCTCATGCAATTCTGTACAATAGAAAAGTGAATAGCCTTATTACGACACCTCTCTGAGAGGGCAATAAAATTAATCATACTGCCAGAGCCCTTACAAGTGAAAGTGATTTGTTTCTGGGTTGAGGCTCTAGTAAAATCTAATGCCAGCACAAAAGAGTGCTTACTCATGATTGTATTTAAGACATCACTGCAAAATTGTGTTCGAAGGGCGAGTAATCCTCATTGTCACGAGCCAAACAGAATTTCTAGAAATTGAACAAAGCATGTAATTAAAATCTCCCCCCCAGATTACAACATAATCTCCCTTCAGCTCACTCAGTGCCTTGCTTAGGGTCCGATCAAATGAGTATAGAATATCTGTTATGAGGATTAAAGTTATTGTAAAAATTTAAAATAACTGTTTGCTTGGCAACAAATGACAGACATATCATTTGAAAATGTGGTGACTCAAGATAGGTTTGAAGAATCCTGCTATCTAATGAGATGGATGCCAAAGTTATCAGCCCGCCCCTGTGATTCCCCAGTCTGGAATAAACAGCGGGGGTTGACACAGGTGAACCCATCAATATACACTGTGTTACAAACCCAGGTCTCCTGCAAACACACAAGATGATATGTCTTTATTAGTTCGATCCATTCCACATCATTCAGTTTGCTCAAAAGGACCGGCCACGTTCCAGAACAAACATTAGAGATCTGATGCAGGTGCTCCAGTGTCTGTATGGATACTTTGTACATTTCCAAATTGTACTCACTGATCCACAGCCACAGGAATATTAACAGCAAAATCCTTCCCCTCTCCGATAGAGAGGGAAGCTGATTCATGGTAAGCAGGTGGGGGGGAAGTTGAGTTCCTTATAGCCTGTCCTAATTAACGCATGGGACTAGAGTAGAGTTTGGCAGTAACAAAAGATGGCTGCCCCTTCATAACTGACTTGGACTTCTGACTCAAGTATTGTCTCACCCTGAACCCTTTGCCTGCTAGCAGCAACTTGCCCTTGAGTCAATCAACCTTCACTGAGGTATAACACGATTGTGTCGGGATAGTGTATGACCTACACATAGGAACTGAGTGCACAGTGGGTCTAAAGGGCATAGCATTGCTTGGTTTATAGAAGTGTCCAAGAGGGACTGCCCTTATGATTATTCTGTGATGTTCCAACGCTGGATAACCTGTTCAGTGGAAAGCCTACCAACTGCGCATCCCTGAAATTAATTACCCCACAGGACCCTGGCTCCCTTTCTGGACTGTTCCCCACCCAGGTGGCTCTCCATACGGTAATAATATCGTTATACAGGGTGTCACAGCTGTGGAAGTCCAGTATTCTACCCAACAAGTGTACAACTTTGTTTTTAGTTGAAAATTACCTTCAGCTTGATTAATATGTAGGGTTAGGATCTTTTTTTAGAGGAGTGGCTTTTGGTGGCAGCTGCAAAACCTTGTTGTGCTTCCTCAGGGCAGAGCACTCACATATGGGATTGTCTATCCCTGACTCCCTTGTTTCTAATACTGGGGGTGGGAGGGTATTCCCCAAATAGCACGATTGATTTGTGAATCAAGGCAAAGACTGTAGAATATTCCATGCTGTATTAACACATGAGGGTTTAACTGAGCTTATTGTTGATAAAGGTTCAGTCACCATATTTCCTGTGTGTCCCACATGACCGTGCACAAATCTAGGGTCATTTGCATTGAACAAAGAGCCCATTGTCCCTGAACCACTATTTGCAGACTTAGAATCCCCTTGATCTGATAACAACTTAAGTGAGGAATCTATACTCTTAAGTACAGCAAAAACGGGTTCAAATGATTTAGCTAAGGCTTCCTCAACTGCTTTAATAAACACAGATTTAAGGGGGCTTTCTCCCTGGCTCGAATATGACAAATGTGTTAGCAGATCCTCTGTATCACAACCCCTTATCAGAGAAACAGTATTAGTCTCTGGTGGTGAAGGTGTTTTGGATCTGGTAGGCGGTCTTCTAACAAGAAAGTTGGCCTGCCGTCCAGTGCCTTTTTTCTTTTTAAGTGAGGGGGGGGGGGTCCCGTAAGTTCGATGCTGTTAGTTAAAGTATTATTAGTGTAAATCGATAGATTCTCATTAAAAACACATGGGTTGGATACCTCTCTTGTTTGTTCTCTACTTGAAAGGGTATTAACTGGGTGTGGAGGGATAGGAACCGTTGCAGCACCTTTCTCCACACCCACCAGAAGTGCTTTTTTGTTGCACCCAGTCTTTCTTCCACACGCTCTATCTCTGAATTGAGAGCACCCATAGCATTGGTGAGAAACTTTGTTATAGTGGCAGTTAAAGATCGGTCCTTAGAGGATGAAGACAATACTGCAGATTTACTCTTAACCATAATTTGCAGTCCTTCAAAGATCCCAACAAGCTAACAGATAAGGTGGCCAAGAGAGGTAGCTGAGCCCAGCCTCATCTGGCCTGCGGACGGGCCTGCTCTTGGCCCAGGCATGCACCCAGGCACATCTCGCATGGAAGGTAATGAGAACGCCTTAAATGGTCAGGTGGAGAAGTCTGGGGCTTGAAGTTCTCTGCGTTCCCCGCTGAAGCCAGGCCCAGTAACTGATGCATCCTGCCCTACGGGTATTGAAGGTGCCTTAAATGGTGTTGAGTTGCGGGTCAGGTGGAGGAGACTGGAGGACAGAAAACAATATGATAGTGCTATAGGGTCCACACATCAGATACGTGGTCGAAGTAGGAGGATATGAAGTCCCAAAAAGATAAAGACTGTCCCAATGGTGGTGCTCTCTTGGTACCATCACCCTGCCCACCACAGGTGAAAAATCCGTCCTGGAGCAAGGTCCCAGCACGGTAAGTTTGAGAAAGAAATGGTACCGAAACACACAAGTAAGTCCTGACATTTCTCTTGGACCATGATATGTCAGCAGTAAAAGTGAGCAAAAGTTTTTTTATTATTCTCTGCGTTATTCTTTTCCAAGTTTGCGTATTACATACAACACATCTCCAAAAGGCAGCTGACACGTGTTTCATCTACAAGACTTTTTCAAGGCTGTTAGAGGGCCTCATTAGGATGTTGGTCCGAGGCTTACGGACTGACATCCTTGGTTTGACTTCTGACCGCCGTATTATGATTACGGCGGTTGGAAGTCAAACCGGCCAGCTCAAGGAGCCCGCGGCCAGCCGGAAACCACAACATAATCCCTTACGGATGGCGTTTCCACCTTCAGGATTATGATGTCCGGCTTTCTGACATGGAAAGCATGTGGAAAGTGACTTTGGGGGCCCCTAGCAGGGCCCCCATGCCTCCGCGGCCTTCAGTTGAGGGCGTGGGGGGGCCACCTATGGTGCCCCCATGTAAATCCCTGCACCGTGTGTCAGGCACCATGAGGTGCCTGCCACACGGTGCAGGGATTTACACACACTCACAATTCTCTATGGGAGCTTGTACTGCGGGTGGAAACCACCCGCAGCACAAGCTCCCATAGAGAAATGGGAGTTAGCGACCGCACAATGTACAGTCGCATAATAATACGGTGTTGGGAACCACCGGCCTACGGTCGGTCGGTTCCCACACCGACACAGTCCGCCCGACATCGTAATTACGGCCTAAGTTCTTATGTCCATGTAGTGCTCAGTTCAAGGTTGCAAAACCAAGTTAAAATATCTGCGCCATTCCACTGTGACACATAAAGTAAATCCTTTAAGGCACTCAGGTAGCCTATGAGCGCTGCCATCTCAATGTCCGGTGGTCAAACAATTAAGCAATAGGGGCACTATTTATCACTGGGAGCCCTCAGAGACATATGACAGATATATGATGTCTTAATAAGAGGTAACCATAGATTGATTCCCGTCTTGAAGTCCTCTGCGTGCCAATAGATCTGGGATTAATGTCACAATGAATGCAAACATGCTATTTCTTTGCAACAGGGCACAAGGCCAGACGTATTGGCTTTGCCAGTGCTTTACAGTGGTGCTGGCAGTACTAACCAGATGTGAACATAGGCCCTTTACAGGTGGACATTGTTTTGTTAGCTGCTTTCACAATCAAGAGAATCACAGGTGACAGACACACTCAGGGCCCGTGAAAACACACTACACACCCACAGGTACCACTTGACAAAGAAAGCCAGCAGAGCTGAGCCATAGTTCATACGTTTTGTGGCAGAATTACACGAAATGAGTCAACACTAATGAAGGATATGCTTGGGGAGGGCAGTGACAGAAGCTCCCCCAGAACTCACATTTGAAATTGCTGGAAAGTGTATTTGCTAATTTACAGGCACTTCAAGGCTCAGAGATGGATCCGAGCTTACAAGCTGTTACTTAAAGACTCAAACCCACATAACACAATGGGAGAAATGGAGGTGCGCCACAGCACACCCTCAACAATCACTAATCAAATATCACAAACAAGAGAGGTGGCTGAAGATGTAAGCTCGATTTGTTCTCATAGGTATTCCGAATCGGATCACAAAGAAAATACTATCAAGAGAGGCCAATTATATCAGAAGAGGAGGCTTTATCCACTCTTTGTGGCATGCTTCATCATTGGGGACCTCATCCCACCCTGGTAAGATAGTACTACCAGGGTAGACTCAACCTCAAGTGAGAGGGAGTTCTTAGATAAAATAAACTGGACAGGAAGGGATCCAGATCTATTAAAAAGACCTAAAGGTAAACCTAGGATAATACCTTTATTAGTAGGTACCTCCGGTATGTCTAAAAAATGATACGAGGATGGGGTATGGGCATAATGGCCCCACCATCCATCATAAGCCAACATGTTTCTGCCCTAATGTTTGCCAATACTGGTCAGGGGCATTCTTCAGGGCCAGTGGGGATCCTCATTGCTAATATGCATGCTAAATCAGTGAGGACGAATGAATTAGGTGTCAGTGTGTTTCCTACCTTTACACTCCAGGATATGCTTCTTAGAAAATGTACAAATAAACCAAAATAAATCATTTGAGGGATTTAATAAAATTGGCACTAAAGTGTAATAGTGCATGCAAATTGCTAACACACACATAAGTGTAATTCAATTTGTAATACTGCACAGCAAACCGAAAAATCACGTGTTCAGTAAACCCATGCAAAAACCTAGTTACATAGGTTGCTTACCCTAACTTAAGGGATAGAGAGATCCATGGTGGTCTGGGTAGAGATGGTATCTTCTGTAGTCAAAAACTGCAGATGTGGAAATTGATATAGTAACTAATTTCACCCCTACTGGAAGTACGGGGAATAAATACCCTTTTACTGTATTTGTTTACCTCAAATCAAGCTATAAACCAGACAGGTCTATAATGTAAAGCGGTCTTCAGTACCTTACTCGTAGCTATCAAACAGCAAAAATGCCATGAAACACTACATCACATTAATTGCTGCTTATGGCTAAAATTTGACCCCCCAATATTCATAATTGTAATCTCCCAACATAAAAATAGGGTGGCAAGGGAGTCCTTTTCCACATTATTTCTTAGTAATCATACTGCTAACATGGGTAGATTTCCATTGCATGTATCGCAACCCATTGTGAAATCATTGATGGCAGAGGGGGCTTTTTACCTCGTCATTTCACGTAGACATGCCACTAGCATAAATAGACAACAGTATGCTTCACTCACACAGCTCCACATCGAAAAGGAGCGTAATTCCTCCAAAATAAACCTGTATGTCCACTTACTCCGTCAACAGGCATACCATGTGGAACACCAAAATGGGCTCCTGTGACCCAGCCGATCATAGTCTGAATCAGGAGGCATCAAAAAATTAGAGATGACGTTTGACGTCATCACGCAACGCGGGCACTACTGTGGCTTATGGGAAATGAAGTCCCTTCAGTGGTTGGTGGCTGCCTGCCAAAGAATAGAGATGTGAAACCCCTGTATCTCGAGGACTGGGGGCAGATTTTCTTTAACAATGTGGAAAAAGCCAAAAGAGAATATCACAAAGATAAAGGAGGAACAATGAGATCAGTCATAAAGATGGTTAATTTAATTAATTAGGAGAAAAATCATGTGTGCACGTGTCACTATACTGTTAGCTGTACCTAATCCATATAGTTGCACCTATCTGCACACAGAGAGAAAGAGCACACAAGAAGAGAGCAAAAGGAGAGAGAACACTCACTGATGTTAAAAGGGTACGATGTCACCTACAATTGACACTGTTCAGGGAATCGGGTATTCCTAGTTTTCACATAATTAGTACCTTGGCACATTCAAACCAGACCAAGAAATGTTATCATTCAACTCCCACATGTCAGTGCATAGCCTATACATCCAACGCTGTTCCAATATCAGTAGGGGTTTTGTCATATATTTGAGAAAAGGTTTGAGAATTTTGATGACGTCCCAAACCAAACCCTTATCGGTATGCCCTTTCTCAATAAAATGATTGGTTAGTTTGGTAGCGTCACGTTTACATCTGTCATATCCTTGTTGTCATCCCTACGTATATGAGATTAGAGGGGCATATAATGGGATATACAATTGTCTTCGAATTGCAGTTAGTAAGTTATTTTAATTTCCATGGTATGTAACCCCAAATCTATCTCCGTTACGCTCCTCGTAAAGACACAAACACTGCAACTACCACAAGGAAAATGCCCTATTGGAGCAGCTAAGTTCCACAAAGTAGGTTGCTTATTTTTCTTTTCGGGTTGTTTTGGGCGTGTATACACCAGAATATCCCTGATGTGCCTACCTCTCCTAAACAAGAACATAGGTTTGTTGAAACTTAGACCGCCAGATGTCACAATACGCAAATTTGTTTTTACAATTTTCTGTCTCATATTGGACCTTGGGCCAAAGGTGGTAACACAGATGGGCCTATCTTTTTTTGTGTTATTAAATGTAATCCGGAGTTGGTCCATAATGTTATTTAGGGTGCTCTTTTTTCCTTTTCAATCAGGTAAGAAGGATAATTTTTCTCAAAAAGTCTGAGGGAGAGTTTTTTGCCATGGATCTTGGACCTTAGTGCAAGTGCGCCCGAGATATAGAAATTGCCCAACAGGTCAATTTTCTTTAAGGGGTCATGGCTTGAAGCTCTCAAACTGAAGAAAATTGTTTCTATCAGTGGATTTATAGAACACTTCTGTCTTCAGACAACTGTTTTCAGCAGTAATCATCAAGTATTGTAACAGAGAATTTCAAGATAGGATCAAGCGAGTTGAATCATGTCGAAAATAAATTAAAGCATCATCTTCATTGCGTTGTCAGATTAGTAAAATATCATCAATATATAGTTTCCACAGTTTTATATGTTTCTTAAAAGGGTTTGAAGAGTGGAGAATTTATTCTGTCTCAAAAGCATGTCCAAACAAACATGCCAAACTAGGGGCGGAGGTACTCCCCATAGATGTACCGTGTACCAGAAGAAAGAATTCCCCTTCATATACAAAACAGTTAAGTGTGAGGGCCATGTGTGTGCAATCCAACACATACTCTTGTGGGGTTATGTATTCCCAGTTCAAACCAGTTAGAAGTCTTTCTATTACTTCCAGTGGTCCTTCCTGCGGGATGTTAGTATATAAGGACTCAACATCCAGGCGGATCAAAACTACTTTTTCGCTGTCAAAGGTAAAGTCTTTTAGTATGTTCAGGAAATCCTTAGTGTCCTTCAAAAATGAGGGCATGTTGAACTAAACAACCAGTTTTCAAGGAGAGCCCCCATGACGCCGTACAGTCAGATGCCCATGCAGCAACAACCAAAGAAGACCTCACCCTACAGGGCATTATGGCAGCTCTAAACAGAGTACAAGCCTCACTGGAATCAAGTATTGATTTAGTAACCTCAGAGGTCTCTCTTGTTCAGGATAATTAGCTAGAGAGTTGCGGAAGTGGAAGAAAAGACTGCAGAATGACAATAACACACTCAAATGTCAAGTTTGTGAACTATATGATACAAGCAAAGCAATGGAAGCCAAGCTCGACGACTATGAAGGGAGGTCTAGGCGTAATAATGTGAGAATTATTGGGGTTCCTGAGCGAGCTGAAGGGCCAGCAGCGGAATTATTCATAGAGGATCTTGTTCTGAAGCACCGCCTGCCCCACGGCCTCTCCAAGTATTCCTCAGTAGAGCGAGCTCACCGAGTGCCAGGGGGACAACGAAAACCAGGGGCACCGCCGCAACCGATCCTGGCCCGTATCTTCAACTTCCGAGATCGAGACATAATACTTCAAACAGCCCGAAATGCGCCCCTAGGGCACTAAGAAAATAACACAATCACTTTCTTTCCAGACTTCACAATCAAAGTCCAGAAACAGAGGCGCAGTTTTTTAGACGTTAAAAAAGCTCTAAGAGATATGGAACTGAAGTATGCAATGCTCTTCCCCGCTAAGCTGCGAGTGGAGGCGGAGGGGAAGGTGTGGGTTTTCTCTAGATCTAAGGAAACGTGGGAGTGTCTAGATGGATGGCTGTGAGTGGGAGATCCCAATTCAAACGTGAAAAGAGACAAACATCCAAGGAAGATACAGAGGGCCGGGGACACCAATAGAATAGACTTTGACCCCAATGATGGAGATCCACCCAAGGAAACACCGGCCCCAACGACGGATCCCTGAGTGCTGCCCATGCACTCCAGTAGGAGTCTGACATAAGTAATGAACCCCCATGAGACGCTAACACACATTGAGATACTGAGCAGAAGTTGGGGGTGCTCATAATTAACAAACTGGTTGGCTTAATTGATGGGAACTCAGAACACTCCATGCTAGGAGCTACGTTGGTTCGAGTGAAGTTCGGACAATTCAAGTATCATTGGTACCTTGCATGCATTGAATTTCTGTCATGGGAGGGTGAGGGGATGGGGGTAAGATGGGACACTGTCTCTAGAGTTAGGGTTGGGAAGGGACGACAGGCACTCTGCAGAGTTGGGGAGGCAGGTCGTTCAGGGCCCGTGATGCAGGGAAGTAGGAAGGGGGTGGGATTTGCAATAGTCGATAGGGGTAGTTGTTTCGTTCCAATTGTTACTATTTTCAGTGATGGGCTGACATGCCAGCTTGGTCTCTTAGCTAAGAAATCTGTTGAGGTTACACAGCAGTCACAGACATGCACAGAGTTACATACCTTCATGAAGCATCGAGCAAATGGCATCTTCACGATCATCCGTCGCACACACTTGGTATCGGGAGGGGGGAACATGGGTACATACCATGGTTGAGACATGATGGACACAGCCAATAACCCCCTACTGCGGATGCTTTCGTGAAATGTTAATGGTCTGGGGGACAGACTGAAAAGAGAGCTAGTAGTGCAGTATATTAAACAACACCTACCAGATGTGGCTGTCTTGCAGGAAACGCACTTGGTGGGCAATTCCTGCAAAGCTCTAGATCGGTGGGGGTATGAACTAGTGGCACACTCTGGTTTCACTTCCGGGTCGAGCGGGATAGGCGTCCTTGTGAGGAAACAATTTCCCTTAATGGTTGAATGGACAAGGGTAGATTTGCAGCACTCACCAGCAAGTGGGAGGGGAAAACTGTAAATATTGTCCGTGTACATGCCACCGGCACTACATACCATAGCTATTCCCAACCTGAGCGACTTCTGCTGAGCCTGCCAGATGGAGAGCTCCTGATTGGGGGAGACTTTAATATGACGCTGAGTGACCTCCAAGACCGGTACCCCCCCAAAGGACACATCCTTGCAACCACTCCAAGTTGACAGAATTTTTAAGGGTGATTGGACTCGCAGACATCTGACGTATCCAAAACCCACAGATACAACACTACACCTTTTAATCAGGGGCTCACAATAGTCACTCACGTATTGACTTCACTCTTTCAAATGCAGATCAGGTGCCCAATTTCAGAGATGTGCGCCATCTGGCGTGGGGCATTTCGAACCACTCCCTGTTGTGGGCCTGCTACTTTTGCGGGAACATGAAGCACCCATCGAAGTATATCGCTACATCCGTGGGGCCTAAAGGTTCCGCAGATACGGACAGGACTACTGCAGGCCACAAAAGCTTATTTCGAAGAAAATGAGACTTCGGTGGATTCGGCGCAGATCTTGTAGGAGGCTTACAAGACAGTTATAAAAGGTCAGGGACATTCCCTCATGGTGGGTTGCAAAAGAGACAAGAGGGCGGCGATGTAGACACTCAAGGGCACCATATTAGACCTAGAGGCTAATTTGGCCAGTGACCACGCAGAAAAGATATCACACACACTACAGCTCAAGAGACAGGAATACAGAGACCTGGCGCTAGAGATGGCTAGAGCCAGACTGTCGGCAACACGACATAGAATCTAGGAACTTTACGATAAAGCCGGGAAATGATTGGCCTAGCTTGAGAGGCGAGAAATGGCAGACAGGTGGCGCCTTGTGCTCACCACAGACATGGCGAGACTCTGAGCGACCCTCAGGATATCGCAGAGGCATTCGCGAAGTATTATGCCTGCTTATACACCCTGGTGTCAACCGCCACAACTGAAGATTCGAGAGCCCTTCTGATGGATCTTCCACTCCCGTTGCTCTCCCCTGAGGACTCGGCAGTTATGGAGAGTGACATCGCGGTCGAGGAAATAGTCTCTGCTATACGTAGCATCCATTCGGAAAAAGGCGATGGGACCAAATGGCCAGCCAATAAATTATATAAATCAGTGGCCCCCCAAGTAGCGTCTCACCTGCTTCGAATGTCCTCAGACAGTAAGCGGCTAGGGGAATTGCCAGAGGACCAACGACTGGCCTCAGACGTTATCCACAAGCCTGGTAAACTGGCAGATAATTGCGCCTCATACCGCCTATCTCACTGCTTAATGCAGAAACCAAAATACTAGCTGAGCTACTCGCTTCCAGGCTAATCCAGCATGTCTCACACTTGGTGCACCCGGACCAATCTGATTTAATTCCTGGGAGAAACACAGCCCTCAATCTGCGCCGCCTTAATGGTGTAATGGGCAGAAACGATACCATACGCAAAGATGCCGTAGTGATCTCCCTAGATGCGCCCATAGCATTTGATACAGTCGAGTGGCCATGCTTATTCACAGTCCTGGTGCAAATGGAGTTTGGGACCCAAATTTCTGGCATGGATTCGGCTCCTATAGACGGGACCCATGGCTCAGGTAGTGGTGGACAGGTGGGTCTCAAGCACCTTTCTGCTTCGGAGGGGGACACACCAAGGTTACCCCTTCTCGCCACTCCTCTTCGTCTTGGTTCTAGAGCCGCTGGCAGTGTGGGTCAGGGGTGACCCGCTGATGATGGGTCTCCATTGGACAGAGGGGTGGGAAGATCGCTTATCCCTATACGCCGACTACATTTTACTGTACGTCGCTACACCACGCCATTCTATAGCTAGGATTAAGAACATATTCGCAAATTTTGTCAAACACTCCGGCTACTCCATGAACTGGTCCAAATCCACAATTTACATACCATATGGCCCGCCCCTCGCTCTACCAGCGGAATGTGAGGCAGCGGTGGTAGTGAAGGTCTTCCGCTATCTTGGGATGTTCGTAACGGCAGACCCTGATCTGTTTCATGCCCAAAATCTACAGGCCCCCCTGGCATGTCTCCGAAGTGATGTCCAGCACTGGAAGTCACTACCACTATCATTATTGGGATGTGCAGCATTATTCAAAATGATGGTGCTGCTTTGCTTTTTTTACGCATTACAAAACACTCCACGAATCCATCAAGCTTACTTCAGAGGCACCGAGAGTGAAGTGCGGGATCTGCTCTGGGATGGGAAATTCCGCAAATAGCTATGCAGAAGTTGATACAGGGGTGGTATGGTGGGGGCATCGCTTTACCGAATATCCAGATGTATTATTGGGCGGCTCAACTGGCAGTCATCAATCAATGGGGTCAACGACCGCATGAGGAACCAGCCTATAGGATGGATAGGTTTCTGCTGGGCACGGGGGGGGGTACAATCGGGCTTTGTACACCAAACCCAGAGGGAATACACTCACAGGACCCACTGCCCGAACAATTAACCTTTGGCACAAAGTAAACAAAAGGCTGGGGTGGCACGACACAATAACGCAAATTACGCTACTTTGGGAAAGTGAGAAGCTGGGCCGGCTACATACCAGCACGGGATTCAACTAGTAGGACCTTATAGGAATCTCAACAGTGGGAGATTTATGGACTAGGAGAGGAGGGATCCCTTTCGCTGACTTACAGTGGAAATATACTCTTGCCACAACTGAAACATTCAGGTACTTACAGGTGAGACATGATCTTATGGCCGCCATTCCGCCAGGGAGTAACCTCCACGAAGCTTCCCCGTTAGAGGATAGACTTCTTACAGGCTATATGGAACGTAGGGCAATCTCCTTGACCTACCAAAAACGAATACCTCTGACCCCCTACAAAAACTTTGTGTACAATAGTATAGGACCTTGGGGGAGCAAGAGGACGAGGATTGGCAGGAAGCCCTCGGTTCCCCGAAAGAAGTAGCCATCTCCTCGGAATTACGGCTCATCCAACTTAAAATCCTACACAGATCCTACCTCCCTAGAGCTACGTTGGTCAAGATGAGCAGGGAAACTACAGCACTTTGTCAGCGACTATGCTGACAGGAAGGCACATTTTATTATCTTTTATGACCGTGGTGAATATAATGTCACAAGCCAAAACAGTGTCTCCTCAACATATGGGAGTCGACTGATCTGAGTCGCAAAGACCAAATATGGGTAACGCTAGGAATGATGACAGCGAAGCGCAATATAGCTAGACATTGGGGGGCTCAGGCTGCACCAACTCCTGTAGAGTGGAGGAAATATATGGACTGGTGCATGATGACAGAAAGGGCAGTGTATGACAGTAGGGGATGCCCCAGGAAATGGGACCAAGTCTGGGGAAAGTGGAATGCTCAGAGGGGAGGAATTTGCATTAGCCCCTCTCTACGGCCCGGTAGAGCAATCATGAGATATAATATCAGGGATGATTCAGACGAGGAAACAATAGGGACACATTAATATTACGATTGAGCACTGTGCACTGTTTTGTGACTTAAATTGTGGAAATGCATGACTGCTATGTCACAATGACTGTATCCTATTTGATTGTATTTTTCTCACAATAAAAAGATATTTAATATAAAAAAATGAGGGCATGTTTTAAACCAGTGGTCTGAGAAAGAAGTTACAGAATTGAGATAGAGGCTCAAGGAAAGAGCCAATGCCTGATACCTACCAGGGGGAGAAAATGTATTCTTATGAACTTTCGGAAGTACATAAAAGTCAATGACACAGGCATCTTTCTGAATGAGGAATTCAGCCGCATGTTTCGTGATCCATCCGTTATCAGGACCCTTCCTGACCAAAACTGCAACTTCCTCCTGAATTTCGGGAGTGGGAACCTTTCGGGAGTGGGAACCTTTGAAAGACACTTGTAGTTGCGGGTATCACTCAAGAGACTCAGGTATTCATTATATACATCAATCTCGAAAGAATGACAACTGCCCGGCCCTTGTCTGCGGGTTTCATTACGATCTGTAGCTAACTCGGTTAGAACTTTTCTTTCATCCTTAGAAACGTTATTAAAGGTGGTATGTTGTTGAATGCTCAGGGAATCGATCTCTCGATTCACTGCCTTTTCAAAGGCCAGTACCTCAGGTGGCATTTCAAAAGAGGGAGGATTGAAAGTGTATTTTGGTCTAAGTCCGGTGTTGTTTTCTATTGGTTGTCTCACAGGTTCTTTACCAAAGAAAACTCTCAATCTAATCTCAGTAGCGGCTTCTCTATATGGGCAGAGGAGCACTGCCCCACCCCGCTGCAGCCACAGCAAAAGTGAAAAATAAAATGGTAATAAACTCAGTTTATTACCATTTTATTTTTTCGCTCTGCCAGCCCGAGCTGTGAGGGCAGGGCAGGGCCACTGTGGAAGATAGGCAGCATGGAGGAGTGGTGACAGTAGGATAAAGTGCACGTCACTTTGGCCGGCTGTTTTGCGTCGGCCAGACTGACATGCGCACTTTAAACCTCTCCAACCCAAGCCGTCTTAGACGCCAAGTGGAGAGAAGGCACAGGCATCCAGTGCCTGGAAGAGCGCTGAGCTACCCTGTTCCAACCAATGCTTGCGCTTCTCTCATGCTGAAATATTTTATGCTTATTTCACGTATTGAAATAGTATACACAATAACTAAATCACTAACATGCATTACATTAACATTTTAACGTTAACTTTAAAAGTTTAACTTTAAAATGTTAATGTCATGCATGACAGTGATTTAGTGACTGTTTATAGCATGCGAGCTGAGCGTTTAATTTAATTTTGCTCGAGTCGGCAGTGGCACCTCTTTGACCCACTGATGGGCACTGTGAGAAACTCGCACTGCCTTCAGCCTCAACTCCAGAGATCTCAGTCATAAAGACATTGCTGGTGTCTCTCAGTGCCAGTTTGCTCACCCCACTACTTAATATTGTCGTCAGCCGCCCCTGTCTAATCTTCCGTAGAAATTCCGCTATCTAATCTTCCAATTCGGAATGCCTATGGTATAAACCAATAGGCCTTATATCTTCAGCCACCGCACTTGTTTGTGATATTTGACTTAAAGACTCAAAGCCTGGAAGAAGTCATTACTTTAAGACATGGCAGATGGTAGAGCAGGCACCCTCGCTGTACTCCCAGTGCTATACAATGTCTCCAGAATTGTAATGCCACCCATATCGAATAGAGCTAATAGAAAGGATCTAATTTATTATATAACACAAGTGTAATTGCCTTATTCATTAAAATCCCCACTTTGTTTTATTTTTATGTAAAAAAACAAACATCAAGGAAATAAAAATGCCTTATTATTTATACACTAGCACAGAATTAGTCTTGAAGCTGAAAGTGTTTCAGACCATTGCATTAAAGTGCTAGGACTGTGGTGGGCACTGGCATGGGGGTGTGGGAGAGAGATCCTATTCACTGTGGGCATCAGGAACCCAGACTAACTCCAACATTATACCAAAATGTGACCAAGATCACAGTCCCTCACAATATAGTGCACTGATGTTTAGAACAAGTTACCCTGCTGAGCCCCAGATGAGGTGCAAACCAGACAGCTGAATGGAATGCATGTTTCTGCAACCACCAGAGAACCACTATAAATAAACACCAGGGCATGGGCCAGGCACGCAGCAGGCATCAAGGGGAGCAGTGCTAATGGGTAGTACACCATTGCAGCAGAGTGGCGGTATTTTGGTTTTGACTGGCCTGGTCTACTGGGTGTATAAATTATCATTTTGTCACGTTGGCACTACCAATGTAACTGGAGAAAACTTTTCAGGGGCTCTCCACAAAGTCACTCTTCACTCAACAACCACATACAATTAAAGTAGTGAATCGCAGACTTAATGGGAAGTATTGGGGATGGGTCATTGAGGGTACGCAACCAGCAAGAACATAATACTAAGATCTGAATGTGATCCAACTGGTTTTGTTTGGGACCCTCCCCGAATTCCAAGCATTCGCACCTGGTGCATTGGAAAATAGAGATGACCAAGATACAGCATTGCCTTCCCTATGCACTTCTCTTCATGTGGTTGTACAACTACTATCCTTTCTGCAAGGGCACTAGGCCCTTTTAAAATCACCGGGAGGTAATATGGCACGATAAGGAAGAAACAAGATGAAAGCCAGTAAAGGAAACACTGTTAGGCGTTCCATACATGATGCAGGTCCAACCTGTGGCTGGTGGGTGCATTAGGTCAGTATAACAACACTAGTTGGGTAGCAGGAGTACTGTTAGGGGAGTTACTCAGGGAGAGAGCTCAACAATTAAAACAATGTGAACATCTCAATCATTTGGATTCTGATTAATCCATTTTGCCTTCAGCTAACATGATATGAAAAGAACAATCACAATTTTTTGTTTTAAGATTCTGTGGTGTTGCTGGGACTGATCTGAAAACAAATGGGCTATCCTTGTATCTTTTCGGTGGGAAGGGTTGCATTGCCTTTAATGGGACTCATTATTGGTAAGCAAATGAGCGGTACATATTCTCCTGTGGACATTCACAATTGTACTGTGAAAATGTTTTTGAGGACTAAAAAAAGTCCAGCTTGCTATGTCATAGGATTAATTCCTAAAAATGGCCCGAACTTTGACCACAAGTGCCCTCAAACGATGACAAGCTCTCGATGGATTCTCTTCTGCATGCACACCATCTATTGCTGAGAGTATGTGGTAGCAGGGTAATCTGATGGGGAGACATTCTGGTGAGGTGATTCGAAGCGCTGAGTGACTAAAAACTATTCCCCCCTCCACAAAACTTAATTTTCATTTTGGGCACAGTTTAAAGTATGTAGATGTAGTTCCTGTAGCCAAAACCCATGTCACAGTTGACCTTTTATCTTTAAAATATTGCAGAGCTTTTTTGTGCAGCGAAGATTGTGTTATTAGCCTGCCCTCTAGGTGACCATTTGGTTTTTCTGCAATCCAAAACGTTTATAAAGTGGGAACTAATGGTGATTCTACCCCTGGACTCTAGAATATCTCTAACTTAACATGTAGGGTAGCCATATCACTCCATTTCATCACGGACACTATTTCCAGTCCTGAAAATTTTGCCAGCTAATCACTGCCATGAGGTGCTTTACTCTAATTTGTTCAAAGGAAGCAAACTCCATGGTTATTCCTTCTCCAATTGTCATTGGGTTTTTCTCCTTGGCTATTTGTACTGCGCTCTGATATCCGGAAGGGTCATGTTCATGCTATATGAAACTCCAAAATAAATAAATAAAGCAAGCTGACCAACCCCAACAATTGCAGAAGGATGTCACATAAATGGCCTGCACGTTGGACAGTGTCAATAATGACAGAGTGAGGTGACCACCCTATCAAATGTGACCAGTGGGAAGAGGTCTCCATAGATTCTAGCCTTGCCATTGTAGAAGCTGTTGTCCTATAGATGAGAAGACAGGAGGACAGATCTCTTGGAAGTGGAAAAAAAGTTACAGCTCAACTTGCTCTTTAGGCCCATCGAAAACTGAAGCTATGGTCCTCATTGGCTCAACACCTCAGAAGCTTGAAATACTGTTCTGTTTGAGGGAAAGTTTCTAGTAAACTACATGAATCAAACAATTCTTGTATCTTTATATTTTTTCCAATGAAAATGTGAATTTGAGGCAAATGTCAGGGAGGATGTTGTGTACTATCCATATATGTGTTTGTCCAGTAACACATAACTGGTTGATTAGCATTTTGTCAGACATCGTCATTGCCTCATTTAAGTGTTCTTATCCATTTGCTACTGTAATGTATATTTGCAGAAAAGCAAATACTTATTTTAATATTTTATACGTTTATGTCGAAAGTGGTTTTCTTTGAATGTGTTCGTGTTTTTTTAGAATGTTTCCAAAATCCCTTTATTTTGATTTGACGTCTGGTTCTGGTACACTTCAAAGGTGGCAATGATTGTTTAATGTCTAAAATTTTAAAACATGATGTTGACATAAAAGAGCTCAGGAACATTGATGGGAAGTTCAAAAAAATCACAGTAGTTCTCAGTGACATAACAATAAAGTACAACAGTATCACAGAGTGCAATAGCATAAGTGCAACTGAAGAGAGCTCAACATCATCATTAGAGTGCCACAAGTTGGGTCACTGACATAATATCAATCCAACAAATATCAAAACACAAAATTATCAGAAATTAAATATTGATAACTAAAATATCAGCTCTGTGTACTTCACTATAAAAACGACAAATATCGAGAACACAAATATCACAGTTAAAAATATAAATTTTTACAGATATTGAATACAAAAATTCTGGCAAAAAAATATTTGTTCCTTTAAATAAACAGAATATGTCAAGAATATCGATTTACACAATATAGAGTATAATATTATCGGCAAAATAAATACATTATTATTAATAAAACACTAAGAAAACCACTTTTCACATAAAACAATTACTTTAAATAAACCTAAAACTTCTTATACTTTTGCACTGATGCTATTCTTATATACATATTTAATTTCAATAAAAATATATTACATCAACAAAATATTTACCATTCACCGCAAAAAGTACAATTCTAAAATATATGCAATATTCCTCCCCTCCCCCCAAAAAAATTGCCATTAATTACAAACAGGTAAACACCAAACAAAATATTCAAGAATATACATATAAAAATTATTTTATAAATAAAAATACGTAACTATATCTTATACATAAATAGTAAAACACAAATTAGCATTTACCTTTTGAAGGATTCAACTGATAAAAAAAATTTAAACTATAGTAAACCAACCAATAAAATTAAACTATAAACAACTTTAACCAATAGAATCAAACAAACAATGAAATCAACAGTATAAAAGGCACACTAATTAGAACAACTAAATACTTCAAAACCGTCAAATGCTCAAGATAAGGAAACTTTGCCGGGTTTTTTCTACAAACCCTTAAACAAGAAAAATATACATCTTAACAACTACATAACCAAGTAAGTAACACTTACATTTAAACTAGAACGTAACTGTTAACAAACGTAAAAATATAACACAGCATATAAATATTAACACACTTTCCAACTTTTATCTTTTTTACACAGACCTCCTAAAACAAAAAATCTACAACTTGAAAACCAATAAACTACCAGAAAATAACAACTAACACAAACAAGCAAAAATAAATAAAAAAGTAAGTATACATAAATAACTAACTAATGATGAACTCACCCAAATAGTAAACCACAAACCTAACGACCCCAACCCATACAAACTAACAACAAAGTACCATTTCAAATGTAACATGCAGTTTCCTTTTTCAATCAACAGAAACAAAAGCACCTGCTGCCCATTAAAACACCTCGCAAGGAATACCTGCAAAACCGGGTAAAACGTCTCACCAGAATAATCATGTAAGTATACAAAATAGAAGTAAATGCATTTTTAAGCATGTTAATAACAAACATGCAAAAGTTTAAAGATAGTATATATTTATACTATTACAATACTTACAGATACAATGACAGAGCCTGCCAAATGTATCACTTCACAGAAAGGAAAGCAGTTACTAAATCACATGGGCTACACCTACAGCCAAGAAAGTGCATCATTAGAAACTATAAATTGGAAATGAACTAAATATTATTCTAATGCAGGCTATGGGAGGGCAAGTACAAAAGATGATGTAGTAATCCATGTAAGAGAGCATAACCACCCCCCAAATGTGACAGAAATAGAAGTACGAGAAATATTGCAAGATAGAGGAGAGGCAAGCACTAGCTCCCAGGAACCCACAAGCAAACTAATCTAGAGTTCCGGAACACATAACAGCAGTCGCGGCCGGCATGACTCGCGGGAGTTTCACGCGGGGATGGGAGGGTTAATTTAATTTTTAAAAATTAAAAATTAAACTTACCATCTCCTCCGGTCCCGTGTTGCGTCTCCTCTCTATACAGGAAGGAGGCAGCCTCCCTCTCCTCTCCTAAGCCAATCACAACGCTGCAATGGCAGCATTGTGATTGGCTAGGACGCCGACCCCACAGGCGTCTATGGGGAGGCCATTTTCTCTATGTAGGCTGCATGCAGCCTACATTGAGAAAATGCAGAGTGTGCGTGACTGGCTTGGTCGGCCCTGGGGCCGACCAAACAGTCAGCGCCCACAACAGTTGGCTAGCCACTCCTCCCCTGCCTGGAACAGGACCGTCCACCCGCCCGCCCCCAACCAAACCCTGCCTTCTGCCTTCTCGCAGTGCGAGAAGCAGAACCATAAAATGGTATTTGAAATACTATTTTATGGTTCTGCTTCTCGCACTGCAAGAAAGCAGTGAGGCTACGCTCCTCCGCCCACGTGGAGGAGCCGCCCCTGCATAACAGGGCAACCACCACCTATCCCCACTTTAAAAAGATTAATTGCACGGACAATAAAAAGCCACCAGTGATACCCCAGCTGCCCCTAGAAGATACAAAGACATAGACATACCTGCACAATTAACAATTACATATAGTGAGGAACGTTTTCTTTTACATGACAACCTAAATGGTGATAAATAAATTCTAATATTTTGTAAGCAAACAACTTAGTAAAACTTAGCTAATGTCAAACCTAGATGATGGATGGGACCTTTAGAATGTGTCCCAAGCCATTTACTCAGATATATACCATACATGGTGAATATTAAAACACAAATATCCCTTTTATATATGCCCTACTACCAAATGAACAAAGCAGCACTTATTACGAGCTCTTAAACCATATAAAACATGCAAACTAGTACCCCCCAAAAATAATCATAGACTTTAAACAAGCCATGATTCAAACAATCCTAAACCTATACCCCCACACAGCTATACAAGGCTGTTACTATAGTTTAAATCAAAGTGTAGGGAGACATCTCAAAAAATCTGCACATAGGGGCCGATTCCGATTCAGGCCGGAAATCTCTCCGACCGAGCCGGACCCGGAGAGATTTCCGACCGAATCGGACCCTAGCAGTCCGACCGAACGAGTACGATGCGTTCGCATGCTATCGGACTTGATTCGGTCGGACTCCCATTGAAGTCAATGGGAGCCGGTCGTACAACGCGTACGCGGGCTCCCATTGACTCAATGGGTGCGAGGCGAACAAGGGCGCCCCCTACAGCGGGTACGCTTCGATGCGACTCGCGGCGTACATGCACAGGTAGGGGGGACCCATGGGTCCCCCCCTGTGTGTGACTCGCGCGGCTAGGCGTACAGGGGGGTCCGACACGGACCCCCAAAGTGCGGCTCCGACTGCTCTTTCGAGCTGGACGGCGTGAGTCGGTCGGACTGCTCGTGGCGCGCATCGTACTTACCCGGCCGGGGAACGTCTCCATTGCGCGGTGCGAGTCGTGTCCGTGCGAGTCGGTCAAAGCGGTTGGGTCCCGCAAACGAGTCGGTCGGCGATTTCGCATACGTTCGCATCGTACTCGCTCGCCCGGACGCACGTCCGACTCGGTCGGGAAACAGGGCTCCGAATCGGATCCGGTAATGCCGAGTCCGATTCGGAGCCCTACCGGCCGAGATCGGAATCGGCCCCTAAGTGTAGAATATTCCATAAACAGCCAATTTGCCTTTGAAATCAAAAAAATGATAGCACTAGCCTATGTCCCTGTCACACAGGTAGCCAAATACTACAATTGACTAATAGAAAGCCCTTTCTACAAACAACATAAAGACATACGAAGGGCCTAATTACGATGTCGGGCGGACCGTTGTGGTTTAGAACTGACCGACCATAGGTTGGCGGTACCGACCGCCGGATTTGAATGCGACCGCCAAATGGGCGCTCAGAAACATCCATTTCCCAATGGCAGCTTGTGCAGCGGGCCGAAAAAGCCTGCAGCACATGCTGCCATTGGGAAATGGATGTTTTCGAACATCCCTGCACCATGTGGCAGGCACCATGTGGTTACATTTTGAATACAATTTGTATAATTTTCAAATGTTTGTACATTTATAAAACAAATTAACTAATTTGTTTTAAAAATATATTAATTTAAAAAATAAAAGATTATATGAATTAATTTTTTTCAGATACAAAGATTGCTAAATATTCTACTTATTTAAAAATAAATGTATGTTTTAATATTTCATGTTTTTCAAAATATACATATCATACCATTAACATATCTCTTAAATAACAACGTTAAAATATATTAAAATACGAATATAATACAATTAATTGAAAAATTCTAAATTAATAATTTGCCCATCATTAAAGTGTTTACCCTACATATTAAAATGTACATATACATTACTACTTATATACCCACCCTTATGACCTAAAACACAATAACCCAATATCCAGGAACTAAAAAAATAAAAACAATTAATTCTATACATTATTATAGCTAAAAATAGAAACTTAAACATTACTAAATAAAAAATATTAAAAATATAAAGACATACAATCCACACTGCTATACATTGCATACTAATTAACATTTACAAATGATATTACATACAACAATATGTTCAGCATCAATATTTTTTACAACAGTATCCTAACACACAACAAGTTCTCAGAGTTCAATATCTTCACTAAAAACTTAACATCACACAATAGTACAATGACATCAGAGTGCAACTGCATCACTATTGACACCAACATTGGGGAAATAGGATTATAATTTGGGGTGGGGCACTACCCACCTCAATGAATAATGACAACTCTTGTCGGGGTGAACCCTCAAAGTCCCTAAATTAATCTGAACTCAACCCCCTGGTAGGTACGGCACAGAGCAAACAGATTTAAAGTAGGGCAATGTGTAAAATATTTATGCAGTACTGAAACAGAATAAAGCCAAAATGCAAAACATAAAAATCCGAAACAGAATAAGGATATAGAATAAAATGTAATAAACAAAATTACAGCACAATGACAACAATCCAATAAGGGGAACTAGAGATATGAATTTTTAAAGTAGAAATAGCAGCAAAAAGCACAAAGCAACAATGGTAATCAATGGTCGCCTGGTGCCTAGCTACACTATGAGACTAACCGTGATGAAGCACAGGTTCATCTTGGTCAAAGAGTTTACCTTCAAACTTATGCCCTCTTTATGATGGCGGGTGGACCGCCACTGACAGGCTGTCGGTCTGACCGCTGCATTACAATGCAAAAGTCTTTGGCCATACGCAACGTGGTGCTAGAGGGACCCAACTCAAAAATGAGATTTATGAAGCCATGCAAGAGGCACGAGTGGCTCCATAAATTTCGAGCAAAGCAACGCAGCGCAAATCGCTGTGTTGTCTTGCTCTGCACCAGGGTGGCGTTCCATGGGTTTTACGTGGGTGTTCCAAAGCAGCATCCATGGATTTTTACGTATTCCCAGATTTACCAGAAGTTGTTGACTTGGGAATGTGCCAAAAAGCCTATGCCTCCCCAGGTGAGGCGTAACGAGGAGAAGTATCTTTATTTCTCCTCATTTTTTCCTCTTTCTATGTGTGCTCACTCACGGTAACACCTTTTGGCATATAAAACCCATACTCACAATTTTATCATACCTGTAAAGAAAAATAACACCACCTAGAACACTTCTGGTTATTTTATAGGCATATCCTTTTAAACAGGTGTTTTGCAATATCTCTTGGGTGAAGGAAAGAAGGGAGATAAGGAAATATCTGAAATGAGGTAAGGAGGTATGTTTTAGGTATATTATTTTCTTACATGCTATTCTTTTAGTATGAACCTTCTTGTTAGCATACCCACCTAAAAGTATCATGTGTCCCGTATCACAGGGTATGAACCTTAACTCTCAGGACTCACAATCCCTGTTAGGAAAACAGCAGTACACATGAATGAGTAGGTGCCTTCAACAGTATCGATAAGCACATGTAAAGCAAAGATCTTTTTTCCCCAGATTTGTGTAATAATGTCATAGAAGGCTATTGGCTTCATAGAGCTCTTCAATCTTCATTGCCAGGAAATATACATCCAAAATAAAGGTTAATTGTTCATGCCTCAATTGAAACCAAATAATAATGCGACTAAACAGTATTCTTGAATACTCCACAATTGTCTCATACATCAAATGTCATACTGAAAAGGACTGAAGCGTTAGATTAGCCAACAGATCATCAAACCAGAAAGGCCTGAATTGCGCAACTACTGCAACCTATGCAGTATCCCCGGCACAGGACGCCGGGTAGCAACTCAGAAATTAGAGCAGTTTCGTATGGACTTGTTCTAGGAAGAACAACACAGATTACAGAATGTCTGATAATTGAATGCAGCGAAATCGGTGCGAAGCGCACCCTTACCCGATACCAACTCGGGAACTTCTTGCGGTGACAACCAAACGAATCCAGACAACATGGCTCGAATAATCTGCCCCGCGTTCACCGCTACTGCAGGATAAATATCATTTCCGACTCCTTCCTGCACGTAACGGTGATGCACGCAAGGCTCATGGGAATTGTAGTTCACCTGTCTCCCGCCTTGTCCACCAGCCGAACATGGCTTTTAACAGCGCCACTGCCTCGTTCACCGCCGGGACTGCTACGGTTACTCTTGATGTCCTCTGAACAGCAGCCGGGAGTACATGTGTAACAGCACATCCCTCTCCAGCCGGGCGTCCAATTCGCCCCGCCTTCTCAGGATGCTTACCATGGAACGCTCGCAGCAGGTGAGGTGCATGTATGCTAGTAACAGGCTCCCATGAATTTTCCTCTGCCCCATACCCTTTCCAGGAAACCACAGTATAGATCCCCTGAATTTTGAGTCCAGGATCTTGTTTATTTCATATTCGGGTTCACTATCCACTATAACAGGTGCAGGGACTTTTCTTTTCTTTATCCAAGAAGGCTTTATCAAAGAGACATGGAACACAGGATGTATCCTAAGAGATTTGGGCAAAGCGAGTTTCATAGCAACAGGATTCACTCGTTTTATTATTCTGTAGGGCCCAATATACCTAGGATTAAACACACTGTACCTTCAGAAGCGAAGATTCTTTGTGGAAAGCCATACCATGTCTCCAACTTGATACTCGGGTCCCTGTCCACGTCTTTTATCAGCGGTTTTCTTGTACAATACCTTCACTTTTTGCAGGGTTGTTTATGCCTGTTTCAATGTGAGTTGAATATTCCTAATCCTTTTCTGAACATCAGGTAGTTTCTCACTAGATTGAGGGTGGATAAAGGCAATAAAACGGGGATGAAAACCGTAGGTGCAGTAGAAGGGAGCTAGTCTGGTTGAGCTGTGTTTAGCACTGTTGTACGCTGCTTCTGCAATCCACAACAGTTCTACCCATGATTCAGTGCTAGTGTCAACGTAGCATCGTAAATATTGTTAAAGTGTCTGATTAAGTCTCTCAGTCTGCCCATTGGTCTGTGGATGAAAGCTTGTGGATAAAGAAGCTTTCATGTGTAATGCGGAACACCATTCTTTCCAAAATTGAGCGGTAAATTGTGGGTCCCGATCAGAAATCACAGTCTTAGGTAACCCATGGAGCCTTACCACATGTTTCAATAACAGATGTGCCAATTGACCGGTTGTAGGAACTTTCTCACATGCAATAAAATGACCCAACTTAGTCAAGCTATCTACTACCACTAGAATGGAGGTGCACCCTTTGTCCTTTGGTAGGCCTACAATAAAGTCTAAAAATGTTTTCCCACGGTACTTCAGGTGTGGGTAATGGCTGTAATAACCCTTGTGGTCTTCCATGATCCGATTTGGCTTGTGCACATGTTTGACATTCACGAATCCACTTTTTTATGTCATTCCCAATGGAAGGCCACCAAAATTGCCTACGTATGCGATCAAAGGTTTTTTCAACCCCTTGGTGACCTGCACTAGGTACTTCATGACACCAATTAAAGACTTCCTTTTGTCGGCCGTTAGTTGGAATTAACAACTGATTTTTACACACAGGCAATCCGTTCTGTATTTTCCATTCAGGATGTTTGGTCATCCATTCTTTTCACTTAGACGTGAGCATCAGCTTGGCAATTTTTTCTAGGAATCTATCTGTTTGCAACGTACAGATAACCTGGGTGGGATTCAGGATGGACTGGGATCTGGGTTGGGGGATTTCAACTTGATTCTCTTGCCTGGTTAATGCCTCTGCCTTTCGGTTCTCGGTACCAGGTCTGTAGGTTACTATGAAATCGTAAGAAGAGAAGAACAGCATCCACCTCAATTGCCTCGGAGACAGGATCTTAGCTGATTTCATAAACTGAAGGTTACGATGGTCCGTATACACAGTGACAGTATGTTTGGCCCCCATCAGGTGATCACGCCATTCGCTAAATGCATCTTTTATGGCCAACAGCTCTTTTTCCGCTATGGTGTAATTACATTCAGCCTCACTCAATTTACGAGACATGTACGCCACTGGGTGCATTTGTCCGTTTGTTCCATTTCTCTGAGACAAAATGGAGCCTATAGCTACATCGGAAGCGTCCGCTTCCACAATGTACGGAATTCTCGGATTGGGGTGTGCCAATACCGGTGCTCTTTTTAAGTTGTCGAAAGCATTTTCTGCCTCTGTTGACCAGACAAACTGAACCTTTTTTCTCAATAACCTGGTGATTGGGGATACCATGTCAGAAAACTCCTTGATAAACCTGTGGTAAAAGTTAGCAAAACCAAGAAAGCATTGGATATCCCTTAGATTCCGAGGAGTAGGCCATTCTTTGACTGCTTGGATCTTCCTTTCGGCCATCTCCTGCCCTTCTGCTGACATGACCCCAAGAAACTCTACTTTCGTCACCTCAAACTCACACTTGCTGAGTTTACAGAAGAGATCGTTTTCTCTTAATGCTTGTAACACTTGACGTACATGATTTTTATGAATTGTAGTATTGTTGGAGTAGATCAAGATATCGTCAATGTAAACCACTGCAAAGACGTCCAAGAATTCTCTTAAACGTCATTGAGGAAGTATTGGAATGTGGCAGGGGCATTACAAAGACCGAATGACATTACAGTGTATTCATAAAGTCCGTAACGAGTACGAAATGCCGTTTTCCATTAGTTCCCTTCTCTCATCCTTACCAAATGGTAAGCCCCTTTGAGATCTAACTTAGTGTAAATGAACGCTGATTTTACTTGTTCCAAGAGAACAGGGATTAATGGCAAAGGGTATCTGTTCTTTACTGTGATGTTGTTCAAGGTCCTAAAGTCAATACACGTTCTTCTTTCACCATTTGCTTTAGGGATGAAGAAGAGAGGCGAAGACGCAGGAGACTTAGAGGGTCTTATGAATTCATTAGCCATGTATTTGTCTATATATTTTTTCAGGTGTTCATTTTCTTGTTCTGTAAGGGCATAAAGCCTACCACATGGTACCACCGCCCCTGGGATCAGATCTATTTGGCAGTCATAGGAACGATGTGGAGGTAATGTGTCTGCCTTTGTCTCACTAAATACATCTATGTATTCCTCAAAATGTTCTGGAAGGGTGATATCTTTCTCAGCTGCGGTGGCTATGGCATGATGCTGTGCCAATGCCTCTACTGGTGATACCACGGTAGCTAGACAATGTTCTTTGCAAAACGAAGAGGTAAAGGAGATAGACTGGTCACTCCAAGCAATAGAGGGATCATGTTTCTTTAACCATGGGAGCCCGAATATGATCCCATATTGAGGAGCATTGATGATATTGAACTGGGCAGTTTCTAAGTGTTCCTCGGAAATTCGGACAAACAAGTCTTCGGTATGATAAGTAATGGGACCAGAGGATAATTCTCTCCCATCTACTGCCAATACCCATTCGGGGCTCTCCTTCTCCACTAATGTCAAATGTAGTTCTCTAGCAACGTCCTCATCCATGAATAACCCGGTAGCTCCTGAGTCTATCATGGTTTGCATGTTTCACCACCCTTCATTGGTTTTTAACTGAATTGTGATGGGCAACTGTGTCTCACTCAGAGAAGGGATGATTCTAGTATTCAAGGGATTCCCTTCTATTCTCCTTGAGCTACTTAGTTTTTGTCTTCTTTTCTGTATTCATGGTGGAGACTCCTGAGACCCCACCCCGATTCCTGGGTTTACTGAGACAATCTTTCACATAATGACCCTTTTTGCCGAAATACATGCATAGCCCATTTTTCCTTCGTATCTCTCTTTCTTCTTGAGTTAATGCAGCTCTCATTGTTCCTATTTCCATAGGTTCAGGGGAGGGACTGCTTCCAGATCCCAGAGTTCTCGGTTTTTCACTTCTAGAGAAGTGTGTCTCTACCTTTCTTTTGTCTCCCCTACGCTCACTCATTCTATGATCCAACCGTAACGTTAGATTTATCAAATCAGTACAATTAGAGGGTTGTGGTTCTACTTGGGCTAATACGTCCTTTAATTCCTCTCTCAATAAGGCAGCTCTTTTTTCTTCTGGCCACTGCGTTTCTGATACTAATCGCTGAAAGGTATTTAAGTACACTACAAACTCTTTTGATCCTTGCTTAAGTTCTAGTAACTCCCTATCCGCGGAAAATGTGTGAGCTCTTCTGTCAAAAACCTTCTCAAATTCCTTACGGAATTCATCCCAGTCATATAAAAGTGGGTCATCACGCTGCACTAAAGGAACCGCCCATTGAGCTGCATCACCCGTCAAATAGGAAATCATAAAGGCTACTCTGGCCTGATACGTGGGAAAAGCCTTGGGTCTACACGTGAAATGCAGAAGAACTTGTGTAAAGAATATTTGTACTTTTGAAACATCTCCCTGATATCGTTCTTGGGCTGCTAAAGGAATGGGAGTAGGCATTTCAACTGTGAGTGGTGAGTGAGTGGGGGCGGTACCATTAGGGAACCATGTAGCACCCCTGAGCCTCTTCCTTTACCTATATCAAAAGGATTCCTCTGTAATATATCAACTCTGTCCTGTAAGGCTGCTGTTTCTGCCCTGGATGCTGCTAATTCTTGTTGGACCAATCCTAAAGCCGCCATGACGTCCTCTAACGTGGCCATGATAAGGTCGAACCAACCGGGAAGATACTACTTCCGTGGGCAGATTATTCTGTTAACGTTCATATGAACAATGTATCCTCAGAGCTGGTTCGATGCTCATTAGGTCCACCTCTTGACCGCCTTAATTCCAAGATGCTGTAAAAGCACGGAAGATTAAGGTGATCAAGCGAGGGAAGGTACAGCAGGGAGGGAGACCTGGAAGAAATAAACAAAATGGCTATCATTCACGGTAACACCTTTTGGCATATAAAACCCATACTCACAATTTTATCATACCTGTAAAGAAAAATAACACCACCTAGAACACTTCTGGTTATTTTATAGGCATATCCTTTTAAACAGGTGTTTTGCAATATCTCTTGGGTGAAGGAAAGAAGGGAGATAAGGAAATATCTGAAATGAGGTAAGGAGGTATGTTTTAGGTATATTATTTTCTTACATGCTATTCTTTTAGTATGAACCTTCTTGTTAGCATACCCACCTAAAAGTATCATGTGTCCCGTATCACAGGGTATGAACCTTAACTCTCAGGACTCACAATCCCTGTTAGGAAAACAGCAGTACACATGAATGAGTAAGTGCCTTCAACAGTATCGATAAGCACATATAAAGCAAAGATCTTTTTTCCCCCAAGATTTGTGTAATAATGTCATAGAAGGCTATTTGTGTCATAGCGCTCTTCAATCTTCATTGCCAGGAAATATTCATCCAAAATAAAGGTTAATTGTTCATGCCTCAATTGAAACCAAATAATAATGCGACTAAACAGTATTCTTGAATACTCCACAATAGTCTCGTACATCAAATGTCATACTGAAAAGGACTGAAGTGTTAGATTAACCAACAGATCATCAAACCAGAAAGGCCTGAATTGCGGAACTACTGCAACCTATGCAGTATCCCCGGAACAGGACGCGCGGTAGCAACTCAGAAATTAGAGCAGTTTCGTATGGACTTGTTCTAGGAAGAACAACACAGATTGCAGAATGTCTGATAACTGAATTCAGCAAAATCGGTGAGAAGCGCACCCTTACCCGATACCAACTCGGGAACTTCTTGCGGTGACAACCAAACGAATCCAGACAACACGGCTCAAATAATCTGCCCCGCGTTCACCGCTACTGCAGGATAAATACCATTTCCGCCTCCTTCCTGCACGTAACGGTGACGCACGCAAGGCTCATGGGAATTGTAGTTCCCCTGTCTCCCGCCTTGTCCACCAGCCGAACATGGCTTTGAACAGCGCCACTGCCTCGTTCACGTTAACCGCCGGGACTGCTACGGTTACTCTTGATGTCCTCTGAACAGCAGCCGGCAGTACGTGTGTAACAACATAACCATGTGTCTGTATCTTTTTTAACAACCTTCAGGCCACAAATAATGCAGCCATAGACTTAGCCCCTTGAGGGCGTGCACTGCCAACTGTAGAGCAAAAGCTCCAGTCTTGGGAGTGCTTGAAAACAAAACAGTCCATATAGCAGTGACAGGGCCCCTATTCATAGTGACGCCCCAGAAGTGACTGCTACCGACCTCCAGGATAACCAGCTTACCTTGTAGGCCCACATCCCACCTAAGGAGTACTAAGGCATGCTCTACCTTCTTCTCTGCGGAATAACACCCTCCCTTCCACCCTTGACCCCCAGGCTACACTGGCCAGCCCTGTGGAGTGCCCACATGTGGGATACTTCCAGAGACACAGAGTCCCCTTTCTTGTGTCGGTACTGGAGACAGTCATAGCACTGGGGCAGGTGAAATGACACCTTGGGCTTTCTAACAAAATATCCCCTACTTTGCTCTAAGGGGGAATGAGAATCATTTCCCTCAAAACACTTTTGGGGCCATTTGGTGAACTTATTTGCATTATCCTGGCCTTCTCCCTTCCTCTGTGGAGGGAAATCTGAGCCATACTTCCTGTAGTCACTCTTGGGTACCTTCTTGAATACTCGTGCTGATCTAGAGGTCAATATCCTTCCCAAGCTCTCTGGGCAAAGTGAGCTTGATGTCCATCAGGTGGTAGCACAACTCTGTAAAATAATTACTTAAACTATGCTCCTTTATAACCAAATTGTACAGCTGATTAAAATCATTTACTTTGCTGCCCTTCACCCATTCATCTAGTGCTTTGCTAGAAGAATCCACAAAATCCACCCATGACTGTTGTGACTGCTTCCGAATACCCCTGAACTTCAGGTGATTTACTTCTCAGGGGTCACTCTGTCAAAAGGGCTTCTTTCATTGGGGCATACTTCATCTGGTCAGCTATTTCAAGGATCAACAAGGATTTCCTCTCCCAGAATTCCACAGACTGGCACCCCCTCCTCCTCTGGAACTCTATGCATTTGTAGGACCACCTCATGTGCTGCAAACCACTAATTTATGTAACTCCACACTACATAGTTAGGCACCAGGTCTTTGGGCATGTAGACTCATTTACCTTTTTACCTTCCCTAGCCACTTCACTGCCACTATTTTCATGGAACTAAAAAACCCTCTTGGCTCTCAGGTCCTGCTCTCATTGGCCGGCAGGGTATTCTTTTCCTCCAAGGCCAGAGTTAATGTCTTCTCTTCCAGAGCCATCTCTGTTGCTGCCCCCTTCTCCTCAGAAGACATGTTTCTCCTCCAATAATAGTGTATCCAGCCTGAACTTCAAGTACCTCTCTACCTGCCTGTCTTCCATCTCTAATTAGGACAAACTGTAAAATGACACCCTGCTCCCTGCTCTGGCCACTGCAGGTAAGGCTGCTCTTTGGGACACACATTCCTGTATCACTAGAGCCTCGTCAATGTCATCTTAATTTTCCTCCTCCTTCTCCTGGTGCTCTTGTAGGGTGGATTGCAATGGGCGTGTGTAAGAATCCAGCAGACACAGTTTTGAAGTAGGAATCCAGTTTATTCCAGGAAAAGGATCCCATCCACAAACAGGCTGTTACACAGATCCAAGCCAGGCTCTAACTGGTCTCAGATCAGACTGACATCATTACATTCTCTAGCACCTGGCAACAAGTGCAGAAACTTAGGATGCCACACATCTCCTTTCTTTACAAACAACAAAATAAAACATGCTTAATTTAGATTACAATAAAATAAGACAGAAAAATAACAATAAAAACAGAGGAGAGTTGAAGATAGTAAATACATCTACTTAACGAAATCTTTTAAATAACCTGGGGGAGATGACACTCTCGAGGACTTCCGAATGACACGTGGATCATTAGAGGTGTGCCCCAACTCACCAGAAGACTCCTTAGATCCGCAAACAAAGTCTTTCCTAACCATCACCACCCTGTTCAAATTCCAAATATGGTGGTCAGCAGTCTTGATCGCATTGTTGAAAATCTTAATGACCTGAATGGGTTTCAAAAATGCTGCAGACGATCTTTTCTTGCAGGGATTTTTATCAAAACCCAATCTCCCACTTTCACAACTGTTTTTTTACACATTTCTTAACATCATGAAGCTTTTTCTAGTTTCAATTCTCTTAGACTCAGCCAACCTCCAATCACTCCTTTCATTCTCAACATGCCGGTCTGGTTGCATGTCATTCACCCAAGTAGGCGTTACCAAAGTGTTGGCACACCTACCTCTGAACAACTCAAACGGGGTTCTTTTGGTTACAGCATGGGGAGACAACCTATAAATCTCAACTTTTTTGCAAACTTCTGTACGCCAATCCAAACCTGCAGACTTGGCCATTTCAATAGTTTCTTTGAGCACACGATTAAACCGCTCAACCATGCCATTGGTCTCTGGGTGATATAATGAAGATTTCTTGTGCTTAAAACCAAGCCTAGATAAGAACTCTTCCATTTCCCTGGAGACCAACTGTACACCATTATCCGTAAGAATGGTGTTGGGTATGCCCTCTCTAGCAATGAGCTTCTCCAAAAACACTTTAATATGTTTAGTTTCAATTCCTCGTGTGATGGCTATCTCTGGCCACCTTGAGAAGAAATCAACAAGAACAAGTACATACCACTCTGTGCCAGAAGAACGGATAGGACCAACTATGTCTAGTCCAACCTCCTTCCATGGACCATCAGGGCGGTCCCTTATGACCATGGGTTGCACCTTTGGTTTAGCCACTCTCTCACTCAATGCACATTGCACACAATCCTGTAAATCCATGCCAGGCCACCAATAAGACAATCTTAATCTTTCCTTTGTCTTAGAAATTCCTTGATGTCCAACATGTGCCAATGAAATAAGCTCTTCCCTAAGAGAACTTGGAGGAATAAGCCTCACCCCCCTGACAAGTAATCCACATTGTTCTGAAAGTTGATCCCTCACATGCCAAAACTTTTCCAAATGTTCATCTCCTTTATCTTTGGCTTTCCAACCTGTATTAACGGACTCTAAAACTTTTAACAATTCTTTGTCTGCATACAAGGCTTTCTCCCACCTCTCTTTGTCAATGATGCTTCCCTCAATAGCGCATACCATTTCTTCATCTTGTTCACACTCATCATCAGGGCACACATCATCTCTGACAACCAGACGAGATAAAGCATCTGCCACTTTATTTTCCACACCAGGTAAATACTTTATGTCGAAATTATAATCTTGTAGAACCGCAACCCATTTGGTGATCCTACTTGACACAGCATCAATGCCATTTTTTTTAAAAATCTCACACAAAGGCTTGTGGTCGGTTCTAACCTCAGATTTTTCAGTTTTTTCACCGACCAATAAACTGAAAGAGCTTCTCTCTCTACTACTGAATATCGCAACTCAGCACCTCTCAAGCTTCTTGACAAAAACAGTATTACTTCATCATGCCCTTGGTCTCTTTGTAGAAGAACAGCTCCCAGGCCTTTCAGTCTGGCATCAGTTATTAAGATAGATTTCTTCTCTGGGTCAAAACTACTCAACTTAGGTGCTGAGCTTAACTTCTCCTTAAGAATGCAAAATTCGTGTTCACAATTTTGGTCCCAAACAAACTCACACCCCTTACGCAACAAAGCCCACATACGGACACACAACAAAGCAAAACCTTGAATAAATTTACTGTAATATTCTGCCATTCCTAAAAAACTCATTAACTCTTCTTTATTAGTGGGAGAGGGCATTTTCTGTATGGCTACAACCAAATTTTCTTTCGGCGAAACACCACCCGCCGAAATTGAATGACCTAAATAATCAATAGATTCTCTTCTGAACTTGCATTTATCAATTTTGACAGTTAACTTAAATTCGTCAAGCCTGCTCAAAACACTCAATAGCCTCATGTCATGCTCCTTGTTATCTAATCCAAAAATTAATATATCATCCTGATATACTCTAACACCAGGAAGTCCTTTCAAAACATTCTCCAACGCCCTCTGAAAAACTGAGGCCGCTGAGACCAAACCAAAAGGAAGTCTGACAAAGCGGTACGTACCAAAAGGAGTAACAAATGCCGTCAAATCTTTTGACTCCTCATCTAACCTAATCTGGTGATATGCAGATTTAAGGTCGATTGTGCTAAACACCCTTGCCCCTTTTAACAAAATTAACATGTCCGCAATTTTCGGTAGGGGATACCGGTCCACCACCACGTGTTTGTTTAACTCCCTAAGGTCCACGCATAGACGAAGAGAGCCATCAGCTTTTTTAGCGGCTACAACCGGAGCAAGCCATTGGGTTGCCTCAACTTCCTCAATGATACCATCCCTTTTAAGGCGTTCTAATTCTGTCTGCACTTGTTCTCTGACTGCTACAGGGACGTTGCGTCGCTTACACATGAACACATTTGGAAATTTTTGTCTCAACATTTGTGTAAAATACTTAGATGGATCACTATCTATGGCGGCAATAGACAGAGTTAAAGTTCTCTTTCAACATAATGGGTGGTGATGCATTCGGGTCTAAAATTACACCAAGATCTCTCTGGTGGAACCAACTCAATATACTGTCACCTTTCTGTGAAATATATATTTTAGCATTGGTTAATCTGTTTTTATAATCAAGTAAACCCCAGAAATAACCAAACAATTTAATTGGCTCTCCCCGTATGCAAAGGGTTTAATGTCAGGGTGAAAAACCTTAGTTTTGTCTTTAATTTCCTTGAGATAAAATTCCTTTGAGACTATGGTGATCTTGCCACCTGAATCAAAGAGGACATTCGTGGGTTTCCCTTCAACCAGAATTTCATCAGTTGGACAATTTTTACTCTCTCCATTTTGGACAACTTGTACCTGAATTTGACCACAATCCACCTGGTCAAAAGATTCATATGAATCATCTTCATCACAATATATTTCACTAACCTTCCCTTTGTAAGTTTTACCTCTACACGCAACAGACAAATGACCTTTCCTTTTACACCTACTGCAGGTGGCTTTCCAACCTGGACATTGCTTGTCATTTGCCAGATGACCCATCTTCCCACAGCGGAAACATTTTATTTGAGAAAAATTGAACTTACTATTACTCTCAGGAAGTGCTCCTTTCTTTTTAAGTTCTTTATGTCCATTAATTTCCTTTGGAGTTTGTTTAATAACGTGTACAGAATTTTTATCTTTTCTCTCACAATCTTTCTTTATAACCTCAACACATTTAAGAGAATGCTCAATCCTCTTTGCAATGACAATTACATCATCCAAGGTCGGTTCATCCTTTTGCCATAACTCTTCCCTAACACGATCAATGCTACAACCCAACATAAATTGGTCTCTAATTCTTTCATCAAGAGTGGATCCAAATTTACACAAAGACGCTAACTTCCTGAAGGAGGTTACATAATTTTCAATTGATTCATCATCTAATTGAGATCTACGACCGAAATGATACCTCTCAAGGATGGTACTGACCTTTGGTAAATAATGCTTGTCTAATTTAGCCATACATATTTCGTATTCATTAAGGTCATGATCTTGAAGGTCTGGAAGATGGTCAAAAACTTCCTGACCTTCAGATCCCAAGCAATGTAGTAATAAAGCTGTCTTCCTCTCAGCGCTCAAAGAAGAACCGCACACCCTGGCATACCTTTCAAAAACCTTGCGCCATTTTAGCCATTTTATGGGTGGATCCCCAGGTGATGACAAAAAGAACGGAGGTGAAGTCACGTTTTGCATTTTTATGAATAAATTTTTCTTAACAATAAATCTGTAGGAATATAAAAGTTGAGGTTAACTGAAGATGCTAGAATAGAGTCAAAAAATGTTGGATGTGAACATGAAGAAAGCTCCAAGATAAGTGTCACTGTAAAGGTAAGTAGAAAGTCACCATATATTCCTTTCTTAGGTAACACTAATAGTAACAGTAATAGTGTGTGCGTTAGTGAGATTATAAGTAATTACGTTATGTGTAATTACATCTCAAGTGTGCGTGTCACTGAAATGGCACGCAGAGAAGAACATGAAGTGTGTGTGTCACTGAAATGAAATGACACGCAGTATGAGCGTTGAAGTGAGCATGTCACTGAAATAAATGTATTTGAATAATTTCCAAGTGTGCGTGTCACTGATGTGGCACGCAAGACGTTGTTTCTTGAACGAGTGTGTGTGTCACTGATGTGGCATGCAAAATGTTGTTTCCGAACAAGTGTGGCTTCCAGGCAACCTCTAAAATGGCCGCCACGTATCCAGCGCTGGCGTGAGGAGCGTGATGACGTCAGGTGGAAAGACGCAGCAGAATAGTGGTGACGCGCTTGGAGTGGGAGGCTGTCGGAGCTCTAAGGCGTTTGTTGCTCGATGGGGTAATCAAACGCGAGCTACAAGGTAGGATACAAACTAACTCCTTATTCAAACAATGCCTGGTTACTTAAACGATCCGTGTCAAGCGCGACCTCTTTATTTAAACGATGCCTTCGCATATAATAAAGTGTCAATTTCAAGCGAGGCCACCGTTCAGGGCACTCAAGAAATGAGCGTTCATGTAAAGCCGGTAGTTTCAAAGTCCACACTCTGCACCAGTACAAATACAAGCGCAATCCAAAATTGACAACAAGCGCCCTAGGTGCAAATCAAAACCACATCAGCGGTGGAAACAGCAGTAAACCACAGAGACACAGAACGTAGTTTAACTTTGAGTTAAAGCTTGTACGTAGCTCCCGTTGTGCTCATCCAAAACAAATGCCTTCGGTGTTTATCTTCCGCTGCAGATAAAGTTGACACTCCCGAAAAGTATGTAATGGATGAAATTAAATAGAGCCTTCCTCCCAGTTAATAGCAGAAATGTCCCACAATATGAAATGAATTGAAAACACAGTACCTTAAATTCTCAAGAAGTAGAAATCACTTTCCTTAAAAATTGTTATTGTAGTAGTGTTGAGATCCTTCCTAGAAGAGTAGAGCCATCCTCCGTCGCCAAGTGTAAGAATCCAGCAGACACAGTTTTGAAGTAGGAATCAGGTTTATTCCAGGAAAAGGATCCCATCCACAAACAGGCTGTTACACAGATCCAAGCCAGGCTCTAACTGGTCTCAGATCAGACTGACATCATTACATTCTCTAGCACCTGGCAACAAGTGCAGAACCTTAGGATGCCACAGCGTACTTCATCCCAATATGGTAGACCTTCTTCTAGGACTCTCTGCCCAGCCTTAGCCCCATTTCTTTGCACAAATTCTACTCAGATCTGCCATGTGGAGGCTCTCCATGTTACTTAGATCTACCTCCATGCTTGCAAAAATCTCAGTGCAAAACAATTGAGAACAGGCATGAATTTAAAAGAAAATCAAAAATGACCATCAAAAACTGAAAAGCCAAATAAAATTCCAAAAATGCAATTTAAAAAGGTATTCTTCATTTCAGTTTAAATTACGGAGTGGTGTTGCAAAACACAAGTCCAGGACCCTACCAATGTAAGAATTTGGATTACTATTTGGGGTGGGTGACTAACCACCTCAAGAAATAATCACAACCCTTGCCTGGGTGAACCCTGAAAGTAACTAAATTAACCGAGCTCAATCCCCTTGCAGCTATAACAAAGAGCAGGCAGGCTTAACATAGGGCAATGTGCTCAGTATTTACGAAATACCAGAACAGTAATAAAATCGAAAAACAAAATATTACAAATCCCACTCCAAATTCAAAAAAAGAGTCAACTTTAATAAATAAAATGACACATGACAAAAAAAATCAATTAACAGGAACCGGATATAGAAATTTTTAAAGTTTTAAGTAGGATAGCGCCAAGAAGCACAAAGTGCCAATGATTGTCAATGGCTGTGGTAGGCTGGAACCTAGGCTTAATTTAAGGCTGACCACGATGAGTGAAGGCCAAATACACCAACCAAGTTCATCCTGGTCAAGCATTGTACCTTCTAACTTAGTCCGTTATGGAGCAATCCTCCACAAGAGTACACTTCTAAAGCCCCCCGCCACACCCCCAGGGAACACACTTAAAGACGTGGTGTCATGAATGTGCCATCAGCAGAGTCCAATCCATGTCCAGCTGCCACTGGTTAGCTGGACAGTAGCAGGAAAGGCCTCCTATAGCCTGTTGTAACCCCGTAGCTTTAACAGGATGTCAGCCTTATTATCCTTGGAGTTCACTGCTTTGTCCAGGGTACAAAAGGGAGCAGGTCCAGTCCTTAAGGGCCCCTCTCAGGTCACAGACTGCAGGTCCATTGCTCTTTTGTTCGTCCTCAGGTCTAGGAGTGTTCTCAAGTGGGTGCCTGGAGATGTCACATTTATGCCTGGCACAAGCTAGTGGGTGGGAATGACTCCTGGGCTCACTCTAACCAATGAGCTAAAGGTTCGGGTGGCAAACCCTACTCACTTTGGGTATTTTCAAGATGGCAAAAGTCTTTGGCCTCACTAAACTTGGGCTCTGTGGGCTGCATGTGTATGTGGTGATTGTACTATGGTAATCCTAGTGTCTTCCCACATCTAACACTAAAATACAGTTTTTGGGCAGCTACTCTACCCACAATAAACCCAGAGACAGAAGTCTGGTTGAACAAAAGTATGGGGTTCCAGTAACCAGACAGTGGATACACATGAATTGTTTTGGCATCCTGTTTTCCTTCCTTTCAAGTGTGACCACAGTGTTATATGTAAAACCCAGTGTCAGAGTCTGATAAAACAAAGCAGGGTTCATCAGCAGCCAGACAGTGGACACACAAGAATTGTCTTGCCACCCTGTTCTCTGCCTTTCAGGTGCACCCCAAAGAGTTATATGTTAACCCAGCAGATCTGCCAAGCAGGAATTGATAATATAATGTAAAAAAGGATACTCACAGCCTCATGTTACATATTTTGTGAGGTTTAGAGGAGCCATCTCTGCCCATTGAGGTCTGGCTATTGTTTGCTCCCGATAGGCATGTCACACCTTTCCCACACCTTCTCAAATGCTAATTACTAGCTGGTAGAAGTTGGACAGCAAACGCAAATTTAGCTTCCAGAAACTTCAGACAGGTTTCCTTAATATTTATTAAAAATCCAACTTCAGCATTGAATTGGATTTTTAATAACTATTAAAAAAATTATTGTTTAGTTATTTTTCTACCTAGTCCCATTCATACAGTGTTAGACTTGGCATCTTTTGGCATGTTTCCTCTGAGTTTTTGCTTTCTGACCTCCCGGTTTTTACTCTGTTTTTGCTGGCGTAGTGTTTCTGCGCACTTTTCTCACTGCTGATCAGTGGTAAAGTGCAAGTGCTCCTGTGGTAAATTGTGTTATGGATTGGTGTTTCCATGATTGGATATTTGATTTACTTGTTAGTCCCTAGTAAAGTGCACTGAGTGTGCCAGGGCATGTGAATCAAATGCTACTAGCGGGCCTACAGCACTGATTGTGCCACCCACGTGAGTAGCCCTGAAAAGGTAACTCAGTCCCGCCATTACGGAGTCTGCGCGCAGTTTGTAACTGCCATGTCGACTTGGCCAGTGCACACACTTGCCAGTCCCTCACCTTCCCTTTTCTTACATGTCAGCCACCCCTAAGGTAGGCCCAAGGTACCCCTGTGGGCCGGGTGCAGTGTATGTGAAAGGTAGAACATGCCCTGGTGTGTGTGGCATGTCCTGATAGTGCATTACGGCCAATTTCGTTTTTCGCTATTGCAAGGCTACCTGTTCCCCATAGGACAGAATGGGGAGTTTGTTTATAACATCTTATAAACATTACTGGACCGGGGAATTAGGTAGGAAAATAAAGTTTAGTATGCCTGAACTCAGAATCTAAAGATGCATCTTTTAGTGAAGGTGATTTTTACATTCTGTGTTTCAAAATACCACTTTTAGAAAGTTGGTATTTTCTTGCTCAGTCATCCCATGTGCCTCTGCTGGAATGGGGATTGCCTGTCTGGGTTTTGGATGACAGAAGGCTGGGGAGCAGGAGTGGCTCCAGATAGTCTAGGTGGGTCAGGAAAGGGCTGAATAGACCTGGGCTGCAATTGGGGAAGGGGGAGGAGATTTCCTTGCACCTCAAAGGGCCTGGTCTGCCTCTGACCAGGCCGTCTCCACCTCCTGCCAGGAAGTCACACCAGAGAAGGCAGAACTGGTTCTGGCTGGGCACAGACACTCTCTGCCTAAGAGATAAAGGATTTTGGGATATAAATATTGGGGCCAAGACCCCTGACTTGTAGAACTCTTTTGGACCAAGAAGACTGTAAAGAAGAAGAGCTGGAGAAGCTGTGAGGAGGAACTACCACATTGCTGTGTGCTTTGCTGTGTTGGCCTGCAGTGGCTGCTTCTGTCTTGGGCAGTGAAAGGACTGGACTGAACTTTCTGCAATCTACTTTTGTGAGTTTCTCCAAGGGCTTGAGGTAGAGCTTGCCCCCTGTTCAAGAAGTCTCAGGAACAGCAAAGACTTCAAGCTCTTCTGCCCTCAGCACTGGGGACTGTGTGTTTTGTGCTGCAACAGAAGAAGAAGCAACCCGACGATGTCGACGACGCCGCTGCTGACTCCGTGTCCTGAAGGCACCGCAGAGGGCACCGCGACCCTGGTCTCACCGACAACGCCTGCTGATGCCGCCACTGAGCCGATGCTCGCACCGCGACCTGTGGGCACCGCACTCCGCACCGAATCGCTTCACAATGACGCCTTGGTATCTCCGCCGCCGCCGCTCCATGCCGAAATCTGCGCCACTGCTTGCACCGTGGTTCGAGGGCACCGCTCGTAAAGTTACACGACGCACCGCCCTCATCCCGCACCGCAGCCTTGGCCTACCGATGCCGGCGCCATCGACTGCGACAGCGCTTCAGCAAAGACGACGCCGCTGCTTGCACCGCGACCTGCCAGCACCGCAACGAGCACTGCATTAACTTCGCACCGCGACCCTGGTCTCACCAACGCCATCTGACGCCGCCACCAAGCCGCTGCTTGCACTGCGACCTGAGGGCACCGCACGCCGTACCACTGCACTTCGAACCGCAGCATCCGACGACAGCGCTCCTGACTTCAACAGAGAGGTGTTCGATCTGCAACGCGTGTGACTTCGAGGGCCCCGACGACTCCTGCACCGACCTCTGGAACCGACGCCTGCGGACGCCGTGCTTTCGGAAGCTCAACGAGAGGTCGCCGACGCCCTGCATTTCTAAAAAGGTACTGTTTGCGGGTCTTCCCGACACCGTAGCTGGCCCGCGACGCCGCGGTCAGCCAGAACTGTTTAGATTTGGTTGTTCACGACGCCGTGATAGCCCCGGACGGAGCTATCGACATCAAGGAACTGTTTTTCAAGCATATTTTGATAACTGAAAATTTTTAAGTAATGTATTGTGGATTTTTATCGTTTTTGGTCTTGTCTTAAGTATATAAAAATATTGGTTATTTTTCTAAACTGGTGTGGTGTTCTTTTGTAGTCCTTACACTGTATTACTGTTGGTTATGTGCAAATGCTTTACACACTGCCTCTAAGATAAGCCTGACTGCTCGTGCCAAGCTACCAAGGGGGTGAGCAGGGGTTATTTTAGGAGGTTAACTCCCTTATCCTGACTATAGTGGTGGTTTCTGTCTGGCTTTGGCACATGCCCTAGCCTACCAAAAATCCTTTTTCTAACATTGGTTGTCAGCAGTGAGGATAGGACTTGCGTTTGCACTTGACTTACAGTGATTGGTGTGCACTACTACCATATCGCAGACCATTACGTGCCACATACTGGTTCTTTTTGGCCTATTTTTGATCTTGCCAGTTTGAACTTGCTACTTCATCATGCCTGAATCAAGAGCATCATCTGTTGCATCCCTGGAAATTGCCTTTGAGGAGGATAGGTTGGAATCCTACAATGTTAGGGAATTGAAATCAATTTGCAAAAACCTAAAAGTCCAAGTCAGAGGCCTCACGAGGAAGGAGGAGCTACAAAAGGCGCTGAGGGCCTGGGTAGCAGCCAGACATGCCAGCAAGCAGTCTGGTGATCTCAGTGGAGAGGCGGAGGATCCTATTCCAAGGGTGGATGTGCTTTTGGGAGTGGGGGAACCCTCCAGGCCAGGCAGCAGTGGCCTGTCCCCAGGAGAGCTGGAGGACAGGCGGGAAGCAAGGAGAGTTGCAGTAGAACTGGAGAAGCTTAAGTTAGCCATGGAGGAGAAAAGGATGATGTTAGAGCAAGAGTTCAGGATAAAGGAGCTGGATCAGAGGAGTATAGCCAGCTCAGATGGTGGCAGCAACCCGTCAATACAGGCAGACAGGATTGTGCACATCCCTAAGAATGTAGGCAAAGAATTCAAGAAGGGGGATGACATACAAAGGTGGTTTCAGGGTTACGAGGCAGCGATACACATGAATGGGGTCCCTGAGGAGAATTGGGGAGCAGGATTGTGGCCTCTCTTCCCAGAAGAAGCAAGGGATACTTTAATAGCTTTGGGTAAGGGGTATCACCTCACCTATCCCGACACTAAGTATGGTCTCACTCCTGAAAAGTACAGGGATCAGTTCAGGTCCAGTAAGAAGTCCGATGCCAACACTTGGTTGGAATGTGTAGATATGCTTTGCAGGTCACTGGATGGCTGGGTGAAGGGCAGTAATGTGACAGATTTTCAGGGGCTCTACAATTTGATTGCATGGGAGCACTTGTCTAGTCTATGTTTTGCAGATCTGCGCCAGCACCTAGTTGATAGTAAGCTGACTGACCCCAGGAAGCTTGCTAAGGAGGCGGACCGTTGGGTGAGTACCAGGGTCCACAGGAAAGTGTATGGGGGAGACTCAGCCAAAGGTGGGCAGGGTCCCCAGCAGAAAAGTGGGGGGGACAAGGGTAAAACACAGGAGTTCTCTAAAGGACCCCAAACTAACAGCCAGGTTAAAGGTTCCCATCCCCCAGGAGATAAGAAACAAGGGGTCTCATCAGGAAAGCCTGCTGAGACCGGCCCCCGCAAGTGTTTTGCATGTGACCAGGTGGGTCACATGAAGGGGGACCCCAAGTGCCCTAAGGGGGCACAGCCACCCACCGGTGGGCAGTCCAAGGTGTTGGCTAGTGTAGCGCTTGGGGGGAGGAGTACCCACAGTAGGATGGGGACCCCGCAGAAATGACCCTCGTCTCACTAAGGGACAGTGAGATGGTCCCAGGAAACCCGGTGCCCCCTAACACAAAGAAATGCAGCACCTGGGTGACCATCAATGGGAAAAGGGTAGAGGCTCTCAGAGATACTGGAGCCAGTGTGACCTCAGTCCGGTGTCACCTGGTCTCTGAGAAGCAGGTAGTCCCAGGGGCATTCCACCAAGTCATTGCGGTGGACAATTCAGAGCGCCAGTGTCTGGTGGCGCAGGTTCCCTTTGAGTGGGGGGGGGTCTCAGGTCCCTTGAGGGTGGTTGTGAGCCCATCCATGACTGTAGATTGTCTGCTAGGTAACGACCTGGAGCAGTCCTTATGGAAGGATGTTGAGCTCAGGTCTCACTTGGAGATGCTTGGGTTGCCAGAGTGGGCATACGTGTCCACTCGGTCAATGGCGGCCAGAGAGGGTGATCAAGAGGACTTGGAGCCTGAAACAGTGGCCCAAGTCCCGGCCAAGAGAAAGGGCAAGGGGCGCGGGAAACCGGCCCCTGAAGTTCCCACGGACCGGGAGGAGGCGGACCTTGAGGGGGACGCCCCGGTGCCTACAGGGGAGCAGGTAGCTGAACTGGGGGACATCTCTGAGCTGACCCATTGGCAGCAAGAAGGGGGTCCCACCAGGGAGGAATTCTGCAAGGAGCAGAAGGACTGCCCTTCTCTGGAGGGTCTGCGGCGGCAGGCTGCAGACCAGGCAGCTGGTGATCAGTCCGGATCACATTGGATCTACTGGGAGAATGATCTCCTGTACAGTGAGCCTAAGGTCGCTGAGCCTGGGTCAGCCCGTGTGCTGGTGGTAACCCAGCGCTTCAGGACCTTCCTACTGGGTCTGGCTCATGACGTACCTTTGGCAGGACATTTGGGGCAGGACAAGACCTTTGACAGGCTTGTCACCCACTTCTTCTGGCCCCAAATGCGAAGGCAGTCAGATGGACATTGCAGGTCTTGCCAAACTTGCCAGGCAAGTGGTAAGAGTGGGAGGAAGGTCACAGCTCCTCTCCAACCTTTTCCAGTGGTTGGAACGCCCTTCGAAAGGGTAGGGATGGACTTTGTGGGGCCACTGGATCCCAAGACAGCCATGGGCAACAGGTACATCCTGGTCTTGGTGGACCATGCCACCCGGTACCCGGAGGCAATCCCTCTCAGGACAACGACCGCGCCAGTGGTGGGCCGGGCGTTAATGGGGATCTTTTCCCGAGTGGGGTTCCCCAGAGAGGTGGTTTCTGACAGGGGAACCAATTTCATATCCAAGTATATGACATTCCTGTGGAAGGTTTGTAGTGTAACCTACAAGTTCACCACCCCTTACCACCCACAAGGTAACGGTCTGGTGGAGAGATTCAACCAGACCTTGAAGGGCATGATTAGGGTCTAACAGAACCCATGAGGCGTAAGTGGGACGTCCTCTTGCCGTGCCTTCTCTTTGCATACAGGGAGGTACCACTGAAGTCTCTTGGGTTCAGTCCCTTTGAGCTTCTGTATGGTCACCCTGTGAGAGGACCTCTGAGTTTGGTGAAGTAAGGCTGGGAGGCAGCTCCCAGGAAAGCTCCCCAGGATGTGTTTAGTTACATGCTGGCCTTCAGAAACCAAACTGCCCGCTTCAGGAAACTCGCGCAGGCGAACCTAGAAGCCAGCCAGGAAGAAATGAGGAAGTGGTATGACCAGAATGCCACTCTGGTCGAATTTCAACCTGGGCAAAAAGTGTGGGTCATAGCCCCAGTGGAACCTTGTGCCTTGCAGGACAAGTGGACTGGGCCATTTGAGGTGGTGGAGCACAAAAGTGATGTCACCTACTTGGTGGATTTGCGGGCTCCAAGGAACCCTTTGAGGGTCCTCCACGTGAACCGCCTCAAGCCCCACTTCGAGAGGTCCGAAGTGAGCATGCTCTTGGCGACAGATGATGGGGTGGAAGAGGAGAGTGAACCTCTCCCTGACCTCCTGTCTACCAAGGAGCGCGATGTGTCAGTGGAAGGTGTGATCCTCTCCCCTACACTGACTCCAGAGCAGCAGAGCGACTGTCACCAGTTGTTGGGACAGTTTGCCCCACTGTTCTCCCTGACCCCAGGTGTTACTCACTGGTATACCCATGACGTGGACACCGGTGACAGCCCTCCTGTGAAGCACAAGATTTACAGGTTGACTGAACAGGTCAAGGCCAGCATTAAAGAGGAGGTCTCTAAGATGTTGGCGTTAGGGGTGATTGAGCCTTCCAACAGTCCTTTTGCCAGCCCAGTGGTCTTGGTCCCAAAGGCTGCTGCACCCGGTGCCACTCCAGAACTACGGTTTTAGTGGACCACCGTGGGCTCAATGCCGTCACCAGGACTGACGCACACCCATCCCCAGAGCTGATGAGCTCATTGATCGGTTGGGAGCTGCCAAGTTCCTCAGCACGTTTGATTTAACGTCTGGGTACTGGCAGATTGCCTTAACCGATGGGGCCAAGGAGAGGTCAGCATTTTCAACCCCAGAAGGACATTACCAGTTCCGGGTGATGCCCTTTGGGTTGAAGAATGCCCCTGCCACCTTTCAGAGGTTGGTCAAGCAGGTGTTGGCTGGGCTGGAGGATTTCTGTGCCGCCTACCTGAATGACATCACAGTGTTCAGTTCCAGCACTTCGGTGAAGTGTTGAAGGCGCTGCAGAGGGCATGCCTCACGATCAAGGCCAGTAAGTGCCAGATCGGGCAGAGTTCGGTGGTGTACTTGGGTCACCAGGTAGGAAGCGGCCAGGTGGCGCCCCTACAACCCAAGATTGACACCCTTCTGGCTTGGGAGCCCCCCAAGACCCCGCAGAGGTGAGGGCCTTCTTAGGACTCACCGGGTACTACAGGAGGTTTGTTAAGGGGTATGGCACCATTGTTGCCCCCTTAACAGAGCTGACTTCCAGGAAGCAGCCCAAGAAGGTGATCTGGACTGAGTTCTGCCAGAAGGCTTTTGATGCCCTGAAGGCCGCCATGTGCACTGCACCCGTGCTCAAGGCCCCTGACTTCTCCAAGGAATTCATCGTGCAGACTGACGCTTCAGAGCATGGAGTGGGAGCGGTGCTCTCACAACTGAACGAAGAGGGCCTAGACCAGCCTGTAGTCTTCCTTAGCCGGAGACTACTCCCCAGGGAACAGAGGTGGAGTGCCATAGAAAGGGAAGCTTTCGCTGTGGTCTGGGCACTGAAGAAGCTGAGACCATACCTGTTTGGGACTCACTTCCGGGTTCAGACAGACCACAGGCCCCTCAGATGGATGATGCAAATGAGGGGTGAGAATCCAAAACTGCTGAGGTGGTCCATCTCCCTACAAGGAATGGACTTTACGGTGGAACACCGTCCTGGCACAGAACAAACCAATGCAGATGGTCTGTCCAGGTTCTTCCGCCTTAGTGAAGAGAACTCCCAGGAGGGTGGGTAGTTCTCCCTACTTTCAGCTGGAGGGGACATGTGTTAGACTTGGCATCTTTTGGCGTGTTTCCCTGAGTTTTTGCTTTCTGACCTCCCGGTTTTGACTCTGTTTTTGCTGGCGTAGTGCTTTGCGCACTTTTCTCACTGCTGATCAGTGGTAAAGTGCAAGTGCTCCTGTGGTAAATTGTGTTATGGATTGGTGTTTCCATGATTGGATATTTGATTTACTTGTTAGTCCCTAGTAAAGTGCACTGAGTGTGCCAGGGCCTGTGAATCAAATGCTACTAGCGGGCCTGCAGCACTGATTGTGCCACCCACGTGAGTAGCCCTGAAAAGGTAACTCAGACCCGCCATTGCGGAGTCTGCGCGCAGTTTGTAACTGCCATGTTGACTTGGCCAGTGCACACACTTGCCAGTCCCTCACCTTCCCTTTTCTTACATGTCAGCCACCCCTAAGGTAGGCCCAAGGTACCCCTGTGGGCCGGGTGCAGTGTATGTGAAAGGTAGGACATGCCTTGGTGTGTGTGGCATGTCCTGATAGTGAATTACGGCCAATTTCGTTTTTTGCTTTTGCAAGGCTACCTGTTCCCCATAAGACAGAATGGGGAGTCTGTTTATAACATCTTATAAACATAACTGGACCGGGGAATTAGGTACGAAAATAAAGTTTAGTATGCCTGAACTCAGAATCTAAAGATGCATCTTTTAGTGAAGGTGATTTTTACATTCTGTGTTTGAAAATACCACTTTTAGAAAGTAGGTATTTTCTTGCTCAGTCATCCCGTGTGCCTCTGCTGGAATGTGGATTGCCTGTCTGGGTTTTGGATGACAGAAGGCTGGGGAGCAGGAGTGGCTCCAGATAGTCTAGGTGGGTCAGGAAAGGGCTGAATAGACCTGGGTTACAATTGGGGAAGGGGAGGAGACTTCCTTGCACCTCAAAGGGCATGGTCTGCCTCTGACCATGCCGTCTCCACCTCCTGCCAGGAAGTCACACCAGAGAAGGCAGAACTGGTTCTGGCTGGGCACAGACACTCTCTGCTTAAGAGATCAAAGGATTTTGGGATATAAATATTGGGGCCCAGACCCCTGACTTGTAGAACTCTTTTGGACCAAGAAGACTGCCAAGAAGAAGAGCTGTGAGTTTCTCCAAGGGCTTGAGGTAGAGCTTGCCCCCTGTTCAAGAAGTCTCAGGAACAGCAAAGACTTCAAGCTCTTCTGCCCTCAGCACTGGGGACTGTGTGTTTTGTGCTGCAACAGAAGAAGAAGCAACCCGACGACGCCGCTGCCGACTCCATGTCCTGAAGGCACCGCAGAGGGCACCGCCGCAACGCGACCCTGGTCTCACCGACGACGCCTGCTGACGCTGCCACTGAGCTGCTGCTCGCACCGTGACCTGTGGGCACCGCCTCGCTTCACGACGACGCCTTGGTATCCCCAACGCCGCCGCTCTACGCCGAAATCTACGCCGCTGCTTGCACCGTGGTTCGAGGGCACCGCTCGTAAAGTTACACGATGCACCGCCCTCATCCCGCACCGCAGCCTTGGCCTACCGACACCGGCGCCATCGAATCCCGTTCGTCAGCCGACGACAGCGCTTCAGCAACAACGACGCTGCTGCTTGCACCGCGACCTGCCAGCACCGCAAGGAGCACCGCATTCACTTCGCACCGCGACCCTGGTCTCACCGACGACGCCATCTGACGCTGCCTCCGAGCCATTGCTCGCACCGCGACCTGAGGGCACCGCAACGAGCACCGCATTGACTTCGCACCACAGCACCCGACGCCAGCGCTCCTGACTTCAACAGACAGGAGTTCGATCTGCAACGCGTGTGACTTCGAGGGCCCCGATGACTCCTGCACCGACCTCCAGAACCGACGCCTACGGACGCCGTGCTTTCGGAAGCTCAACGAGAGGTCGCCGACGCCCTGCATTTCTAAAAAGGTCCTGTTTGCGGGTCTTCCCGACACCGTAGCTGGCCCGCGACGCCGCGGTCAGCCAGAACTGTTTGGATTTGTTTGTTCACAACGCCGTGATAGCCCCAGACGGAGCCATCGACATCAAGGAACTGTTTTTCAAGCATATTTTGATAACTGAAGATTTTTAAGTACTGTATTGTGGATTTTTATTGTTTTTGCTTATCTTAAGTGTATAAAAATATTGGATATTTTTCTAAACTGGTGTGATGTCCTATTTGTAGTGCTTACACTGTATTACTGTTGGTTATGTGCAAATGCTTTACACACTGCCTCTAAGATAAGCCTGACTGCTCGTGCCAAGCTACCAAGGGGGTGAGCAGGGTTTATTTTAGGAGTGTAACTCCCTTATCCTCACTAGAGTGGTGGTTTCTGCCTGGCTTTGGCACATGCCCTAGCCTACCAAAAATCCCATTTCTAACATACAGTATTAGAATTTTAATCTGTAGTCTGTTTTTCTACACAGACGGCTAGGCCTGCCACCGTGAAAAATAGATTTTGGGTGCTAGTCACTGTAATGACATGTTAACATGTCTTACTTGTAAATACCATGCACCCTGCCTTGTGGTCTACAATGCCTACATAGGGCTGAATTAGTACTATTTAGAATTGGCACTGACCTGCCAAAAGGGTTTATTGTGATGGATTGAATTGCAGTATTTACACTGCTACAGTCATGCTACCCTTGTAGCCCTGATGCCATGATTCCACTGCCACTGTAGTGGATGGTACAGTAGCTGCTACAGTCCAATAGTGGCATTTAACTTCCAGGCCCTAAGGACATCTTGAACCATACACTAGAGGCTTTCAGGTAAATTAAATGTACCAATTACAAATATACCAATTAAACCATGTTTAAAGGGGGAGCACAGGCACTTTACCATTGGTTAACAGAGTAAAAGTGCACAGACTTCTAAAGGCAGCAAAAATGTAGTGTCCTGAAAAAAGGTGAAAAATATGGGGTGACCATGCACAAAAGGCAGATTTCCTACAGTCATGATTGCCTGTTGAGTATTACACATTGCCACATGCTACCTTTTAACAGGTTGCGATTATGAATTTCTAAGAATGGAAACTTAAGAGCAGAGGTGTCCACTGAATGGCTGAATCAATGCCAGGTTTTCAAGAGCTGCACCTGGATGGAAATCATTTACATAGCCAGTGGTCACACTCAAAAATCTCTCATGTATTTGGCCTTCCAGGAGTAAGGTAGACTCTCTTTAAGAACCTTCTTGGATGGAATGCATCCTAAATTGTAGAATCCTGAGCCCCAACGAGTGACACTTGACATTCAGAGCAATTATGAGAGTTAATACTAATGGTTATTAAGATTGTTAAGTTGAACATTTGCTATGTAGAATTATAGGCATCATTATGTGTTTCTTCTGGACTCTCCTTACTGATCAATATTCAACTTTGCCTTTGCAGATACAAGAGTTGGGGATGGGGAAACAAGCCAGAGGCAAAGGCATCTACATTAAAATATTCATGTTCGCCTGTGAACAGCTGCAACAGATCGAACTCGAGTGTATCAGCTCAGACAACTCCCAGACAATAAAGTCCACAGTACTAAGTCACTGGCAATCATCGTGGAACTCTGCCTTTTACTAGCTACCTGTCCATAATTGCTTTACTGTCTCTGCACCTCAATGGCAAAAGCCAAGTGAGGTGATGTTACTGGGCATCATTCTCTCGCATTGCAACTCTGCTGTCATCACTATCATCTACACCTACAAAATTGAGGACTTCCGCTGTACTTTTAGGAAAATCATCCACAAGGGCCCCATTGGCAAAGTCACCCACACAGACAGATTCAAATCTGTAACATGAGCGTAGACAATGCCATCATATGATATAACAGTGCCTGCAAAGACATCTCAGTCATCATTCCAGTACTTATAGGTTACAGTGGATCAGCTCCCTTGTACTCACATATGCAGCGGCTGGACATCTTGTGCACAGTGCGGTGGAGTCCGGTCCTGGAGGATGTGAACAATGAACACTTTTACTAATTATACATTTGAACTCTTTTTGTAATAGTGCATCATATGTGGATCTTGAAGTTTCTTCGTATGCACAGCATTGTGACCTCCTCAGATATATAAATCATACAGCTGAGATGTTTTCATTCCAAGGGTTGATCTTTTGGTTGCAATGTTGATGGTCGCCTCTTGTGCTGCTCAGAAGTCATTTTACTCTTAATGACCTCAATAATTAAACAAGAAATTGTGGGAATGCAGCTATCACAGTTTGAGGCATTTTTCTAAGGGGTAACTGAGCTGTTCTTACTCTACAACGTTAATCAGCTGTATGTGCACTAAAGCTATAGTGACTTTCCATCATACTACAGAAGGGCATGTACAGGTGACTAGTGCTGCTTTGGGGTAGTACAGCAAAGACACCCAAAAAATGGGTAACATGATAGGTTAGCATGCTGGAAGCCCTTCTTGGGAAATCAGCGATAACTTTGCCACCAAAAGGTCTGTCTTTTTTCAATCTTCCACCCGCAGCATTCTAGTACCTGTTATAAACTTTGTCTTCTGCAGGCTGGCAGGAATATTCTTCAACAACATGGCGAGACCCATCAGGTGCTGGAAAACGCCCTTTCTTAGTTTGGGTAAAAGAAGTACTGTATCTCCCAGAATATAATGGAACTCAGTTTAGACTTGTATACTGCCGCTGTTGCGGACTGTAGTGATATGATACACGCTAGCAGTGTCCTCCTGCAAGACAATTTGAAAACACTAGTAGACAGCATCTAGAAATGCATCTTACACCATCAGATTGAAAATGCCGTTCAGAACCCTGCCGAGCTCAGGTATGGTTCTCATTCAATCAGATTGAGTCTTCGGATCAGAATCTCATGAAGCCACCAGACCAAGTTGAGAAGAGACTGAAGTTCAGAACCTCGTGACATCATCAAATCCACCCTAGAGAGGATTCCTACTTCATCAGCCTGAAACTGGAGGTGAGACTATTAAATGTCATCAGATCAAGTCTCGAAAGCTCGCCTGTCGCATCAGACTGTGACTGAGGAGAAACATTAAAATGGTATAATACTAGTGGGATGGATAATAGAAATACAAACTCAAAGGAACCCAAATATTACCAAGTAAAAAACTAACGTGCCCCCGCACTTCCACTGCCTCTTCAAACTCAAAGTGTGTCTGGTCCAGACTGGTTGGTTTCGTCAGCAAGCAGTGAAGCAACACAAACACACACCGGTGCCAGCAGCTAGGCGCAAAGTTTCTTTTCAAACAATATTGTTTCATTAAAGTTCATCGAGCTCCCATCAGAGTAAAGAACGGCTGTACACGAAACAGCCTGGAGCATTGTCAGGAAGGTTCAAACACGAATCAATGGAGCCCTTTTAAAAGGGTTTTCATTGTTTTTATATATTAAGACAACACTTAATGCTGGATGGACAGCGGCCAGTGGAGTCGTCTCTGCTCCCCTTCTAAATAAGGGTGGGGATACGACTCCCATGGTCTAAAACTACTATATCTAAACCCCAGTTTGGGAATTATCTCTTGCGCAATTAATGCAAATTAAAAGGAAAGTATTCATTTAAAATTAAAATTGGTCATTTCAAAAACTAGCCTAAATACTTTTGAGCTCATTTAATTTCACAGTAATGGAGCATTTGATATTGGAAACATGTTCCTTCATCCTCTTTATTTGTTCAGATTTAGATACATCATAATAGACTGATTATTTAAAATCCCAGCCTCTGTGTCATGACAGTATGGCTAGCCTTTTGATCCCTGAAATAAAATCAAAACGAACAATAAATAAGAAAATAGAAACAAAGTTGAGATGCTTTTTCAAAAGTAAAAACGAATTAGGGTTAGCAATTAGTGATATCATGTTCTGATTTTAAAACATCTCTCTATTGGATACAAACCAGGGCTTGTAAAGTTACTCTGACTAGGAAGAGAACTCAAAATACAATACAGTGCCGATTGAGTTCTATCGTGACCGGGCATTCTCTCACAGACCAAATTGTTGTAAATTCAAACTTAGGGGGATATGGAAGTGGCGGAGCGTGTCGTTAGCCTCCTTGGCTTAATGACAATCTCCACCACTTCTGAAACGCAAGGCTGCACCATATTTGCAAGAATGTGGTGCAGCCTTGCGTTTCCCCCTGCGATGCCGCTAATTTTAGCAACTTAGCGCCAACGACTCTACCCCTGTCCTCTAGAATATCTCTCAACTAAGAAGTAGGGTAGCCATATCACTCCATTTCATCACAAATACTGTTTCCAGTCCTGAAACTTTCGCCTGCTAATCATTACCATCGGGTGTGTTTGACTAATTCGTTCAAAGAAAGCAAACCAAGCCTGCCATCCCAAACAATTGAAGCAGCAGGATGTCACATGTACGCCCAGGACAGGAAACAGGGTCGTCAATCAGAGAGTGAGGTGGCCATCCTATCAAGATGTGAGCCTTGGAAAGAGTTCTCCAGCCTTCCAGTGTTAAAAGCAGCTGGACTGCAGAAGAGGAGACGGGGGAGAGATCTCTTGGAAGTGGAACCAAAGTTACAGGTCAACTTGCTCTTTAGGCCAATCAGAAACAGAAGCTCTGCTCCTCATGGTCTCAGCACCAGAAGCTTCAAAAACTGTTCTGCTTGGGGGAGTGTTGCTGCTTATACAATATGAAACAAAAAAGCCCTGTATCGTTTGATTTTTCTTTCAATGAAAATGTAAATTTGAGGCAAAATGCCAGTGAGGAGTATGCTATGCATATCTGTATTTGTCCTTTAACACATAACTGGTCGATTAGTGTTCCGTGAAACCGCTTCATTGCACCATTTTATTGTTCTTACCTATTACTATACTGTAACGTATATTTGCAGAAAAGTAAATACTTATTTTACACCTTAATGGCAAAAGTGATTTAGTTTTAATGTTTTTATGGGTATTTTTAGAATGTTTCCATTCATTTTGATTTGAAGTCTGGGCCGGTACATTTCAAAGGTGTCCATGATGGATTAATGTTTGACATTTGAAAGTATGATGATGAGCAAGAAGGATTCAAGATAGTGGCGGCTCCTCCGCTAAGACGGAGGAGTGTCCCTCACTGCTGTGCAGCACTGAAATAAAGGAAAAATAAAATTATAATAACTTGAGGTTATTATCATTTTATTTTGTCCGGCTGCTGCAGCTTTGCAAGGCGGGGTGGGGCAGGGCTGCTCTGACACAGGAGCAGGGGGAGTGGTAAGCACACTGCAAGTGCGCATGAACGTCTGGCCGGCCGTCTGGGGCCAGCCAAGCATTCATGCACACTTAGCATATTCTCCACCCAGGCTGCATTACAGCCTGGGTGGAGAACATGCCAGGCTCCCATTCCCTGGCTTAGCGTTGAATCGCTGCGCTCAGACCACACGCTGCACTGCAGCGTTGTGACTGGGTAAGGGGAGCCTGGGTGCTTACCAATCACAACTTAGGGAGCCTGGGTGTGCTTCCTGTTCTGTTCCGGCAGTGTTGGGAGACGAGGAGAGAGACGGAGGAGAGACACAGTGGTACAGTAAGTTGAGTAACTGTGTTATTCATTTCGGCTAAAGTGAGTGAAACCAGTTAAACTTCGCAGGCTACCATTTTGTGAATATTGAATGAAACTGCATGTTCAGAATTGATTTGGTTTATCCTGTGCTTATCTCTTCAGTTTAGGATTGAATCCTTGCGAGAATATACACTTGCTCAAGTTTAATTTTCTTAAGAATGTGTTCCTTGTGAACAATTGTTACAGGCTACATATCCTGTTCTGTTCCAGCGGTGCTGAGGGACAAGGAGAGAGACGGAGAGATGAGTTTATAAAATAAAAATTACATTATTTCATTAGTACTACTACCACCGATCGGTGCCGGCCGCCCCTGGATCAGGAACATTGCTGGAAAGTTAAATTACATCACAAGAGTGCCCAGTGACATAAAAATGAAGCACAACGGTATCACAGAGTGCAATAGCATCATAGTGTAAGAACAACAGACTAGAGCTCATCATCATTATGAGAGTGCAACGAGGTCTCAGTTCAATATCCTCACTAAAATCGTAACAGCATCGCACGACAGTGCAATGACATCAGAGTTCCACCGCATCTCAACAGACCTCCACATCACATCAGCATATAATAGCATTACTGCATCACACAAGACAACAACTGTACAAGAACATACAATATCATCACAAAGAGCAACATCACAAGAGGGAAATCTCTCATTTTGACAAATTTCTACAATGGAAAAAGTCAGCCTGATGAAACAAGGCTGATGAAACTACGTTTTACAGAAAAGTTAACATGACCGGTTCTTTTCCCCCTATATATTTTTCTGTGGAAAAGGTAAATGTTTATTTTAAAGGTCAGCATGATAAAGAGGTAAGAAGAGAAAGGGGGTGGGTATACAGGATGGGGGAGGCGTAGACAGGGACAGGAAATAGTAAGGAGTTAGTTAAAAAAAAGGGACTAAAGTGGGAGAGGAAGTAAAGGGTTTGAAAAAGGGAAGTGGGATAAGGATTTTGTAAAAAAATGGGAGTAAGGTGGGAAGGAATGTTGGAGGTTTGAAAAAAATAGAGTGAAGCAGGAGTAAGGTGTTTGTTAAATAGTGAGAAATGCAGGAGTGGGAGTAAGGGATTTATGAAAAAAGGGAATTAAATCTGGAGTGAAGCAAGTGGTTTAAGAAGGGAAAAGTGTGAGTAAGGGGCTTATAAAGAAAAATAGAATTAGAGCAGAATGGAGAGTAAGGGGTTTGAAAAAAAGGAAGTAAAGAAGGAGAGGGGGTAGCGGGTGTGAAAAAAGGGAGTAAAGCAAGAAGAGGCGTATGGGTATGTAAAAGAAGTAAATTTGGCAGAAGAGTAAGGGGTTTGTAAAAAAAAAAAAAATAGGAATAAAGTGGAAAAAGGTGTAAGGGGTTTGTAAAAACAAAAAAACAACTTGGAGTCATGTGATTATCACAAGGGGCAGGGAAGTGGCTTAGGGAAAACCATGGAGGAATATCCGGTGTTAAGCATAGTTAGCACTTCAGGACTAGCCCCCAGTTATGGTCCATTATGTCTTCTTAGGGCAGCAGTTGGTAAAGCTGCATCAGTGCCTTGGAACCAGAAGATCGCAACGTCCCGTGAATATTTAGAGAGGACAAGAAATTCAAAGGTGGGTTTTGCCATATCTCCACCACCTGCTCTAGACGCTGGATGGTGCTAGGCATAGAGACAGCTCTAGAACATAGTACAATAGAGCTACAAGAAATAGCGGACCTAAAAAAAGAACTTTTTGGATGTGAAAGTCTCGAAGAATCCAAACTGGCATTAGAAAAACTAAACAAGACAATCTACGAATTCAACTCCTTTGAATTAAAGAAAAAAGCAGATAAAGTCCAAAAGATATAAACAACTACAGCAAAGAAAAAGCATACCCCTACCTGCACGAAGATTACTATTCACAAACACAACCTGCAAGGAAGAACGTTACTTGGGGCAGATATAAAAACAACAAACTTATCACATTCTCGGACTCTTCAGGCGGATCAGAATCATCAAACGACGCCGGGGAGAGACCAAGCTTTGGTCAAGGGAACCAACCACCGAATCATTTTTTAGGCCAAGTCCAACGAGGAAAAAGCACCAATCGAAACCAGAGGAGGACATGGAACCAGTAGGTAGGCGATCGTCAGGCGCGCAGACAATACTACACATGGGGCCTGGGTGGCCAATAGGAAACAGACCAAACAATGATACTGATCATCCAGCCAGAACAAAGGATCATCAATCACTAAATCATGGAGCATCTAGTGCTAACCTTAGTGAAGCACCAGAGACTGTTTCCATTGAACAAGAAAGAATTATTCCTATCTTTAATCTTTTCCACCATCAGCTGAACAGCAATGAAATATCCCTTTTGAGTAAAGGACTGTCCTATGTGATTACAGAAAGGACAGATTTCTTTAAAATACAGACTGAACTTCACAAATTCTTCAGAACACTGAGACTAAAATATTTTTTCCAGGACAAAGAAACAGATTCCTCCTCATAGATATCCACCCTCCGCCCCAAATCATCATTTATACCTGCAAGTAATCTGATGCCCCCAGAGATCCTTGCTCTTGAAAAAGCTGTACTGGAGGACATTAATAATTTGAAAAAGGTTACCACCTTCATTCCTTACAATATCCCCCTGTCCGAAAGAAAATCATTATTAAGTCTCAAAAAGGAGGATTCCATTATAATCAAACCAGCGGATAAGGGTGGAGGATTTGTGATCCAGGAATGAACCAACTATGAGGCTGAAATAACGAGACAGTTGAATAACACTCACCACTACAGGGAACTCAATAAGAATCCACTGGCAGATATCAAACAACAGATACTGGAAATAACCACGAAAGGCTTTGAAGAAGGTTTCCTCTCAAAATTGGAATTTGAATTTCTCAACAAGAAATGCCCCAGAACTCCAGTCCTATATACCCTGCCAAAAATCCACAAAATTACTTCCAATCCACCAGGAAGGCCAATTCTGTCTGGTTGTGGATCATTTTTAGAACCAGTTGGTGAATACATAAATGCCTTCATTTAAGATCTTGTTCCTATCCTTGACACGTATGTTAGGGACAGTACATACATGATCAACCTCATTGAAGGAGCCGCATTCTCGGACTCTTCAGGCGGATCAGAATCATCGAACGACGCCGGGGAGAGACCAAGCTTTGGTCAAGGGAACCAACCACCGAATCATTTTTTAGGCCAAGTCCAACGAGGAAAAAGCACCAATCGAAACCAGAGGAGGACATGGAACCAGTAGGTAGGCGATCGTCAGGCGCGCAGACAATACTACACATGGGGCCTGGGTGGCCAATAGGAAACAGACCAAACAATGATACTGATCATCCAGCCAGAACAAAGGATCATCAGTCACTAAATCATGGAGCATCTAGTGCTAACCTTAGTGAAGCACCAGAGACTGTTTCCATTGAACAAGAAAGAATTATTCCTATCTTTAATCTTTTCCACCATCAGCTGAACAGCAATGCTGAACAGCAATGAAATATCCCTTTTGAGTAAAGGACTGTCCTATGTGATTACAGAAAGGACAGATTTCTTTAAAATACAGACTGAACTTCACAAATTCTTCAGAACACTGAGACTAAAATATTTTTTCCAGGACAAAGAAACAGATTCCTCCTCATAGATATCCACCCTCCACCCCAAATCATCATTTATACCTGCAAGTAATCTGATGCCCCCAGAGATCCTTGCTCTTGAAAAAGCTGTACTGGAGGACATTAATAATTTGAAAAAGGTTACCACCTTCATTCCTTACAATATCCCCCTGTCCGAAAGAAAATCATTATTAAGTCTCAAAAAGGAGGATTCCATTATAATCAAACCAGCGGATAAGGGCGGAGGATTTGTGATCCAGGAATGAACCAACTATGAGGCTGAAATAACGAGACAGTTGAATAATACTCACCACTACAGGGAACTCAATAAGAATCCACTGGCAGATATCAAACAACAGATACTGGAAATAACCACGAAAGGCTTTGAAGAAGGTTTCCTCTCAAAACTGGAATTTGAATTTCTCAACAAGAAATGCTCCAGAACTCCAGTCCTATATACCCTGCCAAAAATCCACAAAATTACTTCCAATCCACCAGGAAGGCCAATTCAGTCTGGTTGTGGATCAGTTTTAGAACCAGTTGGTGAATACATAAATGCCTTCATTTAAGATCTTGTTCCTATCCTTGACACGTATGTTAGGGACAGTACATACATGATCAACCTCATTGAAGGAGCCGAATACAATCCTGTTGAAGATATTGTAGTCACCCTAGACATAGAATCATTGTACACAAACATTCCACAAAACGACAGCACTGAAGTAATAAAAAGAGTCCTTGACTCATGCCCTGCTCCATGCCGTGTACCCACGGTATTTATTACTGATCTTCTCAAAATTGCTTTGACTGCTAACTATTTTTCTTTTAACTACATATTACCAACAATGTTCAGGCACATCCATGGGAGCAATTTTTGCGCCGAATCTAGCCAATCTGTATGTTGGAAACCTAGAACATACTTATATAAATACAAGAGATAACCCATTCTATGAGAACATCAAATGTTGGAAGCGTTATTTTGACGATATCTTCCTGATCCGAAAAGGCACTGAAGATAGACTTAAGCTTTTTATCACATATCTACACAGCTGTCAATCTGCTTTAACCTTTACCCACAACTTTGATAAAGAAAAGATTGCCTTTCTTGATCAGGAGATCAAGCATAAAGAAAATGAACTGATTGCGGGTCTATACAGGAAACCCACAGAAAGGAACACAGTGTTACAATACAAAAGGTTCCACCCTCGAGCACTAAAGGATGGACTGCTATATAGCCAATTTTTGAGATTACGTAGAAATTGTACTGAAAAGGAAGATTTCTTTCGAGAAGGGAGTATACTCAGCGGCAAACTAAGAGAGAGAGGCTATCCCAAAAGATTGGTCAAAACATCTATGAAGAGGGCGTGGGACAGCCCATGAGAGGAAATATTAAAACCCAAACAGAAGACCCCTTGTAACAAAAACATCTGTGTCACTACCTTTTGCCCACACAGTACACAAATTGTCAAAACTATCAAGCGGCATTTGGCCATATTAAACACCATGAAGATTTTCAAAGAGCAACCCTTGTTCTCTTACAAAAAAAGGTAGAAATATTAGAGACCATCTAGTACATTCTGACATAAGCATCTGCACACAAAGCAGCACCATCACAAACCTATGGGGATTACCATCGATTACAGGTCACTATAAATGTGGTGGTTGTATAGCTTGCCAATACACCACTAACACTAAAGAATTTGTACATGGAGACATTAAGATGACTTTACAAGACCATACCAACTGCTCCACCTCTCATGTCATCTACTGCATCTGGTGTCCGTGCAATCTAATATACATAGGCCAGACATCACAACCAGTGAAGGCCCGCATGGGCAGCATAGAAGTAGGATAGAATGTCTAACAGAGAATGCCCCATTAGTACAGCATTATCAATAAAAGACACACACAGCTGACGAAATACGTTGGCAAGTCATTGAAAAAGCTAAAATACCTCTAAGGGGTGGTGACATTTCTTTGATTTTACAAAGACTGGAAGGTAAAAGGATCGACAAGTATAACTCAATCCGACAGGGTTTAAATAGCCTTGAGGAATGGCGTAGGTTCATAAGTTTAAACTAACCAGTCCTATTATCAGAACTATTATAAAGCTGTTGTTTGAGATCCACAAGTGGCACACAATCGGGGCTATTCCATATCTCTCATAGAAGATGTAGGCCATAGCAACCACTGAGATTTGAACCTAAGGTTATCAGTCCGCACGACTATGTTAGGCTAGCTTTTAAGTAACCTTGAGCAACTAGCTTGCTTTGAACCAGAACTATCATACAGCCGATACCTGAGATCCATATCCATTAATTGTTGATAGTTAAATTGTATCTTACATAAATCACTGTTGGAAAAAGATTAATTGTTGATAGTCAAATTGTATCCCACGTAAATCAGTGCTGGACAAAGATGTTTCATTCCTATCAAATGAGATTTTCCAGCATAAGTTGAAACGATTCAAATGATTATATATTGTCTATACTGGAAATTGATGTACGCATGATAATCAAGAGTGCTACCATAAATAATGAGAGTGGGTGACATTATTTGTTATCCTTGATAATGGTTTGCATTATCGTTGCTTCAGTCACCATTATCATAAAGTACATTTCGGAGATTTGATATCCTTTGTGTCAGATACTCCGATTGCATCCTAATACCACACAAGTTACTACTGAAGATATGTGTAAAGATTTATTGTTCAATATATTGTCAGTATATGTTTAATTGCCCATAATGATCAAGGAGCATTCACCCACACCATTCCGCTTCAGGGTCACTACCATGGACTTGTAATTAATATATCCGAACACACAGTGAAAGATCTTGTCCTCCTTCCCCTCTAAGATGGCCGCTGTGTAGTGAGGTTGACCCGTGTGCTCCTTCTGGGTCAAACAAGGCGTTGCGTCTACCTTATTTACCACGGCTGACTTCAGCCGATTAGTTTGCACGGAGCACTGTTTTCCCCGGCGCATTCCCCGAAAGGTTTCTACTTTGGCTCTTGGACCAAGCAAGTAGAGACTTTGGTGTTGATTACGGAGAAAGTCCACACCTCACCGTATTAACGATTGTCATTATGCCGCCCTAGATTATCCAGTCACGAGACTACGCCTGGCCAGATCTGCGGTGAGTTCGTAATTATGCACCCCGCACCTTCTGGACTCTAATTTTAATTTCACCTCCGTCTGGCTCATTCTGAGCAAATATAGATCCCGGCTACCACTGTGAATTGATTCACTATCGTAGCCAGCTGATTAGGTGAGTGTAGGAACACCCTCAAGTACCACGAGACTCCTCCAGTAGGAGTTTGATTACTAAAAACATTTCCCTTAAATCTTTAGGTATCATTCCAAGGATCTAATTTTTATCTCATATCGGACTCGCTCATTCTGAGTAGATACATATCCCGGCAACCACTGCGAATCAAGTAACTATCGTAGCCAGCTGACAAGGTGAGTGTTCTACACCCTCATTACCACTGTACTCCTCCAGTAGGTGTATGATTACTTAAAGCAGTTCTCTTAAATCTTTAGGTATCATTTCCACCTTGAAGATAATAGATTACAGGTTGCCACAAGAAGACTGTTCCTTCTTGGACATCCACCCTGATATCAATCGATACACAGGTCCTTCCCTTGCCAATTAGAAAGATGTTTAACATTGATCCTACGCCAGACATATTAACTGATCGTCTTGAGGTAAGCACCTTAGGTGTATTCAGTTCCTTAGTAGCCCCCGCACACCACACAATTCTCGTACTAATATACATATCCCCCACAGTCCCCAGGAATCCTTTGTCCTGAAGAGACCCGATTATCCTCAACTGGGTCGAAACGTCGTCGACAATAAATAAGGATAGTCTTTAAGCACCAGAAAACGTATCTGGAATCTGAATCAGTATCTAAAGACATCCTTTCTTTCCAATAACCCTTTGTAAATAAAATGACCTTGTTTGAATAATAAGATGGTTATGGTCACCTCACTGGGGTCACAAATATATGAAAAATGTATGTACTGTATATATACAAGGTGTGCGTAATTGCTTTTTTTTAAAAATAACTTTTTTGCAAAAAATTCTTTGTTCATAAATGAATAAATGTGTTACTCATTTCGGCTGAAGTGAGTAAAACCAGTTAAACTTCGCGGGCTACCATTTTGTGAATATTGAATGAAACTGCATGTTTAGAATTGATTTGGCCTTCCTGTGCTTATCTCTTCAGTTTAAGATTGAATCCTTGCGAGAATATACACTTGCTCAAGTTTAATTTTCTTAAGAATGAGTTCCTTGTGAACAATTGTTACAGGCTATATATCCTGTTCTGTTCCGGCGGTGCCTAGGGACAAGGATAGAGACGGAGGAGAGACGCGGAGGTAAGGTAAGTTTTTTAAAATTATTTTCATTAGCACTACTACCAACGATCGGTGCCGGCCGCCACTGGATCAGGAACATTGCTGGAAAGTTAAATTACATCACAAGAGTGCCCAGTGACATAAAAATGAAGCACGACGGTATCACAGAGTGCAATAGCATCACAGTGTAAGAACAACAGACTAGAGCTCAACATCACTCTCTTTTCTTGGCCTTTTTTGATTGTTTACCCTCCCCTCCCTCAGAAGTCCACAGGACTGTCCTCCCTCTAGCCCTTATATTTCTACCCCCACTCTCCCAGTGCCCCCTTGGCTCCCAATCCTCCTCTCCTGCTCTACCCCCTTTTCCCTAACCTCCCTCTCTCCACTCCCTTCACTCTCTCTACCTCTCACGTTCACCCAACATGCCCCCTCACAGCATTGACCACCACCCCCATGACCCTACTCTCTCCAAACATGGCCCCAACTCATGGACCATTCTCTACCCCCCTAACCTCTCCAAACATGCGAAGAAAAATTTCAAACATAAACTCCTCATCCGTAACCCTGAAACACTCATTGTTGATAACTACCTCAGCCTCACCTCCCCCATTATAACCAACTACATCTTTTACTCCAAACGTCCCTCCAAATGGAAAAGCATCTTCCTACAACACCTCCCAATCTCCAAATCAACTAAAATCCCATATGGATTCAAAATATCCACTGCTCCCTCCCCAGCCTTTCATGGCGATATTGATATCTCCATCTTCAAAACAGGTAACATCCTCATACAAGCCACGGTATCCCACCTTTCCATCTTCGAACACCACTTCAGCATTATGTCTCTCCTCCTTGACCACTCTGCGCCTAGCACTCCTTCTACCCTACCGAATAACACCCCTCCAACCTCTCCCTCCCCCTTCCCCCTTGCTCCACCGCCACTCTCAACCATCCAGCTAACACCAGCCTCCAGTCATTGACATCACCATCACCCTCCTTGGACCTCTCTACAGCAAACGACATCCCCCAACCTCCGTTACCTATATCTCATCCCCTCTAAGCTCCCTCTCTCCGCCTAACTTCATGAACTCACACTCCTCGGACACCTCCACTAATATCGGTAGCCCCCAAACCCTGCCATCTACTTATCATTCCCCTCCCATGACCCCCCCTCCTCCTGTCCCCCTTTCTCTATCCCCCTCCCATACACTCACGTACTCCACCGTCCTTTCCCTTCAATCCCCTAACATTACTCCTAACCCCCTCCTCTTTCCCTTTCCCTTCAATCCCCTAACATTACTCCTAACCCCCTCCTCTTTCCCACCCCGAACTCCCACCTCTCCTCCCCATCCCCCCTATCCTGCCCCCCTAACTCCACCCCCTAATCCTTCATCCCAACCCCGATAATCTCACAACCGCCCCACCCCAATTTATCCGCTCTCCACTTGCTCTATGCCTTTATATCCTCTCTGACCACATCTCCTGAAGCTCTTAACCTCCTGTCCAACCTAGCCCAACCCCCACACCTAACAGCCCCTACACCCCTCACTCCACACCCACTACCTTACCTCCCCCCTCACACATCAGTCCACCCTCCGCAACTATCCCAGACCATTCCCTACCCCCTGACCATTCACTATCCCCCGCCCACGCCCCTTCAGTACCTGTCACTCCTCACTCCACACCCACTACCCTATGCCCCCTCACACATCAGCCCACCCTCCGCAACTCACCTACCCCCGCACACGCACCCTCAGAACCTCCCTTCTCCCAAATCGCCCAGAGCCTAACAACATTGAACTTGACCTATCTAACTTGATTACTGAATTTTCTCAACTCAGGAAAGATTTTATCTTCCTCAGCTCCAGAACCCTCCATCACCATAAAATCTCCACCCCCCCCCCAACTTCCCTAACACCAAACATAATCATTGGAGATCGACTCCTCTCCGCTGCCGTATACATAGACCTCACCGCACCTCGAACCATCTCTCCCCATCCGACCTCTCCGACCTAAGCAACTCTTACCTTCCTAGGTTACCAACCGCCAATCCTCCACTCCCCTACTCCCACATCCCTGTTATCCTAGGGACTAATAGAATCCCCACCTCCCCCGCTTCCCCCAGACCACCGCCCCAACTCACGTTGATCCACTCTTGCCCACCCACCATATGCAACCCCACACTACTTTCATGTATGCTGGTGAACTGTCGCTCCGCAGTCCAACATGCCACGGAAATTTCGGAAACTATCCTGAGTGAATCCATTGACATTGCATTCCTCACAGAAACCTGGCTCAATGCCCACTCAACGAGCATACTTGACCTACTCTCCCCCCGGGATACTCCATCCTTAGAAGAGATAGACATGACAGAATTGGGGGTGGTCTAGCCATTATCTTTAAAAATGAACTTCAACTTTCCCTTGTCAATAATTTTGGCTACTCCTCCTGCGAATACCTGGAAGCGGAACTGTCAACTCAAAATTCCCCCCAATCCGTCTACACAACATTTACCGCCCCCCTGGACCCCCCCAGCCCTTCATCGAGGACTTATCTGAGCTCCTGACAGAATCCTCTTTATCCAACTCAAAAAATCTCTTTCTTGGGGATCTTAACCTCCATTGGAACGATAACGATGATCCCGCTATCTCCCTCCTCACTAATCTACTTGAGATCAATGAACTCAAACAACTATGCCTGTCCCCTACACACACCAAAGGAGCCATCCTTGACGCCATTCTTTCCAACGAAGATCTGGCCTCGGTGACCAATATCGTCCCCATTGACTGGTCTGACCATCATCTTATACTGTTCACCATTGCTACCACTGCAAATCTCCCCACCTCCAAAATCAACAAACCTAAGAAACTGACCAGAAATCTTAAAAGTATCCCCCCTGGTGTTCTTGAGTCTAAACTCCAAGCTCAACTTCTTCTCATTCCCCCCTCACAAAATGCTAATGAGCTCACTGAACACTTTAACAACACTGTCACCGATATCCTTGACCAACTGGCCCCACCTAAACTCAAAAACCAAAGAAACACCCCCTCCAACTCATGGTTTAATACCGAGCTTAACAACGAAAGACGGTCACTCAGACTGGCGGAAAGAACCTGGAGGCACCATCCCTCTCCCTCCCATCTTGCACTCCTCAGACGTGCTAGATCCACGTACAAAAAGCACATCTTCAAGGAAAAGGCATCCTTCTTCCGCACTCAACTTGATCGTGCCAAAAACAGACCTAGGGAACTTTTCAAAATCATTCGAAACCAAACTTCCCCCGCACCTCCAAATCTGATCGCCTCCTCCGCCAGATGTGAAGAAATTTCCCACTTCTTCTCAGAAAAAATAGCCAAAATTGATCAATCCTTCCTTTCCACACAGCCCCCCTCCAACTCCCAATGTAAACCCGCTCTCACCTCTAATTCCTACTCCACATCCCCTCCACCTGTAGACCCCTTCTCTCTTCCGCCCACTACTCTACCTCTCTCCTGGGACTCTCCTCACCTACCTACTTCCTCCCCCCCCTACCCCCCACTCCTCACACCTATCCCCTACCACATCTCCGGAAACTAACTCCCATAACTCACAATTAAAGAATAATGCCTCCTTGCTTAACTTCCTCCCCGTGACAGAGCGAGAAGTCCTTAAAATAATTGGTAATCTTAAACCTTCCTCCCACACAAACGACCCCTTACCCTCTTACCTTGTCCCTGCCCTTAAGCACATCATTACCCCATATTGGACCACAATCATCAACACCTCTCTCTCCACTGGCTGTGTCCCCACTTCCCTTCAACTTGGGAAAATCTCACCCATAATCAAGAACCCCAATGACATAAACAATCTCCGCCCCATCACTAACCTCCCCCTTCTCTCTAAGGTCCTTGAAAAATGTGTCCTACTTCAACTTGACAAACACATAGAAAACTTCAAACTACTCGACCCCTTTCAATCAGGCTTCAGGAAAGGCTGCAGCACCGAAACGGCAATGCTCAATGTCGTCGATGACATCCACCACTCACTTGATAATGGCGAGACTTGCCTTCTTATACTCCTTGATCTCTCCGCAGCGTTCGATACAGTCAATCACTCAGCCCTACTCAATGTGCTTAGGACCCGTTTCGGCCTTAATGGTACTGCCCACAAATGGTTCGTCTCCTACCTACAACACCGAACACAGCAAATAAAAATTCAAAACTGCCTTTCTAACCCCACTCCTGTCTCACTTGGAGTCCCCCAAGGATCTATTCTCTCTCCCTCCCTCTTTAACCTCTTTATGGAACCCCTCACCCACATTCTTAAACAAGCAGGCATCAACTACCACCTCTACGCCGATGACACCCAAATCTATTACAAAATTAAAACTCATGCTGACATCTTACACCTGAACAACACGCTCACCAAGATTCAAAACTTGTTCCATTCCAATCATCTCAAACTTAACCCTAATAAAACCGAAATCATTCTCTTCTCCCCCAAAAATAGCCCTCTCCCCGTTCAATCCTGGATCTCTGACCTTAACGCACTCAACTGCTCACTCACCCTGTCCAACGCCGTCAAATCTCTTGGTATTTCTATTGACAACACCTTAACCCTTAACGTCCACATCAAAAACTCTGCTAAAGGAGCACACTTTACTCTCCGTCACCTCAAGAAAATCAAACCCTTTATACCTACTGATGACTTTAAACTTGTAGTCCAGTCACTTGCTCTTTCACGTATTGATTATGGTAACGCCATCCTCAACGGAATCCCCAAGGTCCACCTTGCTCCAATCAAAGCTGTGCTCAACCTTACAGCCAGGCTCATCACAGACTGCAAACGCTTCGATCATATATCCCCGGCTCTCAAATCTCTTAAATGGCTACCTATTGAAGGCAGATCTGCCTACAAAACGGCCTGCATTACTCACAAAGTCCTCCACCAAAACACTCCGCAGTACCTCTCCAAGAAACTCCTCATTGCGGGCACCACACGTCCTCTGAGAAGCACCAACACCCTCCTCCTAATCCCACCCCTTCATAAAAAGAAATCCACACAATCTCGCTCCTTCTCTGGTAATGCCCCTATCATCTGGAATGCCCTCCCAAAAACCTGCGCTGTAACCCCTCCTATTTCAGCTTTAAAAAGACCTCAAAACCCACCTCCTCAATTATTATTGGGGCCCTAACCTACGACCTGCACTCGATCCCCAATCACCATGTTATATCAGTCCAGTAATATTTATCCATCTCCTGAACTTCATCTACCTAATTACTCGAAGTGTATAGCTCTTGCACCTGTATCTTTTTTTGCTTTGTATATTTCACGTTGTTTCATTATTTTTTATCTACTCCTAGGCCATGTTTGTTTTTTATTATCTTACACATGTAAAGCGCTCTGATACCTCTGGGTCTAGCCAGCGCTATATAAAACTTTTAAAATAAATAAATAAAATAAAATAAATAAATCATTATGAGAGGGCAACAAGGTCTCAGTTCAATATTCTAACAAAAATCGTAACAGCATCGCATGACAGTGCAATGACATCAGAGTTCCACCGCATCTCAACAGACCTCAACATCACATGAGCATATAATAGCATTACTGCATCACACAAGACATCAACTGTACAAGAACATACAATATCATCACAAAGAGCAACATCACAAGAGGGCAATCTCTCATTTTGACAAATTTCTACAATGGAAAAAGTCAGCCGGATGAAACAAGGCTGATGAAACTACGTTTTACAGAAAAGTTAACATGACCGGTTCTTTTCCCCGTATATATGTTTCTGTGGAAAAGGTAAATGTTTATTTTAAAGGTCAGCATGATGAAGAGGTAAGAAGGGAAAGGGGGTGGGTATACAGAATGGGGGAGGCGTAGACAGGGACTGGAAATAGTAAGGAGTTAGTTAAAAAAAAGGGACTAAAGTGGGAGAGGAAGTAAAGGGTTTGAAAAAGGGAAGTGGGATAAGCATTTTGTAAAAAATGGGAGTAAGGTGGGAAGGAATGTTGGAGGTTTGAAAAAATAGAGTAAAGCAGGAGTAAGACGTTTGTTAAATAGTGAGTAATGCAGGAGTCGGAGTAAGGGATTTATGAAAAAAGGGAATTAAATCTGGAGTGTAGCAAGTGGTTTAAGAAGGGAAAAGTGTGAGTAAGGGGCTTATAAAGAAAAATAGAAGTAGAGCAGAATGGAGAGTAAGGGGTTTGAAAAAAAGGAAGTAAAGAAGGAGAGGGGGTAGCGGGTGTGAACAAAAAGGAGTAAAGCAAGAAGAGGCGTACGGGTATGTAAAAGAAGTAAATTGGCAGAGGAGTAAAAAACTAGGAATAAAGTGGAAAATGGTGTAAGGGGTTTGTAAAAACAAAAAACAAAAAACTTAGAGTCATGTGATTATCACAAGGGGCAGGGAAGTGGCTTAGGGAAAACCATGGAGGAATGTCCGGTGTTAAGCATAGTTAGCACTTCAGGACTAGCCCCCAGTTATGGTCCATTATGTCTTCTTAGGGCAGCAATTGGTAAAGCTGCATCAGTGCCTTGGAACCAGAAGATCGCAACGTCCCGGGAATATTTAGAAAGGACAAGAAATTCAAAGGTGGGATTTGCCATATCTCCACCACCTGCTCTAGACACTGGATGGTGCTAGGCATAGAGACAGCTCTAGAAAATAGTAAAATAGAGCTACAAGAAATAGCGGACCTAAAAAAAGAACTTTTTGGATGTGAAAGTCTCGAAGAATCCAAACTGGCATTAGAAAAACTAAACAAGACAATCTACGAATTCAACTCCTTTGAATTAAAGAAAAAAGCAGATAAAGTCCAAAAAGATATAAACAACTACAGCAAAGAAAAAGCATACCCCTACCTGCACGAAGATTACTATTCACAAAGACAACCTGCAAGGAAGAACGTTACTTGGAGCAGATATAAAAACAACAAACTTATCACATTCTCGGACTCTTCAGGCGGATCAGAATCATCGGTTGACGCCGCAGAGGGACCAAGCTTTGGTCAAGGGACCCAGCCACCGAATAATTTTTTAGGCCAAGTCCAACGAGGAAAAAGCACCAATTCGAAACCAGAGGAGGACATGGAACCAGTATGCAGGCGATCGTCAGACGCGCAGACAATACTACACATGGGGCCTGGGTGGCCAATAGGAAACAGACCAAACAATGATACTGATCATCCAGCCAGAACAAAGGATCATCAATCACTAAATCATGGAGCATCTATTGCTAACCTTAGTGAAGCACCAGAGACTGTTTCCATTGAACAAGAAAGAATTATTCCTATCTTTAATCTTTTCCACCATCAGCTGAACAGCAATGAAATATCCCTTTTGAGTAAAGGACTGTCCTATGTGATTACAGAAAGGACAGATTTCTTTAAAATACAGACTGAACTTCACAAATTCTTCAGGACACTGAGACAAAAATATTTTTTCCAGAACAAAGAAACAGATTCCTCCTCATAGATATCCACCCTCCGCCCAAATCATCATTTATACCTGCAAGTAATCTGATGCCCCCAGAGATCCTTGCTCTTGAAAAAGCTGTACTGGAGGACATTAATAATTTGAAAAATGTTACCACCTTTATTCCTTACAATATCTCGCTGTCCGAAAGAAAATCATTATTAAGTCTCAAAAAGGAGGATTCCATTATAATCAAACCAGCGGATAAGGGCGGAGGATTTGTGATCCAGGAACGAACCAAATATGAGGCTGAAATAACGAGACAGTTGAATAATACTCACCACTACAGGGAACTCAATAAGAATCCACTGGCAGATATCAAACAACAGATACTGGAAATAACCACGAAAGGCTTTGAAGAAGGTTTCCTCTCAAAATTGGAATTTAAATTTCTCAACAAGAAATGCTCCAGAACTCCAGTCCTATATACCCTGCCAAAAATCCACAAAATTACTTCCAATCCACCAGGAAGGCCAATTCAGTCTGGTTGTGGATCAGTTTTAGAACCAGTTGGTGAATACATAAATGCCTTCATTAAAGATTTTGTTCCTGTCCTTGACACGTATGTTAGGAACAGTACATACATGATCAACCTCATTGAAGGAGCCGAATACAATCCTGTTGAAGATATTGTAGTCACCCTAGACATAGAATCATTGTACACAAACATTCCACAAAACGACAGCACTGAAGTAATAAAAAGAGTCCTTGACTCATGCCCTGCTCCATGCCGTGTACCCACGGTATTTATTACTGATCTTCTCAAAATTGCTTTGACTGCTAACTATTTTTCTTTTAACTACATATTACCAACAATGTTCAGGCACATCCATGGGAGCAATTTTTGCGCCGAATCTAGCCAATCTGTATGTTGGAAACCTAGAACATACTTATATAAATACAAGAGATAACCCATTCTATGAGAACATCAAATGTTGGAAGCGTTATATGACGATATCTTCCTGATCCGGAAAGGCACTGAAGACAGACTTAAGCTTTTTATCACATATCTACACAGCTGTCAATCTGCTTTAACCTTTACCCACAACTTTGATAAAGAAAAGATTGCCTTCCTTGATCTGGAGATCAAGCATAAAGAAAATGAACTGATTGCGGGTTTATACAGGAAACCCACAGAAAGGAACACAGTGTTACAATACAAAAGGTTCCACCCTAGAGCACTAAAGGATGGACTGCTATATAGCCAATTTTTGAGATTACCTAGAAATTGTACTGAAAAGGAAGATTTCTTTCCAGAAGGGAGTATACTCAGTGGCAAACTTAAGAGAGAGAGGCTATCCCAAAAGATTGGTCAAAACATCTATGAAGAGGGCGTGGGACAGCCCACGAGAGGAAATATTAAAACCCAAACAGAAGACCCCTTGTAACAAAAACATCTGTGTCACTACCTTTTGCCCACACAGTACACAAATTGTCAAAACTATCAAGCGGCATTTGGCCATATTAAACACCATGAAGATTTTCAAAGAGCAACCCATGTTCTCTTACAAAAAAGGTAGAAATATTAGAGACCATCTAGTACATTCTGACACAAGCATCCGCACACAAAGCAGCACCATCACAAACCTATGGGGATTACCATTGATTACAGGTCACTATAAATGTGGTGGTTGTATAGCTTGCCAATACACCACTAACACTAAAGAATTTGTACATGGAGACATTAAGATGACTTTACAAGACCATACCAACTGCTCCACCTCTCATGTCATCTACTGCATCTGGTGTCCGTGCAATCTAATATACATAGGCCAGACATCACAACCAGTGAAGGCCTGCATAGGGCAGCATAGAAGTAGGATACAATGTCTAACAGAGAATGCCCCATTAGTACAGCATTATCAATAAAAGACACACACAGCTGACGAAATACGTTGGCAAGTCATTGAAAAAGCTAAAATACCTCTAAGGAGTGGTGACATTTCTTTGATTTTACAAAGACTGGAATGTAAAAGGATCGACAAGTATAACTCAATCCGACAGGGTTTAAATAGCCTTGAGGAATGGCGTAGGTTCATAAGTTTAAACTAACCATTCCTATTATCAGAACTATTATAAAGCTGTTGTTTGAGATCCACAAGTGGCACACAATCGGGGCTATTCCATATCTCTCATAGAAGATGTAGGCCATAGCAACCACTGAGATTTGAACCTAAGGTTATCAGTCTGCACGACTATGTTAGGCTAGCTTTTAAGTAACCTTGAGCAACTAGCTTGCTTTGAACCAGAACTATCATACAACGGATACCTGAGATCCATATCCATTAATTGTTGATAGTTAAATTGTATCTTACATAAATCACTGTTGGAAAAAGATTAATTGTATCCCACGTAAATCAGTGCTGGACAAAGATGTTTCATTCCTATCAAATGAGATTTTCCAGCATAAGTTGAAACGATTCAAATGATTATATATTGTCTATACTGGAAATTGATGTACGCATGATAATCAAGAGTGCTACCATAATTAATGAGACTGGGTGACATTATTTGTTATCCTTGATAATGGTTTGCATTATCGTAGCTGCAGTCACCATTATCATAAAGTAGATATCGGAGATTTGATATCCTTTGTGTCAGATACTCCGATTGCATCCTAATACCACACAAGTTACTACTGAAGATATGTGTAAAGATTTATTGTTCAATATATTGTCAGTATATGTTTAATTGCCCATAATGATCATGGAGCATTCACCCACACCATTCCGCTTCAGGGTCACTACCATGGACTTGTAATTAATATATCCGAACACACAGTGAAAGATCTTGTCCTCACTCCCCTCCAAGATGGCCGCTGTGTAGTGAGGTTGACCCGTGTACTCCTTCTGGGTCAAACGACGCGTAGCGTCTACCTTATTTACCACGGATGACTTCAGCCGATTAGTTTGCACGGAGCACTGTTTTCCCCGGCGCATTCCCCGAAAGGTTTCTCCTTTGGCTCTCGGACCAAGCAAGTAGAGACTATGGTGTTGATTACGGAGAAAGTCCACACCTCACCGTATTAACGATTGTCATTATGCCGCCCTAGATTATCCAGTCACGAGACTACGCCTGGCCAGATCTGCGGTGAGTTCGTAATTATGCACCCCGCACCTTCTGGACTCTAATTTTAATTTCACCTCCGTCTGGCTCATTGTGAGCATATATAGATCCCGGTTACCACTGTGAATTGATTCACTATCGTAGCCAGCCGATTAGGTGAGTGTAGGAACAACCTCAAGTACCACTATACTCCTCCAGTAGGAGTTTGATTACTAAAAACATTTCCCTTAAATCTTTAGGTATCATTCCAAGGATCTAATTTTTATCTCATATCGGACTCGCTCATTCTGAATAGATACATATCCCGGCAACCACTGCGAATCAAGTAACTATCGTAGCCAGCTGACAAGGTGAGTGTTCTACACCCTCATTACCACTGTACTCCTCCAGTAGGTGTATGATTACTTAAAGCAGTTCTCTTAAATCTTTAGGTATCATTTCCACCTTGAAGATAATAGATTACAGGTTGCCACAAGAAGACTGTTCCTTCTTGGACACCCACCCTGATATCAATCGATACACAGGCCCTTCCCTTGCCAATTAAAAAGATGTTTAACATTGATCCTACGCCAGACATATTAACTGATCGTCTTGAGGTAAGCACCTTAGGTGTATTCAGTTCCTTAGTAGCCCCAGCACACCACACAATTCTCTTACTAATATACATATCCCCCACAGTCCCCAGGAATCCTTTGTCCTGAAGAGACCCGATTATCCTCAACTGGGTCGGAACGTCGTCGACAATAAATAACGATAGTCTTTAAGCACCAGAAAACGTATCTGGAAACTGAATCAGTATCTAAAGACATCCTTTCTTTCCAATAACCCTTTGTAAATAAAGTGACCTTGTTTGAATAATAAGACGGTTATGGTCACCTCACTGAGGTCACATATGTCACAAATATATGAAAAATGTATGTACTGTATATATACATGGTGTGCGTACTTGCTTTTTTTTTTTTTTTTAAACTCTTTTTTGCAAAAAATACTTTGTTCATAAATGAATAAATGTGTTACTCATTTCGGTTGAAGTGAGTGAAACCAGTTAAACTTCCCGGGCTACCATTTTGTGAATATTGAATGAAACTGCATGTTCAGAATTGATTTGGCCTTCCTGTGCTTATCTCTTCAGTTTAGGATTGAATCCTTGCGAGAATATACACTTGCTCAAGTTTAATTTTCTTAAGAATGAGTTCCTTGTGAACAATTGTTACAGGCTATATATCCTGTTCTGTTCCGGCGATGCTGAGGGACAAGGAGAGAGACGGAGGAAAGACGCGGCGGTAAGGTAAGTTTTAAAAAAAAAATCAAATTATTTTCATTGGATCAGGAACATTGCTGGAAAGTTAAATTACATCACAAGAGTGCCCAGTGACATAAAAATGAAGCACGACGGTATCACAGAGTGCAATAGCATCAGTGTAAGAACAACAGACTAGAGCTCAACATCATTACGAGAGAGCAACGAGGTCTCAGTTCAATATTCTAACAAAAATTGTAACAGCATCGCACGACAGTGCAATGACATCAGAGTTCCACCGCATCTCAACAGACTTCAACATCACATGAGCATATAATAGCATTACTGCATCACACAAGACATCAACTGTACAAGAACATACAATATCATCACAAAGAGCAACATCACAAGAGGGCAATCTCTCATTTTGACAAATTTCTACAATGGAAAAAGTGAGCCTGATGAAACAAGGCTGATGAAACTACGTTTTAGAGAAAAGTTAACATGACCGGTTATTTTCCCCGTATATATGTTTCTGTGAAAAAGGTAAATGTTTATTTTAAAGGTCAGCATGATGAAGAGGTAAGAAGGGAAAGGGGGTGGGTATACAGAATGGAGGAGGCGTAGACAGGGACTGGAATTAGTAAGGAGTTAGTTAACAAGCATTTGCAATGCAATAGGTCTCGCATTTGCGAGATTTTGAGCTATTGGCATTGTAAATGACAATGGCTTTTATTTATGTGTTTTGAAAATCTGCGAACAACGACTATAAGTACAATGTGCACATAAATAAAATCCATTGTCATTTACAATGCCAGTAGGTCAAAGTTTCGATAATGCAATTCGGCTGCAAGCATATGGTACGAAGAAATGTGTATGTGTTTGAGTGGGTGTGGTAGTTGCCTGTTTGGAGTTTATGTGTTACACGGAGCGAGAGCACGGACAGCAAGCACTGACCACCACGAATGGACAGGAGCCTCCTACAGCACTTGAATTTCCATATGTACGGTGGAACTCTAAACGGGTACCTAAGCTTACGTTTCCCAAATCCTACTCATACAGTGAACAGACTGGAGAGCCAGTGGGCAGACTTCCACTAAGGGTAATGGTGTTTGACCTATGCCCTGCTACTACTATTAGCTGCCACCAGCCGTAATGTGAAGCGGCCACTATGCAAATGATTTTTTTTTAAACGAGCCTCAGCGCGGCTCAACATCAGGTGATTTTGGGTAAATCACTTAATCTCCCCATAATCTCCCCGTGCCTACCAAATAATGAATGTGTCCTTCGGGTCCGGTTTATGGCTGCCACTATGTAGGACGGTCACGAGCGGAGGCAGAAAGCAACAAAGAAGCGAGGAGCGGCGGCAGAAAGGTTTTCCAAGTCGGGACGGTGTCAGATGTCGACTTGCCCTGAAACTTGCTCCCAAACACTGGAACTCCGACACAAACTGGGGGAGGGCTGGAAACGGAAGCTAAACAACATGAAAGCGCAACATTAACAAACAAGCACGGCCAAACGAGCCTCGGCGTCGGCTCAACATCAGGTGATTCTGGGTAAATCACTTAATCTCCCCGTGCCTACCAAATAATGAATGTGTCCTTCGGGTCCGGTTTATGGCCGCCACTATGTAGGACAGTCACGAGCGAAGGCAGAAACACATCGTGTTCACAATGCTGAACAAAGAACACGAACAAGTATATGACGCATGAGAATTTCTCCACAGTAAAGACGACCGGAGCCCGGGAGGTCTCCTTGAGCAACACCGTGGCGCATGTAACGGCCGCATTAGAGAACTGGCCGGTCACCGCACACCGAAAGTAATGAATTAATCACTGCACCAGTGGAGGCAGGGATAATATTAAAGTAATGCACATTGCGGTGATAAGCGGGTGCCGCACTGAAATCTAAAGCATGGCGTCCATGCAGGGAAAGTAATGTGAAGCGGCCACCATGCAAATGATTTTTAAAAAACGAGCCTCGGCGTCGGCTCAACATCAGGTGATACTGGGTAAATCACTTAATCTCCCCATAATCTCCCCGTGCCTACCAAATAATGAATGTGTCCTTCGGGTCCGGTTTATGGCCGCCACTATGTAGGACGGTGACGAGCGAAGGCAGAAAGCAACAAAGTAGCGAGGAGCGGCGGCAGAAAGGTTTTCCAAGTCGGGACGGTGTCAGATGTCGACTTGCCCTGAAACTTGCTCCCAAACACTGGAACTCCGACACAAACTGGGGGAGGGCTGGGAGCAGAAGCTAAACAACATGAAAGCGCAACATTAACAAACAATAGTGGCCGAAGCGGACCGCTCTGAAAATAAAAGCAGACTGCATTAGTGAGGAGAAACGCTCCCTTATGGTCCGCATGGCAAAATAATTAAATAAATAAACAAGCGCGGCCAAAGCGGACCAGATAAAAGGAAGGAGAGCGGTGTGGGTAGAGGGCGCTGCGTCGCCTGGGTTCCGAGGACGAGGTAAGAGAGCCCGCCCGAGGCGCATTTTAAACAAGCTGTCGGCATTGTGACAAAAATATAGTGCATCCCGACTAATGAAGGAGACTGTGTAACGCCACAAGTGAAAGATCCAGTCCGGATGGGCCGTCCAAGAAGGAGACAGGGCGGTAAAAAAGAAGCCTCATTTTGAATCGAAAGCCAATGTTTAACATAAACGATGACGCCAGCCAATAGGAATGATGGGCGGGGCTTCAAGTCCACTTCTGAAATCTACTCGATTACAAGAAGCCTCGCAGAGCGAGCAGCGCATGCGCGCTGTAACGCAGGTCTCCGAGACCTAAAAAGGAGTTGTTACAACCAACCACAAAAAAAAAGAAAGCGTACTGTGTGCTCTCTGCAATATTATCTTTCCAACGCAGTAAGTTTGTTATCCACACATAGGAAATACAATGTTCTTAAGATTTGTGACATGCAATCAAAAATATTGTATATATTGCTTAAAATGACCCTGCAGATTGCTGTACAGATGAAACACAACGAGAACCATTAAAGTCTGGTGACCCGGTCATAAAAGCAAGATTCGAACTGGCAAAAACAGCATGAGAGGCTACAAGAATTCAACTACTGTAATGTTAGTTCCATTATACAGCCTAATGCAAAGAAGGAGACGTTTGAGAATTTAAATAGAGCACCAGATGTATGCATGCTGGATGTGCCTGCATTTTGTATCATGAGAATGACAAGCAAAAGTCGGGAAAGTTATACAACTATCAACAAAGAGGAAAAGCATCGGAGTGATGCGAAAGGGAACAGCCTTGTGGTGCTCTGAAAGCTGACACTTAAATGGCTATCTCATTGAACTAAATTGACTACTTAAAATGTAAAATTACAAATGAAATACTATAATGGAGAAATCTGAAATATATTTTTGGATCAACAGTACAGATATAAGAACAAAAACAATGAGAGTGTTTGAAAATCCCTTGAAAGCCACGTCTTCTCTTTCCACGAGATCAGTGAAAAGCAAATAATTTGGAGGATATACAGCATAGGCAGTTGAAACTCCGTGCACGCACTGACATGCATCCTCCGGCAGAGCAGTGGTCTGCCTGTTCATTCTAACCCTCACCACATTTTACTACCCAAGCTAACCCTCCTTTCTTCCCAAACAACTGTAGAGCATATAAGGAAGGCCACACTCCTTTGAGAACAAAGGAGGAGATGAGGTCCAACAGCCAGACCTGCCGATTTTGGAACATGTTCGAGCCCAGTGTTGGCTCAACATCTTGTGATCCGGGGCAAATTACTTTTGCCTAAAAAAGACTAACCTTTTGTAATGTACTCTGGTGCTCATGTAAAGCAACCTAATGCCCTCGAGCCGACTCCACGCTATATAAAACTGAAAATAAAATACAACACTCATTTCACTACCATACATTACTATGTGACATCATTAGGGGACAAGTGAAAGAGCGTAGTACACGTCTCTAGGCTATACTCCAAATCCCACCTCAAGATGTTCTTATAGTACCAATAGAGAGGTCAGCTGGCGATAATAACATCAACAAAGTCAAGTCGCATCAGCGTGCCATGCTCGCAACCTTTGAAGAATAGCTGTGCAGGAGAGTGGAAGAACAAAAACATGCATGCTGGAATACTGTGTGTAAAACAAAATACGACGATAGCACAACGATGACCATTGTAAAGCATTTTAGCAGCCTAAAAATTAAATCGCTGTGATTACTTTGGAGCGCCACGGCGAGCAGTTAGCAGCGAGCCCCGCAGCCACAGCTCGGCGATCCGCGAGTGCAGGGCCATGTGCGAGGGCGGGGGCGTGCCGGGCTTCCTTCTGCTGGGGGTGGGCGGTGGGTTTGGCCTCAGCGGGGAGCGTGTCTGCGCAGCCTTGTACCTGCCTACCAGAGTGAGCAGCGCGTGCTCATGTACGAGTCCGGATGGGCGGGGCCTAAAGGAGACAGGGAGGGTACAGACAAGCCTCACTTCCAAAAGCAACCCGACGACAATAGATCTCGCAGAGCGAGCAGCGCATGCGCTGCGACGCTAGGCGAGACCTAAAAAAAAGGGATTAAAGTGGGAGAGGAAGTAAAGGGTTTGAAAAAGGGAAGTGGGATAAGGATTTTGTAAAAAAAAATGGGAGTACTTTGGGAAGGAATGTTGGAGGTTTGAAAAAATAGAGTAAAGCAGGAGTAAGAGGTTTGTTAAATAGTGAGTAATGCAGGAGTGGGAGTAAGGGATTTATGAAAAAAGGGAATTAAATCTGGAGTGTAGCAAGTGGTTTAAGAAGGGAAAAGTTGGAGTAAGGGGCTTATAAAGAAAAATGGAAGTAAAGCAGAATGGAGAGTAAGGGGCTTGAAAAAAGGAAGTAAAGAAGGAGAGGGGGTAGCGGGTGTGAAAAAAGGGAGTTAAGCAAGAAGAGGCGTACGGGTATGTAAAAGAAGTAAATATGGCAGAGGAGTAAGGGGTTTGTAAAAAAAAAAAACAGGATTTAAGTGGAAAATGGAGTAAGGGGTTTGTAAAAAAAAAACAGGATTTAAGTGGAAAATGGAGTAAGCGGTTTGTTAAAAAAAAAACCACTGGAGTCATGTGATTATCACAAGGGGCAGGGGAGTGGCTGAGGGAACACTATGGAGGAATGTGCGGTGTTAAGCAAAGTTAGCCCTTTAGGGCCAGCCCCCAGTTATGGTCCATTATGACTGCTTAGGGAAGCCGTTGGTGTACAGCTATATCATTGCCTTGGAACCAGAGGATCTGGTGGTGAGTCAAGTAGGCACTTCAGGTTATCACCTACGAACGCGGTCACCAGGGCGATTGGCCCAAGGCCTACAAGGGTAATTCCCAAGCGTGGAATGTATGTCAAGGAAGACGTCCACACTTGTAATGTGTAAAAGAGGCGTGTGAAAAAGAGGTTTGCTTACCGTCTTTCGTGCAACGACATTTGAAAACTTCCTCAGAGGCCAGGTGCTTTTAAGCAAATTAGTTGAAAGGATATCACATAAAATGGTGAGAAGCAAGCAAGACGCAAACAACTTTTGAGGACTGGCACCGAAACCCGAGACGAGCAGGGCAGGCGCACTCTGTTTCCAAGGCCCTGTGACGTAGGCTTGAGCCCAAGAACGACTCCAAGCAATCAGAGTGTAAAAAGAAACCAATCGTAAAAAGCACCGAGTTGTCAGAGAAAAATGCGCACCATCCTGAACACACATGGCGTGAGGTCAGGGGTAGTGTCATTATAATGGCCTCCATCATTGTGAAAGGAGCAATTATGGACACCTGAAGGCTGCATGACTTACACCTACACATACAAGTCCAATTATTATTTTTTCAGTAGGGCCTTCATTCTCCTCTGATTCCTTCTCCTTCTTAATTGTATTTACAGCAATTTTATATTTTTTTGGGCATTTCCTTTACAATGCCCAAATCTCACGATTATCTCGCAATTATAGGGGATCGAAACGCCATTGACCGTACCCTTCAAGCTTACAAATAAATTAATTCAATGCATTTGTTTTGGCTGTAAGGACAAGCACTATGTATTATACACTGGAATGATCTTTTATCACATTGTGTATCATGTGTGACCAACCGAGCACTTTTTCGTCACTTATTTCTGATGAGAGCAAGATTCCCCTATATTTTAATACATGTTTCTGATACTGCATTTGACATTAAGGCCCAGATTTACAAACGCTTTGCATCTGGTTTGCGCTACTTTTTTAACGCAAACTGGGCGCAAAGTGTTTAGGTGAGATTTACTATGCAATGCAAATTTTGATTTGCGTTGGATAGTAACCCAAAGAACAGGGGAGGCTCCTCCGTAATGGCGGAGGAGCATCGCCCCATTGGTCAGAGTCAGTCAGCTAAAAATAAAATAATAATAAAACAATATTATCACTTTATTTTCCGCTGACTGACTGATCCAGGGAGTTCTGGGCGGGGCCGGGCCGGGCCATGCCAGGGGGGAGGAGTAAAGGGCACTGTAAAGTGTGCATCTCGGTTTGGCTGGCTGTCTTAGGTCGGCTAAAGAGACATGTGCACTTAGGTTTCTCCAATCTAGCTGTGTTGACAGCGGGTTGGAGAAAAGCTGTAGGCTCCCTGTGCCTGAGCGAGCGTCAGACCAGCCCACTGAGGTCAATTCCCACACTGATTTCATGCTTGGCATATCATGAGAGCAGCGTCTGGTTTGGGTGGGGAGCCTGTGCTTTGTACCCTAGTGACTGCTGTGAGGAGAAAAGCACAGAGGCAGTCGGCAGCATAGGCGGCAGGACAGGTAAGTTGTTTAAAAAAAAAATATTCCCTAATCCCCCGTTCCTCCCCCACCCCCCACTTTAGTTGTGCGGCGGCCGCCACTGCCAAAGAAATGCAAAGTTGCGCAGTGCACTGCCTTTCTTTACTTTGTGTCAAGAGGGCGTTCCAGGGGTATTCCAATGCAACTACCCTTGGATTTTGACACAAATCCCAAAGAATCGTAGATAGAGATTTGTGCCAACATCCTACACCTCCTCGAGGCATGCACAATGAGGAAAAATATTTTCTTAATTTCTCCTTGTTTTTCCCACTTTGCATGTGCGCTGCATTGTACAGCACACAAAGTGGGAAAAGTCTTCAGCATAGGTTTTGTACTGGAAGGACCTCTTTCCAGTACAAAACCTATGCTTCAGACAACACAGACACCCTTGCACTATGGCGCAAGGGTGTCTGCGTTGGCGTATGGCTGCCTAAAGTATGACAGCACAGGGCGAGAGCAGAACTGTGCCACAGCTTAATAGTTATAGCACTGTTCTGCTCTCTCTTTTTCATCCAACACAAAAACTTAACTTGTTGCCCTGCGTTGCGTGACTTCTTGATAAATCTGGGCCTAAGTGTATAATAGTATTCTACATAAAGTGTATAAGTATCCTACATATGTATATTTTTATAGGCCACTCTTACGTTTAACAAGAACTGACTCCTACTAACAGAACTGCATACCTTTACCCACTAGTACTAGTATTGAAACTATTATCCATAAATCACCCTCGGAAGCAGGAAGGCAGACTTACTAACATTTCACGCAACGCAGTGTAGCAAGGCAACCCGCTAAGCTGCAATGCGTGAAAGGGAGACATAAAAAATATGCTATATTTACAAATATATGGCACAAATTTGCTGCCTCCTTGCTCAGGCGCACTGTGTGCTGCATTGCGCCAACGAAGACACCCTTGCACTATGATGCAAGGGTGCCTGCAATACAAGCAGGATTTGTTTTGTGCAAGAAGGGATGCCTTCCTGCATAAAGACAATCATTAAAGGCATTTTCCTTTTTCTATATGTGATGCAAAATGCATCACGCATTGAAAAAGGAAGTAACAAGGATAACTAAAGATATTTCTCGTTGTTATGCCGGATTCTGAGAGGCGTACCATTTTGACACATTCCCAGGTTTACAAATCTCTGTAAATCTAGAACTATACTAAAACCCATGGGTGGATGCATGGGAATGCCGACACTCCGCCCATGGGACACCTCCCTGCCGCAAGGTAACACAAGGCAATGAAATGCGCTGCCTGCATTACCTTGGATTTACTAAACCATGCAGAGCCACGCAAGATGGCTTTGCTTACCTAAGTAAATCCCAGTTATGGGCTTGCATGACTCCCAGGATATTTTCAGAGACTCACAAAGAAAGACAGCTTCTGTACAGAAGTCTCTGCAAGCAATCCTTTGCAGAATTTTGTATAGAAAAACCACAAGAACTAAGATGTGACATATAAGACTCCATTCCTAAACATTTATCACCCAGGGTCTAATGGCAAATATATCTGGTCCTTAGCTAGAGCCACCAGAAAAACTGTCCGATGTTTGTAGCTCTTTGGTCTGGCTAAATCTGAAGAGGTCGTGCTCCACCAGGCTGTGGAATACTCCTTCATATATGTACGAATGCTGGATTCTTCGCAAGGGGCATCTGCTCCACTGACTTGCTGAAAGTACCACCTTAGATGTCCTATCTGGACCACCTTGATTCCCCCCACAATGCCCAAGTGGCACATCCATAACTGCATCCTCCAGGTAGTTTTGGCTTAATTCTCATATGTTATTCACATTTCTCGGGGAAAATCTCATAATTGCCAGATATTCTTACAATTTAGAAGTATTGAAACCCGCAGTACTGGTTCTTCTGGGCACAGGAATACCATTGCCATAGTTCTGCATCATTCATATTTGGGCTCCCAATTACTTATTTCAGCATGTCACCTTACCCCTGCAGCTGCAGCTTTTACCATCCATGACATTTACATTGCAGTCTTTATTATACAGGTAAGTACCATGCAGGTAAGTGATGGTGATTGGTTTTTACCTTTACCCCACATCCTTTAACACACTGTACTTTACTCCACAGGTACGTTTAAAAAAGAACATTATTTTGATGTTATTTTAAAGCAAATAGGGGTAAAGGGGGGCATGGGTGATTTTAGGGTTATGGGGTTGGTAAAGGGGGGTAAAGGTTTTTTTAGGGTCATGGAGTGGGTAGAGATAATGGGAGCAACTGAGATTTTATGGTTAAAGGGAGAGAAGAGGTAAAGAAAAATAAGGGTGATTTTGGGTTAAGGGATCAGTAGATGTAAAGGGAGGTAATAGGGGTTTTTGGGTTATGGGTTGGGTAAAGGAGGGTAAGGGTTTTTTAGGGTCACAGAGTGGGCAGAGATAATAGGAGCAACTGAGATTTGAAGGTTAAAGGGAGGGAAGAGGTAAAGAAAAATAAGGGTGATTGTAGGTTAAGGGATCAGTAGATGTAAAGGGAGGTAATAGGGGTTTTAGAGTTACAGGGTGGGTAAAGGAGGGTAAGGATTTTTTTAGGGTTACAGGGTGGGTAAAGATAATGGGAGCAACAGTGATTTTAGGGTTAAAGGATGGGAAGATGTAAAGGGAAGTAAGGGTAATTTTGGGTTAAGGGGTCAGTAGAGGTAAATGGAGGTAACGGGGGATTTAGGGGTAAAGAGTGGGTAGAGGTAAAGGGGAGGAAGGGTGACTTAAGGGTTAAGGGGCGGGTAGAGATAATGGAGGTAAGGGTGATTTTAAGGTTATGGAATGGTTAGAGGAAAGGGTAATATTTGGTTTAAGGGGTGGGAAGAGGTAAAGAGAGGTAAGGGTGATGTTAGGGTTAAGGGGTCAGTAGAAGTGAAGTAAAGTAAAGGGGAGTAAAGGTGATTTTAGGGTTAAGGGGTGGGTAGAAGTTAATGGGGTAAGGATGATTTTAGGGTTAAGGGTGGATAGAGTAAAGGGGGAAGGGATTGTTAGGGTTCATGGGCGGGTAGAGGTAAAGGGGGACGAGGGGTTTTTATTCCCCCCCAAGCAGGCAAAAAAAGAGGAGATTTTGGAGGGGCAACCCACCAAAACACACAACCAAAATATATAAAAATGTACACCACATTGTCGGTCACAACTGTAGAGTTAGTGCCAAAGAGCCCTGATGATGAACGTGCGTTGTATAAACTGCCTTTAACATAACATAGTTGTACGTAAGACAGACTTCCCATAGAAAGAACGTTTTTTGTTTTGCTAATAACTTTGGCACTGTGTAACGAATCTTTATGAAACTTTCCAAATAAAAGTTCACCCACCTCAGCTCCTTCCTGGTAATTTTCAGGGGGTCAAGAATAAAAGTCCCAAAAATCTTTTCCCCATGCAATTTCTGGACATTTTAGACAATGATACAGAAAAAACTACTGAATAGAATTACATAATATTTGGCAGAAAGCTAGCTCTTTAACCTGAAACTGTGCATTTTGTGGGTTGGCGTAAATCTGCTCATTCGTTTTTGAGAAATGAAGGTTAAAAACTAGAGATATCTGGACTGCTGGTCCAAAACATACAGCTAATTAGCTGCGAGGGCTTTTTTGTTCCGTCAGCCTATTCGGTACCACAGGACCCAACAGTCCTGCGGTACTACAGAATTTGATCGGCTGGCCGCAACATGAAAAAAATTGTTGCACCTGCCATTAGAGGACACGGGGACTCTTTCCCTGTGTCTTGAAAAATAAAATTGGAGACAGTATAAAGAGCCAGGGGAGGGGTACCCTGATGCCTGGACTCTTTGTGGGCCCATTAACAAAATGGTTTTTTTCAGCACACCACTCCTGTTGTACTCTCGCTTTTGACAGCTCCTGTGGAACCCAGCGCAGTCCCCGTATGGTCCCGCAGAAGTCATGTGGTGCCAAAAAAAAAATTAAAGATGGAAAATGTGGGCTGGGGGTCTGTGACTGATTGGCCGCTTGCAGGTGTTGACCCCCCACTGCGCACAGCCAAAGGTGGTATGTGAAGGGGGTTGGCCGCAGCCAACGCCATGCAGCCAGCACCACGCCATGCACGGCTAAGGGTTGTGCATGGCAGGTGGTTGGCCGCCGCAGGGGTTGGTAACAGGCCATGCGCGTCGGCAGATTGGTCGCAGACATATGGTTATAAGATCTTACTTCACATTTTAAAAAAACTCGAAAATCACTGAAAAACAAAGGATAAAGTGGAGTAAGACTTAAGTAAAGTTGTAAGATTTTAACTTAAATTAAGAAAACCTCAGAAATTCACAGAAAAACGTTTCCGGTGGAGTTATGCATAGGCCTTCTAATACTAACAAAGCAAACGTTTTAAACCCACAAAACCACTGAAATTTACAAATTATACATAACTGCCCTATGTATAACCTGCACCACTATGATACGCTTCTTATGACCTCGCACATTATGTCATTGATGACATAAGAAATGTATGGAGGTGCAAGTTATAGTTAGGTCAGTTACGTGTAACTGATGAGGTTTTTAAAAAAAAAATTAAAACAGTTTTTTTTCATTATTCGAAGACCCCTAATATGTATAACTCCACTTTAACCTATAAGCCCACTGTAACCCGACAATACGGCTCACAATAGACAGTACATGTCTAATAGTTAAGGCCTAACTACCGTTCCCTGGTGCTGGATGCCTTGAGCAATGCACAAGCTTTGCACAATGGTGCAGAGATGTGTGGCTACTGCCTAGCATAGGATTTGTACTGACAGCATATCCTTCCATCAGAAATCCTATGTCTAGACAAATTCTGAAACCTTCCAAACAATGGGTATGTGCTATAAAGTGCAGCACATATCAAATGTGTGAAATGTTTGGAGAAATTAAAAGCTTTCTCCTTGTCAGCTCATGCTTGAAGAAGGCATTATTTTTTTTTTTTATGCAGAACCCAGTCTGGCTATCTTAATAGATCGGGCTTTGCGTCAAAAGCTATGGGTGTTTTGACTGACCCGCCTAAATTACACCCAAGCAAAATATCCTTTGTGCTGGAAAATAAATACCTTTAGAAGACTTTATGCCACTTTGCGCCCTTGCAAGCCCTTAGAAATTGGTCCTGTGTCTGCTATGTACCAACTAAAACTAAAAAACAGGAAAGATTGAAGGAGCATCTAAAATGTAAATTCCACAGATTGGTTTAATCTTCTTAACACACAGTAAATTGTCATGAGTGAGAGCTCCTGAGAAATAAGTAAACTCAAGCTCGTACTCTAAGCTCGATTTGTGTAGGTAAAGCGTTTGTTTAATTTCTAAACTCCGCTTTTTTTTTTACTGCGTGCCAGTGTTCCTGTGATGGAACGTCAGATAGGGTTTTCTGACAACCAGAGTACACGTTTGACAAAGCGCCAGACAATTTACCACGCTCCTGACGCCTAAGCCTCTATTAAACAAGCAATACATTCCTTTAAATACATTTTATCATAACAAGCCGCCGTTGGCGGGGCTGACAGCTTTTTGATGCGACCGTATTAGCGCTGTGCACATAATTCAGCGTGGGACTTTTGTATACACTCAGCGCGCAGGAGACAAAAATGCGTTTAATGTAACTGCGCGAGCATAATCCTCAGAACGGGAAAGTGCGTAGAAGCCGACGCCCCTGAATTCGAATACGTAAAGCTATTTCTAATGTTCTGGCTGCGACTGACCTAAAAAAAGTGAAAACCCCAGTTAGGCTGAGCAGCTGCCAATTTAGATCTATAGAGACATGACATTATTAACAAGCATTGGCAAAGCCAATAGGTCTCGCCCATGCAAGAGCTATTGGCTTTGCCAATAAGTTTTAGCAATGTTGTATATCAGCGTGGCTGCTGTTCAGCATGGCTAAAAGGTAGTGGGGTAAAGGAGAGAGGCGTGGAGTGTCGTAAAGTGGAGTAGAGCTGAGTGTTGTGGCGTGGTGTACAGTAGAGTTGAGTGGCGTGGAGAGGAGAGGAGTGAAGTGGAGTGTCATGTAGTAGCTTGGAGGGAGTAGAGTGTTGTAGAGAAGGGCATAGAGTGCTGTGGAGCGTCGTGGAGTGGTGCAGAGTGGAGTGGCGTAGAGGGTGTTGCGTAGAGTGCAGTAGGTGTTATAGAGTAGAGTGGTGTACAGAGGGGTGGATTGTCATTGAGTGGAGTGGCATAGAGTGGAGTAGTGTGCCATAGAATACAATGGAGTAAAGTAACTTGGAGTGGCATACAGGAAGTTGCGTAGAGCGCCATGGAGTAGTGTTGTAGAATGGCATAGAGTGCTGTAGAGCGGAGTAGCATAGAGTGGAGTAGAGTGTCAGTGGAGCAGATCTTAATGGAGAAGAGCACTGTAGAGTGGAATGTCGTAGATTGTAGCGTAGTAGAGTGGAGTAGAGTGGCCTAGAGTGAAGTGGCATAAGTTACAGTGGTGCAGAGTAGATTAGCGTAGAGTGCAGTGGCATAGAGTGCAATGGTTTTGAGTAAAGTGGTGTAGAGTGCATTGGCGGAAAGTAGCATAGAGTGCAGTGGCATAGAGTAGAGCGGTACAGAGTAGATTGAAGTGGCGTACAGTGGAATGGCGTGGAGTATAGTGGTGCACAGTGGAGTAGAGTGGCGCAGAGTGGCGCAGAGTGGAGTAGAGTGAAGCAGAGTGGCAGAGAGTAGACTGGAGTGGTGCAGGGTAGAGCGGAGTGGCGTAGAGGGCAGCAGTACAGTGGTGTAGAGTTGAGTGGTGCAGAGTAGAGTGCAGTGGTGCTAAGTAGAATAGAGAGGCGTAGAGTGCAGTGACAGAGTGCAGTGGTGTAGAGTGATGTAGCGTGCAGCGACGTAGCGTGCAGTGGCATAGAGCAGAATGTTGTGGACTATAGTGGCGTGTAGTGCACTGGTGGAAAGAAGTTGCCGTAGGTGCAGTGGTGGAGCATGCATTGGTTTGAATTAAAGTGGTGTAGAGTGCATTGGTGTAGAGTGCAATGATTTAGAGTACAGTGACATAGCATAGACACCAGTGACGTAGAGTGGAGTAGAGTGGTGTGGAGTGCAGTGACGTAGAGTAGATTGTTTCAGAGTAGAGTGGAGTGGTGCAGGGTAGAGGATGGTGGTGCACGGTAGAGCGCAGTGGCGTAGAGTGATGTAGAGTAGAGTGGCACAGCATGGATTACAGTTGCACAGAGTGGAATGGAGTCGCGCACAGTAGAGTGGCGTAGGGTGCTGTGGCATAGAGAGCATTGGTGTAGAGTAGATTCTTTCGGAGTAGAGTGAAGTGGTTTAGACTGGAGTGGTGTAGAATGCAGTGGTGCAGAGTAGAGTGGTGTGGAATGCATTGGCGTAGAGTGGAGTAGAGTGGTGGAGAGTAGAGTAAAGTGGTGTAGAGTAGAGTGGCATTGAGTTCAGTGGCAGAGAGTGCAGTGCTGCAGAGTAGTTTCGTAGAGTGCAGTAGTGTAGAGTAGAGTGGCCAAGAGGGCATTGGTGTAGAATGCAGTGTCGTAGAGCAGTGCAGAGTAAAGTGACAGAATGCAATGGGGTAGAGTGGTGTAGAAAGCAGTGTTGTGGAGTATAGTGGCGTACAGTGCAGAGGCGCAGAGTAGACTGATATAGAGTGCAGTGGCGTAGAGTGTATTGGTTTTGAGTAAAGTGGTGTAGAGCGCACTGATGTAGAGTGCAGTGGTATAAATTGCAGCGGCATAAAATTGAGTGGCATAGAGTGAATTGGCGCAGAGTGGAATAGAATGGGTAGATTGCAGTGGCATAGGGTAGATTGTTTCAGAGTGAAGTGGCATAGAGTGCAGTGGTATAGAGTAGAGTGTCACAGAGTGCAGTGGTGCAGGCTTAGAGTGGATTGGCGTAGAGTGGAACAATCAATCAATCAATCAGGGTTGACGGCAGAGATTTTCTTTTTGTCTTCCTCTATATCGTCCCCCTCCCCTCTTTCTCGTATGCTCTTTGTGTGCTCATGGGCCAGACCATCGCCTGAACATGCATTAGAATTGCAAACTAGCGACGACAATGAGAGTGTACAATGTTGATACATACACTGTAATATGCAATTTTTTTAATTTTTTTATTTATGGAGTTTTATATAGCGCTGACCTGACCCGGGGGTATCGGAGCGCTTTACAACAGTGTTTAATAGTTACATAGTAGAGCAGTCTTAAAAACATAAAGTTCGGCAGTCCAAGAGTGCTGAGGCTTCTTGAGGTGCAATGATCTTTGGTGATGGGGGATGCATAATATGTATACAGGCTATTATGTAATGTTATGTTTTGTTAAAAAAATCTTTACAAAATAATAATAAACAAATTTAAACAAAAAAAATCAATTAGGGTTTTGTAGAGCGCACTACTCACCAGTTAGGGTCTCAAGGCGCTGAGGGGTGGGTGTGAGCAGCTCCTTTGGGGTCAGTCGAAGAGCCAGGTCTTGAGGTCTTTCTTGAAGTGGTGCAGTGTCGGGCTTCGCCGGAGGTGAAGGGGGAGATCTTTCCAGGTCTTGGCTGCGAGGTAGGAGAAGGACCTTCCGCCCACTCTAGTCATGTAGAAGCGTGGGACGGTGGCTAAGGAGAGGTCGGCTGAGCGGAGGTTTCTCTTGAGGGCATGGAAGGAGAGGCGGTTGTTGAGGTATTGAGGTCCCATGTTGTGGAGGGCCTTGTAGGCATATGTGTGCAGCTTGAAAGTTATTCTTCTTTCAACGGGGAGCCAGTGAAGGTCGCTGAGGTGTTGGGTGATGTGGTTGTGCCGTGGGATATCGAGGATTAGTCTGGCTGCGGCGTTCTGGACGGTCTGCAGTTTGTGGAGGATTGTTTTGTTGAATCCAGCATAGAGGGCGTTGCCGTCAAGTCTGCTGGTGACGAGTGCGTGAGTGACTGTTTTCCAGGAGTCGGGGGCGGGGGGATCCACTTGAATGTCTTATGTAGTATGAGGAGGGTGTTGAAGCATGTGGAGGAAATGGCATTAATCTGGTGATTCATAGTGAGCGATGAGTCCAGTATGATGCTGAGGTTACATGCATGGTCCGTCGCGGTGGGTGAATTTCCGAGGGCGGGGGCCACCATGTGTCGTCCCAATGCCGATTAGAGTGGCGGAGAGAGCAATGTTGCAGAGTCACATCGAGTGAAGTGACAGAGTGGAGTGCTGCAGAGTAGAGTGGAATGGAGTGGTGCAGAGCAGAGTGGTATATAGTGCATGGGCATACAGTAGAGTGATGCAGTGGCATGGAGTGCAGTAGAGTGCCGTAGAGTGCAATGGCGTAGGATAGGATGAAGATTTATAAAGCGCACTAATACCCGTAGGTGCCAAGGCGCTGGGCGGTAGAGAAGAAGAGAGTGCAGAGCTGCTGACTAAACTGAAAAAAGCCAAGTCTTCAGCAGCTTTTTGTACACCGGAAGCGATTCTACATGGGAGATCGAAGAAGGTAGGGTATTCCAGAGTTTTGCATCCACCACCGAGAAGGAGCGACCGCCCCATCTGGCTTTGCGGACTCTAGGGGTGATCAGTTTTCTCTGGGAGGAAGATCTCAAGGCCCTCCCAGGCATATACCATTTAAACAAGGATTTCAGCTGCTGCAAGCCTTTGTTATGCAAAGCCTTGTGAACTGTACAGAGGGCTTTGAAAGAGATTCACTTCTTAATAGGGAGCCAATGCAGAGTACGAAGCCCCTCCTTTGCTGAGTGCCATTTGGGGATATTAAGGATCAGCCTGGCAGCCGCGTTTTGTACAACCTGAAGCCTGTTCAGGAAGGCCGTGCTGATATTCAGATACAAGGCATTGCAGTAGTCAAGCCGGGAGGTGACTAGTGTAATGATCGTGGGCCGATGCAGTGCTGCTGGAATATACGGGAGCACTTTCTGATAGTTTTCAGAATGTAGGAGCAAGTGCTGACAGTGCGGCTGACCTGAGACTCGAAGGTCAGGCCCACGTCAAAAATGACCCCCAGGTTTTTGACTGTCTTAGCGGGAGCAGGAAGGGGACCGCAATCTACCGGCCACGAGGCATTCGACCAGATTGAGGTCTGTGGACCAAAAATTAGGACCTCAGTTTTCTCTGCATTGATCTTAAGGGAGTTATTCTGCATCCATCTGATAATGCTGGCCATGCACTGGTTAAATTTCCCTGCTACCGACTGCAGATCATGGTAGATAGAAACAATGATCTGCGTGTCGTCAGCTTAGATCATCACCTGGAACCCAAAGGATCTGACCAGCTTTGCCAACGGGGACACATACACATTAAAGAGGGTAGGGCTCAGGGATGAGACCTGGGGAACGCCACAGGGTAGGTTGAATGCCTTAGATCTAAAACCCCCACAGCTAACAGTATTGGTTCTCTCTGTCAGGAAGGAGTGGAGGACCTGCAAGGCCTTACCCGAGATTCCCACCTTTTCCAGACGTTGGACCATCCGAGTGGAGGAGACGGTGTCAAAAGCAGCCGACAGATCGAGAATAATCAGCACTACCGAGCCACCCTGGCCGACCTGCATGCGGATGTGATAAGTGGTAGAAATAATGGCGGACTCGGTACTGTGGTCGGCACGGAAACCATTTTGAGACTGATCTAAAATCTCATGGGAATCCAAATAGTTCATCAACTCAATGTTGATGAACTTCTCTAGGATTTTTGCGGGGCAGGGAGAAGTGAGATGGGGCGAAGATTTTTCAATTCAAAGGGGTCAGCATTGGGTTTCTTAAGTAGAGGCGTAACAATAGCCTCTTTCCAAGTGTCCGGATAGCAGCCGGATCGGAGGATGTTGTTAAACACCTTGCATAGAAAGTCTGCGATCGGGTTGGGAACCAGCGTGAGAGTGAGGGGCGTGCAGGGGTCAGAGGGGGAGCCAGACATAAGGCCCATGAGAAGAGCCAGAGTTTGTTGAACAATGATCTGGGGAAAAATTGCAAGAGCAGCAGGGAGACTCCCCATCACTTGGTTCTGCGCGACCTCCTCAACCTCCAATTCTTCCGTTTCCATATGGTCGAGCTCCCGAAAGATTTTAAGGACCTTGTCCTTGAAATAGGCAGCTATTCTGTCAGAGAGATCTTGAGAAGGGGGCAACAGTTGTGTCCCGGAAGGTTCGGAGATCTCCTTGATCACCTTGACGAGCATTCTAGAAGAATTGTCTACAGCGAGGATCTTATTAGTAAGGAAGTGAGATTTAGCTTGTAAGATGCCTAGTTTATACTTCTGGAGCAGAACTTTATGCTTGGTTTTCTCCCTAGTACAATGGTCCAGCCGCCATCTACGTTCCTGTCTGCGACACTCCCTTCTAACTGATCTGAGTTCGTCAGAAAACCAATGTGATGTTGGTTTGGCTCTCTTAAAAATGCAATCTTTGAAAGGAACAGCAATATCTAAGGCTTGAGTAATCCAGTTGTGAAAGCCCTCTGCCGTAGGGGGGAAGGGACTATGCCTCCCAACCCCAGCTGAGGCCAGAGCAGCCTCCCATTTGGGGGCTGAAAGCTTGTTCAGTTCCCTGTAGCGGATATGCCTTGGGGTGATACTTTCCTCCACAATAGTGGGGGGATTCTGACAGACCTTAAACATAATCAACGAGTGGTCAACCCAACTAAGAGGCTGTACATCTTCAATCATTAAATTGCAGTGATTGGTGAAAATGCCGTCTAAGGTATGGCCGGCGATGTGGGTGGGGGATTGAACAAGTTGCTCAAAACCCAGGGATGACATAAGTTCAAGGAGGTGCCGTGAGTCATTGTCCTGTTCCTTCTCAAAGTGGTGGTTAAAATCCCCGAGAATGGTAATATGAGAAGTAGTGAGTAATGGCTCCAAACATTTGCACCATGATTCCAAAAACCCGAGTCTAGGGCCCGGTGGACGGTACACTAGCTGTCACGACTTGCTCCCTGTGTTTTCGTGTCCACCACCAGGGGGCTGAGCTGTGGGACTCTCCAGTGTCATAACAAGCTTCCAGACCCTCCCCTTCATGTACATACTGACTTCCAGCCATTTGGACACTATTTGGGAATTGACATCCATTCCCAATCCATGCCGGGTTTTGTGGAAGCCATCCTGCTCATGTCTGAAACTCCATTACCCAGAATTCCCTGCTCACTGCTTCGTCTCCACCCCTGCAGGCCAAGGATGGGTGGAGGAATTCAGCTCACCTGTGGCTGGCTGCTGCTAGCCTGCTCACACCTGATGCATGTGAATACTGTGAGCTCTTTTAAGCCCCAGCTCCCTTCAGCCCAGTGTTGGTCATTGTAGCTGTATACCGGTGAGACCGATCCTTGTTTCCAGTGTTTCCTGAGCTTTTGATATTCCTTGATTCCTGAGCTATAGTTAATCCTTGTTCCTTGATTCCTGAACTATAGCTATTCCTTGTGCCTGAATTAGCACTGCCTGCAGTGCTACCTTGGTTCCTGAGCTATAGCTATTCCTTGTGCCTGAATTAGCACAGCCTGCAGTGCTACCTTGTTTCCTGAGTTCCTGAGCTATAGCTATTCCTTGTGGCTGAATTAGCACTGCCTACAGTGCTACCTTGTTTCCTGAGTTCCTGAGCTATAGTTATTCTTTGTTCCTGGGCTCCAGCTATTTCTTGTTCCTGATTTGCACTGCTTGCAGTGCTCTCTTGACTCCTTGTTTCCTGAGCTGTAGCTATTTCCTGTTTCCTTGAACCAGTACAGCCTGCAGTGCTACCTTGATTCCTGAGCCTTAGCATTCCTTGTTCCTGACCTGCAGCAGTTTCCCTGTTCCTGAACTAGCACTGCCTGCAGTGCTGCCTTGGCTCCTGAAGCTTTAGTAATTCTCTGTTCCTGAACCAGCACTGCCTGCAGTGCTACCTTGACTCCTGAGCCTTAGCTCAATTCTTGTTCCTGCCCCAGCACTGCCTTCTATGCTACTTTGTTTTCTTGATTCCTGAACCTGCACTATTCTAGTATACCCCTGTAGCCTCCCCTTCTGTATATCCTTTTCTAGTCCCTGCCTTTTTTCCCATTTCCTTGGTTCCAATTCTAGTTTGCTGTCTTTCTATTTCTGCTGTCTTGCTTCTGTTACCTTGTATGTTTGTTACCTGCTTTCTGCCAAGTGTGCCCTGTGATTTCCTTCCTTTCCTGTTAAGCACTCCTCCTTGCTAGCTCCTTGTCTATTGTGCTTGTGTTTAGTTCTACCCCTTTGAAGTTACTGCCTTGCGTGTTCCTGTTTGATCGCCAGGATCTGTGGGCACAGCTGACTACCTAGGTGTGTTTCTTGTTCACTGTGAGTATTGTCTTTGAGTTACTGTTATAACATCACCATAGGTATAAGCTCCACAGACCCAGCCTTTGCATACATATCCTATATGTGGGTATTTTCAGTCAGTATCTGTAACTGCAATTGTGGGTGAGGAACTTACTGAGCTTCAGTCTTACCGTGTGGAGCTCCCGAGTGCTTTACCCCACATCCCCTTTATTGTTAATGTTGTTTTATATATGTGTATTGCACATCCGTCCTGGGTGTAGTGATTCTGAATGCTAAATTGCCTTGTGAGTGCCCTTCCTTTCTGAGTCTTAGCCATCTTGTTCCTTTGTACAGGCTTCCCCTTTGGATCCCTTTTCTCCTCTGACTTCCTGTGTGATCCTGGGCCGCGCTGTACTCCTCTCTCTGTGTATGTTTTCTACCCCGTTCCCAGTCCTTGCCCAAGTCCCTGACTGTGTTCCCGACATAGTCCCGGACAGTCCCTGACACTAGCAGGCCGGAGAAACTGTGAGTTTTGGACAACATAATCCTAAAAGAGGCATCTTCCACTGGTGAAGCAAAGTCTCTTTCCACCATGGTCAGGGTGCATTTAAGAGAGTCACGGGCCACCAAAGCAAGACCACCCCCCCTTCGCTCAGTGCGGTCACATCTGAGGATAGTATATCCAGGGGGGGACAGCATCCACCAAGTCAGGGCCCGAGTTGTCATTGGCCCATGTCTCCGTGACAAAGAGACAATCCAGATTATGAGTCTGGATACTCAGTGCAATTTCTGTCTTATGTTTAATCATGGAGCGGGCATTCAGCAGTGCCCCCCTAATAGACCTAGGTTTAGGACCAGGGGGGATGTTAGTCCTAATGCTAGACTTGTCACCCCCATTACTCGGGGCGCTATATAGGGGCTGGACCCAGACACCAGTCCGTTGGTAAGTCTGAGGTTGCAATGATGACAATTCACTAGACCTCCCAAAGAAAGGTCCAGTATGGCTGCACATTCCCCGAGATGACATTTGAGACGTAGGCTCCAGGAGCTCAGCCTTGGAGTAGGCTCTGACCTGGTTGCCCCTGTTTCCTGGAGAGAAACGGTCAGGGTGCCTGTCCCCTGGCGCCGTCCAGGCACGGACGGGCACAGACTGGCTTGCCTTTGGCGCGTCCGCTGTGCGCCCGGGGTTGTGCTGGCATTTAATGCCCTGACCCGGAAGCGTATGCAAGGCAGGACCGCCAACCTCCGAAAATGGCGGCCAGCCGGGAGAAAGTTCCGGTGCAGGGGGCTCTCTCCGCCCAATCGGGAAAACCCGTGGCGGACCAGAGAGACCCTGAGGGAACTGAGGATAGGAGTAGAACCCAGTACAGTGCAGTGGTGTAGAGTACAGTCATGCCGAGTAGAGTGTCAGAGTGCAGTGGCCTACAGTGGTCAGAGAACAGTGACGTAGAGAACAGTGGTGCAGAGTAAAATAGAGTGGTGGAGACTGCAATGGTGTAAAGTGATGTAGAAAGAAGTGACCGAGTGCAGTGGCATAAGTAGAATGTTGTAGAGTATAGTGGTGCAAAGTAGTTGGCATAGGTACAGTGGTGTAGGGTGCATTGGTTTTGAGTAAAGTGGTGCAGAGTGAATTGGTGTAGAGTGCAGTGGTGTAGAGTGGTGTAGAGTAGAGTGGCGCAGCGTAGAGTGCAATGGCTTAGAGTAGATTGTTTCAGAGTAAAGTGGTGCAGGGTAGAGTATAGAGGTGCAGGATAGAGTGCAGTGGCATAGAGCATAGTTGCGTAGAGTGGAGAATGGCATCGAGTAGAGTGGTGCAGCTTTGATTGCAGTGGCAGAGTGCAGAAGAGTGGAGTAGATAGTTTCAGAGTAGAGTGCAGTGGTGAAGAGCGCACTGGTTCATAGTAGAGTGGGGTAAAGTGCATTGGCATAAAGTATAGAGTGGTGCAGAGTAGAAAAGTATAGAGTGCAGTGTCAGAGTGCAGTGGTGCATGGTAGATTAGAGATGTGTAGAGTGGTGCAGAGTAGAGTACAGTGGTACAGATTAAAGTGGGGCAGAGTAGAGTGGCGCAGAGTAAAGTGGAATACAGTTCAGTGCAGAGAGTTCAGTGATAGAATGCAGTGCTGCAGAATAGCATAGAGTGGAGTGGGGTAAGGTAGAGTGGCTTAGAGTGCATTGGTGTAGAGTGCAGTGGAGTAGTGCAGGGTGCAACAGAGTGGCATAGACTGCAGCGTCAGAGTAGACTGTTTCAGAGCAGACTGAAGTGGCGTAGAGTGCAGTGGTATAGAGTAGAGTGTCGTATAGTACAGTGGTGCAGAGTAGATTAGAGTGGTTTAGAAAGGATTGGCACAGAGAGCAGTGGCATAGAGTACAGAGGTGCAGAACGGAGTGGCATAGAGTGTAGTGATGCAGAGTAGAATAGAATGGCATAGAGTGCAGTGGTGCATAGTGGCGTAGAGTAGACTGGTGTAGAGTGCAGTGTTGCAGAGTAGGGTGGCATTGAGTGGAGTGGCTCGGAGTGGTGCAGAGTGCAGTGGCGAAGAGTGCAGTGGTGCATAGTAGAGTATTGTGGGGTAGAGTGCATTGAAATAGAGTAGAGGGGAGTAGTGTAGAGTAGAGAGGCAAAGCGTGGAGTGGTGCAAAGGAGAGTGCAGGGACGCAGTGTGGAGTGGCGAAGTGTGGAGTGGTGCAGAGTAGAGTGCAGTGATGTGTAGTGGTGCAGAGTGGAGTGGGTAGTGGTAACGTGGAGTATGCATGGTATAGTAGCATACTGCGATTACAGACAACACATCTTCAATTGAAAGTACCTTTACATTTGCACTCACATACAGTTTTACTGATAAAAGTATGCTGTGCACAAATGATAATGTGGGGAAATGTCATCACTCAATGTATTGATTTGATCGTCAGCACAGTTCATTTACCAACATTTATATTTTTTTGTGTGCTAGAAAAAAAAATGCTCCTGCGGACCCCGTGGAGAAAAAGGTGGACTCCGATTTAAAACGGTGTTTTGGGGTTACGAATCTGGCGTTGAGGGCAGCATCCTATGCGGCTCCTGTTTCACAGTCCTTGGTCAAGAATTTTGATTCTTTGGCTGAATCAATGCAGAAGCGAGCTGATGTGTCTGACGTTTTGGTTCAGATGGAGAAACAATCTAAGCTTCTGGCTGATGTTTCTTCGGATATCATTAGAGCTGCCTCTGTGGCCTTCAGCTCTGTGGTGATGGCCCGAAGGAATTTATGGCTTCGGGATTGGAAGGTTGACTTTTCAGAAAAAGCCTCCGTACTGAAGGTCCCATTTGAGGGTCACTTTTCAGGGATCAGCAGAATGACATCATGAGGAAGTCATTCAAGGATAAGAAGCCTTTCCTGGTCTTATCGTACGTCATTTGGTAAGAATTTTAGATCCTGACCTCTAGAGTTGAGACTATCGCGAGAAGGACCATAAATCTTATTCGGTACGCCGTCGCAGGTATCAGCAGCATAAACCTGGGAAGGCGCTAGATGGGTCTAGCAAGGCAGGACCATACAATCAGTGTTCCTGTCTACTTCAGCCCTCCGACTTTGGACAAGGTGGGAGGACGGTTCACAGATTTTGTCAACGTTTGGGACATTTCGGTCTCAAATCAAGGGGTTCTGAACATTGTTCTGAATAGTTACTTTATAGACTTCGCCTGTTTGCCTCAAGACTCTGGGTGCATCCCTACTCTCATCCGCCAGGGACCCTGTGAAAAGGAGGGCCCTGTGGGAGGACGTCTTGGCTTTACTGTCCAAAAATGCAGGTTTTCCTGTTCCTCCAGAAGAAAGGGGACAACGGTGTATTTCATTCTCTTTTTGCTTCAGGAGGATATTGGCCAGTGGTTGATCTTAAGAGACTCAATCGATGGATCAGGACGATTCATTTTCATATGGTTACCTTGCAACGCATCATTCCATTGGTCTCTGTACAAGACTTTCTGGCAACCATTGATTTGCATGACGCATACTTGCACGTGTCTATCTTGCAAGGTCATCAGCAGTTTCTTTGATTCAAGGTGGGAGGTTCCCACTTCGTTTTGCGTTCTCCCATTTGGATTAAAATCCTCCCAACAGGTTTTCACGAAGGTGCTAGCTCCACTGATAGCACTTCTTCATCTACACGGTATATGTGTTCAACCCTATCTTGATGATTGCCTTGTGTTGGCCAGCTCTGCTTCTTGAGTGGCTGCACATGTTCATCTGGTGGTCCTAATGTGGACGTCTCATGGATTGCTCATAAATTCTGCGAACTCTCAGACGTGGGTCCATGCCACTGGAGTCAAGCTATCCTGGCTGATGAGGGGTGAAACCCCGAAACCGGTCCTAGGATGCTTGTTTCCAGTCCAGGGAGGACCTGGCCTGGCAGTTCGGGCTGGACTGTTCCCATTGGGCATGGGGTCAAGATTGAATTGCATATGGCTGGGTTCAAACTGGAAAGGCATGGGGAGCAAAAAAAGATGGATTTAGGCCCACATCTCTATAGTGGGGTGAATGTATGACATTGTTCTGCATTCGGTCCATCAATTGTTCTTTTTTCATTTGTCACCCCGAGTGGGACGGGTATGCCCAGACTTGGGTCCCGTGCTCTCCAAGCCACTGGAGTCAAGCTATCCTGGCTGATGAGGGGTGAAACCCAGAAACCGGTCCTAGGATGCTTGTTTCCAGTCCAGGGAGGACCTGGCCTGGCAGTTCGGGCTGGACTTTTCCCATCAGGGTCAATACAGATTTGCATATGGCCGGGTTCAAACTGGAAAGGCATGGGGAGCAAAAAACGATGGATTTAGGCCCAGATCTCTGTATGGGGTGAATGTATGACATTGTTCTGTATTCTGTCCATCAATTGTTCTTTTTGCATTTGTCACCCCGAGTTGGACGGGTAAGCCCAGACGTGGGTCCCGTGATCTCCATGCCACTGGAGTCAAGCTATCCTGGCTGATGAGGGGTGAAACCCCGAAACCGATCCTAGGATGCTTGTTTCCAGTCCAGGGAGGACCTGGCCTGGCAGTATGGGCTGGACTGTTCTCATTGGGCACAGGGTCAAGACTGATTTGCATATGGCTGGGTTCAAACTGGAAAGGCATGGGGAGCATAAAAACGATGGATTTAGGCCCAGATCTCTGTACTGGTGTGAATTTATGACATTGTTCTGCATTCTGTCCATCGATTGTTCTTTTTGCACGAGTGGAACAGAGTGACGTAGACTGCAGCGTCAGAGTAGACTGTTTCAGAGTAGACTGAAGTGGCGTAGAGTGCAGTGGTATAGAGTAGAGGGGAGTGGTGTAGAGTAGAGAGGCATAGAGTGGAGTGGTGCAGAGTAGAGTGCAGTGATGTGGAGTGGGTAGTGGTAACGTGGAGTATGCATGGTATGGTAGCATACTGCGATTGAAGACAACACATTTTCAATTGAAATTACCTTTACATTTGCACTCACATACAGTTTTACTGATAAAAGTATGCTGTGCACAAATGATAATGTGGGGCAATGTCATCACCCAATGTATTGATTTGATCATCAGCACAGTTCATTTACATTTTTTTGTTTGCTAGAAAAAAAAATGCGCGTGCGGACCCCATGGAGGAAAAGGTGGACTCCGGTTTAAAAAGGTGTTTTGGGGTTACAAATCTGGCGTTGAGGGCAGCATCCTATGCGGCTCTTATTTCTCAGTCCTTGATCAAGAATTTTGATTCTTTGGCTGAATCAATGCAGAAGCGAGCTGATGTGTATGACGTTTTGGTTCAGATGGAGAAACAGTCTAAGCTTCTGGCTGATGTTTCTTCGGATATCATTAGAGCGGTCTCTGTGGCCTACAGCTCTGTGGTGATGGCCCGAAGGAATTTATGGCTTCAGGATTGGAAGGTTGACTGTTCAGAAAAAGCCTCCTTTCTGAAGGTCCCGTTTGAGGGTCACTTTTCAGGGATCAGCAGAATGACATCACAAGGAAGTCGTTCAATGATAAGAAGCCTTTCCTGGTCCTATCTTATGTCACTTGGTAAGAATTTCAGATCCTGGTCTCTAGAGTTGAGACTACCGCAAGAAAGACCATAAATCTTATTCGGTACGCCGTCGCAGGTATCAGCAGCATAAACCTGAGAAGGCGCTAGATGGGTCCAGCAAGGCAGGACCATACAATCAGTGTTCCTGTCTACTTCAGCCCTCCGACTTTGGACAAGGTGGGAGGACGGCTCACGGATTTTGTCAACGTTTGGGACCTTTCGGTCTCAGATCAAGGGGTTCTGAACATTGTTCTGAACGGTTACTTTATAGACTTCGCCTGTTTGCCTCAAGACTCGGGGTGCATCCCTACTCCCGTCCCCAAGGACCCTGTTAAAAGGATTGCCCTGTGGGAGGGCATCTCGGCTTTACTGTCCGAAAATGCAGGTTTTCCTGTTCCTCCAGAAGAAAAGGGGCAAGGGTGTATTTCATTCTCCTTTTGGTTCAGGATGATATTGGCCAGTGCTTGATCTCAAGAGACTCAATCGATGGATCAGGACGAGTCATTTTCATATGGTTACCTTGTAATGCATCATTCCATTGGTCTCTGTACAAGACTTTCTGGCAACCATCGAATTGCATGACGCATACTTGCACGTCTATCTTGCAAGGTCATCAGGAGTTTCTTTGATTCAAGGTGGGAGGTTCCCACTTATTTTGCGTTCTGCCATTTGGATTCAAATCCGCCAGACAGGTTTTCCCGAAGGTGCTAGCTCCATTGATAACACTTTTTCATCTACAGGGTATATGTGTTCAACTCTATCTTGATGATTGCCTTGTGTTGGCCAGCTCTGCTCCTTGAGCGGCAGCACATGTTCATCTGGTGGTCCTAATGTGGATGTCTCATGGATTGCTCATAAACTCTGCAAATTCTCAGTTGGTTCCGGAGCAGGGTTGTGTCTTTATAGGTTACGCACAGATCTGGGGGTGGTTACTCTTCCAGACAACCAGGTGCAGAAGATTCAGTCTCATGTTCTACATCTCCTCTCAACCTCCTCTCCGAGGGTATCTAATTGGAGGAAGATTTAAGGGGATTTGGCGGCCACTCTGTTCTTGCTTCCACTTAAACAAACTGGTTTGTACCCTCTTTCAGCACTGGGTTCTTGCAACACAGGATATGCCTCTCCCCCTCTGGTCTCAGACTCCATGAGGCAGCAACTAGCTTTGTGGTTGGACCCCTTCCATTTCTTTTTAAAAAAAAACTTTTTATTGATTATACAAACAAACAGTACAGCAGCAGAGCATGACCAACCCCAATCAAGACATAGCAGTTGATTAGAGCTACCCGGACCCCTTGTAAACTCAGACTTTAAGACCATATCATTTTTCTTCATCTTGGATCTCTATAGTGTTACCTGCCCCATCTATATCGTTACTACGGGCAAGGGGGGTTACATATATTGCCTCTGTGTGCATTCCCCTTCCCCCATCCCGATTCCACTTCCGGGGGCATCCTCTCTTTTTGTAGACCTCTACTTCTGCAATCATGCACCAGTCCATGTCCCTGTCCCATTCAACTAAAGTTGGTGACTCCGCCACTCCCCATCTCTGAGCTATATTACGTTTTGCGATCATGAGGCCCATAGTGGTCCAGAGCTGCTCTACACGATTCATGTCGGTTGCTTCCCATATATTTAACAGGCAAAGCTCAGGGGACAATGGAATAACCCCACCACTAGCTTCTTTCATACATGTGATTATTGCTCCCCAGTATATCCTGATCGCCGGACATTCCCAGATAATATGATAAAAGGTGCCGATACCCTCACATAATCTTCTGCACCTGCCTCTACATTCCTGCCCACTTTGACCAACGTGGTGCATGCAATGTATGATCTTTGGAGTATTTTTAATTGGACAAGTCGCAGTCTTGATGATATTGCGACTTCTCGTGGCGATGCCAGCGCCTCCCGCCAATGCTCTTCCTCTGTTTCCGATATCAACCTGCCAGCGCTCACGAAGATTAAGAAGCGGGTCAGGTAAGTTATTGATAATTTTTTTGTAGGTCAAGGATATGGCCTTGCGGTGCATATATTCGGACAGGAGCCTGTCTTCCAATGGCGAGGCCTCCGGTATTTCTTCCCCAACTGGGACCGCACGCACCCCTGAGAGCATGTCGTATTTGTGAATATCTAAAGGTTTTTCTCTCAGATAACTCATACTCTTTCTGTAGTTCCGCAAATGGGATTATTTTCCCCCTTGCCCACAAATCACTCACCCTTGAAATACCGATGGTGTCCCATTTGTTGAAGCCCTGGTAACAGCCCAGCCTCACAAGGCGCTCTGCCAACCAGAGGGGTGTGGCAAGCGTCACTTTGTTGACCCACCCGAGGTGTTTTGTAACTCTGCCAAATGGTAACCATTTGGGCCGTTGGCCCCGTGAGTTTCTGTTTTTTTGGGTTGGTGTATAATGCTTCGCTGTACCCCCCGTCTCCCATCAACCACTCATCCATACGACACGACGGGTCACCCTGTGCGTGATGTGCCCATTTATTTATGACCACTAATTGGGCTGCCCAATAGTATGCACGTACATTTGGTAAGGCGATCCACCGTCGTACCAGCCTATGGTAAGTTTGTGGGCTGTGATACGGGGTGGTTTCCCATCCCAGGGTAAGCTTCTAACCTCTCCATCTATTGACCTAAAGTAGGCTTCGGGAATTTTATAGGGTGTATTCTGCAGAGCATAGAGAAACTGTGGCAGTGCCATCATTTTAAATAATGCTGCTCTTCCTAATAGGGAGAGCGGCAAGGCTCTCCAGTGTTGCACATCTCCCCGTAGACGGGCAAGCGGAGCAAGGAGATTGCGTTCATAGAAAAGTTCCTCTCTGGTAGTGACATAGATACCCAAGTATATAAATCCCTCTGTCGCAATCTTCACTTCACAGCCAGCAGGCAGCACAGGAGCCGGATCCTGCAGGGGGAACACCACCGACTTGGACCAGTTAATGGTATATCTAGAGTATCTCCCAAAATTGGAACAAATCTGAAGTATCCTGCCGATGGAGGGTCGTGGCGACTCAACATACAACAGTATGTCGTCTGCATAGAGCGAGATTCTGTCTTCACACTCCGCTGTCCATCTCAGCCCACGGATTATTGGATCTCCCCGTATCCAACTCGCTATGGGCTCCAATATCAGAGCAAACAGGAGCAGAGATAGCGGACAGCCCTGTCGTGTTCCCCGATTTAAGGTAAAGGTATTTGATGTTTGCCTGTTTACTACCACTTGGGCCAACGGTTCAGTATATAGCAGTTGAACCCATGTGATAAATTTTTTCCCCAGTCCCATGTGCTCTAGGACGGCAAAACCGTATTGCCATTCGACAGTGTCGAAGGCCATGCGAGCGTCTAACGATAGTATTGCTGCGCCCTCTTGTATGGAGTCCCTCCACCCCAACACACCATTCAACCGCCTCAGGTTGAGAGCAGTATTACAACCCGGCATAAATCCGGACTGGTCCGGATGCACAAGTTTGGTCACCACTGGGATCAGCTGCCTAGCTAGGACCTTAGCCAGAATTTTAACCTCCGCGTTAAGGAGAGAAATCGGCATGTCGGAGGAGCACTCCTCCGCTGGCTTGCCCTTCTTATGTATAACCACGATCGAGGCCAATCTCTGATCACTAGGTAACATGCCCACCTGCCTGCTCTCTTCATACATATTGAGGATGTGAGGCGCCACTTTGGACGTGGTTAACTTGAGGAGCTCTATTGGGATACCATTCGGTCCCATGGCTTTACCGGACTGTATGCTATTTATAGCCGCAATCATTTCCTCCTGCGTGAGATCGTCTTCGAGCGCTTGCCTGCCCGCGTTTGACAGGGTCTGAATCAGGATATCTGCTAATAACTCTCTGGATTCCCCTGCCGTGCTCGAAGCCCCGGGGGAGTAGAGATGCATGTAGTGGGCCGCAAAGGCCTCTGCTATTTCCGGAGGGTCACGCAGCCAGTCCCCCTCCGCTCCCCATATGGTCATTATCCATCTATCCGCCTTTTCCTGTTTATCCAGCCAAGCGAGTAATTTACCTACCCTGTCTCCGAGTTCGTAGACCCTATGCTGCATCGCCTGACTGCCTCTTGCCGTTACTAGATTTCTATACTCCTGACACTTTACATCTAGTGTGTGCTTGGTGTCCTCGTCTGTCAACGAGGTGGGGGACTGCTCCAAAGCCAATATGTCTCGCTCCAATGTATCCAGTTTTGCACACTTCTCTTTCCTATGCCCCACCATGAGAAAGAGCACCTGCCCTATTAAGACCGCCTTGTAAGCTTCCCAGATAGTCTGGGGAGACTGAACCGACCCCACATTTTCATTAAAATAATTTTCAGTAGATTTGACAATGCTGGCTCTGATATGCGGGATTGTGAGGTACCATGGACTGATCGATACGGATCTACGCGTGGATTTCATACCCAGACTGTATTTTTCCCATACTGGTGGATGGTCCGCGATCCCCCTCGCTAGTTGTTTGACATCCGTGAAGTATTGTTTGTCTTCTGCTACAGTGAGGATGTGGTCAATTCGGGACAGGCTATTGTGTGCCCCCGAGTGGAATGTGAATTGCTTTGTTCCAGGGTGGGCCTCACGCGACTTATCTACTAGGCGAAGGGCAGTCATGAATTCAGCCATAGTATTCCGGGTGCGTGGGGTGGTTCTTGGCAGGAATTTGTCCAGCTGGTCACTTAGGGTCATATTTAAATCCCCTCCTATCACTAATGTCCCTTCCGGGAAATCTAGAATCATTTTACTCATGTCGAATAGTGCCACGTTGTGTAGTGCAGGGGGTATATAGGCCGACATGAAACTGACTCTTCTGCCCTCCCAGGATCCGGTCACCCCTGCAAATCTGCCCTGTTTATCCGTCTGGGTGCCTGCCACTGTAAAGGGGAATTGTTTAAGCATCAGTATCCCTGCCCACCTGGATCCTGAGGTGAAACCTGAGTGCACAATAAGCTTGTATCCCCATCTGTTAAGCGCCTCACAGGTATTCCCAACCAGGTGGGTTTCCTGAAGCAGGACCACGTCTGGAGCCTGTCTTTTAATGTATTGAAGCACTATACCTCTTTTAAGTTTGTCCCCTAGTCCATTAACATTCCAAAAGAGTATTTGAAATGACGTTTCCGCCCTCCCATGCATCGTGGACATGTCTGTCACCTGTGTATTTTCAGTGACTGTGTGTGTGGTTCCAACTATAGAAGCGATAGATGAATCTGCCCATTATGTGGGCTCGGTTAACTTGTGTCCTGAGCTGCATATGCGGTATTTTTATCTGTGGTAAGAAGTGTGGTCTCTGAAATGCCGTTAGTGAGCTATTCTTCTGTTGCCACTGCACAACATAACATAAATTACAACAAACACCCCCCCTGGAGAAATACCCCTCTTCTTCCCTGCATGACGGTTCTAGAGCTGCCTCCCTCCCCAACTTTGCAGAGTGCCCGTCGCCCAACCTTCCCTGTAACGGAGGAGCCTGGTGCCAGTCTACCCCTCCACCCGCCCCCCAACTTTCACTGGACAATTTGCTACAATGACTACATAGGTGCAGTTATTCATATGCTCAGCTGTCTCTCCTACTGTTTTATGTCGACAGCTACACCAGTCCTTGCCAAGATGCTGCACAGCATGCCACATTTACAGTTTTACTTAAGTCTATGTGGCGACTCGAGTGTTCCAGGGAACCATGTTTCATTAACCTTTGTGAACATCTCAGTGTCTCTTGGGCACAAATAAGGTCAAACAACGAAGTGCAGATAGTGTTATGTTAGCTGGTGAGCTAGTCTTTATTATTGGCGGGGTTCCTCTCTTCTTGACTAGCATCCGTTCGTTTCTGCGTCTTCCCTATTCGCCGCCCTCGTCTATCTGGATCTCCTACTCTCTGCCATACCTCCAGCCACTCCCAGACATCCCCCGGCTCAGTGAAAAACCAGTTTTTACCTTCTGCCTCGACCCTCAGCTTGGCTGGAAACAGCATTGTGTACTTCAGCTCCCTCTCTCTGGGGGCTTTTTTTTACCTCCAGGAAGCTGCGCCTCTGCACCTTTATGGTGAAGTCAAGAAAGAATGTTATTGTACTATTTTCAAACTTGCTGGCGCTGCGCTTCAAGCAGTTTGGAGAATAGTGTCCCGGTCTCTGTAGTTGAACACACGAGCCAGGCTGGGCCTGAGGGGCGCGCCCGGCTTGGGTCTGCCTCCCGGCACCCGATGTGCCCGTTCGATAGAGAAATAGCTGGAGAGATTCCGAGGTTGCAGATGTTTCGTGACTAGGTCCTCCACAAAGAGGTCTGTAGCTGGTCCCTCAGCTTTTTCTGGCACACCCAGGATTCTAACGTTGTTTCTCCTAGATCTGCCCTCGTTGTCATCCAGTTCTGCTGCAAGGATTTTACTGGTGGCTTGGCAGTTCTGATACTTGTTTTTCTAAAGTCTTTGTGTCTGCAACCAGACCGTGGGTTACATCCTCCACTTCTTTGACTCGAGAGTCCTTTTTCCTTAAGTCTGCCCGTAGTAGGGAGATGTCTGCGGATACGGAGTCCAAGCGCCCCTCTAAGGAGGTACGCACGCTGGTGATGGCCACCATTATATCCTGCAAAGTGGGGAGCCCTGTTCAGCCTGCTTCCGCAGTGTCTCTTGTTGGGGGTCCGGCTGCACCGCTGCCCCATCCTGCACCTTTTGCCATGAAAATTTGTCAAGCTTAGGTTGATGAGAGCCGCGCCCGCCTCTAATGCCCGACATTACTGAGCACAATGACGTAGCGTGAATATTTGCAGGGTAGTCACCACCGCCTGCCCGGCCCTTCACATTTAGCCTGTCGGCTTTCCGCTACGATCTCTCATGACCCTGTAGTGCGTGCCCGTGCTGGTTTCCGCGGTATGGCTCTTCCGCGCGATGAAGCTGTGGCTGGGAGGTAAGTTTACAGCGGTGATGATTTAGCGATCACACCGGCCGCAAGTGAGTCAGGCTGCCCGAGTTTGCCGCTATGCGCCCTGTTGCATGCCTGGTCTCTCGACCCCCAAGCTCTGCAGCACCTTCAGTTATGGGCGCGTATCACCACCGCCTGCCCAAGGGTCATAGCACACTCCTCACCGGCTTTTTAGATGGAGCCTCGATCCGGCCGGGCACCGGTCTCGACCTGCTGCGTTCTATTGCCGGTCTGTCACCGGCCGAGAGCGCCGACCCAGGAAATTCATAACTCTGCTGCCGGCCTCTAGGATCAGCCCCCTCCGCGTGTATGGTAGTGAGCGGTGGTTGCCTCCTGCATCGGTGCCTCAGAGTGCGCATCAGCGGGACCGCCGTCACCACGTTGGGCCCAAGACTGCGTCACTCCGCGGCTTCCCTGGTTACACAGGCCTCAAACCCCAGGGGCTTCTAGCTGCTCGGAAAGCTGTTCTTGTCCGATCGGTGCAATAGTGCGCTGCACCCGATGCCCTCACACTCCAGAGTGTGTCCAGATTGGGCAGATTAGTGTGGGATAATTGGGGGGAAATGAGGGAGGAAGCTGGAGCCGCTTTAGGGTGCGGCCATCTTCTCCGGCTACTGGCCACGCCCCCCCTTCCATTTCTTGAAGGGGATCTCTTTTTGTCCGACCCCTCTTTTGGTAATCACTACGGATGCAAGCAAGAAAGGGTGGGGTGCTTGGATGTCTTCCCATCAGGTCCTGGGTCTTTGGATGTCCATTCAGAGACTTCAGTCTGCCAACTGGAAGAACCTTGAGGCAATCTGTTAAGCTTGCCTAGCTTTTTCTTCTTTGATTCGGCACTATGCAGTCTGAATGCAAACAGACAATACCATGACAAAGTCATATCTCCTCCGGCAGGGAGGGACAAAGGCCTTGTCCCTACCAGCCATTTCAGATCATATTTTTCTCTTGGTGCCAGACCCGTCTCCTTTCTCTGACGGCGATTTATATTCAGGGGCTCCTGAACTCTCTTGTGGATCTATTGAGCAGGGCGATTACCTCCTCCCATGACTTTTGTCTCTATCCCGTTGTTCAGTCAGATATGTCAGAGGTGGGGTTGTCTGGTGGTGTTTTTTTTTTGCATCATCCCTCAACACTCATCTACCCCGCTTTTTGTTTCTTCAATGAGGGAGGCTGCAGCTTGGGGGAGAGATGCTCTATCCTGTCTTTGGCCGGAGGGACTTCTGTTTGATTTCCCTCTTGTCCCTTTAATCCAGAGGTTTCTGATCAGGGTGAGGAAAGAGGAGGCTCAAATGATTCTGGTGGCTCCGGCATGCGCCTGTTCCTCTTGGTTTCCTCTTCTAGTGACAATGAAAAGGGGTCAGGGTTGGTAGTTGCCCACAGTTCCTTCTCCTCTGGTATTCCCTGTTCTCCAGGAGAAGTCCCTGGTTCATATCAAGTGGACAGTTTGGAGACAGCGTGCTGCTTTGATGTTTCAGGAGACCGTTTACTAGGGCTTCCTATGCCTGACATTGGGGATCCTCTGAGAAATGGTGTGATAGACAGCAGGTGTTGCCTCTTTCAGCTTCTCTTCCTCAGGTGTTACAATTTCTGCAAGATGGACTTTCTTTGGGCCTTAGTACTTCGACCCTGCAGCTGCTATGGACAGCAATTCGGGTGTTTAAGGCTCCTTGGGGTTCCTTGGAAGACCCTCATGGTCTGGTGCCTAAGTTGTATAAGGGGTACTCTAATCTTCACCCTAGAGTGTCTCCAGTTTGTCCAGCCTGGGATCTTCCTATGGTTTTATGGGCCTTGTGTTACCCCCCGTTTGAGCATCTCCATTCCATCAATATCCGGATTCTTACTTTGAAAGTATTCTTTCTGGTGGCCATTACCTCAGCTAGAAGGTTGGGGGAACTGGGTTCCTTTTCCTGTAGGTCTCCGTTCCTGAGGGTCTTTGAGGATTGGGTGGTCTTGCGCCCAGGGCCTGGTTTTGCTCCCAAGGTGAACTTTTCCTTTCGTTCCCAAAAGGAGGTTATTTTGCCTATTTTTTATCCTGATCCTCAGTCTCCCGAGGAAGTTGCTATGCACTCCCTGGATGGTTGGAGAGCAGTTCTGCTTTATCTGGAGAGGGTAGAAGCATTTAGGCATGAATTCTCTTTGTCAATTTTGGGCCTGCTCGGAAGGGGCAGAAGCCTGCCACCCAAACTTTGAGCAGATGGATTTGCTCTCTGATCTCCTTGGCCTACTTCCAGTTTGGTTGGTATTCCTTCTCCTTTGCGGGTCCAGAGTAGGTCTACGCGAGGATTATCGGCTTCCCTGGCTGAGCGTCAGGGGGTATCTTTGGCAAAAATTTGCAAGGCGGCCATCCTCTATCTTTATCAAACATTACCGGATCATTCAGGGACCTGCGGTTGAGGATCTGTTTAGGTCCAGAGTTCTATCTGCAGTGTTGTAATTGTAGTAACATTTTTGATTAATAAAGTGTTTTGGCATCCTACTCAGTTGTCATGGCCTTTCTCTGGCTTGGATACATCTCATGGTTGAGGAATCTAAGCAAGAGTGATGAGGAGGTAATGCTTCGAATACTTATCGGTAATTGCATTACACCAAGTCCTTCCCTCGCTTAGAATCCTACCTCCCTCCCTCCCTCCCAGCCCTGTTAGCCCAGGACAACTGTATTTTCGGGGGCTTGTTGAGGAAATAGGAAGTAAGGGGGGGGGCTTTTATACTTGGGGAAAGGGTCTGCAGAGGCACGGATACCTCATGGGTTGGGAATGTAAGCAAGAGAAGGGCTGGAGTAATGTAATTGCTGGTAAGTAATCGAAGCATTAAACAACCACAGGAGAAATCTCAGTTCAAGGATAACCCCACAAGCAATCAGTGGCAAAACGGGCATGCCAGGTACCCATATGCAAGCAAGCACTGGATAACAAAGGCAGCCTGAAGGCAAACCACTGCTTTAATGACTAGGGACTGAAATACAGCAATAATTGTGGGTGCCGAGACCCAGCCTGATGTGCCAGGTACCACTGCACCTGCTGCACTATTGCTAGCTACACCCCTGCAACTAGTAATCTCCCCTAATTAAAAAACATTATACCTAGGTAGAAGCTTATTTTCAGTACAGAGTTGCAAGCGCTGGATTATGCTATTACATTTCTAAAGAGATTAAGGACCATCAACAAACATTATTGATTGAGAAGAGAAATAAATACACGTTTTTTTCCAGAATACAGGACCCAACTTACTTTCAGGTCATAATGTGTTACTGGTTTGTATCTGGTGATTGTATTCTCACATTCCTTTGCTTACAACCATATGCATAAGATGCAGGTGTATGCCGCCGTGCCAAGTCAAGAGCACACTCGCCAGGCCGCACAAATGACAGCAAAATTCAACCCTACCAAATGTCACTTGAACCAGTACCCTCCTCCCACATGTGCACTAGTGAAGTAGCATCTACTTACAGACCACAGGGAAAGCACTCTGGGGCTTCGACAAGAGGGAAGACAGCACTATAAAAATGTAAATATACAATCCAATATTACATGTATCAAAACTAGGGGTTTGAGAGGTTCACTCAAGAAGATTTTGTTTCACTGTAGCATTTTCATCCAAAATTTATCAGTGAATTCCTTGTCCTCATGGGTCAAAAGGATACATTTACATTCACTCGAAGTCTCACTCCTTAGAGTCTTCACTGATATCCACTTTGTGGATACCCTTCCACCCAGTTGTAGGAGCAGAAACTGCACCTAAACCAATTCATTCAGAGCTCTATCCACTTTACTGTGCATGTATGTCGCACACCACCAGAGCTCTATCCACTTTACTGTGCATGTATGTCGGACACCACCAGAGCTCTATCCACTTTACTGTGCATGTATGTCGGACACCACCAGAGCTCTATCCACTTTACTGTGCATGTATGTCGGACACCATCAGAGCTCTATCCACTTTACTGTGCATGTATGTCGGTCACCACCAGAGCTCTATCCACTTTACTGTGCATGTATGTCGGACATCACCAGCTTCTGTGCGCAGATGCACTCCCTTGAGTGTTCCCTTCTGAACTAATCAGTTTTTGTAAATGAACGATTTCTGAGGGGTCAGTAGGAGGGTGTGGATAATAAGATAGAGCCTACAGAGAAAATGTGATGCAATCTTTACGGAAGGAACTTTATCTTACTCTTCCATCCTGGATTACACAGCAATTGAGAATGAGATTGAGAGAAAGAGAAGGCAACATCTGGAAGCTTACATCTAGGTAAATAGGCTGCATTGAATTTCCCAGCCAAAGTTAGTATTGCTCCAGATATAAGCCTGGAGAGCATAGAGTCGATATTGTATTGAAAAATGAGTGCTTCATAACTAGGACAATGCTGAGAAGCAGATGCATGTGGGGTGGCCCACATGTCCTTGTGAGTAGTTTTAAGGCGCCCAAAAGGCTTGCAGGCACCACATGTGCTTACCAGATGTTATGGCCACCGTGAAGCATTTCCATGAAAGTAGAGCTAGCTATATGATTAAAAAACTTTGAGGATCGGATTGACCTGGTTATAGTCCTATGAGACTGGGGAGCGCCTGATCAAAGGGAACCAATGTATGAGGCTTCTCAGATGTCTTTTGATGGGATGACCTAAACAGCTGTTGAGAGGACCCACATGGCCTGCTCCAGTAAAGCTCAATGCGCACAAAGTAATTCATGCAAGTGGCCAACTGCACACCTTTCTGGGGCTGGTGCCAAATGAATCACCCAATGTGCAGGTGGGCTGGTTGGATTTTTTCACATATGCCCAGTGACAGGACTCATCCATTGCTTGTGTACATAGATCTTGTAGAGGACTTCCTAACAGCCAGGTTCTCCGAGGATAGTCTGAGGTGAAAAAAGGCTTACTTCTAAGGAACCATGTGCTTAAGATAAGCATTGGTAAGGAGTGGTGCTACTCTCTTCTTCCCGTTACACAATGGACAGGACAGAGAGCTCACCTCTGGGGGGAACTTGAAGTAGTGCTTTTCACGAAGATGAAGCAGGTCCAAGAACCGGATCTGTCTAGGCCAAAAATTAGTTCACACTATAATATTTGAGGAATTCCTTTTTCCTCCAAGACAGTTACACAGAAGTTAAGTACTCTTCAGATCTATTGAACACATCCAGTCACTTTGTACAGTTTCCAGGACCTTAGGCAAAGTCAGCATCTTGAACTGCTGCAGTGGGAGCAACGGATTGAGACACTGGCGATTCAAAATGGAGTGACGTCCTTGTCCTCTGAATTTTATACTTACAATGAAGTCCTGGTAGATGCATGGCTGCCCTTCTGCTGGAAACAGGAACAAGTCTATTGTTCTTGAACCTTTGCAGTAGGTTTTGTGACAAAACTGGGGCTGAGGTGAATAATTTCATCCTGCGGAAGAAGAGTGGGCCTTCTGGGATGGAGCAGAGGAGGATGAGGTACACCCGGGAAATAACCTGTCCTTGTTATGGGACATTTCTTTCAGAGTCAACCAATTCCCTTTTAGGTGTTACTCCTTCATTTGTAGCACTTAGTCCCAGGTAGCTCAATGAATTTGTTTTCTATTTTACATTTCCTTAGGTGATAGTGATAACTTTCCTAAGGACCTTTTTTAAAGTACCTTTTCCAATCTTTGGTCATTATTTAGCTTGGTGCTCTGGTCTAAAACCTCACCTTGGAAGTATCTTACTTCCTTTCAAATGATACCCGTTATCTTCTCAAAAATGGCCTCTCCCAAGGTACCCTTTTCAACTGTGGAAAGGGATGCAAAGCAAGGCAATCTGATGATATGTGGATGAGAGGTTTATAAAGGAAAACACAGGAGCATTTGACAAAGCTCGATAATGTGTGGAAGTGGTTTATCTACATCTGGGCATTAAGGTCTCATAAACCGACACACCTTTAATTTACCATTTGCCTTTTCATAATCCTTACAGGATAGCAGTGTTTTGCATCTATTGTCTCTATAATAAAATGGTTGCACATATTTTCAAGTTCTGCTCTCAACTGCTTTCTCATGAACGCTTCAGACTGAATTTTGGGCAGAGCATCTGCTTTTTCAATATCACTTTGTGCTTCATTGCTTTCAGCATGCCACAATCCCCCCCCTTCCCTCTCCCAACAAACATACCTGAGAACCCTCCACCTCTCAAAACTGAACAATTGTTTATTTTCTCTCACACAGAAGACGTGCATTAGCATCGCATTTTAGTGGATTCAGCCTGTAAGGCGTGCACACCTCTTTGTGATATACAATTCATTAGGTTTGAATGCCATTGAGGTCAACATCATTATATAAGCATATACATGCGAAGGTTTAAGCCTAGGATTAAAACGTTGGCTCAGACACCGGTTTTGCAAAATGGCTGTTGAACAACTGGACAATCAGTCTCTGAGTGTTTTGAAGGTACAAATGTATAGTTATTGTGGAGTTCGACAACACTTTCAGATACTTTTCAGAAAAAAAAGATGCATAACTACTCAAAAGTAAATGCTCCACAACAAGCTTCTCAACGCCAGTGTGATATACAACCTTTAGGTGCAATTACTTGATTAACAATTTTAGCTTTCTCTTTCACCGTGGCAGACAATAACCAGAAGGCTGATGCAGGGGCAATTTTTTATACGTTTAAACGGAAATTACATTGTGATTGCTTTTTTAAAATCGTGTAGTTGTTACTAACCAAAAAGAACACACACTTGACTCTCGATTATCACTACTTAAGCAACACTTATTCATTAGTGAACCCGCACATCCTTGGATGTATGTGAAGACATAATAGATCTCCCATATCACCCTGTGGAACACTTGAATAGTCCTTCTTTGATGTGGAGATCACGCATTTTAAATGAAATCATTTCAGGTTTCTCCACTGTAAAGACACAGCTCAGTGTCCAAAGGGCCTGATTTACAGTTTGGTGGTAACTGAAAAACAAACACTCCGTGTTCTGGATTAAACACTAAATACAGCCTTGGTGCTCAGGGGCTCTGCTCTCCTCTATGCTCTGCCTTAGTCATCACTGTCTTGTTTGTCGTTTTATGTTTCTGGCCCTGGTAGGACTAATCTTTGCAGGCCCATGCCTGCTGTCATTAACCAGGGATTGGCTGTATGGGCACTGGGAACCCCTAAATTCTTACACCTCAAAAGATACCTTGATAACACACCCACAGGTGAATGGGTCGGGGATGGTGTTAAACCTCACTTTCACGCGGGGTAATGTGTCGTGAGATAAGACACAACGCAGCACATCAGAAATACAGTTAATTTAGTAAGAACAGACTCGGTAAGTGAGTTCTAGGTCAGAATTAGAACATTTAAAAAGATTTATTATAGAAATTCAAAAGAGTACAATCCAGAAATTGTAAAGAGCAGATGAATTGCTATGAAGGCTCTCGGTGATTGGGCAATAAAGAATAGTAAGCAAAATCAGAATTATTCTAAGTTCCAAATGAACGGCAAAATCAATATGAAATCAGACAGCATCCCATACCTCGTGGACATGCTCTTTGCATTCACCCCTTCTTTCCAGTACCGCTCAGTACCCCTTTTATGCCTTTGCGCCCTGATCCATTGCTGCCATCAGCAGAGAGTTGACTTCCACCGTCACTTGACCATAACCCACGGTCAGCTTCCCAAACCATACCTTTGCTAAGCCTTGTGTCCCCTGTGTCCACCTTGGTCCCCTGCACTGGCTGGTTTGCTCTTTGTCAGCGTACCCCTTCTTTATCGGTCTCCTGATATCACCCTCTGACCTGCCTGACCACTCCTTTACTACGCCTTTGCCACTGCCATTGGTTTCCTCTTTGTCCAAACTAGCCTTTGCACTTTCAGACATTCTCTTTTTGGGCAACCTCTTTCTCCCCCTTACACAAATGTCCCCACAAATTGTCTTGTGTGCCTAACCATCTCACTCCTTGCTGCACCTTTGCCCCTTTCCTCACTGAACCCTTATGTACATTTTTCCCTAGTCCTCTTCTCCTTGTTGTGTCCCCCTTAGTTTTAGTAATCCTGTTGCCCCTTTCTACGCCCATTTCTTTGCTGCCATATGTAGAATATTGGCTATTGAAGCAGGGAAACTTCACTATGACAAACATTATCCACCTGAACAGTAACACCACCCCTGCCTTGAATCCTTTTTGTTCAGTTTTGTCCTGGCGGTCCTGCATCTCTAGGGACTCTCCTTTTTCCCATCCCTCTATGTTATCATTTTGCCTGCTTGACCCAATTTCTTGCTGCCCAGTAACACGTGACATTACAATCTTCTTTTGCCCATTTCACCCCCCCCCCACCCAAGTCATTCGTGGCGCTTCCGCTTACATTCTTCCACCTACTTCCTCCGCCACAAAGTTCCTCTGTTGCTTGATCCCCTGCTGCCATTTGACGGAGGATTGACCTACTGGGGTCAACGAAGGCAATATATAAACTGCCCGTTTATATCGACCTCTTTGCATCTTATGACCTGGAGCCTAAAAGCCTGATCGACAGTGCTGGCTCTGAAGCGAAACCCAGCCTGAAATTGAGAAAGAATCTTGTTGGCATCAATCCAGGCCTGCAGGTGATCCAGAACCTGCTTGCAGAAAGTTTTCTGAGTTGTGTCAATGAGGCTAATAGGCCGATAGTTTGCAGGAACGGACTTGAGACCCTTCTTGTAAATGGGAATGATCTCTGCACCTTTCCAGGTAGCAGGGATAGCAGCACCAGCCATTATAGCGTTAGCTACACACTTCCAACTCCTGGGACAGCCAAGTCTTTAAGAGTTCTCTTAGGTTAAAGCATAGGGCCGCTGCTATTCTAAGATTTGTCGGTAAGACTACTTTCCACCCTGTCTCTCCACTACTGGAAGTTTGGAGAGCCCAAGCAGTAGCAGCTGCTACCTAAGGCACAGAACTTTGGGGGCATAGTAAAATAGGTGCTTTGGGGAAAACTGAAAACAAATTTGTTTGAGTATGGCCCTTAAACTACCACAGAGCACTCCCTTGATTTTTAGACAAGACCTTGGTATCCGCCCCATTATTTCTATGCGACTGAAACCCCTACTTTACTGGCTACGCCTTTGGTCTGTTCCCGAGCTGTCACTCTATAGGGCATGTCTAAGCGACATCTTGGGTAGACAAAAAAAGAGGGTTTTGGTACCATGACTGAGTTATATCAAACAGACCATCTACTCATTAGGGGTGCAAGAGTTTTGGGTAGACACTTCTAACATCACATCGTCCTCAATTAAAAAGCTGAAGTCTCTTTATTGGGAACGTGAGGAGACAAAGCTGATTAACCAGCCAAGTCCAGGGTACCTTAGCGACTGCTTTATATGGTTCAAGCCCTTTTTGGCTTTTGAGGCCTATATGGACCAGATTGATCCTCCCTCCACCAAAGCCCTTTATATAAGGTTCAGATTGGGCACTCTTCCCCTTGCTTCATTTACCTCTAAATGGAAATGTGGCCCGGGGGATGTAGCCTCTGCCCAGCATGCAATGGATGTGAGGAAACTGACGACCATCTGCTGTTTTTTTGCGCCTTTTACGTGAAGCAGCACAAACGCTGTATCGTCCCTCTTCTACGTTTGTTAGGAGTGCGCCAATATAGGGTTGCCCTGAGAATTTGCAGAGTCAACAACTCGCCCACCATCGTGTTTTCAATCGCCAAGTTTTTAGAGTGTTTGGCCGATCCGGCGCAAGGCCATTCCACACTAATATTTAGGGCTGAGATCAATTTTTTGTTGCATAACTATACCGAATTGAATCATTCCTCTTGCACGCAGTGTTTTAATTGTAGTATATGTGTAAATTATATGTGTAGTAAAAAAAAAAAAATAGAAAATCTTTCTATTTATGGCTTTTTAATTATTATTTTATAATATGGTTTTAAGATTTATGGTATTTGTTTTGCTGTCACTTAAGTGAGCCCACGTTTTTCTTAAAACGTTGAGTTTTGTTTTTAACTGTGTTTTTTAACTGAGATTATGTACTGTATTTTTCTTTCTCATCTGTGACTTTCATAGTCTATGACCGAAATAAAGTAAAGTTTAAGACTGATGGGGTCATAGCCACACTCCACCACCCCTGCCAAGATGGACTTCTCCGTATCTGACTGGAGTTATTAACCTCTTCAGCTACGATTCAGCACAGGCATTTACTTTATTCAAACTACTCTGGGGAACGTCACTTGGCCGTCTTCTTAGTTGAGGTCTCCAGTCTAGTTAAGGTCATCTGAGGTATAGGGTGACAACATGTAGCGACTCCTCTATATGACCCTTGTTTAGGCCTCTGCCCCATGATCGCACCAGACTGAGGTAATTGAACCCATTGCAAGATTAAGAACTGCTGACAGCATCCTGCATCTGACCTTTGAGTGAAATTGGCAGTAACATGTTAAAGCACTTGGTTAGGTTAAAGTTACTATGTTAACTAAGTTCCAGCAATATGTGACTGCCTAGCGACTGTAATAGAACTATGTAATGTGACAACATGCAAGTTGCCACCCAATCCATACCTTCCCTACAAAAACCCTGATAGAACTGGATGGCTAGAGGAGAGAAACCCCTCTTTATCACACCAGCCATCTGGATCGACCTTCCAAAGCAAGTTCAATGATACAATACTGCAGCTGCAGCCCTCTCTGCATTTCACTTTTGAGTTTGAGTTAACAGGGACCATTGAGATAAGTGTACTTCTCTGTGCTCCTTGCATGCTGCATTTGAATTTACCTTAGTGGGACACTTATATCTTAAATATTGCAACTGGGCGGAGACTATCATGGACAGGCTCTACAGATCACCTGTGCCCGCACTCTCCCTGACCTCACTAAAGTGGTGCTTGTGGTGTGGAGATAAGCGTTGTGGTGGACTGTCCGGGAGGGAAGAATTATGCTCCAAATCCCCCTCTGAAGGGGCACTAGGTTCGGCAAGGTGGCTAACTTGGTCGGTTTCGTGAAATCGGACCTTATATGCATATCTAGATTAGGGAACATTTGGCATTAGTCCTTTCAAGACATGCAGACGGATTTTAAACTTCATTGGTCCCAATTCTAGATTCCTGCAACTTCACCATGCCCTGTTGTCCCACCATAGATCAATCGGGGGGCACCAGAGTTCAGGCACCCAGAGGCCAAATTACTTATGGGGCCCCTGGGTCACGGGGCATTTCCTGATTACTAGTCATTAACTCACCAGACCTATACACCCCGCTGATGGCGTGCTGGGAATCATGGATAGTCCTCTGGGAATCATGGATAGGCCTCTGGGAATCATGGATAGGCCTCCTAGAAGACAGGGAATGGAAGGAAGCCTTCCTGATGCCTAGAGAGATGGCTATAGCCTTAAGGCTCTGCCTGATTCAGGTGAACTTTTTGCACATCAACATTTGACTCCACTGAGGTTTTGGCAGGTGGGTCGGTGCCAGTTGCCTGCATGCTCCCACTGCAATAAAGAGGTGGCGGATTTATTTCATGCAGTCTGGGCCTGTCCGGTGATCGAGAGATATAAGGCCTCGATTTTTTGCGAGTGCTCGAACGGCCCACTGACTGCTCTCCCCGCATAGCACTCCTTGGTCTAACGGATGATCTGGGAAGGGCCTGGGTACACTGATCTCCAAGAGGGACATAGCCCGTAGAGGATGCCTGCACAAATACAAAAAGATCCTTGGACAATGGTGGGACTACTTTAGACTACAAAGCACCACATTCTGAATATGTATATGATTGTTAATTCATTGCGGTCATGGATCATTTGTACTGCATGGTTTATGTTTTTTTTTATAAAATCAATAAAAATTGGTTTACAAAACAAATATTGCAACTGGGCTCCCGGAACCAGAATATTTCTTTATAATTCTTGTATGTCACAATTGGGTGGCCATTACGGGATTTAAATTATTTGCAATATTGCACAGTGGTCCTCAGCATACAATTATTGTACACGTCTTGGATGACCTTACAGATACAGTGTCTCAAACAGAGTCACAGAGTTTCTAGAACCATAACAAATAATTATATGTGCCATGTAGGTGGACCGAATTAGGCCCACACTATCAGTAATATTACAAATTGTTCTTGGGTCTCTGAGCTCCTTGTGTATCACATCTGGGTTCTCATCACAGACTATCTGCCAGTAATGTTGCACATTAACTCTTGGAAGGTGAAAACATTTTCAATGTTCACTATATTCTTACTTCTGGATCTCACCTAGGACTGGACTAACTTTGCACACTGCACTGGCCTTGACCTTCTGAAGCTTAGGAAGCAGTACTTCCTACTCCTTTGTTTTGACCGGAGTAGTTTCTCTGCACTCCTGCTGACTTCACATCTGGGTTAAACTTACATTGCTATGTTGTTAGGAATATTGCCACCAGGTTCCTAGGACTGGAGAATTTCTCTGAGTTCCTTGCTTATCGCAATAAGGTTGTGCTCATGGGCAGTGGCGGCTGGCATGCCCCAAGGGTGGTGCGACGGGTGGCAAAAAAAATAATACATTAAATAAACTTACCTTCCTGCAACGAGGTGAAATCCTCTGTCTTTGGCCGGCAGTCACAAGACAGCCGGCCAAAGAGACATGCACACTATAAACAACTGTAAAAAGGCAGCCCACCCTCCTCCCTGCTGTCATTCAGCAGGCTCCGCCCCGTCCTGACACTCCGTTCGGGACGGGGTGACAAAAAATAAAATGGTACTGAATTAGCTTCATTACCATTTTATTTTTCGTCTCTGGGGGCATTTCAGTGGGGCGGCGGTCCTCCGCTATAACGGAGGAGCCGCCCCTGCTCATGGGAATTATTTGCCAGTAATATTCCAAATGGATTCATGACATATCAGAACACGTCCAGAGTTCACTTTATTCTCACTTCTGGGTATGATCTGACCTGGAGTAAGTGTGCACTCCTTGCCTACTGCATAAGGGTAGACATAAATTGGGATATTGTGTCAGCAATGTTGCCACTCGTATACTTTCACTATAGTTCCGGGTTACACTTTCAGTGTATATAGTCAATAATATTACCACCTGGATCCTTTGCCTGTAGCACCTGTCTCACATGCCTGTGTACCTCAACTAGCTTGACCGTACAAGAACTATAATGGCAGGATCTTCAGATGCAGTAACCTCTAGGCTGTATTTGTACATACTATAGGGTGACTTGGTCATGGGATCACTAAAAATCGGTCTAACAAGGCATATGAGAACTGAGCAGACCACATGCGTACAACTGCAACCATTCAAATTAGCATTGGCAAAGCTAACAGGCCTGGCCTTGGCATGCTGGTGTGATTGATTTTTAAACTTTTTATTGCAAACACAGACCACAAAAATAAAAAGGAAAAAACAAATCTGTTGTCACCAAAATGTTGCTGCCTTATGCGTTCAATAAAAAAAATAGAATGTAAAAATTAATCACAGATGCAGCTATTTTACTAGTGCTTTTTCTCAGTTTTAACATGCTTTTTAGGTCTTGCCTAGCGTTGCAGCGCGCATGCGCTGCTCGCTCTGCGAGACATATTGTGGTAGAGAAGATTTCAGAAGGGGACTTGAAGCCCCGCCCATTATTTTCATTGGCTGGCATCATCGTTTATGGTAAATGGTGGCCTCCGGTTGAAAATGAGGCTTCTTTGTTACCGCCCTGTCTCCTTTTGGGACGACCCATCTGGACTGGATCGTTTACTTGACGGCTGTCGTGAGGGTATTTCTTATCTAAAGGGTGCGTGTAGTGACGGATCATGTTTCCGAAGTCAGTCTGTGAGCTCTACTTTCTTTAATGAGTTTTTCCCACTGCAGGCACGCACCACGCATGGCGCGCTTTCACTTTCCTAGCAGACCGTCACTTGTTGCCCTCAGCAGTCAGGGACTGGAGTCACCCAACGGCGCTACAGCCAAAGAGTAGGGGAGTGAGGCGCAGAGGCAGCCTCTCTCATTTAGCTCCTACTGTTAGCACCCCACCTCGCATGGCCTGCGCTTGCCTTCTGTGACGTCTGTGTCGGGGCCATGCGAGGACATCGACCCGCAATTATTTATTTTTATCAATATGTGTTGAAAGGGCATAACAGAAAGATACAATGAGTGGCATCATTTGTTTTTCCTAATGCATACTTTTATCAATCCTTTCACATATTTTTGTCACCACTGCCGCCTGATTCCAGTGTCTTCTAATATAAGCAGCAGCCAGTGTCTCTGCCCCGTGCATATAGCGGAAATCCCCGGCATGCGCCTATGGCGTACATTTTATTTCAGGCAGGTACATAGAGGCGGCTTTCTCTGTCCCACAGACCCCGAGGGGGCGGCTGCCTCTGCCATGTCACAGATCCTTCTGGAAACATCCGCCTGGCTCCAGAGCTCATTAGCGCGCAGAGAGGGGGTGGGTTTCCCTAAACCTGCTGCGCCCCCGCCCCTCAGACTTTCACGTTTGCAGCCTTTTGTCTGGCGGTGGAGAGAAAGCCGCGGCAGAGCCGTGTACCCCGCGGGGCGAGCGGGCATTGCTCTCCGCTGCTTAGAGCACGGCCTGCCGGGGGCAAACATGCCGCCTCGAATAAGACCCCGAACCAGACATATTCAGAAAACAGAAGGCACAAGAGCATTCCTTCCCGCAGAGCCGTGCCTAACACCAGACAGCCCCCCGCACACTGAGCCTGTGGTACGGCCGTGCTTATCTGAGGGAAGCGCGGTCCGTTACAACTCACAAGGACACCCTCCAAAAACGACACAAAAACCTCTCACGGTTAAAGTGGCACGAAGCGCAAAGCGCCCTTTACAAAAGCGGAACCACCACCAAGTGCCTTGGCAAAGGCGACAGCAGCTACATTCCGCCACAGAGTCAGGGCCCTCAAGCTCTTGGCCATCACTGTAGTCAAAATGAAACTCGGAAGAGGAGGGCCTGGTGGAGCTGCTACAAGGGCATCAAGGCACCGAGTTCAAAGCGTGGCGCGAATATTCAAAGCGTGGCATGCTGCAGAAAATGACATTATACACTACTACTAAATCGGTTCAATTATATGCCCAAACTGGGAGCGGTTAGAAAGCAGCTCAAAGCGCTATGAAGCATGACATAACAAGAACTGGAAAAGCCAACAGGTCTCGCCTTTTCCACATTATTACTTTGACAATGCTTATTACCGACGCTGTGCATCAGCGACAAAATGAAATGCGTTTAAAAAAAGAAAAAATAGAAAAACAATGCACACATCATGACGCTATCGAGGCGAGGCGCGATATTATTTAGTTTAAAAAAAAATTTACTGTTCCAAGATGGTGCACGTCAACTAAAACGGTAAACAAAAAATCAAAAAACACATTTAAAAAGGCGCACAAATGCACTTTGTGAAAACGGAACAGCTGAGAAGCACATGGCAGCTACCAAGTCCTCCAAAATATTAAAACATGTTTTTGTAGATGGACAGTGACAGCAGGGTTGGGGAGCAGAGCGGAGTGGGTCGGATCCAAATCAGCGCGGCAGAGGGAAGCAACAGGGAATCGTGTAGAGAGGACCTTGAGGTCGTGGGGTGGAACGGAAAGAAAAATTAAAAGCCAGGTTTGGTGAAGCAATGGGTGAGCTGAGGGTTTGGAAGGGGGGGAATATGGAGCACACTGGGTGCGGACAGGAATTTGAGAGGGAGTTGCACGACAGAGAGAAAGACAGAAAACACACACTCCAATGGAGGACTGAAAGAAAGTACAAGCATTTGCAATGCAATAGGTCTCACATTTACGCATGTTTGAGCTATTGACATTGCAAATAAAAATGCTTTTTATTTTTGTTTTCGTTTTTAAAACATAAATAAAAGGCATTGTCATTTACAATGCCAATAGCTTAAACTCGTTTTTTTTGTTTCCAAAAATTGAACTTCTTTAACCTGAAAGCAAAGCATGCCAACTCCGTGCACAGAGGACCTCCAAAACAGGACACGGGGCGTATGTGGTGTTTATAACATCGCTGAGAGATGTCTGTGTCACTCTCTCTATGGAAATATCACAATTGACACTGCCATTAGACCAGGACACTGAAGAGGGACAATCTTTGTTCAACAGCTCTCTTTTTTTGTCGAGTTTTGGTGAAATTTTTGAATAAGGGATTTGGTAGTGAATTGTTTTAATGTTTTTTCAGGGAGTACATCTTTAAATATAGTTGACACTATGCGGTGTCCCATGTTTTTACTGACACTTACATGACACATTAGATCACCTTCAACCAACCCCCACCCACCCCCAATCCATGTAATGTTTTTTACCCAGAAGCACATTTTAGAATCTAAAATAAGTAACCAGAAAAGTTACATGTAGTTCAATCAGATTTTATTTTCGTGTTTGCAAAACATTTCTGCAACTCCATAGCTCGGAAAATATTCCCAGTACAGATCACAGCGACCCTTCCTTTAACAGCGGCAGCGTATCCTTCTTTAGACACCCCTCATCTAAACAAAGGGGCGTGGCCTCTACTAGCGTGAAAATGCTTTATGGGGCGCTTGAAAACAAGCATTTGCAATACAACAGGTCTCGCATTTTATAAACTTTGACCTATCGGTATTGTAAATGACAATGCCTTTTATTATTGTAGGTTTTTTAAACACATAAATAAAAGGCATTGTCATTTACAATGCCAATATCTCAAAATCTCGCAATTGCGAGACCTATTGCATTGCAAATGCTTGTTATTATTATTACTAGTGAAGTAGACAGAAATAAATCACAACGCAACAGAGCACTGAAATCACAGACAGCTATAATGTTACAATGTCACTTAAAAAACTTTGTAACAAACTTTATAAAGGACTGCAGGAAAAACACCCAATATTTAAAGTTAATATACGAGATAAATAAAATAAAAAAACACTTTCAACCAGTTTTGCAACTGAAGAGAAAGCAATGATTTTGAGAACGATTTTGTGATGGAAATTAACAATGTGCACATACTTATGCAGGCGCTTGATGTGAAGGAAGTCAATAAGTAAAGCGGGTTGAGGTACTGAACATGCTGCATGCTGTAGTGCCAGCTGACCAAAAGCCGTTGTATTTATGTATGTTATGTATAATTTCTGAGAAAAAACAAAAGTCTGACGAGATAGGTAAAGCAGTCTCAAAGGCGAAACCTAAAACGGTGACTCCTACATTATCAGTTGCTGTTGTCTGTGATACAGGCGTTACTGTTCCTGTCGGACCTGTCGAACAAGTTACTTACTTACCTTCGGTAACGATATATCTGTAAGAAACATTAGTAGTGATAGATTCCTTACCTTAGAATTACCCCCAGACGTCAGACTGGATCTGGAAAATTTTCATCAGCAGTACCCCTGCGCGTCGGAAGGTGGCGTCGTGCGGCTCCGCATCCGTCGTTGGCGTTGTGGTTGCCGAGATGACGTCGCGGCAGCTACTTAGACGTCGCCCTCGCGCGCTGTCAGTTCTGTACACGACTTTCCGCGCCAGGAATGCAGAGCCATGCAAGATACTGACCAATGGTGCCTTGAAACTAGGGCCCTGAAAGGGATGACCTTAACCCTAGAAATCAGTTCGCAGAACGGGGAGGATGGGTGGGGCGGTAAGGAATCCATCACTACTACTGTTTCTTACAGATATATCGTTACCGAAGGTAAGTAACTTGTTCATCTGAAAGAAACACGTAGTGATAGATTCCTCACCTTAGAATAGATACCCCAGCAATACCAACCCCGGTGGTGGGTCTGCGAACCAAGATCACACCAGAAAGTCTCGGAGAACAGAACGGCCAAAGAAGCCGTCTCTCCGGACTTGGCTGTCCAGGCAGTAATGCTTAGTAAAAGTGTGCAGCGAGGCCCACATAGCTGCCTGACAGATGTCTTGTAAGGGGACACCACGTCCCAACGCCATAGTGGCTGCCGTCGCCCTGGTGGAATGGGCGCGCAGCCCCAACGGAGGCTCCTTTTTAGCCAGAGAATAGCATGCTTTTATACACATGACGACCCATCGGGAGATAGTCCGCTTGTGTACGGCCCGACCTTTCTTGGCGCCAACGTAGCCAACAAAGAGTTGGTCATCCACCCAGAACTGTTGTGTGCGGTTCAGGTAAAATGAGAGTGCACGTTTTGGGTCCAGATGGTGGAGCCTCTCTTCCTCTCTGGAAGGATGCGGAGGCGGAAAGAAGGTGGGCAAAGTGATGGTTTGCTCGATGTGAAAAGCAGTGACAACTTTTGGCAGAAAGGATGGACGTGTCCTGAGGACAACCTTGTCCGGATGGACAGACAGAAAAGGAGGTTTACAAGAAAGAGCCTGGAGCTCACTCACTCTCCTAGCGGAGGTGATGGCAACCAGGAAAGCAGTCTTCGGAGTCAATAAACGTAGAGGGCAGTTGTGAAGAGGCTCAAAGGGAGCGCACATTAAATACGTGAGAACCAGATTCAAGTCCCACTGTGGCATCACAAAAGGAATAGGAGGGAAAAGGTGAGTAATGCCTTTGAGGAATCTATTTACAACAGGGGACTTGAAAAGAGAGGGCTGATCAGGGAGCCTGAGAAAGGCTGAGATAGCAGAAAGGTAGCCCTTGATAGTGCCCAGAGCAGAGCCCTGCTGGGCCAAAGAAAGGAGGAACAAAAGGACTTCTGAAAGAGGGGTAGAAAGGGGATCCAAAGCCTTTGCTGTGCACCATGCCACAAATTTGTTCCACCTGCAGGCGAATACCAACTTAGTGGAGGGACGCCTGGCTGCCAGAATGACATTACAAACCTCAGGAGGAAAGTCAAAAGGAATCAACTGCCGCCGCTCAATCTCCATGCAAGGAGGTGGAGAGTGGACAGGTTCGGGTGGAGGACCGTCCCCTGCTGCTGCAACAGAAGATCCTCCTGAAGAGGCAGTCTGATCGGGGGATCGATGCTCATACTGAGTAGCTCGGGATACCAAACTCTTCGAGCCAAGTCCGGAGCCACAAGTATGACTTGGGCCCGGTCGCGCCTGATCTTCTTCAGCACTCTGTGCAGAAGTGGTATAGGCGGAAAGGCGTACAATAGACCGCAACTCCACTCGCGACGAAAAGCGTAGCCGAGCGAGTGCCGCCTTGGAAATTCCAACGCGCAGAATTGCGGACATTGCGCGTTCTCTTCGGTGGCGAATAGATCTAACCAAGGCTCTCCCCACTGTTGAAAGAGACCTTGCGCCACGTCGGAGTGAAGACGCCATTCGTGATCCATCATGCATCTGAGCTCGTCCGCCCTGGCGTTCAGAGAACCTGCCAGGTGTTGAACCACCAGGGAAATGCCCTGATGTTCCAGCCATGTCCAGAGGCGCAGAGCCTCCTGACAGAGGGTCCACGACCCCACCCCGCCCTGTTTGTTGCAGTACCACATGGCGGTGGTGTTGTCTGTGAACACCTACACTACTCTCCCCTTGACAGAGGGAAGGAATGCCTTCAGTGCAAGTCGGATCGCCCGAAGCTCCAGAAGGTTGATATGGAGCCTGGACTCCGCCGGAGACCAGAAGCCTCTGATCTCCGCCTCTCCCAAGTGGCCGCCCCATCCCAGGAGGGACACGTCCGTCACAACTGTGTGCTCCAGTTGGGGAAGGGAGAGGGATTTGCCATTGACCCAATGCCGGTTTGTGAGCCACCACTGCAACTGTTGAGCAGTGCCCTCCGAGATCTGGACGTAATCGGACAGATTCCCCTGATGCTGCGCCCACTGGAACTTCAGGTCCCACTGCAGAGCCCGCATATGCCATCTGGCATGTTCGACCAGCAGGATGCAGGAGGCCATGAGGCCCAGCAGCCTCAGGGTCATCCTAACCGAAACCCAGGATAGAGGCTGAAAGATCGGAATCACAGCCTGAATATCCTGAACTCGACGTTCGGGAGGATAGACCCGAAAGTGCGTCGTATCCAGAACCACTCCGATGAAGAGGAGCTTCTGAGAGGGTATCAGGTGCGACTTCGGCGCGTTGAAGGAGAACCCCAGCAAATGCAGGAGGTCGGCCGTAGTCTGGAGGTGGGAGACGACAGCCTGGGGCGAGCCCGCCTTCAACAGCCAGTCGTCGAGATAGGGGAAGACTGGAACCCCTGATCTGCGCAGATGAGCTGCGACCACCGCCATCACTTTCGTGAACACCCGAGGGGCGCTGGTAAGGCCAAAGGGGAGCACGGTAAACTGAAAATGCTCGTGGCCGACCGTAAACCACCGGTAACGCCGGTGAGCCGGCAGGACGGAAATGTGGAAATATGCGTCCTGCAGATCCAACGCTACCATCCAGTCTCCAGGGTCGAGGGCAGACAAGACCTGAGCCAGAGTAAGCATCTTGAACTTCTCCTTCCGGAGGAAGCGATTGACGTTCCTGAGGTCTAAGATAGGACGCAGGCCCTTGTCCTTGGTCACCAGAAAGTAGTGGGAATAGCAACCACGTCCTACTTCTGGCGCAGGAACGCGCTCGATGGCCCCCTTGGCCAAAAGGGCTGCAACTTCCTGCTGAAGAAGTGCCAAGTGATCCCCCGACATGCGGTGGTACTGGGGTGGCATGGCTGGAGGGGTAGTTTCGAAGGGGAGGGAGTAGCCCCTTCGGACTATTTGTAAAACCCACCTGTCTGAAGTGATGGTGCGCCAGTGGGGGAGGTGATGGCGGATCCTGCCTCCCACTGGCGTCTGATGGGCCTGAAAAACCGGACTAGGAAGGTTTGGAGGCAGTGGTGGCGGGGGTGGAGGTGGAGTGACCCGTCCGCTGGCCCCCTGACACGCCTCGGCGGGTCCCACGTCCGCGCTGTGACTGTTGCTGCGCAGGCCTGTGGCTCTGAAGCAAACGTGTCGGGCGCCCCTTCAGTGGCCACGAAAGGAGCGAAAAGCAGAAGGCGGATGAGGGCGCGTGGCGGAAAGGCCCAGGGACTTGGCCGTAGCCCGCAAGTCCTTAAAGCGCTCCAATGCACTATCTGCTTTATTGCCAAAAAGGCGAATGCCATCAAAGGGCATGTCCATCAGGGTGTTCTGGACATCCCCAGAGAAGCCAGTAGTCCTCAGCCAGGCGTGGCGGAGCGCCACTGTCGTGGAAATCGCTCTGCCCAGCGAGTTGGCGGTGTCAAGGCCACATCGAATCGTGAACTTTGCTGCGTCTCTCCCTTCAGCGATAGCCTGAGAGAGCACTGCCCGGGCCTCCTCCGGACACTGAGGCAGCACCTGCGCAACCGTATCCCACAGAGAGTGGGAATAACGGCCCAAGAGGCATGCAGTGTTCACAGACCGCAGCCCTGAACTGCGGAGGAGAAAATCTTCTTCCCAAATTGTTCCAGTTTCTTGGATTCCCTATCCGGGGGTGCGGTAGGGAAAGCGCTCTGGGATGTGGAGGCTTGGACAACCAAGCTCTCAGGGGTGGGGTGTTGGGAGAGGAAAAGGGGGTCGCCCGGAGCCGGGCGATGGCGTCGGGCCACGTTCCTATCCACAGGAGCCCCTGTGGTGGGCCTGGACCAGGTGCCCAAAAGAACGTCAGAAAGTGCTTCATTAAAAGGCAGCAGTGGCTCCGCAGAGGTAGCTGCCGGCTGAAGCACTTCTGTCAGGAGGTTAGTCCTGACGGCCACTGTAGGGAGCTCGAGGTGGAGGGCCTCGGCCGCCCTACGCAACACCACGGCGTAACTTGCACCCTCCTCCGTAGCCACGGTAGGAGAAGTGAGCATGCCAAGGTCAGGAGAGGTGTCAAGACCACTGGCATCCCCCAGTTCCTCTGTCCAGTCCGGGTCTAACTCACACTGTGCGGTGAGAGGGTCCTCAGACCACTTCCAGTCCTCCACTTCCTCCGAAGGCTGATGAACAGGCCGAAAATAAGGAGGATGGCCAAAGGGATAGAAGGGTCCCATCGGCGTCGGAATTGGCGTCGAGCGACGCCGTTCCGGCGCCGTATCCACTTCGGGGCTGAAACCGGGGACAAAGTCGTCCGGCGGAGCGGGCGACATCGGAAGTGGTGCCGGAGGGGTCGACGTCGGTGGAGGTGTCACTAGGTCAACCGGCGTCGACCGGGATCCAGGCCTGGATCCCTGGGGCCCTTGCGGTGCCGGGGCCGGAGCCGACAGCGATGCCGGGACTGGAGCCGTCGGCAGTGGAAGGCAAGGACCCCCAGTCGGGACCGCGGGGCCCGAAGGCGCACCGGCGGGACCCGACGGCCCAAAGAGGCGGGCCATGGCTGACAGGAAGTCCTGCAGCTGGGCCGGAGTCGCCGACGGACCCGGGAAGGGCGGGTAGGCCGACGGCGACACCGTAGGCTCCGCCGGAGCCGCGGGGGTGGCACCACCCGCATCCTCAGCCGCGTCACGCGACTGGCAAGGGAAGTCGGAGAGCGATGGCGCTTCTTCGACTTCTTGTGATGCTTCGACTTACCTGACCCCAAGTGCGAAGGCTTTGATCCCGACGAACGATGGTGGTGGCTCCGCGACCGGTCCCTCAACCTCCCACGGGACCGGGACCTTGAACGGCGCGGAGCCGACTGCCGGGCTTCAAGCAACTTTCGGGACCGCTCCCGCAAAGTTTTCAGCACCATGGCCCGGCAGTCGGGGCACGACTTGGGGTCGTGGTCGCTCCCCAGGCAGTAGAGACACACGTGGTGCGGGTCTGTCACCGACATCATGCGATGACAGTCCTCGCAAGACTTAAAACCGGGCATCCCTACGACACCAGGAGTCGATCGACTCAAAAAAGATGGAGACAAAAGCCTCAAAAAAACTCAGTCAAAAAATGACTGGGGGTACCGCTCTCTCCGGATCTGCGCTTGCTGGCGCGGAAAAAGAAAGAACTGACGTCAGCGCGCGAGGGCGGCGTCTAAGTAGCTGCTGCGGCATCATCTCGGCGACCACAACGCCAATGACGGACGCGGAGCCTCACGACGCCACCTTCCGACGCGCAGAGGTACTGCTGACGAAAACTTTCCGAATCCAGTCTGACGCCTGGGGGTAATTCTAAGGTAAGGAATCTATCACTACGTGTTTCTTTCAGATTGCCGCCTTCGACACCGTCAACCACCAGATTCTGCTTACTGCCTAAAAGAGATTGGGATAGGAGCTATGCTCCTTAATGGCTTGAATCTTACCTATCTGGAAAATCACAAGCAATATCTCTTCCCCCTCTTGTATCTGAATACAAAGAAATCTGGCATGCGGTGCCTCAAGGCTCGTCCTAAGCTTTATCTTGTTCAATGTTTACTTAAAGCTATTGCTGACTGATTAAGTCCTTTGGGATAGCATTTGTAAATTATGCAGATGACACTCAATTAATAATATAGCTGGATAAATCAGACCCATGTCATCTAAATAATCTTTATGTTTGTCTGTAAGAGATGGCCTAATGGCTCAACGAGAACACATTAAAATTCAACTGAGATAAAACTGAATTTTTCTCCTGCTTGCCAGGAAATGTACAACTGCAAAAACCACAATTGATGGACTTAATGCAGAACAATGTCATACATTCACCCCAGTACAGAGATCTGGGCCTAAATCCATCGTTTTTTTGCTCACCATGCCATTCCAGTTTGAACCCAGCCATATGCAAATCAGTCTTGACCCTGTGCCCAATGGGAACAGTCCAGCCCGAACTGCCGGGCCAGGTCCTCCCTGGACTGGAAACAAGCATCCTAGGACCGGTTTCAGGGTTTCACCCCTCTTCAGCCAGGATAGCTTGACTCCAGTGGCATGGAGAGCACGGGACCCACGTCTGGGCATACCCGTCCCACTCGGGGTGACAAATGCAAAAACCACAATTGATGGACAGAATGCAGAACAATGTCATACATTCACCCCAGTACAGAGATCTGGGCCTAAATCCATCGTTTTTTGCTCACCATGCCATTCCAGTTTGAACCCAGCCATATGCAAATCAGTCTTGACCCTGTGCCCAATGGGAACAGTCCAGCCCGAACTGCCAGGCCAGGTCCTCCCTGGACTGGAAACAAGCATCCTAGGACCGGTTTCGGGGTTTCACCCCTCTTCAGCCAGGATAGCTTGACTCCAGTGGCATGGAGAGCACGGGACCCATGTCTGGGCATACCCGTCCCACTCGGGGTGACAAATGCAAAAACCACAATTGATGGACAGAATGCAGAAAAATGTCATACATTCACCCCAGTACAGAGATCTGGGCCTAAATCCATCGTTTTTTTGCTCACCATGCCATTCCAGTTTGAACCCAGCCATATGCAAATCAGTCTTGACCCTGTGACCAATGGGAACAGTCCAGCCCGAACTGCCAGGCCAGGTCCTCCCTGGACTGGAAACAAGCATCCTAGGACCGGTTTCGGGGTTTCACCCCTCTTCAGCCTGGATTCAAGCTAGCCTGGCTGAAGAAGGGTGACATACCCTGAAACCGGTCCCAGGATGCTTGTTTCCGGTCCAGGGAGGACCTGGCCTGGCAGTTCGGTCTGGACTGTTCCCATGGGGCACAGGGTCAAGACTGATTTGCATATGGCTGGGTCCAAACTGGGGTGGCGCAGTGGGCAAAAGAACAATGGATTTAACTCAGATCTTTTGACTGGGGGAGAATGTTTGCATTGTCAGCATTCCGTCCATCATTTGTTTGCTGTAACACTTTTCGCCCTAAGTGGGATGGGTATGCCCAGACGTGGGTCTCTTGCTCACTGTGCCACTGGATTCAAGCTAGCCTGGCTGAAGAAGGGTGACATACCCTGAAACGGTCCCAGGATGCTTGTTTCCGGTCCATGGAGGACCTGGCCTGGCAGTTAGGTCTGGACTGTTCCCATGGGGCACAGGGTCAAGACTGATTTGCAAATGGCTGGGTCCAAACTGGGGTGGCGCAGTGGGCAAAAGAACGATGGATTTAACCCAGATCTTTTGACTGGGGGAGAATGTTTGCATTGTCAGCATTCCGTCTGTTGGACTTGGCCCTTTTTGCCAGGTTCACCCCTAAACTTTTTGCGTTGTATGTTAGTAATTTTAGGCCTCTGGGCACTTGGACACTGTGGTCCAGTGCCAAGTGCGTGCGCGCGCTGTGCACATTTAGTGAGATTGACCTGCCTCCCATAGGAATGCATTGAGGATGAGTGTGTCAGTGGTAATTCCTGTTATGAGAGGTGCAGCATGGTCAAGTCTAGTATGTCTGAATTCGTGAGAATAAATGCTGCGCAATGGTGTGCGCAGATTTATAGTGGCTGGTAGAGAAATGCCACTTCTAGAAGTTGGCATTTATGTGTGCTCTGTGTCTGCCTGCCTGCCTGATGTGGATTACATGTCTGGCTCTGTGAGTGACAGGAGCTGGGAGGTGTGTGTGGCTGCAGGAGGGGCAGGGTGAGTCAGCGCTAGGCTGAATGGGACACCTGAGCTGAGAGTGGTGGGAGGAGAGATCCCCTGACCCTGAATAGGATGTTGCCTGCCCTGTACAATGCTAGCTCCACCTCCTGTGGTGCGTCTGATGTCCCTAGCCTGTCTTGTGAAAGGGAAGAGGAGCTGGGCAAAACAAAGTGCTCCAAAACTTCCCTGAACCAGTTGCATCTGGTTCCCCCATGCCCTGCACTCTAACACAAAGGGATTTTGGTGTATAAAAGAAGGGGCTGTGACCCCATGAAAAGGTTCTTGCTTGTGGATCCTGATTCCTGCAGGGCGTGCTGCTGCTGGGGCCCAGGAGGACTTGCCAGGAGGGCTGCCTCCCTGGGCCCAGCTATGCCCTGGAACCCTTTGGCTTAATTTCTGTTAGCCCTGGGCCCTGCCTTGCCCTTGATGCCTGGAAGACCCCTGGGACCTTTAGCTTTATTTTATCCAGGGCTTTTAGGCAACCTTTTTAGCACCAGCGCTGCCTTGTGATTTGCCCAGCTGATGGAGAGCGTGGGCTTCGCGGCGCCGAGCTGCCTTTCGCCATGAGGGAATCCCCAGCGTAGGGATTCCCCCGAGATTGCTGGCCTTACGGGTGCCCACCCCGCTTATTTTCGGATTTTAGTGTGCAGGTGCCCACCCTGCGACTTTGTTTTGTCTTATAACTAACGCGGGTGCCCACCCCGCGTATTTGAGTCTATTGCAAGTGCCCACCCCGCCTGGCCGCCGTGCGAACTTTTATTTAAACTGCGCGGGTGCCTACCCCGCAACTTTGCCCCAAAGAAGAAGAATCACCGCTGCGGCCCCGTTCGGCCGAAACCGGAAGTCAGGCAACGTAGTGCCTGTCGGCGGGCGGGACTTCCGTTTTCTCGAGGGAAGTCCCGTGCACGCCGCTGGTGAAGGAGAGTGAGAGAATCCAGGCGGGAGCCCACCCCGCGCTGGACCGGTGCCCAAGAGAAGTCCCGGGTCCCAGGAGGGGGCCCGGGTGAAGAGGTGAAGCGGCCGGGAGAAAGGAGAGGCGGTTCGGCGGGGCTCCCATGTGGAAGGGAGAGCCCCGCAGTGTGGTGATTGCGGCGCCGGGGCACGAGGCACGTTGTCGGTGCCTGCCCCCGCCGCCTTGAAGAAGAGACGCCGCCGGAGTCTCCCAAGTGCGGGAGAAGCCCAGAGTACAGCCGCCAGAATCCCCTGAGAAGACCGGAGGAGTCCTGCCCCCAGTTGGTGAGTGGGGGCTCTGGGTGATACCGGTCAGGTGGGGGCGCAGAGGGCCCACGTAGTGCCAGTGCCCGTGTTCTGTGGTGCCAGGGAAGGCACCGTGTTTAGCTTTCCCGAGCGGCCCCGTCTGGCAGCGGGCCGCTCCAACTTGGGCATAATTGTTCTTAGAGCCCGTAGGGCTCACACGTGGGCATAATTGCTTCAGAGCCGGCGTGGCTCCAACGCGGGGCACAGTTGTTTCCCGAGCCTGCGTGGCTCCAACGGTGGCATAATTGTTTCAGAGCCCCGTGTGGCTCCAACGTGGCGCATAGATGGTCTCAGAGCCCAGATGGCTCTAACAAGGGGCATAGTTTGTTTTAGAACCTGAGTGGCTCCTACGATAGCATAATTATCCTAAAAGGGCACATGCTGTTCCCCTTTTGCCATGATCCCAGCTGCCCCGCTTGCGAGAGGGCAGCTGCAACGTTTTGGGCATAATTGCTAGCAGGGCACAGTCGGTGCCAGTGGCCCACATCTTTATTTTACAGCTGCGCAGCACTTAGTGCCAGCTGCAGCGTTTAGGCCACAGTTCTTTGGGGGCATTAGGGTACTTGAGATAGGAGTGAGATGCACTCCTTGGCCCCTGACTTTCCCAGCTGCCCAGCAAGTAGTGGGCGCTGCTATGTTTAGGTTTGCGCATTGCGCACCTTGGACTTTCCGCTGCTTTGGCAGCGCGCCCTGACTTTGGGACATAGGGCATTTGAGCCCCTTCTTGAGATGGCCAGTTGGCCAAGGGGACTGCTAGGTTTATAGGGCGCCAGGCCCTAATGTGATTTGTGTGTTAGTGAGCTTCTTTCCTAGGATTTATAGGCTAATGTGATTTATACCTCTGCTATGGTTCTTTCTACTATGAGGTTATGTGCTACTGTGAGTATGTGGTGCTAGGAAATGTAATGCATGTAGTATGTTTTACGCACTACCAAACAATGAACGGTTCAACGCCAGAGGGTCCTAGGGAAAATTTAAAGACCTCCCAGGATTCAATCCCCAATACTATATCACAAAACAATATAGAATCCTTGGGTCTATGCAGGAGAGAAAAAATCAAAAAGTGTAATAAATCACTACTACATAATTTGAAAGCATATAAATGTAAAATAAAGAATAAAGAACCGAATGACTAAGTGCCACAGATCTAGCTATGGGCACTTCCCTTTTAGGACGAAATCCCTCACTCACCATAGGTGACATGCTTCATCATTTGGGATTCTCCTCCCAGAGGAAAAACCTAGTTCCTCTGAGGGCTACAACCCCCTCTCTGAGAGGGAGGAGCTCAGGGATGTTTTGAAATACAAATAGGGTATTATAAAACCCCAAATGAAGAGACAGCTGTGTAAATGAGGGCGCAGCGCAACAAAAAATCAATAAATGTGAGGATAGTGAAGTTAAAACTAGCTAAAGAGCGCAAAAAAGGAACTTTATTTAAATGCGCCCCTTGCCAGGATTAAAAAGCGTGTATCCGCGGAATAAATTAAACCGCAAAAACAAAACAAGTGGTCAACATGTTTCAGCCATACACCTAATCGTAGGTCGGGCTTTCATCAGGACCTATAAAGCTGCTGCTATCTCAGTGCAAGTGTTGCAACAAAAAGGATATCAAGACAGAAAATCTTCTTAGTCTGTCCATTCGAGAAGGAAAGATTACCTAAAACCAGAAGAAAAGAATCAAAATTGATCCATACTAATGATCACAAGTATCAACCATAAACTACAGACGGTTCTATAAAGGATAATGAAAAAGGAGAAAGAAGAAACCTTACCCGCTACTGCTGGGTAAGCAACCACACCTCTACCTGGCAACCGCTCAGGAAAGGCGCACCGCTCTGAAAACAACGGTGCATCTTGTCATTTAACAAATCATGTCCTATCAAAAACAAGGGTTATGACAGTAATACCAGTAACCCCAGCTAGGCATGTTTTCAGGAGTAAGTGTAAATAAGAAAGAAAGCCCCAGGGAGCACCGGTCATTTAAAACATGAAATATAAAGCTGTCATCTCTAAAGCCTAAGTGACTATAACATAAAAATCACCATAGGGACTCAACTAAAGACAGATCTATAAATGCATCAATAAGGTAGCTAAAGTGTATCATATTAGCCACACTATCCCCAAGCCCTCAGAGGATCCACCAAAATAGTCAAGGAGCCTGCTGTGTAGAGCTTAAATAAATGGGTCCAGAAAAGTAGAGAAAGAACCCATTATAGACGGAAAGCAGAATCAAACAGGAAGGCACAACCATTTCAAAAGACTAACCTCTCCGTCGGTACACCGGAGCTTGCAGAGCCTGCAGCCGGAGGTGAAGTCGAGCCTAACCTGGTCTGCTTTTATAGCCCAGCATCAAAATTAATTGGTTCCAGGTGGGTGCGCAAAAAAACACTCTGAGCATGTGTCAAATAAGAGTCACTACTTCCTTGCACATGCGCACTGTAATCGAGTTGCTGTTATATTCTCAAAACATAAAAAACGGCAAAATTGCCATATACAAGAAAATTACACAACGCGAAACAAAGCGTTTCAATTTCTCTGATTGTGAACATGCCCAATGAAACAGGCAGAGCTATACTACGCTGTGCTCATAACGCTCATGTGTCGTATCAAGACACTGCTCTCTCGCGCATGCGCGTCTTCGGGAGTGTATCCAAACACTCTCTTTTTTGCTTTTATTCTTTTTGAATCCAACATGCGAATAGAAATTATGGCAGACATATCATCAAATAAGCATTATTTGTTCCAAGAAATAGAGAGCCTCTGATTGTAAACATTTCCAATGAAACGGGCAGAGCTATATTGCGCTATGCTCAAAACGCGCATGTGCCGTGTAACGACACTGCTCTCGCGCGTGTGTGTCTTCGAGAGTATATCTAAACACCCTCTTTTTAGCTTATGTTCTAGTTATATCCAACATGTGAATTAGCACAGAAATATCCCAAAAAACTATAGTGATACCAGATCAAAGTCTAAACCCTGCAAAAAAGACGCAAGGATAAGTATATATCATAAGACCCTCATGGATACCTGTAGTTAGTACCATCAGATGCACAAATGTGAGTCCATCAATACCAAAAAACCTAAGGATGGAAAGACAAATAAGCAACACATCTTGATGGGCTGTACTATTGAGTTTCTTGACAAATGTAGTTTGGAACATATCAAAACGTCAGTTTATAAGAACAAAGAACTTGTACAAAAAAGGGGGATCTAGTGTGAGTGAGGGTTCTTTAGGAATCTGTACTACAATAGAACCCACGGAATCTCGTCATTCAGACCTCCAACATCAGTCCCCAGTTTATGCACCCACCATTGTTCCCGTTTGAACAAAAAGGTTTTGATGTCAGTGATATGTGATGGAATAAAAGGTTTTTCCAAAACCGTCCACTTCAGATCTTGTGGGCTATGCTGGACAGAAAGAAAGTGATTAGTCAATTTGGTCGAAGACTTCCTACATCTGATAGTACTCTTATGCTCAAGGATGCGAGTCTTCACTCTGCGTGTTGTCATGCCCACATATCGAAGCGGGCAAGGACAATGGATCAAATAGACCAGGTTGTCACTATTGCAGTTTGTATGGCAAGTCAAAATCCATGGTCTGGATGATCCAATATCAATTTCCGTAATGTGAGTCGTGTGAGGACAAGCCGCACAGGACCCACAAGGAAAGTGGCCCTGTACTGGAGGTAAACCCCACAAAGTACCCTGTAGATTCTTATTACTGGTACGTGGTCGTGTATGTACCAAACGATCCTTAATATTAGTACTACGCTTAAAAGCGAAGAGGGGACGTGGTAAAGAAATGTCACCAATGTTCAAAATCTTCCAATTAGACAATATGCTTTTCTTAATCTGATTAGAAAAACTACAAAAAGTATTAACACATGTCAGTCGATTGGTAGTTGCTTTAGGAGTCCCTGAGTCAAGAAGAGATCCCCTATTGTTATTTCCTGCACGCTTTAGAGATCTCTTAACAAGTTTCTTAGGATAATGCCTAACTAGTAACTGGTCTACTAAGTTCTGGGCATGTTCCTGATACTTGGTGGTCGATGAACAATTCCTCCTTATACGTAAAAATTGCCCATAAGGCAAATTGTCACGTAGGGCCTGAGGATGAAAACTGTTATATGATAGAAGAGAATTCTTCGTCATTGGTTTTTTGTACAGTTCAGTACTCAAGCCCCCTTCAAAAGGAGAGATCATAACGTCCAAAAAAGGCAACTGTGTTTTGCTGAATTCACAAGTAAAATTCAAATATTGGTTTCGAAAATTCAGCCAGATCTTAAACTCAGTAATAGAAGTAGATGTACCTCTCCATACTACAAAAACATCATCAATATATCTTTTCCATACACATATATGATCTCTGTATGGATTATTGTCATTCAAAATATGTTCTTGTTCAAAAATATGAACATAGAGATTGGACAGACTAGGAGCGAAAACGCTCCCCATTGAAGTACCAGACACCTGGAGAAACAGCTGCTCTTCGAATTTAAAAAAGTTTTCTTTCATGGCTAGTCTGGCACAATCAATAATGAATGAGACCGGTGTAATCGAGGCTGGAGGTCTATTCAACAAAAGTGTTTCAATGGCAGCCAGGGTTTCGTCTTGCGGAATGCACGTATATAGTGACTCTACGTCAAAGGAGACGAGATAATCACTTGCAATGTCAAAGCTCAAATCATCCACTAGCCTGAGAACCTCTTTAGTGTCCTTCAAATAAGTGGGCATCTCCACTACAAGAGGCCTCAAAAAATAGTCCACAAAAGTTGACAAAGGTTCCAATAGAGAGCCTAATCCCGAAATAATCGGGCGACCAGGTGGCGGTCTCGGACTCTTATACACCTTAGGGAGTGCATAAAAATAAGGAACAACGGGGTAAGGGTTCATTAAAAAGGAGGCTTCATGAGTTGTGATCCAGTCATTAGACCGTGCCTCTTCCACCAGAATCTTGATTTCATGTTCCAATCTCTTAGTGGGATCTTCACTCAATGGTTTATAAAACCGTGTGTCTTCAAGTTGCCTCAGACATTCCGTCCGATAAGAGGAGGTATCCATTAACACAATGGATCCCCCTTTATCAGCGGATTTGATTGTTATGGTGTCATCAGCAGTCAAGGAAGCCATGGCTAGTCGTTCATTCTTAGTCAGGTTCTGAAACAGTTTTTTGTCTTTAGCACAAATAGCAGTGACTTGTGCAGTCACCGCTTTCTCGAATGTCAGAACCTGAGGAGGGACCTGACTCGCAAGAGGATTAAATGTGGATTTATTTCTTAAACCAGTATTGGTATCAAACTCTTCAGTGGCATCTGAAATTTTGTCTCTAAAGAAAAAATTCAAACGGATTTTCCGGAAAAACTGAGCAAGTTCTTGTTTGATCTCAAAAATATCTCCCCGATATGAGGGTACAAAACCAAGACCCTTATTAAGAAGGGCTAGTTCATCTGTGGTCAAATTCTTGCTGCTCAAGTTGACAACTAAATTTCGGAGCTCGATCCTGCCTGGGCTTCTGTCATACTCCGTGTTGAGCGAGCCGGCGGATTGTCTGCCCAATGGACCTGAGTTTGTTGTTGTCGCCTCCTGCCTCTGGATCTTGTTCGGCCAAACCCTAAAAAAGGCTGATTAGGGTACATCTGAGGTTGCGGCTGATAAGGAAACATTTGTCCGTGTGGTAGAAAAGGTGGATAATGGAAAGGGCCAGGTGCCCACCATTGTGATGGTGGTGTCTGTTGAATGTTGCCTTGAAACCCTCTCCAATTACCTCTACCTCTACGGGCATGTCCTCTACTAGATGAGTCACCTTGATTGGAATTATCCGAGTCACTGGACCAATCTTCACTGTCTGATGAGGAGTAGTTCGACCCATACCTGCGTCCCTGACGATTGTATTGGGGAGGCACATATTCAGCGCTAGTGTATGGGTACACTTTCTCCATTGAAAAGCGTGCTAAATCTTTTTTAAATTTGTTGATCTTGGACATCAACACAGAGTCTTTGAACTCCTTATTGCTTTTATTAGATTCTTCACTTTGTTTCTTAAACATAGTCCCTGACAAAGTGACTTTAATTTGTGACTCTAAGGTCTGTATCTCAATTAAGATAGTATCCGCGATTCGTTTGGCTGTATTGATAATAAGAATCAGCCAATCGCGGAGTACAACGCCAGGCCACCAATGACCAATCTTTAAGAAATAACTTGTCATCCAAAAAAGGCGGGGAGCATTAGTAACAATAAGCCCTGTTGGTGCACAATTACCCCTAAGATATTCTGTCATGATGGCTCCATGTATATAAACCCGAGAATGAGATTTCTTAAGCACCAATAATCTGGTCCATTCATCACCCTGTGTGGGGGCACCTCCTTGAAACGTGTCAATGATGCTAGGTGTACTCAAAATGGATTGAGCCATTGTGTTATCAAAAGCTAAACCCTGTCGCTCGGCCATTTTAATATGAACTGTTTAAGGACAGGTAAAGATGGCTGTAACTCCCTGGAATTCAAAACTACATAAACACACTCCTATTAATGATAAAGTATCCAACTGTGATACCTACAAAAAGAAGGGACCCGCAGCCGCAAAAGCTGCTCAAAAAACTACCAAACAATGAACGGTTCAACGCCAGAGGGTCCTAGGGAAAATTTAAAGACCTCCCAGGATTCAATCCCCAATACTATATCACAAAACAATATAGAATCATTGGGTCTATGCAGGAGAGAAAAAATCAAAAAAGTGTAATAAATCACTACTACATAATTTGAAAGCATATAAATGTAAAATAAAGAATAAAGAACCGAATGACTAAGTGCCACAGATCTAGCTATGGGCACTTCCCTTTTTAGGACGAAATCCCTCACTCACCATAGGTGACATGCTTCATCATTTGGGATTCTCCTCCCAGAGGAAAAACCTAGTTCCTCTGAGGGCTACAACCCCCTCTCTGAGAGGGAGGAGCTCAGGGATGTTTTGAAATACAAATAGGGTATTATAAAATCCCCAAATGAAGAGACAGCTGTGTAAATGAGGGCGCAGCGCAACAAAAAATCAATAAATGTGAGGATAGTGAAGTTAAAACTAGCTAAAGAGCGCAAAAAGGAACTTTATTTAAATGCGCCCCTTGCCAGGATTAAAAAGCGTGTATCCGCGGAATAAATTAAACGCAAAAACAAAACAAGTGGTCAACATGTTTCAGCCATACACCTAATCGTAGGTCGGGCTTTCATCAGGACCTATAAAGCTGCTGCTATCTCAGTGCAAGTGCTGCAACAAAAAGGATATCAAGACAGAAAATCTTCTTAGTCTGTCCATTCGAGAAGGAAAGATTACCTAAAACCAGAAGAAAAGAATCAAAATTGATCCATACTAATGATCACAAGTATCAACCATAAACTACAGATGGTTCTATAAAGGATAATGAAAAAGGAGAAAGAAGAAACCTTACCCGCTACTGCTGGGTAAGCAACCACACCTCTACCTGGCAACCGCTCAGGAAAGGCGCACCGCTCTGAAAAAAACGGTGCATCTTGTCATTTAACAAATCATGTCCTATCAAAAACAAGGGTTATGACAGTAATACCAGTAACCCCAGCTAGGCATGTTTTCAGGAGTAAGTGTAAATAAGAAAGAAAGCCCCAGGGAGCACCAGTCATTTAAAACATGAAATATAAAGCTGTCATCTCTAAAGCCTAAGTGACTATAACATAAAAATCACCATAGGGTCTCAACTAAAGACAGATCTATAAATGCATCAATAAGGTAGCTAAAGTGTATCATATTAGCCACACTATCCCCAAGCCCTCAGAGGATCCACCAAAATAGTCAAGGAGCCTGCTGTGTAGAGCTTAAATAAAATGCGCGTCTTCGGGAGTGTATCCAAACACTCTCTTTTTTGCTTTTATTCTTTTTGAATCCAACATGCGATGGGTTCTTTCTCTACTTTTCTGGACCCATTTATTTAAGCTCTACACAGCAGGCTCCTTGACTATTTTGGTGGATCCTCTGAGGGCTTGGGGATAGTGTGGCTAATATGATACACTTTAGCTACCTTATTGATGCATTTATAGATCTGTCTTTAGTTGAGTCCCTATGGTGATTTTTATGTTATAGTCACTTAGGCTTTAGAGATGACAGCTTTATATTTCATGTTTTAAATGACTGGTGCTCCCTGGATCTTTCTTTCTTATTTACACTTACTCCTGAAAACATGCCTAGCTGGGGTTACTGGTATTACTGTCATAACCCTTGTTTTTGATAGGACATGATTTGTTAAATGACAAGATGCACCGTTTTTTTCAGAGCGGTGCGCCTTTCCTGAGCGGTTGCCAGGTAGAGGTGTGGTTGCTTACCCAGCAGTAGCGGGTAAGGTTTCTTCTTTCTCCTTTTTCATTATCCTTTATAGAACCGTCTGTAGTTTATGGTTGATACTTGTGATCATTAGTATGGATCAATTTTGATTCTTTTCTTATGGTTTTAGGTAATCTTTCCTTCTCGAATGGACAGACTAAGAAGATTTTCTGTCTTGATATCCTTTTTGTTGCAACACTTGCACTGAGATAGCAGCAGCTTTATAGGTCCTGATGAAAGCCCGACCTACGATTAGGTGTATGGCTGAAACATGTTGACCACTTGTTTTGTTTTTGCGGTTTAATTTATTCCGCGGATACACGCTTTTTAATCCTGGCAAGGGGCGCATTTAAATAAAGTTCCTTTTGCGCTCTTTAGCTAGTTTTAACTTCACTATCCTCACATTTATTGATTTTTGTTGCGCTGCGCCCTCATTTACACAGCTGTCTCTTCATTTGGGGTTTTATAATACCCTATTTGTATTTCAAAACATCCCTGAGCTCCTCCCTCTCAGAGAGGGTTGTAGCCCTCAGAGGAACTAGGTTTTTCCTCTGGGAGGAGAATCCCAAATGATGAAGCATGTCACCTATGGTGAGTGAGGGATTTCGTCCTAAAAAGGGAAGTGCCCATAGCTAGATCTGTGGCACTTAGTCATTCGGTTCTTTATTCTTTATTTTACATTTATATGCTTTCAAATTATGTAGTAGTGATTTATTACACTTTTTTGATTTTTTCTCTCCTGCATAGACCCAAGGATTGTATGTTTTACGCACCCTGTTTCGGTTACCTCTAAAATGGGGTTTCTATGCTTGTGAGATTATTACTTCCTAATGCTTTTAGGTTGTGAGTTATTTTCCCCTGAGATTATTTCCTAATGTGATTTATACTTAGGATGTTATTGTCTAATGCGTTTAGACTGGAGAGATAATTGCATAATGTGTTTATGCTGGTGAGGTTGGCGCATAAGGTTTTGCGCCTAATATGATGCTGTGCATAAGGTGGTTTATGTTACAGGCTGATGCTAAGTACAGTGGTTGCCAGTGATTACTGGTTGTACGTTTCTGACATGTCCTACATTTATTATGTGTTCTACATCTATTACCTTTTACTAAGTGATGGTTCTGACAGTGGCCCACGTGGCCCTGTCATGTGTACATAATCCCCTGTAAATATTGTCCCGTGCCAGTTGGCACAGTGTATTGTATGTGATTACTATTCTAATGTGTTTTATGATAATACAAAGGCTATTTTTATATATAACCTTGTGTGGAGTTCCTTTTGTAGTGTGCCTTGGGTGTTGTGCTGTGTGTGTGTTGCGCAAACGCTTTACACATTGCCTCCGGGATAAGCCTGACTGCTCGTGCCAAGCTACCAAGGGGGTGAGCAGGGGTTAACTTCGGCGTGTAACTCCCTTGCCCTGACTAGAGTGGTGGTCTCTGCCTGGCTTTGGCGCAAGCCTCAGCCAACCAGAGATCCCATTTCTAACACCGTCCATCATTTGTTTGCTGTAGGAAATGTACAACAGCAGCTTCCAGTTAACATTTGGCCATGGACCAATAATATAGATTTGGAACTAGAACATTATGTGCAGAATCTTGGAGTCCAAATTGACAATAGACTCTCAATGGAGGCTCACGTCAATAAAACTGTAGCTGTCTGCCATGGACTTCTTCGAAATCTGATGAAAATTGTTCCTCTGCTTCCACAGCCTTCTAGGGAGTTAGTAGTACAGTGTACTGTACTGAGCAGATTGGGCTTCTGCGACTTGCTTATAGGAAGTCCAGACTATCTTGTCAAACGGCTGCAAAGGATTCAGGTGATGCCTGCCAAGTTAGCACTAAATAAATAGAGATTTGACTCGGTAACTGGCATGTTGAAAGAACTTCATTGGCTTCCAGTGAAGGAAACGTCTATTTTCAAGGCCCTATGCATAATGCACAAAGCACAGAATGGCAATGTCTCTACAATAGAAAGCTGGTTACCATAAACCCACCCAAACTTTGAGATCCTCCTCTGCTCGCCTGGCCTGTGTAGCCTCTTTTAAAAAGACACGACTTGGAGGCAGGGAGTGTCTGGAAAAGGTATAGTATCTTCGGCAGCACTGTCATCTTAACCACTGCGATTCGTCCGAGCCAGGAGGTTTGGTGGTGTTTCCAGCGGGCGAGGTCAACTCTAATTTGTTCATGTAATGCCTGATAGTTAAGCAGTGCGGTAGTTGGACTAGTAGGGGCCAGCTTAATTCCCAGGTATAGAATCGCCTCTGTAGCCCATTGAACAGGGATTTGCACCAACAGTGGGGGCAGCGAAAGAGTGAGCGATTGCGATTTCCCCACGTTCACCCGGAAACCCGAGGCGTGGCCAAAGGTCTCTAGCTCTGCCAGGAACGCCCGGAGAGCTGTACCCGGTTCCTCCAGTACCCCCAATACATCGCCCGCATACAGACTGATAGTGTGATGCTCCCCACCAAACACCCCCCTAGTAATCAGGGGATTCTCTCGGACTCTTTGAGCAAGGGCTCCATATATAGGGCAAACAGCAGGGACGACAGCGGGCATCCCTGCCGGGTACCCTGCTAATCGGGAAGGGGACGGAGGTGTGACCATTGACTCGGACCATCGTTGTGGGCTGACGGTAGCAGTTGAGTATGCGTGCCCGGAATCTCTCCCCCATGCCAAAGTGGAAATGGACTTGCTCCAAAAACGGCCAGTGCACTCTGTTAAACGCCTTTTCTGCATCTATCGCCAGAAGCATAAGCTCGTGTGAGGTACAGGTAGCCTTCTCTATAATTGTGTAAAATGCGTTTTGTGTTATCGCTAGTTTGTCTCTTGGGGATGAAGCCTGCCTGACCGGATCTATAATGGAGGGCATGTGCGAGCTTCGCATACTGGCTAAGATTCTCATAAGGAGCTTGAGATCCACGTTTAGGAGGGATATGGGCCTGTATGAACTGCACTGCTCCCTTTCTTTACCAGGTTTGGGGATAACAGCGATTGAGGCAGTTAGCATCGAATCCAGAATCGCCCCGAGGGTCGCAAATGAGTTAAAAAGCCTCGTATGTATAGGGGCGAGTGGTTGGCAGAATACTTTATAAAAGGCCGATTCAAAACCATATGGGCCTGTGGATTTTGCTGGTTTCATATGGGAGATGGCCGATATGACTTCCTCCGTGCGTATGTCGTTCTCCAATGAGTCTGCTTGGTCTGACGTAAGAGGGGAAGTGCGAGCGGTCTGAAGGTATTGCGTACCGTTTGCGGGGTCAAGTCTTTGACCCGAATATAGGCGCTCATAGAAATCCTTGAAGGTGGCAGCTATATCTGTGTCTCTAGTGAATCGTTCCCCGCTCGCAGTCTGTAGTACGGCCACTCCGGTGTCCTGTCTCTGGGCACGCAGTTTAGTGGCAAGGAGGCGACCACACTTATCCCGCCTGTATAATAGAAGTGGTGCAATCGCAAGGCTGCATATTCCACCCGATGCAAGTCTATACTTGCCAGCCTTGAGCGGAGGGCAGTCATCTGGCGCCAGATCCTCGGTGCCCCGGTGCGTTGGTGTATGCGCTCCAGCTCTTGGACTTGCTTGGTGAGTTGTTCCCTTTTCTCCCTATGCGCCTTATTATCGGCTGCCGAAATTGCTATAAACTCCCCCCGTATCACTACTTTCAGGGCTTTCCATAGAATAGCAATGGAGGTGTCTGGGGTGTTGTTAATCGTTTAAATAGTCAGTGATGGCTTGTGTGACCTGTGTGACTACCTCGGCGTGCTGCAGCATCGTTTCCCTTAATCTCCAGACTCATGTGGGCCGCTCGAAGGGGGGTATTGATAACGAATGCAGCGTGGTCCAAGAGGGCCGCTGGTGCTATCTCAATCTCCGTGGCAAGGGAGTGGATGTCAGACGTCCCCAGGAGATAATCAAGCCTAACATACGTCTTGTGTGCATGCAAGTAAAAGGAGTATTTGCGTGCATGTGGGTGGAATCTTCTCCATAGATCCTGTAGCCCCATTTCTTGTAGCCACCCATGCCTTTTCTCAAAGAGTGCCCCGGCCAGGTTGTGGTGTTGCGCCGATCTCGCCATATCATTATCAAAAACCAGGTTGAGATCACCCCCCAGAAGAACTCTCTGTTCCATTGAGGACATTGCCTCGGTAAGTGCGTTATGTATGACTCCCTCCTGACCATCGTTAGGAGCGTATATGGACCCTACTACAAACGTCTGGTCCCTTAGCAAGAAATGGTAAGTGAGAAGCCTGCCTCTGATTTCCACCCCTTTGTGTTCCACCCTCCCCCGGAAAGTGAGGGCCACTAGTATGGCAACTGCTTTGTTAGGGGCGCAGGAGAAGAATTGGTGTGGGAAGGTGCACGAGGGGGAGGCGATCACAGTCTTTTGTGAGGAGATGTGTCTCCTGTAATAAACAGACGTCTGCCCCGGAGTTCTCTAAATTTGACAAAACTGCCCTGCACTTTGTCAGATTATTAAGCCTCGGACATTAAGGGTTAGAACTTTAACAAGAGTAGCATGCATAACAGATTTCTAGGAATCATGGAACTGCCATAACAACCCTTGACCTCTATGTTGTCTGCCGCTGGCTGTCAGTGGCCCCGTGGAGGTCGTGTCCCTTTTTTACCCTAAAAACAGAACAGAAAACCCATATGAGAACTGGAGTAAACACATTTTGTGAGCCAGTAGTTATTTTACAAAAAACATATACATTAAGCCAGAAAGCATAAACAGGAGGGTATATGGTAATGGTATGGTAAGTAACATTGTATATTCAGAAAACAATACACATACCGTTAAAAAAAATTTTTTAAAAAAATAACAGCTGCAAATGTATACAACACAAGCAAGATTGATACCTTCTAAAAAAAAAGCTAAATTTGATCATAAGTTTTCTTGTGTTTCGGATGTCAAAAATTCTGTCAGAGCCCCCCAAATGTTAACACCCAATCTTCGTTTCTGTAGTCCTTTGATGGCATAAAGACTAGTTTCGAGTTTGCATATGGCAAACAACCTACCTCTCCACATCTCGAAAGTAGGGGTTCTCTCTGACGCCACAGTGATGCTATACACAATCTTGCCACAGCAACAGCAATATATACTAAATATCTGAATGTATACATTCCCTGTATTAACGCGGCATCCTCCAAGACCCCCAACATCATAACTGTTGGGGTTATCTCAATCTGCGCCCCTGTGATTTCCGTCAAAAAGGTCTGCATCCTATTAATTAGTTGTTTTAATTCTGGGCATGTGGCAAACATGTGCACTATATCTGCCTGATCCCTTCCACACCGGGTACACTTATCCTCACCTATCCCCCCCCCAACGCGCTATTTTTGCCGGTGTATAATACAAATTAAACATAGTTTTATATTGCTGTGTTTTGAGATTGGAAGATATTAAAAGTTTTTCCGCTAATGCAATAGACTCTTGCAAGATATTGCCCTCTGACAGCCTGATATTCCATTTACTATTTTGTGCCTCCACGTCGTCCTTTTGTATTTCAATAAGTGCTTGATATATATTACCAATCTTCCCGAACCCCTTCACCACTTCTAATAGATTATTTTTCTGTGCTAAACGTGGAGCATCTCCTCTTTTAATTAAATAGTCTCGGACCTGTAGATATTTAAAAAAGTCTGCTTTAGGGAGATCATATTTAGCCATTAATGAAGTGTATGTCTTAATACCATCACTATCTACTAGATTTCCTAACGTCAGAATTCCTTTACTTCTCCATCTATTCATGATGCCATCCGAAAAAATTGGAGGAAGTAAACCTGGGGCATCAGTTGGAGTATAGTAATTAATCCTGCCAATCTTTAGATGTCGCCTGATCTGAAGCCAGGCCTTGTGAGCGGCCTGAAGCATCTTAAAGCGGGTTTTTTTGTAGTAACTGGGCTCAAGGATCTTAAAAAAAGTTTTCTCTGTTGTGGAGCCTAATAGCAGCTGAAAAATATGTGGTATATCTTCTATGCTTTCGTCTTTAACCCCAACTAATAAAATTCCCATTTATTGTAATAAGCACGCCCAATAGTAAAACTGAAAGTTAGGGACTGCCCAGCCCCCTCGTTCTCGCGGAAGGGTCATAAATTTCAAAGCTCGGCGGGGTTTCCCCTGTGCCCACAGAAAGCTGCTGCAGATGGATTGCAGTTTCTGAATCTGTTTCCTTGTAAATTCTAGTGGAACTGCCCTAAAAAGATAAAGGACCTTAGGTAGAATGTTCATTTTTAGGACATTGCATCTTCCCATCATTGACAATTGAAGACCTTCCACCCTATCTAATTCCTTTTTGATCTTGCGCAGCAAAGGGTCCCAGTTAGATACCACCATTGAATCAAGACATGAATTCAGTCGCACCCCCAAATATATAGCCTCCTCCGTGACTCTAGGATCATTAAGATGTATTTGATCTGTACATATAATCTGTGTCTTGGCCAGATTAAGTTTATAGCCTGAGCTCCTCCCATATATTAATGCCAGTTGTTCCGTCTCTGCCAGTGTGGTGGCGGGATCCGGCGAGACTATCGCTATATCGTCTGCGTATGCTAGTATTTCAACCCGTTCCTGCCTGGAGCCTGATGGTTGGCTATTGAGCATTTGTTCCAATAGGTTTAGGAACGGGTTGATATATAACGCAAATAGCAGAGGGGAGCAGGGGCAGCCCTGTCGGGTACCCCTTGATATAGACACCGGGTTCGACTCTAGCCCCAACGCACAGACTTGAGCTTTTGGTGATCTATACATAACTTTGATTGCCTGGATAAAACCAGTTCCAAACCCTTGCCACCTCATTGTTGCCCATAAAAATTCCCAGGAGACACGGTCAAACGCTTTTTCTGCGTACAATAGCATCACCCCGCATGGCAGTTTGCGTGTGTTGGCGATATCCAGCATTGTTGTAACTCTGCTTATATGGTTGACCGTGCCTCTACCTGGTATGAATCCATGCTGATGAACCGAAACTAAAGGTGTAATCACTCTAGAGAGTCGCGTTGCTAGTATTTTAGCGTAGATTTTCCCATCGCAGTTTATGAGCGATATCGGTCTGAATGAGCCTGGAAGTGTTGGTGGCTTGTCTTTTTTAAGAAAAATGACAATATTGGCTACTTCCCATGATGCAGGGGCAGCACCCTTTTGTGCCTCCCTGAGCACAGCTAGCATGTCTGATTGTATTTCTGATAAAAAAAGTTTGTACAGTTCTAGCGGGAGCCTGTCCGGCCCAGCAGCTTTCCCTGTAGCTAATGAGCCTTCGGCATCTACAAGCTCTTCCATTGTAATTGGTTCCTCTAATGCTTTCTGATCTTCCTCCTCCACCATTTTCCTATAAGGATCTTTATACAAATCTTCCCCTTCCCCGTGATTAACACTATCCTCTGAATACAACCGCTCATAAAAAGTCCTAAAGATCTCTAGAATTCCTTCTGGTGTTTCTACTATGTTCCCCATTAAGTCTTCAATCGACGTAATAGTATTTTTAACTTCCTTGCACCTGATCTTCTTGGCCAAACATCTACCTGTTGTCTCTCCAAACTCGTAGCACTCTCTCCTAAAGAGGTGATATTTCTTTGCAATATCTTTAGCCCATTCCTCATTTATCCTGGTTTTACAGCATGCTACCTCTGTTTGTGCCTGTGTAATATCTAACTTCCCCTGAATTGCTTCCATCAAATTAAGTTCAGCATGGCGCAGATCTTCATATCGCGCCATTTGATGCTGTCTAAGTTGTTTCTGCACGTGCAATCCAAAGCTGAGTATCTCTCCCCTGAGCCCTGCTTTCATAGCATCCCAGACTTTAACACACTTAGTGGAATTACGATTTTTAGCCAAAAATTGTGTCAGCCACTTCCGTATATGATTAATAAATTCTTCATTTAATAATAGTTTCCTATCAAAGGAGAATGCATTTCTGGGCCGTACCAAGCCATACATTGTAAGTTTCAATAGAACTGGGTTATGATCCGAGGTTATTCGGGGGAAGATCTGTATGTATGCATTATTAAGATGAGTTTTGGTTACAAAAAAATAATCTAATCTGGCTAGCTTTTGATGGGAATAGGAATAATGCGTGTATCCTGGCACTGGATGTTTTAGCCTGGACCATACATCGACTAAACCATGTTCATGGAGAAGTTGCTGAAGAGCTTTGTATACCTTGGGTTTCCTGCCAAAATATTTTTCTTCACCCCGTCCATAAGTCACTTCTCCCAATTGAATATTAAAGTCCCCCGAAAGTATCAGAGGGGTTGCCCACGTGGCTAATTCTATATTCAAGTGTTCAATAACCTGGGTTTCATCATAGTTAGAGCCATATATTGAGCATATTGTGCATTTCTCATTAGCTATAATACACTCGATCATGGCCCAGCGCCCATACTTATCAGCTGAGCTTCTCGCTACTTTTAATACATTCTTTTTAGCCAGAATGGCAACACCTCTGGTAGTAGTGCCTTGAGAGGTACATACCAGAAGCTCATACCCTAGCTCCTTTAGTACATTATGTTTACTCCATGGGACATGCGTCTCTTGGAGACATACTACATCAGGGGCTATATTCTTGATTTCTCGAGCCACTCTTTGGCGTTTCCCCCTTTCGTTAAGTCCTCGCACATTAAATGTACATATAGTCAAAAATGCCACTTTACCCTGGTTTTGAAGAGTAAACATTGCTGCCTCTCTCTCTTAAATTCATCTCCCTCCCTTTTATAAGTCTTGTAATAGCTACTGGCTTTTTTTTAATAGTTTTACCCCTCTTAGACCCACCACCCTTGGTAGCCTCCCTCCTCCCCACACCGACAGCCCCCCCTCCTCCCTGCTGCTACCTCCTCTACCAAAGAAGGTCCCCCCACTACCTTCCCCAACAAGGAGGCTGGTAGACCCAGCGGTCTACAGTGATGGAGAGCCTCGTACCCACCCCTAACCCCGTGTCCCCCCGATAGTAAAGTATCCCTAACTCATGTGTATAAAACAAGGTAAATACTAAAGAAAGAAGAAGAAGAAGAAAAAAAAAGAAAAGAAAAGTTAACTGTAAGGGAATATCCTTAAAAATTTCCTAGCTTGCGGGTCAGCATAAATCTATAAGAATAGGAATTTTAACTATAATTTCCAAACTTATATGTCATCCTTCCTATAGCTTAATCACTTGGAGATATTCTTTTGCCTTTACCTCAGACGTAAAAAAGCTCGTTTTTCCTTTATATACTATTTTCAATTTGGCTGGGCTTAAAAGAAATGCTTGTGCGCCCTTACCCTGGAAAGGGTTAATTAGTTGTCGTAACTGCCACCTTTTTTCTACAGTAGCATGGCAAAAATCAGGGCGAACAAAAAACTCTACGCCAGCTGCTTTTCTCTGTCTATCTGGCCTGGCTAAATCATACAAAGCCTGTCTAGACAAAAAATTGGATAAACATATCAATATAGCTCTGGGCCTTGCATTCGATTGGTTCTGTTTCACTTGAAAAGGAAATCGGTGGGCTCGCTGTATCTCGGTGTCCCATGCCCATTGAGCCAATTCTGGGAAGGCCTCTGTAAAAAGTTTCACAACAAACTTCCGAGGATCTGAGCCTTCAACTCCCTCTGGTACACCGAGAATTCTTAGGTTATTCTGCCGAAGGCGATTTTCCATGTCCTCAATCTTCCAGGACATATCATCCCTCTGTGTTGTCAGCACCTCAGTGATTGTTTTTTGCGCAGCAAACTCATCTTCAAGAGTAGAAATTTGGTTCTCGGCCTCAGATATCCTTTCCGCTATCTCTGAGCAGGATTTGGCCACCCGCCGGATTGAGTTCTGCAATTTCCTGCATGCGCCTTGGGTTTTTTGACTTTCTGCTCGACTTTCCTCTCTATGCGCCATCATTGTTTCATATATGACTGTGAGCGAGATGTCCCCTGAAAGTTCTGATGAGTTATCTTGATCTTGACCCCCTAGCAACTGCCTATTATTGGGTCCATTTCCGGATTTCTCTTTTGAAGGTTGTCCCGGAGCAGCCCGCTGTGATTTAAAAGATGCAGCAGTTATTGTTTTTTTTCCGCACAGTCCCAGAGCTGGACATCATATTATCTTTCCCAGTAGTCTCGTCCTCCTGGCATATACTACTGGTTTCGCTCCATCTTTCGAGTTGGTGGTTCTTCTTCTGAATCTGGTTCACTTTCAGATTCAGTTTCAAACTTGTACTGACAATGACTCACTAGATTTTGATTTTCCAAGTCCGCTTCTTCCCCTTCTTCAGATACTGTAGCTAGATACACCGGTTCAGGTGAGGCATACTTTCCATTTGTTACTCTCCTTCTCGTTGATCTTTTGGCCACTGGTGATTCACTGTCACTTTTTCTCCAGTGGGAGTGAATCACACTAGTTTCGGATTCTATCTGTGTGTCGGGCTTTTCGACTGGATCACAATGCTTTCTCTTGCAAGGTATTTTCCTTGGAATGTCTTCTTCAACCTTTCTCTATTCACCAAAAGACTTTGTCAGAGTCTCTTTATTTTCCAAGGAACTTAGACTTGAGCTTGAGTTTGAACTTGAAGCTTGAGCAAATTTGTCTGCTTTATTCACAATGATCATCTTTCGTCCTCTGGGGGTTATTGCAACTCAGATTTTCAACTGCACTTTCTCATTGATTGGATCAGAGACAACTACTTCTAGCTGCCACTCAAGCCTTTTACTTTTGCACCGTAACAGTTCTTCTCTCTGATCTCTGCTTTGAAACTGGACTTCAGAGGTTTCAAGTTCTTCGTCAGAGCTTTCACTAACCTGAAATTTCACAACTTCATTTATTTCGTTTTTTCATCAGTTTCAACATTTTCACACTCCTCTGCATCCACACTGCAAACTTGAGCTTGACTTTGAACTTGACTTTGTGTGTGATTCTGCACCTAACTTTTTCCTTCTCCAGTGGTTGCGTCTACCACTTCTTTATCTTCTGTCGCTCTCTCTCTCTTTGTGTGAGCAGCATGAATCCACTACGGCATTTTACTGCAGTATTTATTGTCAAAACCACCTGGTAGAGACCTTCCCAGTTCTCTGCCAGTCGGCTCTTTCTTACGTGTTTTTGGACCGCTTTTTGTCCTCCTTGGCTCAGATTGTGACAAAGAATGTGTTTTGTTTCTTCTATTGCCACATTCACCTGATGAGACAGATTTCATCATATCAGCCAGACCTTTTCAGTAATCCAGCATAATGTCATCAGTTATTGAAACTAGTGCAGCTGAAGGAACATATTCAAGCCTCATTGCTCTCCCCTTAATGAACTCATAGGGCAACAAACCAGTCTTTTTGTCTGGTATACTTCTCATGCTCATTAAAAACGAGTAGAATGGCATCGGGCCATTTCAAACCAGTTGAAGCAAATACTTTTACCAATTTATTCTTGAAAGTTCCATTGACTCTCTCGACCACTCCAGAAAATTGTGGAAGATAGCTACAGTGCAACCGTTGGTTCATTTGGAATGCTGTGCAGATGATTTGCAAAACCTCATTTTTAAAATGGGTACCACAATCTGTCTCAATAGAAGTAGGGATTCCAAACCTGGGTATCAACTCCCTCAACAAGAATTTGGCAGCTGTAAGGCTATCTGATCTCTGGGTGGGATATGACTCGACCCATTTAGATAACAGGCAGACAATCACTAAGATGTACTTCAATCTATTGTAATTTGGCATCTAAATAAAGTCTGCCTGGAGTCTTGTAAATGGGCCCTCTGATTTGCCAAAATGGTTCACAATTGTCTTAGTCCTCTTACGCTGGTTATTTAATTGACGTACCATGCACCTGCTACAGATATCTTCAACAACATTTCTAAATTTGGTGTTCTCCCAATGTTTTCTAAATATTCTTAGGCTATCTCTTCCTACATGGGACTTATAATGCAAGTATTTCGCCATTGGATAAAACATTCAATCTGGAAGGACATATTTATTCTCAGCATTGACATACAAATCTTGATAATTTCTCTATAACCCAATTTCTCCCCTTTCCTTTTCTCATCATCTGGAGCACCTTCCTGATGATCTCCCAGTTCACTCAAAGAAATCTGGATTGAAGTCACAAAGAAAGAGTTCACATTTATTCCATCATTGTTCATCACCCCCCTCTACTAGCTTGCATCTGCATTGCTCCATTTCCCATCTGCATACCTTGCATCTTTTTCATCCCATTCATTCCAGGCTGAACAAAATTCATATTTGAATTCATTTGGTTTCTGGACCCTCTCTCAAATTGCTTCGTCTGGACAATCAGCAACTTCTCCTTACTCTTTTTCTGATTCACAACAAAGTATTCACTGCTATATTTTTCTAGGTTCGAGATTTCATCTATACTGTTTGTCTTCCAGCACAATTCACTCTGCTGAATGTGGTTACTAAGCTCCAGCCTCAAACCCATCACAAAAGTAGATACAAATCCAGCGGCACCATCTTTCTTGTGGTTTTCGACTCCACTGTGTTTCTTAAGAATCTTCATGAGCCTCTTGTAAAAGGCATGCTCACTGTCTCTTTTGATTTTTGTGAAGTTCTCAAAATCTTTACCCAGTTCATATCTTTTTCAGGCACTTGCTTTTTCAAATACTCCATCACCTTATATTTTTGGGCTACCTCCTCAGCAGGAGCATTATTCTGAGCTACCCTAGCAGATTCCTGTGTCGGCATTCCAACTACAGCCTTGCATTCTGCTCACAGGTCACTAGAAACCACAATCTCGAACAGTGAAGTCAAATCAGTCCACAACACCTGGAAAATGTTTGTTTTGGGAAAGAGATGAAATTTATTGTAGAATTAATTAAAATGATACAATACATAATCCTCAAAGTCAGTTATGGGGTACATCATTCTTTAAAATGCCTCAGATAATACAAAACAAAGAAAAGTGCAACATACATCAGGTGGCAAAATCCAAAATATGTTAATTGAATGTAAAAATATCTTAGATTCCCCAATACTTTTCCTTAAAACTAGCTCAAAATCACCTTAAAATCACAACAAAGAATCTAGCGAACAACAACCAAGCCCAGCGCGGCTCTGTCAAAGGTCAACCTATTGCAGCGCGGCTCTGTCATCAGTCTCTCTCAGGCTGGGCATTGGGACCAGGAAAACCTTTGGGAAACCCTTAGAAAGGTGCTCGTTAAAACGCAACCGTCTGCTACCAATTTGTGGGAGTGGCATCCCGTACTCCAATATTCTGGACACCAAAAAATTAAAAATACCCAAAGTTTACCTCTCACAGTTCCGCTCCGCGATTGATCTTGTGCCAACATGCAACATCAAACCCAGCATTAGTTTAGCAGAGTAGCAAAAAAGTAACTGGGACAACTCAATAAGTGAGCTCTAGATCAGGAAAAAGTTTAAGGGTTTTATTACAATATTTCAAAATTAAGCTGTACAGAATAAATGTTAAATGCCATAAGGCTCAAATGCAAAGTACATCATCAGAAATATTCTAAGTCCTAAAGGGACAACAGAATCGTAAGAAATCAGGCAACATCCTTAGAGGAAAATCCTGAAATCTCTAAACAAATGGACAGAGTCCCAAGTAGAATATGACCGTCTTCTGGCTCACCCCCAAATTAAGAGGTTCTTGTCCACAATTCTTGCATAACAAATGAGAGACAACCGCAGCTTAATGGTTCCATGATAAAAAAATTGCCAATATTGGACTAAACTAGAGTATAACATCTCACACAGGTAATAACAATATCCCACTTTTATGAAAGCATCAAGCATTTTCGATGCCACGCTGTCAGTTGAAACTAATATAAAACATTTGTGGAAAGAAACACACACCAAAGTAACAGTACTAGGCCCAGCAATGGAACTACAGCGGAAGGACCTTGAGAGAAAGTAAAATTGGGAACACAAAGAAGGTCAGTCACAATACATGCGCACTAGGACATTTTCTATGATATCATTTAGACTTCGCTCTACATAGCCCATGGGGAGAGAAGATGAGTAATGGAATGAGATGGGAGAGGGAAGAGACATGAGTAAGATGACAATGCAGCATCAGAACAGAATCCATGTTAACTATTATGAAGTTTTTAGCAAAATGTGGCCTAACCAAAAAATAAATAAACACACTTCTATCCATTATATTAAACTCGGTTCAACTGTATACATGTTAACACATTATTTGGGTTTTGGATCCAAAATAAAAATCATTATTGATCAACATTATTTATTTATAGAAACACAAACCTAAGAACAATATGACAATGCTTTATTTTTATTTAAGGTTGTGGAATGCTTTGACTAACTTATTTAGTTCAATCAATTCAATTCAAGTTTATTTGGACCAAAGATCCTTAAACATTTTTTAAAAAGTACATTAAAAATCATCTAAAATCACAAATCATTATTAAAACATCATACAATTTCATATTATACATTCAGCTTTCCTTTCAACTTTACCCATAACATTATACATCAAATTGTATGACAATTCAGTTCTAATCCCTTTTAAGAAATACTTTGACTTTTTGGATGAACTTCCCCATGGCACAGGATATATCTAGGTGGCTCATTTCAGTTAAAAGGTTTACTGCCTGAGCCCTGTTTTTAATATCATACTTTTAAAAAATCGGCCGTAAAAACTCTATTCGAATATCTAAAATCTTTTGACAGTCCACTAATATATGTAAATTGTCACATGTGGTTCCCAAAGTGCAGGTGCATTTTCCCTTACTGTCTATCATAGAGCCTTTCACCCCATTGTTCACGTAGCAGGGATTCACCCCAATTCTTAGCCTTAATAAATCTCTTCTTAGTTGACAGTCAGGTAGCCTATCGATATAAGGGAAGTGCTGTTCGTTTTGCCATGCAATGGCCATAAAGTGTACTGAGCTTATTTAGTTGGTTCTGTGAAGGCTACTTGTCTGACAAGTGAGATGTGTTGTTTGTTATGATGGTATAGCTTTGTAATCAAGATGGCATTCATGCCATTTTGTAGGTGTGAGAGTGCAGGTGTGATATCTATTTTGCATGGCAAATGCTACTGCATGCTTGCCATGTGCATGCGGGAGTATGTTATACATGAGAAGTGGGGGGCGTGGCCAAGATGGTGGTCGAGTGAGACGTGCTTCTCCGTCTCTCTGTGCCAGCCACCGGCCCACCGTTACCTAACTGGCCTGCTGTCCTCTTGGAGTAGCCGACTGCAGCGCGAGGAGCACGAGAAGCATAGGCGAGCCCCGGGAGCCCTGAGAGTGAAGAGGAGGGCGGCGCGCCCCGGACCTGGATGATCGGCTGGCTTCCGAGTCCGACGAGTGGCTCTGATCCAGAGGTGGGACACCCCCGGCAGCAGCTGGCTGACGGAGTGGCCGGAGAGTGGAGGCGTGGGCCTGGGGTGCTGCTGTCTCTTGCCTGCTGAGCCTGGCGACAGGGATTTGGTCGGCAGATCGGGTCAGAGCCGTGGAAGTCCGAGGCATGCCCGGCAGCCTCGATGCGGGGCTGAGGTGGGTCCCTGCTCCCGCCATCTTGGTCTGAGCGGCGGTGGAGAACCTCATGGTGGTACCTCGTCCCCCCCTGAGGAAGGAGAGCGTTGTAGAGGGCCAGTGCCGGGGATTGCCGCAACCTATTGGCCACCACCCAGTGATGCGGAGCGGTGGTGGTGCCACAGACATTGGCTGCAGAGGGTTGCCGCCGCCGATTGGAGTCGGAGGCTGCGGGACGTGCCTGAAGACAGGCCGCGGTGCCTGGGCCGGAGGGAGCACGACCCTGGCCGCCATCCACGGCACCGAAGAAGCTCAAACCTAGACCAGACTGCGAGGGGCCTCGAGGACCTCACTGTGGGGCTGGCCGCGAGCTGAGGCAGGAGAGTCCCCGAGCGTGGGAACCATCCCGCCAGTGAATAGAGGCGGACACCGAATGGAAGGTGAGAGACTGCATGCCACAGAAGGGATCACATAGAGCCTATGCCCGATGAGACCTAGGCGGCTGGCCTAGTTGGATGCGGACCCACCTCCTGCTGTGACAGCCTGTCACACCTACATTTGCCGTCTAGCCTGCCTGTAACAGACCGCTGCTTGGCTTGACTCCGGCGGCATCCCCTGAGGCCCAACGATTGGACCACGCAGGGCTATTTGACACTCCTTGGCAAACATGGCAACAGGCCGCACCAAAAAAGGTGGCACAATCAAAGACATGTTGTCCAGGCCGTCCACAAGTCCGGCGGGCGAGCACTCGGTGGCTGTGGACCCTCTGCGAAATACCGAGGAGAACGCTGCAGAGGAACCAGTGATGCGTGCTTTGCTACGGGATGACCTGCAGGCCATCAAAAGGGACCCCTCACAGGACATTCAGGAGGTCAGGAGGGACTTGGACTCACTGGGGGACCGTGTCGCAACACTGGAGGAGTAGGGAGACAGTCTTGAGGAGGAGAAACACATTTTAACAGTCTGAATGTCCTTCAGTGTTGAAAGAGAAAGAAAAAGGGGGTCCTATAAGTGGCCTAAGAGCTCTGTGCTCTCCCACCGCCCCCGGCCCACCAGCTATAAGAAATGTGATTCTGCGGCCCGCTGCCCTAGGGATCATCCGCCTTCGCTAGCACAGTGGGGAAGGATTTAGTGAGGCTTACTGTCCATCTGCAATCTACGTTTGATCCTGGCGTCTCTGCCCCCCCTTGAGGACCACGGCCCTGCCGGCGGGATTGCAGTCTCCCCATACGTGGGGAGGAGATACCTGTTGTGTGGTCCTCCAATGGCAAGTCCAGCCTCAAGATATGGCACGCCTCCGCCAGTGATTTCAGCTGAAAAAGCTTCCCATCCATTCGAAAAATAATGCGGAAGGGATGTCCCCAGGAGTAGGGCACCCCTTTGCTCCGGAGGTGTGCCATGACGGGGCAGAATTCCCTCCGCTACTGTAGCGTGATTGCTGCTAGGTCTTGGTACAATGTTGGCGACTGATCCCCAAAGCGGACCAGATGGGAAGCACGGGCTTTGTGAAGTATCTCTGCTTTCAGTGGAAAGTCTCTGAGGAATACCAGGATGTCTGCCGGTGGGCCCGCCCCAGTGCGTGGCTCTCCAACCCGGTTTGCCCGATCTATCGGGATGGTGGTGTCCGCAGGAGCTCCCAGGATGTGGCGAAAGAGATCTCAGACATAGCGGAACAAATCATCTCCCTCTGCTTTCGACGCTATGCCTTGAATGCGGATGTTGTTCGGGAAGGTTCTGTTTTCGAGGTCTTCCGCGTGAGCCTGTAGGTCTATGTGCTGCTCACGAAGGCAGACAACCTCCTCCGGCAGAGCTTCTATCTCCATTTCAATTAAAAGAGCATATATAATTTCCTTCATGAATTTTGGTTAAACCCATTAAATATCCAACTATAAACTGTGGATGATCTGTTTTGTTGAGATACAAAGTGTGGAATACCCTTCGCAGGGTTTCAGGTTGTGCCTAGGGGGACTAACCCTATTCAGGGTGCGCTACCTCATACTTTGAACATTTGACGGTCTAGATCGGAGAGCGAAACCCCAGGAGCACACCGCAAATTGGAAAACCTGAGTTTAAAAAAAGGTTGTGCGTGTTCACCATATTTCTTGTATTTTTTATTATGCCACCATGAAAAGGCAGTTTTCTCTTATTTGTTATGCAAGAATTGTGTATAAGATTAATTTGGGGGTGAGCCAGAAGACTTTCCTGTTCTAGTAGGTACTCTGTGCATTTGTTTAGAGGTTTTAGGATTTCCTCCAGGGATGCTGCCCGATTTCTTATGGTTCTGTTGTTCATTTGGGACTTTTCTTTCTAACTATGTACTTTGCATTTGAGATACCTACTAAATGGAATTTGGTGGCTGTTCACACACTTGATGGTGTTTACTGGTTGGTCGAAACACTCATGTCGATAGATGCATGCACTGAGATATGTTGGGTGTTTTCGGGGCACAGGAGATGCATGGAATATCTTGCGGATATGCATGCAGTTTGTTCTGAGGCATAGAGTGGTCCTCATTGAGATGAGCTGTCTGTGGCCATCACATACCACAGAAGTATAGTATGTTTTGGCACCATATTGCACGACTGACTGTGCAGCGTGTGGATTTCTTTAGGACAGAGCAGTATATTGCCAGATGCCGCTAATTGGATTTACAGTGATTTATGAGAAGGGGGAAACAGGCGCCATGATATTTCGATGTGATGTTGGGATTCATCACTGCTTGATACATTGATTTTTGCGGACGGTCACATGCTAGGGTGGCCACGCTGCATGTACATGGTGACACAATGAGGTGATCATGGTGAAGGTACACGATCTAGACTAGACAGTGGTACTCATATGCAGCCTTGTAAGTGATGCAAGGTTCGATATTTTAAAGGTCTTCGAGCATTTGGATGAAAATTATTGGAGATGCCCAGATGATCACACTGAGTGTGGTGAGTAAATGCAAATATGAGTGAGGTACTGCTGTGTTATGGAAAACAGTAGTGCATGGAGTTAGTGTGCATTTCTCTAGTTCTTGATGAAGGTATGATAGTTGGGTGACTTTTGTCCTGATGAGACCTGAACAGTAACTACAGGCTAAAACGTTGACACCGCTCCCTTGCTTACATAAGAAATATTGTATATGTACAGATATAAACCTTCTCTTGTAGTTTTGACAGTTACTTGACAACCAGGGAGTTTTATACAGTGTCTTTGCTAGTGTTTATTGTATATATGTCTATCATTTGAGAACTGCGTCATCTGGGCTAACGTCACATTGTATATACTGCACTGTGATCCTAGAGAAATACAAGAGGATCTGCAAAGAGAAATTTATCATGTACTCATTTGATAGATATTCAGTATGATATGATTGACTGACATATGCAGCCAGCCTTGCAATCAGAGGAGTAGGAGTGGGCGGAAAATTCCACTCTGCTGGTGGAGTTTGCAGAGTTTTGCCCACTACCCGCTACACGAGTATCGCGGACTTCCGGCATAACTTCGCCAAACACCGTATGGCAGTGTTTTTCCTCGTGCACAGCTTGCCAACGTTAAGTTGGTGAGCCTGAGCGAGAATTTGCATCTCCTAATTTGATTTTCGGGTGCTAGAACACCTCCGACAAGATTTTCTCAACGCGGGCAGTCACATTTAGAAAGAAACCGTTCGAGTAGAAAATCTAGTCGAGCGGCAGAAAGAAAGAAGCAGCGACTTCTGGTGCGCTACATTGTGCTGATTTTACATCGCGGAACAAGCTACTGCCACTAAAAATCAGCGCAAGCAGTGAAACATGCCGAATTCCGCCCGCTCGTGGAATTCTGCTAAATCTCGCTGGGTTTTTATGTAACTTTGCCGAACTCTGCAGATTAAAACTCCGAGAGCACCGCCTACTCCTATATAGGAGAAGTTTTGCCAATGAGTGACTCCCACAGGACAATTGTTGTGTTTGAATATGTTCACCCAGGTCCTCGCGATCAAATAGTGTTGTCCCTGTAAAATTAACATGGTGTGCCAAGAATCACCAGAGATGGTGAGCTTGTCTGTGGGGGGTGCTGGTCATGATGGCTTTGTAAATAATGCAGCTGGTTTTTAAAATAGTGTGGGCTGGCAAGGGGAGCTAATGGATTTCCATCAGGTTGGGATGATGTGATCATATTTCTTCAGGTCCTGGATGCAACGTGCTAAGGCATGTAGGATACTTCAAGGGGTGCCTTTATGGAGTCTGGAAGGCCATTGAGCACAGCGCTACCACCACCCACATGCAAGTGTATGAGGATTTGAACATCGGTTCTAAAGTTGCTTTCTCGAAGAAACCTTCCCTCTTTGTTAAGAAGAGTCAACAGTGGTGGCCATTTCTGGGTCAGGCACAAAGCAGCACAAAATCAAAGTCGAAGGGGCCATCTCTAGGTCAAGCACTTCAATAGGCATGAATTGGGGGGTGGGGAGGATTTTGAAGTCAGGCATGTAGTTGGCAAGCTGGAAACAACAGAAAGAAATAAAATGATTATCAAAGAGTACATTTCAAATGGAGAAAATTATGCAATGACGAACACAGCAAATATGCACACACAAGAAGAAGAAACTATTTCAAGTACAAATATTTATATACCTCAACCAAGCAACACTAACAAACTATTGCCTAACGGTGAGAATAACACAGGACAAGTTTCAAATATTTTTTAAAGGCTTTGATGAGCACACAAACCGCTACCTAATTTAGTTGGTGATGACGTAGAAGGGCTAGTTAAAACATTCCCTGAACAAGAAAAAAGTACAAACAATGGGCTCATGAAATGCTTGAACGAAAGGTTTGATCCACAGAGAAATGTGGATGTTGAAAGATACCATTTTAATATATCTTGTCAGAGGAAGACTAATCAATTGACAAATATGTAACAGGTTGAGAAAACTAGTAATGTCTGTGAATTCACAAAATTCAATAAAGAAGAAACCATAAGATTATATTAGGATGCAACTCACATGAGTTTAGGAAGTAGTTGCTACAAAAAAGTATGATCTACAAACAATCTTACGAATGGCTTGAACTTCTGCACAAGCAAATATGCATGCTAGAAAAATGGAGCATGGAAAAATGAAAACAACTGAACAAGTTTGAAAGATAGTTAACAGAGGAAACAAAGTTGAAAAATTGGTATCCAGCAAAACGAAAATAAACTGTTACAGGTGTTGATTACAATTTCCACATTCAAGTGTCTGCCCAGCAATGAGACAACAATGAAGGGAGTAAGCAAAATTAAATTATTGAGACTTGAAATTAAAGGACAGATAATGTCAAACCATGGAGTAAACAATCAAAAGGAGGTGTCAATCACATCAAATAAGATTGAAAGTCTAGAACATGACATACAAGACTCAGAAATGTCAGCATACTTATATTTAATGCAGGAAAAAACAAATACTGGACAAATGTGTGTTGCAGGGATTCTGCACATACACAGAACTATGCGCAGGATTATGGGACCTTGGTGTATAGGGGATGAGCCTTCCTACCACCTCAGTACCCACGAGCCCAGGACCGACTATCTATAGTGTCTTACTCGCTTTCCTACACTAACACGGAGAAGCAAATGATTAGACAACCCAGAACACAACACTCCTGGATCTCTCAGGAATCGCGGTTACAAGACACACCTTTTCGCTCACACTCTCGCACCTGTCCACAGTAAGATTTGACTGACACACGAATATACTTCAAAATGTTTATTTTAACTAACGTGCTCAAACATGCAATATACGTGCCACAACAAACAGAAAAATGCTTAACAGTAATACAGTTAGCATCGCAGCCAGTCCATACATTATGAAGGGAGATGTCATCTTATAAAGACAATTGAGAAAGGACTACAGTGCCTAACCTCCCTCCCCTTGGGAAGAAGAAGTATTATTATATGTTAGAAGATCTCTGGGTTTCGTCAGCAGACCCCATACCTTAAGAGTATAGATGGGATTTCTACATCGAAGGCGAGTGTTGCTCTTCTCCCTGGAAAGGTCCCTCTCCAAGTGTGTTACCTAAACATGTATCCCCTTAATATCAAAGCACGAGTCTCCAGCCGCAGCTGCAGTGGTATGTTTTGTCTAGGTGCTCGGGCCTGACCAGAACAGAATAACAAGCGGCATTGTTTATCGACTTTGCTCACAATGTTCAGACTAAACTCCAGGAACAGGCAAAGAACGAGCACAGCAGACAGTTCTCATGTGAAAGGCATAAACAGAGTCTTGCAAAAATAAAGTTATGTGGTAACGTGCGCAAAAGCAGCATCATGGCTGCACGAGCCATGCTAACTTAGTGATGTCGACAATGTCCCTATCGGCCACGTGACGTGTTTAATACAAAAAGAATGTATAAAGAATGTATAAGGAATACAGCATTTGTTGACATTATGGTTGGACATCTCAAAATGACATTTGTTCACAATAGAGGAGCTAAATGCAAAATCATGTGCCAAAATATCATGAAATGCAAGAAAAGCTAATGTTAAGTTTATCCAATGTAAGGGTATTCTAATGGGGGGGCAAAACATCTTGTTTCCTGTTTAGGAAAATTTGAAGAGACTTCAACATGTGTTAATGTGTCCATGCTTGCTGAGCAGCATTAAGGCTCAAATGATGGAGCTGCTGGCTATGGCTTTCAACCTCACAATCGTACATCCTGTATTTAAAAAGCATCTGAGTTTGCTAAAGAGTTTAGGAAAATTGATAGATAAGACAGTAACCTTGCATATTATGTCAATAATGCCTGTTGCATAAATGCATTGAAGAGTTCCCATCCAGTTATAGAAAAAAAAGAAGGAAGAAATAACTGTTTGATACAGCAGGACATCATAATCGAGCCTACCAAAGGTCCAACACCATGCGTGTTGCCATAGTTGTTGTTACAAAAAAGAATACAGAGAGCATCAGAATATGTGAGGATATGTGGATTCCTAATACAATGATTGAATGGGAAAAGCATTCAGGTACACATTTAGATGATATAATAAGCAACCTTAAAGGACCTACGGTGACCTAGACCTACCTGTTAGCCTCTGTGTTACCCTGAGTCTCTAAGTGCTCTCCCTGTGGTCCTGGGGGGCTCTAGAGGTTTACTCCTTGATGGATTGAAACTTAAACAACTACATTAGAAGGTACGATCTTTGACTAAATCAAACCTGATTTGTGCATCCGACCTGCGCCCCATCACGGTCAGCATCAAACTGCACGAAGGTCCCAGTCTACCACAACCATTGACTGAATGTATGCTTCTTGGTGCTATTCCTACTTAGAACTTTAAAAATTAATATATCTGTTCCTTGTATTGGAGTTTTGTCCCTTTGGTGTCATTTTCTTTATTAAATTGTACTCTATTTTTCAACTTTGGTTTGGGATTTTTATTGGTTTTCATTTTGACTGTATTACTGTTTTGGTACTGCATTAATACTTTACTTATTGCCCTAAGTTAAACCTGTCCGGTCTGTGCCATAGCCACCAGGGGGTTGAGCTCAGGTTAATTTGGTGTCTTTGAGGGTTCACCCATTATAAGGGTTGTGATTTTTCCTTGAGGTGGGTACTCACCCCCATCAGCTAATACTCCAAATTCTTACACTAAGCCTGTCATTAGGATGTTCACAGTTACCAAGCTTGAGGTAGTTATTTTACCAATAGGTAAGAAGTGTTAATAAATATATACATAGAAATATATCCACTTCTTATTATGCTCCAGTTTCAGGAACATCAGCTTCCTACCAAGAAAAGAGAGAGTTGGATGTGTAGAAATACAGTTAAGGAATATCCTATTCACTGTTGAGGATAGAGGCAAAAATTCATGAAAGATTATTAAGACATCTCTTATGGTCTTTATAAACCCACTTGGAACGGCAGATATCAGTGCACAGTAGAGTGATGTCAAGTTCCTTTACCCACGGATTCAAAGAACACTGATTTATGGGTTTAACCGCCTCTCAAGAGAAATCAAGTTTTTTGGAGGTCTCTGTTCCGTGGTGACTCCTATCATGCACTTAGCACCCCCAGAAAGCCTTTCTGGAGACTCAAACAAGTTTGCATTATTAATCAACGTCAGCTACACGTTTTACATACCTATGACCTTTCCTAATGATAAAACTAAAGTTGCCATTGTTTTGTCATATACATGTGAGAATACTGAAAACTGATGTAGAGAGAAATTATCCCATGCTATATAATTTTTCTGTTTCTGTGAACAGATACAGAAAATATTTTTTTTATCAGAAGTTGTGTACTTTCCTTACAAAACTATGAAAATGAGTCTTTACTGTGAGTTAAGCTATATTGCAATATTCACTCGCTCGGTGGTTGAGATAGTGGATAGCAAGAGAAAAGAGCATCCTTAGTCTATCAAGAGCTGCAAAGCGAATCAAATGATGTCCTGATACAAGTAGTACATTTTTTTAATAAGTGCGCTAACTGTCCTGAGCTGAGTGGTTCATTCAGACCATTGTTTATCCAAATGTATTTCAGAAAAAATAAAGTATTAGTAGTCTGGCCTAAGTTAGAGGAGGCTAATCACAGAAACTTCAGAACCAATGCAATTAGGAAGTATAAGAGGTTATGTTTATATTGTGAAAGCTAAGATAATTTGGTTAAAAACTGTAGAAATAAACCTAGAATACTTAATATCAAACATAGGGAATGTTACCCAATGAGAGGCAGCAGCCGGTGGAAGGGTATAACCAGCCATAACCTAAGGAGCTGGCTTTTCGAATGAAGAAATTACATCATTTCTCAAAAGGTTAGTGAATATTATAGAGTTAGGTTTGGCTAATGTGACATTCCCCATGAAAGCGCTTTTGTCAGAAGATCAGGAGACGGTGGTTTCAAGGCTTTTAGATTCAGAAGCTTCAGGGAACTATATGGACATTACGTCTACTCAATCTTTGCAAATTCAAGTAATTAAGAAAAAGCTTCTGGAGGGGGGTCAAAACAGTGGGAGGATCTATTCTGCCCACAGGCTCTCTATGGTAACACACAGAATGTCATTGGCTGATTTCAAAACCATCAGTAGAAGATGCACTTTGATTTGATAGATGCTCCTCAGTTCAAAATAATGTAGAGATTACCTTGGTTGAGGTTACATAACCCTTATACTGATTAGGCCGCAAAGACAGTTCACTTAAAATCTGGTAATTGCAAAGTTAGTAGTCTGACTACATGTAAATCTGAACAGTTGTCCTTGTACGAGGCTTGCAGAAATTGGTATATCATCAGATACTCGATGTGCAAATTCTCTAGTCTCTTGATAGGAATTTAGAGATATATCTGATAAGAAAAAACAAATGTGCTACTCCCACATAACAGTTATCATTGTAAGATCGATGTGGATACAGGTGCACAAAAATCTTGTGGTCAGTGTATGTGCTCACTAAATAAGAAACAGAATATCTTAAGCAGTACTTAGACAAACAAACTGGCTAATGGGCTAATTAGGCCCTCTCACCCCCTTAATCTTCTCAAATTGTTTTATTCCCAAAAAGACAAGGGTGAAAAAAGACTGTGTCTAGACCTGCTGCAGTATTATTTGTTTGATCAGAATTGAAATGCAAAAACATTCATGCAGTTAGCCCTCAGCAGAGATTAATATCTAGTCAGTCTGAGAGGATGATGAATGAAAAATGACATTCTGTACTGAGCTTTGGTTGTTCGAATCTCAAGTCATGCCTTACTCTGCAACCCTCCTGCAGCATTTCAGTACCGTAATAAAGTATTGAGATAACTTTTGGATGTACTCTGTTTTGTCTGTTTGGATAACATTTTGAATTATTCAGGCTCATTAAAAGCGTGCATATCCTATATTGAAACAGCTTTACAATGATTGACAGCTCTTTCTTGCTAAAATGGGTAAATGTATTTTCCACACTATTACCGTGAAGTTTTCAGGATACATAATTACACCCAAGGGCATTAAGCTGGATGAAAAGTGTTAGCAATTGTTCATTGGCCTGTTGCTTGCATTGGCCCATGGAGTGTTTCATCTGCCTGGCAGACAGTGATTGGTGCATTTCAAAGGTTCTTTCTGTGGGAAGGAAGAAAATGTTTGCTGACTGGCTGTCTGTCCTGTGGGGTTGGAAGCCTTGTGGAGTGGCCATCTCCTTTGCCTATGGGGCTACCTTGTGCCTGGGGGGCAGTGAACACAGTAAATAACATTTTAAAAAGGATATTTAGGATAATAAACAGGTGTGGAACCCATATATAATATACAGAAATACAGACAGGTAACCGTGAATTACTTGAATGCTGCTCACTGAAGGGTTATGAGTGACCTTAAATAGAGACGAGCAAAGCTCAAGTTGCCTATGATGTCACTCAGAAACCTGAGCAGAAATACCTATGTGTTGTTTAATTTTTATCCATTTATAATTCTGCTTTATAAGGCCCCCAACATAATTTCTCCCTGTTTGCAAGTGGTATGCAAGCGCATAGGCATATTGGGGAAGCGATACAAAATATAGCCTCTCCTCGCTGTACCACATGTAAAAGAAAATTATATATATATATTCACTGAAAAAACCATAGGTTTCAGGGACGTTATAGTTAGAAATTAGCATTTAAAAAACCGTAGGTTTCAGGGACGTTATAGTTAGAAATTAGCATTTAAAAAACCTTTGAAATTCACTGAAAAAACCATAGGTTTCAGGGACGTTATAGTTAGAAATTAGCATTCAAAAAACCTTAGAAATTCACTGAAAAAAACACAGGTTTCAGGGACGTTATAGTTAGTTGGACATTTACTCGTTCAAAACCAGAGAAATTCGGCCGTTAAGTTAGTTGAGCTAACTATAACTCGCGCCCCCGCAATGCACTGCTGATGACGTCACATATTACATCACTCATGACATGGTCAGTGACTTCACTGATGACATCACTGAGGACATCTCAAATGACATCACTGATGACATCATCCAGTGACTGTGTGTTTCTGTAAAGTTTAAATATGTTTTTTATATATATATGCCAAGGTGTATTAAAGAATGAGTGGGTGTATGGGTGTCTGTATGGATGATTTAGTAGGTGCGTGACTGACTGTATAACTGAGTGATTAAACGTGTCTTACTGAATGCATGGGTTAGTGACTAAACTGTGTGAATGTGTGTATCAGTCTGTCAGTTGGAGTGTAAGCGGCTGCATGGGTTAGTGAGTAGCTACATGACTGTCTATATGGGTTATTAATTGGTTGTCTGTGTATCTGTATGGGTGCCTGAGTGTCTGTGTGGGTGGATGGGGGTGTGTGATTCCGTGAATGGATGTGTGAGTGGGTGATTCACAGGGTGTATGGGTGAAACTGTGCGTCTGTGAAGGGCTGAATGGATGGGTGAGTGTGTGTTTAGGTGTGTTGGTGAGTGAATGGATGTCTTAGTGGTACATGTGTGAGTAACTACATATGTGAAATGCTGTATATGTGAGTGTTGGACTATATAAATGACTATATATGAGAGTGAGTGATTGTGAGAGTGGCTGTATGGATGAGTGTGTGCTTGTGTCAGTGACTGTATAAGAGAGTAAGTATGTGTTAGTATCTGTATGAATAAATGAGGTGGTGTATGTATAACTGTGTAGGTGAGTAAATTGGAGTGTGATTGATTCTTTGCATGGCTGACTATGTGTTTGAGTAACTCTATGGGCGAGTGGCGGTGTGTGAGTGTCTGTATAGGTATACGAGTATATGATAGTGCTGTATTGATGAGTGACTGCATGTATGAGTGACTGTATGGCTGAATGAGTGGATGTGTGTGTAGTCCTAGGAATCAGTGAGTGGGTATGTAATAACTGGTATTGGTTTGTCTATGGTTTCAAGAATGGCAGTCTGTATTTTAGAGTGGATGTATCAAAGTTTATATTAGGGTGTGAGGAGGTGCATCAGATTATCACATGGATGATGTCATCAGTGATGTCATTTGAGATGTCATCAGTGATGTCATGAGTGATGTCACTGAACATGTCATGAGTGATGTAATATGTGACGTCATCAGCAGTGCATTGCGGGGGCGCGAGTTATAGTTAGCTCAACTAACTATACCGGCCGAATTTCTCTGGTTTTGTTCGAGTAAATGTCCAACTAACTATAACGTCCCTAAAACCTGTGGTTTTTTTCAGTGAATTTCTAAGGTTTTTTAAATGCTAATTTCTAACTATAACGTCCCTGAAACCTATGGCTTTTTCAGTGAATTTCAAAGGTTTTTTAAATGCTAATCCCCAACTATAACGTCCCTGAAACCTCTGTTTTTTTTCAGTGAATTTCTAAGGTTTTATAAATGCTAATTTCTAACTATAACGTCCCTGAAACCTATGGTTTTTTCAGTGAATTTCTAAGGTTTTTTAAATGCTAATCCCCAACTATAACGTCCCTGAAACCTCTGTTTTTTTCAGTGAATTTCTAAGGTTTTTTTAAATGCTAATTTCTAACTATGCCTACATAGGTAGGACATGTGCAGAAAGAGGAAGAAAGGCGTAGCAAGAAGCAAGAGAAGTGCAGAAAGGGGCAAGAGAGGTGCAGAAAGAGGAAGAAAGGTGCAGAAAGAAGCAAGAGAAATGCAGAAAGAGACAACAGAAGTCCAGAAAGAGGCAGAAAGGTGCAAAAAGAAGCAAGAGATGTGCAGAAAGAACCAACAGAGGTGCAGAAAGAGGCCTACTTTCACTGTACCTTACAACAGACTCATAGAAAGTACCCTAATCACTAATCCTTCTCCGAAGATGTCTTAAACCTCACTTTTCTCTTGAAGGTTCACTATTAATCGACTGCTCAGAATGTTAGGCTTACCAAATATAAAACAGCAATCCTAAGCATATCACACACCCTTGAATACCTGTGCAAATTTGTGTAAAAAAGTTGTATGCATTTCTTTATGCTCACAATACAGGGCACATGGGTATTCAATAGTATATTTGAGGGGCTCTATAACACATATATACATAAGACATGTCTGCCTGTGCAACTGAATGACAGAGCAGAACTGAGAAAATTTGACCACCTATAGAAGAAGTAACCCGCTTTTTAAGCTACCATCTTCAGATGCATAACACATGTAAGAATACATATACAAGTAGACATATACCTCAGTCACGAGAGCACGCAGACCTTTAAACTTGACAGCTTGCACTTCCCATTTGAGTACAGAAAGAGGCGAGAGAAGTTCAGAAAGAAGCAAGAGAGTTGCAGAAACAGGCAAAAGAGGTGCAGAAAGAGGGAACAGGAGTGCAGACAGAGGCAAGAGAGGTGCAGAAATTTGCAAGAGAGGTGCAGAAAGAAGCAACAGAGGTGCAGAAGAAGACAAGAGAACTGCAGAAAGAGGCAAGAGTTGCAGAAACAGGCAAGAGAGGTGCAGAAAGAGAAAGAAAGGTGCGGAAAGAAGCAACAGAAATGCAGAAAGAGGCAAGAGAGGCGCAGAAAGAAGCAAGAGTGGCTTGCACACCATTAGTACCAATTTAACACCCACATTTAGCAATAAGTAACAGGTGACCATTCTAGGTTTGCAAAGGACCTTCCACCACGCTGTAACACTTGTCGCTACATTTTTGGTAACGTTTGAGCCGTTTGAGCTAGAAACCAGGCTTTTTTTGTTAAAATCTGCAGATTAGGCAGCAGATGATAGATTATGTGGCTAATGCGGAAAATGTATAATTGTGCAAAAGTCGGTGCAGCCAAACAGTCGCATAATTCCAGAGGCCCTGCTCATACCTCTGACTAGGTCCAGAAGTGCTCCTCAGTGATTCCTTCTTTTTTTTGTCTCATTGGGTTCATAGTTTAGCTTCTATGGAAACGAGGAAGACTAAACCTGAGGTTACCACTCCACAACACAGACTACCATATCACATAATTACTCTCCATAACACATAATTCCACTCTACATAATTCCTATACACTAAATACCCTATACTTTCTATCCACATAATTTCACTGCACAACATACCACATAATTCCACTACACACAATGTACATCTACTCCACTCCCCCAAAAATGTTTTTTTTTAGAGTTTTATATAGCGCGAACTAGACCCGAGAAATCGGGTCTCAGAGCGCTTTACATGAGCACCAGTTTCGTTACAGATGGACACATTCATTTTTGTTAGGCACGGAGAGATTAAGTGATTTGCCCAGAATCACAGGATGTTGAGCCTCGTTGCCGAGACTCGAACCCGGTTCCCCAACTCCGAAGTCGACTGCTCTAGCCGTAAGGCTACATCCTCTCCCATTAGTAAAAAAACTTTTACATTTACAACGCCAATAGCTCTAACTCTTGCAAATGCGAGACATATTACATTACAAATGCTTCTTTAACTGGTAGTCGCGTTTGCAGAGTGGTGGAGAAAGGGGGCTGGGCCTCCAACCAGCGCTCAGGAATTCTGCTGCGTAGGACTTACAGGAGGTACCAGGAGGGCTTCTTGGCCCCCAAAGTCCCTCAGGAGTAAAGTGGACTTCATCCTCCAACCCGTAGTGTGCCAGAAGGGGCGTTTGCAGAGTGGTGGAGAAAGGGGGGAGTGGCCTCCAAAGACCTCTTAGCAATCCCACTGTGTGGGACTTACTGGAGGTAACAGGAGGGGTAGTTGGCCCCCCAAGGACAACCTTGGGAGCCAACTACCCCTCCTATTACCTCCAGTAAGTCCCACACAGCAGCATTGGTAAGTACTCATAGCAGGCCACGCCACCTTTGACCACCAGTCTGCAAACGCGCTCCCTGGCGCGCTCTTCGATGGGGATTAAAGTCCCCTTCGCTGCTGAGGGTCCTTAGGGGCCAACTAGCCTACCTGATACCTCCAGTAAGCCCCAGATAGTGGGATTGCTGAAAGGTGCACACAGGCCACGCCCCCTTTCGCCACCACTCTGCAAACGCGCCTCCTGGCGCGCTCTTGGTTAGGGGATGAAGCCCCCTTGCCTCCTGAGGGTCCCTGGGGGCCAACTAGCCCTCCTGTTATCTCTAGTAAGCCCCACACAGCTGGATTGCTGAGAGTGGTCTGAGGCCACGCCCCCTTTTTACACCCCTCTGCAAACGCATCTCCTGGCGCACTGCTGCTTGGGGGATGTAGTCCACTTAAGTCCTGAGGTCCTCAGGACACAAGAGGACCTCATCGCCCCACCAGCAGTGCGCCAAGAGGCGCGTTTGCAGAGTGGTAGTGATGTAAAAAGGGGCATGGCCTCGGACCACTTCTCAGCAATCCCACTGTGTGGGGCTTACTGGCGGTATCTGGTGGGCTAGTTGGCCCCCAGGGACCCTCAGGATTCAAGGGAACTTAATCCCCCAACTTAGAACGCGCCAGGAGGCGCATTTGCAGAGTGGTGCAGCAGGGGGCGGGGCCTCAGGCGAGATGCCGGTTTCTCTCTTTTTTTTTTTTTTTAGCAGGGAGGTTGTGTGGCCCCCTTCCCTAAATATTTTTTGCTAAAAAATAGGATGGGGGCCGCTCGGCCCCCTTCCGAGGACGATTTTGGCCCCGGGGCATGGCCTCCTTTTTTTTTTCAAACAAAACCTTTATTTTAAAAGAGGGGGGCCGCACGGACCCCCTCCTGAGGCCATTTTTGGCCCTGGGGACCCCATCCCCCGGGGCTTTGCCTCTGTATGAAATGTTTGTTTAATTTTATTACGGGAGGGGGGCCGAGTGGCCCCCCTTCCCTGGGCCACTTCTGGCCCCGAGGACCCCATCCCCCGGGGCCTGCCCAGCCTTTATTTTTAATTTTAGAGGGGGCCGCGTGGCCCCCCTTCTCAGGCCAATTATGGCCCCGGGGACCCCTTCCGTTTTAAAAAAAAATAATTAAATTAAAGGGGAGGGGGGCCGAGTGGCCACTTCTGGCCCCGGGGACCCCATCCCCCTGGCCGGCCCTCACGTTGGGGACCGCAGGTGGTCACCCAATGCCCCCGCGGTCCCAGCCGGCTCCCCGCCTCCTGCGGGAGCCGGCATTGCTTTTGGACAAGGGGAGATGCAAACATGCAGCTCCCCTTGTCAAAAATCAATACTGCTTTGCTTCGTGGAAGCGAGAGAAGGAGGTGGCGGTCCCCGGGGCTGCGGGGGCCTCCGCACCCTAATAAAACATTGCACCCGGGACCTGGCCCACCCGGGAGCTTAAAGAAACGAAGCGCGGGAGTCCGCGCTTGGTGTTTTTTTTTTTTTATTTCAGCCGGATTCGCGCACCCTGCGCGAATTCGGCCGAAAATATATAAAAACATGCTTTTTTTGGCCCTGGGGGTCCCTGTGGGACCCACTGAGCAGGCCTAGGGGGTCAGGGTGTTTCTACCTTGCCCCCTTTTCTTGTTTTTTTATCCTTTTTTCTTGTGACTCGATTTTACAGAGTCACAAGATGCCTGCCAACACTTTTTGTTTTGGAGTGTTGGCAGCCAATCAAAATGAAGCTCGTGCTCTGGAGGGTTCGCGAATCCTCCTCAGCCACCAGATATCGATATTTTTTATTATTGATTTTCTCAGGCACTACTGAATGGATTTACACCATTTTTTTTTAAAAGCATGCTTTCTGAACCAAGACCTACCTTTTTGCCAAATTTGGTGTAATTCTGTTCAGCAGTTCGGGCTGTAGCTTTGTCTAAAGTTTCCTATGGAAATTAACATGGAGAAAACGCGTTTTGGGACCCCCCCTTTTTTCTCGGCCCCCGCTTGACGAATCACCCCAAAACTTTCAAGACAGGAGCTGACCGGAGTACACCATTAGTTTTGAAAAATTCGCGAAGATTCGTCAAACGGTGCCAACGATATTGGCAAAAGAAAAAACGCTTTTTGAATAGAAACGAGGTGCTAACTATAACTACCTACTGGCGACCGCCAGTAGGATATATATATATATATATATGTATATATATATGTATATATATATATATATATATATTTATTTGATGTAGCAAAAGTGAGTAACTGAATAATCAGGTTTAGAATCTGCTATTCACATTAGTGGAGCTCAGTAAAAGCAATACATAACGTTATCTTAAATATTCAGTCTTAACATCTGCCTTGAGCAAGTCTTTTAATTACAATAGTATGTGAACATAAAACAGAAAATGAAACCTGAAAACATGATCTGCCACTTGAGTAAGTGTTGGTGCTTTGGCAGACTGCAGATGAGTAATGAGGTAGGTCACAGGGCTGAGGCTTGGTTTTCACATACACCTTCAAACTGAAACTACTACCCCCTCATCAGGTGACACCCTCATCACACATTAAAATCCAGCTCAGTTTGGCGATGATCTCAAGCCTGCAGTTAGCACACTAGGTGGTGTCTTCCACTTCAGCGATGAAGCGCCACGAGACTAAGTGGACTCTTCCATGAGGGAGGACTGGAGGGGCCGCCACCTCTGATTTACGTACAATGTCTTTACAGGGCACTGCAGAATGCCTCTTACCAGTCATGGGGGCGCAAGTGGGGGAGATGGGAGTGGACGTCTCACTGGCACGAGCCCTGCCAAGATAGGACATTAAGATGCGGGTTTAGCAGAGCTGCGGCGCCTTGACACTCCTGTTCTCGTTTGTAAAATTGTCTTCAAACAGAAGCACACACGGGGGCCTGCAGCATTTCGACAGATAGAATTTTCCACAGACTGCTTCCCAAGAGCGCACTGTAATCAGCTGTCATGACAACTCTTGCGGGTGAAGGATGATGGGTGGCGCTTTACGCAGATCTCTTCTGGCGCTCGGCCCCTCACGCGCCATCCTCTCGGCCCCTCACGCGCCATCCTCTCTCGCCAGGAGGAGCTGGCTCATCTGCTGGTCGGACGCGCTGCGCTCCTGGCACGCTCCCAGGGCCTGGCTGAGGTATATGGCGAGGACGTGCTTACACTGCAAGGCAAAGGGGCAAGAGTTAGAAACAAAGTGGGAGGAGGCAGCCCCGTACAAGCACTAAAGAAGCGACCAGCAGCTGACGGGGGCGGAAGCAGGATTGTAAAGTATGTCTTCACTGTTAAAAGGTCAAGTTACACAAATAAAGCGTTTCTCACACAACTGTTTGTTCAGAGGTTTCGGGAAATATTTTCCTATCCTCTTGGTTAATACAAGTGTTCCTACTTAAAAGTGACTGAGTAGGAAGAACACGTGATTTAATTAACATTAAGAAGTGACGTACGAGCGCAAAGCAAACACACATGCATACAATCCCTAGATGATCTGCAAAATGATCTTTAAAAATTGACAAGGTCAGTAGGCCTGGCTTAGGCAAGCTGGTACTATTGTTACTTTTATTTTATTGCAAGTATACAATACAAAAAAAAAAATGCACATAATTTTAATAGAATACTACGAGTGCCTCTAACAGGCCACTTAGAACAGGTGCTAAAATGCTTTTTTTAATGCTTATCACAGGAAAATAGAATTCTTATTGGCCCATTGCCTTTTGATTTACTGTGACTTGAAGCCACAGTTTAATCCAGGTGTCTCCATCAAGTATCATGAGCTACCAGTAGCTCTCCAGCTACCTCTGAGTAGCTTTTGTGTGTTCAGCCCAGCCTACTAATGTAGAAGCTTTAGCTTGGTTGAATTATTATATGTCTACTAAAATTTAAATGCATGTTCTCAAGATGAAAATGTGTCTATTTTCAGAACTCCTACGTTGATGTTTGGCAAAATATAGTTGCGTTTCCAAAATGTTTTTAAAGCTATTATTGAGTGGGGAGGTTTATTACTCATATTATTACCTTAGTGTCAGGGGGGTTGCAGCTATATAGCTTTTATGTATTACCCATGTACAGTCACTTCAAATTCTCAAAGGATTTTTTTTACATTAGTGCTAGAAACCTTGCCTCATACACTGATGTGATCACCACTGACAATCTTGGATGGGGTGGTCACTATTACATCATTAATATTAGTAGCTCGGGATGATTTCCATTGAACATAAGTAGCTCTTATTACAGAAAGGGTTGCAGACCCCTGGTTTAATCGGACATGGCTTACTAAAAAAAAAAACAGGCATTGGCAAAGACAAAAGGTGTCTCCTATGTGAGATCAATTGGCTTGGTCAATGTTTTTTCTAGACACGTTGCACTAGCACTGCAGGCTGCTGTAAAAAACAAAGAAAAGTGCTGTGGTGCGGCCAACGCTGTCGACGTCATAGTACTTCTTTTTCTTCAAGCCATACAGCGGCGGTGCCTCAGCTAAGGTGGAGGAGCGTCGCCCCACTGGTTTTCAGCAGTGAAAAAAAGGAAAAATAAAATGATAATAACAGGTTATTATCATTTTATTCTTCTGTGTTGAATCCAGTTTTGGGGCGGGGCTTGGCTGTCTTCACAGCCAGCAGCGGTAGGAGGAAATATGTGCACTTAAGTGCGCATGACTGTTTGGCCGGCCGTCTTGGGCCAGCCAAACAGTCATGCACACTTTGCATGGTCTCCACCGGCTGTATTGCACAGCCTGGGTGGAGAACATGCACAGCCTCCCACTCCCCATCTGAGTGCCGAACCACGGCGCACAGACAAAACATGACGCTGCTGTCATGGTATAAGCAGCGTCGTGATTGGCTTAGAGGAGCCTGTGTACTTCCTGCTTGGCTGCTTCCCGAGGAGAGACGACGGAGGAGAGACGTACGGAGGAAAGTGGTTTATTTCCCCCCGCCCCCTTGTCCCGTACCAGCAGCCACTGAAGCCATGATGCACAGCAGCCTGCGCTGCTGTGCAATATGAGCAAAAACAGTGGGGAGGGCAATGAGGGAGGGAGCAGCAACAATGGACAGCATGAGATGGGCGTCAGGGAACAAACAACAGCCAACTGGAGGAGGGTGGTGGGGGATAAGAAACAATGACCAGCAGGGGAAAAGAGGGTGACGGGGGACAATGGACAGTGGAAGGAGGGCGGGGTTGGGGAAAAACAATGGACAGCAGGAGGGAGGCAGGATTTGGGAAAGAAACAACGGACAGCAGGAGGAGTGGGGAGGAAGCAACAACGGGAGGGGAGCTGGGGGAATGTAACACAAGTGAGGTGTGGGGAGGAGGGAGGGAGCAGCAACAGCGGGAGGACAAAGGGACTGCAAAGACATGCACTCTATAAGAGTACATGTAAAAAAAATAGTCCCTGCAGAAGTCTGCGGCTGGTAGAAGGACACCTACCGGAGACAGGAAGCTGTACTTGGTCGATGCACCACAGCAGGGACACACACGAAGCCCCAGGAGGTATGCTGAGGCGAGCAGGAGGCTCCGACCAATAAGAAGCAATGAAACGAGAGTGACATCGGAGCCAACCAATGGTAAGTAAGGGATGGGCTCCAAGCCAGTTTTAAGCTTTTTTTGTAAACAATAGATTATACCGACAGCGCATGCACACTGTCCTGGCAAAAACTTAAAAGGATAACGAATGGAAGAAGAAAAAAGCAATGGCAAAGTAAACTATTTCCCCCAAAGCCTTGGTACAGTAAAGAACACTTCTTTTTAGACAAATGTGATGAGGCAAAACCCCATCGCTCACAGTGCAAGAAAGCCAAAGGCTTAAGTAGGCTAACCTTTTGAGCCATGCTGTGGTGAGCCGAAGCAAGATGTGAACCATAATTTAACAGATCAATGGATGAAGAGGCCTAAACCAAAGCACCTCTATGTTTGTACATATGTATGTATTTTTTATTTATGTAGGTTTTTGTTTGCATAAGGCTAATGAGATGACAAGGCTGTCTCTAGGACAGACCTGAAAATGGTCTGACCAATTTCAAAGCGACAAATCCATATAACTGGTTAATCGACAGACTGTTACATGTGTACTATGTTGTGTTTTCACTTATGTCTATCTCTGCAGCCTTCTTCCATTTCCTTTATGGAATGTGGCAGAAAAGGATAGAATTTTTGCCTTTCTTTAAGAAATGTCCTAACACAGGAACGGCCCACTGACTGAAGTGGAGCACAAACCTGTATCCTGCATTTGTTATATGAACCTAAAATAAAGACTATACATTTTAATGTGTTAATGAAAAATGGAAATACTTTTTGTGATCACAACACTGATGCAAGAGAAGAGTCCTGAATGCTTTAAAGCAGACGTAGGCATCTACACCCAACTGATCTGCTAGAAAACGTGGAGCACAGTCTTATTCATTTTGAAGCACACACTTATCTGGCCCTCAAATCTGTCAAACAGTCCTAGGCATTCTAGAGGAGGCACACCAATGAGAAACACTACCTGAGGTAAAGAAATATAGTAGGAAATCCATCTGCATATTGCGTACACCTACTTTTTTCGATTTGGACTTCTTGTTTTTATTTTTTTACTTCTGTGGGATGGACCTTCCCCTCTGACTTCAAACATGAGTATTAACTTTCTCTGTTCAGCCCATGCTAATGCAAGTGTGGCATGGACTAGATTGAGATCAGTGGTGGCTCATCCACTGGGCATTTATTTTATTTTATTTTATTAAATGCGATTTTATATAGCGCGAACATTACCCGAAGGTGTCAGAGCGCCTTACAAAAGAACCAGCCGCGCTACACAAGGAACCTGGACTACATGAGCCACACGAGACACAAACAGGAAAAACAATTGCAAATGTACAAGTGGAGCGAAAGGAGGAAAAATTGCAAATGTACAAGTTCTAAAGTCACTCAAGGAAGAGATCCTGACGTTGCTCTCTCGACACCCTCTCCAGCGGCGGATTCTGAATGAGGGCGTCGGGGCTCCGCCCCCATTACTTTAACACCCCGTCCCCAGGGTCGGCAAAGTAGTTGTCTGGTTAAAAAAAAAAGAAATACTCTCACCTCTTGCTTGGGGCCGGGGCTTGTGCTGTGATGAGTCACGTGACACACAGTAATGCCTCAGCATCACGCTGATGCATTGCATTCCCTCTGGACTTGCCCTGAGCCAATAGTATTTGCCGGGCTGACGAGCTCACAGCCCTGAGGCCTGTGAGGTCATCAGCTCGGCAAAGACCTAGCCTCGAGGACCAGTCTCCACCCCCTAATGACGTGAGAGTAAAGTTAGCCCCGGGCGCTTCAGGCTGAAGCCCTGTAGCACCAGGGGCTTCACGTCAGTCAGGGAGTGGAGAGGATGGTCATCCCACCCTTTCCCAACTCGTCACAGTGGGTGGGTCCAGCCCTGTGACGAGTTGGGAAAGGGTGGGGTAGAGGCTGCAGGCAGCGCGGGAAACTGAAACATTTAGTCTGCGCAGTTTGTCTTCAGGACTTTTGAAGACTCACTGCACAGACTCGAGGTGTGCTTCCTGCGCTGCTATTTGCAGGCCTGTGTCGTGTCTGGATGCCATCAGCTGAGGACGAAGCAGAGAAGGTGGTGGGCACCCTCAGGTGCGTGTGGTCATTAACAGCCTCCCTCATCGGACTGATCATCACGAAGTCGACAGAGAAGTGACCGAAAGAGACAGCACAGTCAAGGTAAGGGAAGACAGTTAAGCGAGGCAAAAAGCAAGCAAGAAAAAGTGTGCATATTTTTTTTGCCTCTGATTATTTTGCACTGTGTCTGCGCGCAGTGGCTAGAGCATTCTCAATGCTGCCCACGCAAGTAATAGGGACTCCGATTATGGCTATTGTGGGTGCTTTGCCTCTCTTTTTCCCCCACCTAAAATTCTGGTGCACTTCGGTGTGATTAGCAAGCGCATTAACTTTATACCTGGGCCCATAGTTTGAATCAGATGGCAGAACGCTAGATCCCTTTTTATTTTCTAAACCAGGGAGCTTAAAAGTAGTACTGGGCACCTTGTTTCAAGTCACTGTAGAAAATTAAAGACTTGAAGGGCCAGTCTGAAAAATATAACGCATTAGATTCTTGCTGCACCTTTTAAAATTATTTGAAACACTTTAGGACTACTTGTATGATGCCAATGTGGGCAGATTTTAGTGTCTGCAGACTTGATTTTCAGATAGCTGAGTGCTTATTGTCATTACGAGCATTTACATGTCTGTGGGGTCATGGCACACTGGAGTGCGTCATAATTTACTAATTGAACGTTGAAAAAATGGGATACATTTAAATTTAAATTTAGGCTAATAATATCGCCTATACTTACAGAAATTTTAGCACCAAGGTAGATTCGTGGCTGACCTGACAAAGCAAGGTCTAGTATGTTTAGAGAGATGTATTGCTCACATACTTAGTTTTCTTTCTGTGTAGTTAGTAGCCTGACATCTGGCATCCAACATCTGGCCAAATTATGGTGTCTGTTCCATTGGAAACAGAGCATTGGCCATAACTCCACATGCACCACGCTTCTAGAGCTATGTACTTGCGTGTATCCTGCAGTATTTCCATAGCTGTGCTTCTGGATGGCTTCTGCACACTCATGGGGTGCTGCCAGAGTTGTGCACTTCAGTGCATCCAGCCAACCCCCCCTCCTCCCCTCCCCCCTCTGGGCCTCCTAGAGCTCCTGTCCTGACAGGCCTACATACTCCTGTGTACCTTCGCCATTCTAAGATTTGTACAACTTGGAACCATTTTCAGAGTTGTGCTCCATAGTACCTTGGAGCCATTTCAATACATTCTCCTCCATCTTGTGAGTTGCAGCCTACCTGTGCCCAGATTGCAGTGAGCAGAGTCCAGGAAGTGGTAAGGAGGCAGACTAGTGCTGTCTCTTTCCTAAAAAAGTTAAAAAAAACGATTCTCCCCACCTGTGATTGCATCATCTTATTTTTTTCTTTTTAAATCTCTTTACCTGTCTTTGCCTGTGGTTGTTACAGTTTAAAATTGTAGTTTTAACCTGCCAGTGATTGCATAATTTATCCCATGTTTTTGTGTTTAAACTTGTGGTTTTTCCTGCCCGTGACTGCTTCCATTTAACCTGTTGAATTGTGGGATTTGCAGTCCAAACTCTGTAGTTTTTCCCTCTCATTCCCCGTGACTACCAGTTTTTCCCTCCAAATGTCTCCTTTGCTCTGTGCTAAGACCTGTATGTTAAGCAGTGCACCCCCAGCGACCATTTTGTGTTAACAAGTCAGTGAAACCAGCCCCTTCCCCCCTGAGACAGCAGTAATCTGCTGTAAGCTGTTTAAACTGTGTTTAATAGGGACTGTGCACTTCGTTTTTTGGCCAGGTGAGGGAGTAAAGCTTTATACAAATAGTGTTGTTAGAGGACAAGTTTGTTAGGGCCTTACCACAGTGTGGATTGAGCCTGTCTGTCTCCTAGGAGATCTCTAAATAGAGCAGCTCCCCAGTCCCAGCCCCACCCCCAGGCCAGCAGACCTAGGACTACTATTGGTTTTCCCCAGCTCCAAGCAAATCTGAGCCCTCCTCTCACACCTGCCCAGGCCCCTTAAGGCTTTGCTGGGTGCACCCCAAATCATTCTCCTCCATCTTGTGAGTTGCAGCCTACCTGTGCCTAGATTGCAGTGAGCAGAGTCCAGGAAGTGGTAAGGAGGCAGACTAGTGCTGTCTCTGTCCTAAAAAAGTTAAAAAAACGATTTCCCCCACCTGTGATTGCATCATCTTATTTTTTTCTTTTTAAATCTCTTTACCTGTCTTTGCCTGTGGTTGTTGCAGTTTAAAATTGTAGTCTTAACCTGCCAGTGATTGCATAATTTATCCCATGTTTTTGTGTTTAAACTTGTGGTTTTTCCTGCCCGTGACTGCTTCCATTTAACCTGTTGAATTGTGGGATTTGCAGTCCAACCTCTGTAGTTTTTCCCTCTCATTCCCCGTGACTATCAGTTTTCCCCTCCAAATGTATCCTTTGCTCTGTGCTAAGACCTGTATGTTAAGCAGTGCACCCCCAGCGACCATTAGTCAGTGAAACCAGCCCTCCCACCTTCCCCCCTGAGACAGCAGTAATCTGCTGTAAGCTGTTTAAACTGTGTTTAATAGGGACTGTGCACTTCGTTTTTTGGCCAGGAGAGGGAGTAAAGCTTTATACAAATAGTGTTGTTAGAGGACAAGTTTGTTAGGGCCTTACCAAAGTGTGGATTGAGCCTGTCTGTCTCCTAGGAGATTTCTGAATAGAGGAGCAGCTTCCAACTCCCTGGCCAGCAAACCTCGTCTGAGGTAGCTGGGACCTTATATAGTCTGATATTGTTTGGTACATGTGTACACTGATTGGTGGTTGTATCTGATGTTTCTATTGGATTAGGGTTAGTGTCCTCATTGGTTGGGTATTTGAGGGTTCTGATTGGTTTCTGGGTCTGTGATTCAATCAATGTAGGGTTGGGGCTAGGGTTAGGATTTTTATTGGAAGTAGGGACTAGGGCTTCCTGTGTTATTGGTTGTCGGGACTAGGGTGGGACTAGGGCTAGGGTTAGGCCTTTAATTGGAAGTAGCGATTAGGGCTTCTGGTGTTATTGGTTGCTGGACTAGGTGTGGGACTAAGAGTAGGGTTAGGCATTCTATTGGAAGTAGGGACTAGGGCTTCCTGTGGCATTGGTTGCTTGGACTAGGGTTGGGACTACTGGTAGGGCTAGGGCCTCTATTGGACGTAGAGATGAGGGTTTTTGAAACGGATTGGGTGCTTGGACTAGGGCTAAGATTGGCTGTAAGGTCCTGGTCTCCTATTGGTTCTAGATTTTAGGGCTAGCGTTGTGATTGGATAGTGTTAGGGCTAGGGTTCCCATTGGCTGAAGGGGTCACCTGACTACTAGGGCTATAAACGGCCAAGGCTTAGGACGTCTCAGCTAAGGGTGGAGAGGACAAGGGTGAGTGCCTGTTTGAGCCTGTTCGGGACCTGGGCCAGAAATGCTGCCCATTTTCCCATTCATTATTACCCACCCTATGTATGTGTCCCTCTGGATATAAGCATTTATTTTCACTATAGATATGTACCTATCTTTGTGTATTGCTTTGTATAAACATGTAGAATAATTATGTTGTTATAAAAAAAAAAAAATCGTCTTTGGTCTACATGTACTTGCTTCCATTGTGCATCTATGTACCTCCATGTACTTGGATCTGTGTGTCTGTTACTTTTCTCCTGAAAAAGCATATCCAATGCACTACCCTATTTCTCATCCTGTACCTCTATCAATATCTTTAATCTGCGTATACTTACCTCCTTTATGCATCTATATACTTTCAATGTACTTATGGATCTATATATTTATCACTTTCTTCTAATTTAGCATTTCCAATGCACTACCCTATTTCTCAGCCTATACTTCTCTCAATATATCTTCTAGCCCAACTTTCTGACTCATCTCAAACTTCTTTCTACTACTCTTTCCAATGCACTACCCTATCTCTCACCCTATACATCTATCATTATATCCTCTACACCCACTCTCTCATTTATCCCAAACCCCATACCACTACTATGTTCCCCAAAATAACCCTTTCTTGACTCTCTCCTACTCTACCCCTCCTTGCATCATCTGACACCTCTTTTACTATACCGATCCCCCAAAACAAACCTTTCTAAACTCTTCCCTCTTACTCTTCCCCTCCAAAAACCCTTTTTACTCATCCAAAAGCCTCCTCCTACTGTTATGACCTAAAAAAAGAAATCCTTCACTCTTCTATCCCTCCACTATCCCTTTCAATGAAAATAACAGACAACCATGTTCACTTCTCTAATTCCATATTCCACTATACTAATTCACCACTAATCCTTTATGGGTTCCAGAGTAGCGTGCTACTCGCCAACAAAGCGTTTCAACACCTCATCAGGGTTACAAACGCTAAATAAATGCAAACCTTTTTCCCTTTTTTACCCCTCCCCAACCATTCTCAATCCAAATAACTGACTAACATATCCACCACTCAAATTACTTCTTATTTCACTATACTAATTTTCAACACTAATCCTTTATGGGTTCCGGAGTAGCCTGCTACTCGCCAGAAAAGCGCTTCAACACCCCACCAGGAGTAACAGGCGCTATATGAATGCAAACCTTTCTTTCCCTTCTATCTCTCCGCTATCCTTCTCACTCCAAATAACTGACTAATATCCACCACTCAAATTACTTTCATATTTCACCATTCTAATTCACCACTAATCCTTTATGGGTTTCCGGAGTAGCGTGCTACTCACCCAAAAAAAGCGCTTTAAACCCCATCCGGGGTAAGAAGCGCTATATAAATACAAACCTTTTTTCCTCTTCTATCCTTCTGCTATCCTTCCGAATCCAAATAACTGACTAACATATCCATCACTTAAAATTTACTTGCATGTTTCACTATACTAATTCAACACTAATCCTCTATGGGTCCCGGAGTAGCGTGCTACTCGCCGAAAAGTGCTTCGACGCCTCGTCAGGGGTATTAAGCGCTATACAAATGCAATTACAATACAATACAATACATGTGCTTCTGTGCACTTGCAGGACTACTGCTAGGCTGCGGCGCATTTCTCCGTCCCTTGAGACCATTTCCACTGTTCTCCTTCAGAAGTGCGCTGCTCAAGCTGCATATTCCTTTGTACATTGGAACCATTTTAAGGATTGAATCAATAGTCAATTGGGTGGACAGAAGATCTGTGTATGCCCCTGTACAGCTGTTGAGCCAGCTCCAGGGCTGTGTGATTTTGTAGACTCCAAAGTTGCATCTAAAGCGATCTGCAGAATTGTTGCTGCACAAAGTACATCTTTTTAAATTTGTTTTTGCCTCTTAAATGTTCTTGAAGCAGTTTCTTCCTTCATTGCTCCTACACCAAATGTATTCTCTTAAATCGCTGTATGTACTCCGAGGAGCAGGAAAGTCTGTAGAAACAGCGATTCCTACACAATTGCCACTCATGGCTCAGTTCTTTTTGTTCTCATTACTTTATTTTTCTATGTTATATATTTATAACCAAAGAACAATATATGGATTGTAAATATGATATTACTTATTTTTTCACTCTGTGTTATCATTGTAAGGTGGGCCTGGTGGTGTAGTGCTTGTGAAGGGCATCTTCTTTTCAATGTCACGTAAAAAGCCTTTAATTTTGCACAGGTGAAAAGGGGATTTCAAAGGAAACTTCTAAACATTTACGCTTTCCTCCGCTCTAGTCTTTCTTCCTTCCGGATCATCCTCCAGACAAGGGTTCACTGTTTGTCGCTCTTAGCAATAATCCTTCCCATTACACTAAGGGCCTGTATGGCAGGAGCAGTCCTGCTACTCTTTCAGAATGAGTCAGATCTGCAAATCAGGCGTGTTGACATCCAAGATTGGATCTGACAGTGAGTCATTCCAGTATTGGCTTGTGAAAACCAGTGGTCTTGTTTGGCTCCAAAAGATACTGCCATAACATTGCATTTGAAAAACTGGCCTCCACCTGGATGTGTGTCCAGTAAATAGAAGATCCTGAGACCTCTCAGGATGGCCTACTGCAGCAGTTAATTTTAGTAACAATATGCTATCCAGAGTGAGGTGCCCTTATCCCATGACTTCCAGGGGAGAATCCCTCACTTGGTTTTCTCCACCTCATGGTGCCTCAGGTTGGTCCTCATAGAAAACTTGTTTGGAAATAGTCTGCAGTCTGTGGTGCCCAAGGTGGAGACGCTTGCTCCATTGAGTCACCAGGTGATCCCTTCACTCCTGGGTTTCCAAAATTGAACCCCCTCCTAGAATCGGTGTTGAGGCAATCTGTGGTGCCAGGTGTTTTGACGGGTGAACAAGCTGTTAATGGAACCTTCTAGAAGATTTATTGGGTTGTACACTACCTTCCATTTTATCTGAGAGTTTTCTTTAAGAATAAGTGGCAGGATTGATCCTGTCTCTACCTTCTCTTTTAGAATAGGTGGTTCTGTAGGGTGTACACTTCATTTTGCGATGCTCCAGTGTGAACTGCTCCCTCCATGGTTCTCCAGGGTGGCCTCCTAGAATAGGTTTCTTGAGTGACGTTGCACTCTGTGGCATCCTCAGGCCAGGTTTTGGGACAGATACTGAGCTTGGTTAGTTTCTGGGATAAACACCATGCTCTGTGGGACCTTAGGGTCAGTCTCCTAATGTTGTCATTGCACTGTCACAAGTTGGACCCTTTACTCCATGGTGCCACGGGATGGGACTCCTGAAGTAGGTGTTATGGTAGAAATGGCTGTCAGTAGTGTTCCTGAGTGCGTGCCTAGCTGTGTGGTGCCCTAGGGTGGGATGGCACAGTGCTCTATGGAGTCTCTGCAAGTGCTTGCAGAATGAGTGGCTTGACGAACACTATTTCATGAGGGTTCCAAGGTGGCTAATGGGATGTCAACCCCACCTGGAGCATCTTACTGGTGTCCGCTCAGAAACTGCTCTCCTTGTGATATCATGGTGCCTTCTTAGAATGGGCGATAGTGAGGACCTTGCAATTATTGCAGTCGCAGAGCAGGCTTACTAAAATAAGTGGCTCGGTGAACACTGATCTCCACTGTGTTCCAGTGTGACCACAGAGAACATGTCTCAAAAAACACCATCTTCCTTGGTGCAACATGAGTAGACTTTGACAGGTGAAGGTACTGAACACACCACAGGCTCACTCATTGTTGGCCCCCTTTCTGCAAGGACAATTTACAATTGCTTTATTAACCTTCTTGCTTTCTCAAATTTGCTTGAAAATGCACCATTTGCCCACTTGTTTTTCAAAATGTTCCCGGGGGGAGAACCCCCCCGGACCCTCCTTATGGCAGTCTGGCTCGCTCGCTCGCCACAGGGCACTCTTTACACAATGTTACGCCCTACCACTTTCAAATGTCACCAGCCGCCACTGACTCTCTCAGTCTTGTAGTCGTAAGCTGCGTCTGGCAAAGCTTCAGACTATCGAGTTTACAGTACAAAAAACATACACGAACTGCACATGGGCACAGATGACAAAACAGACTTGCTTTGTCATCTGTATATTACAGAGCGCTGACAATCTAGCTTGCTGACAAGCAGAGCTCTGTTTATGAGGAAGACCTTCAACCAGGCCCTTCAGCTTTTCAATGGAACGCTGTCTGTCAGTGCTCTTCCCCAATGACGAGCCCCAGTATCACAAGGTGTCACTTGAAAGCCCATGGCCCATTCAGCCCCTGTGCTGCCAGTCACACAGTATGGATGATCAGAGCCTCCATAAAGAATTAAGCTGATGGAGGCTCCTCTTCTCCTATCTATTGAAGAAATTCTGCCTACTACTTGACAGGGCTACACTGTAACAGGTGCTTTTCCCTCTAACCTAAATATCTACCCCCGGACCGGATCAAAGAATTTGCTGCAAATCAATTTTATTGACGGTTCCCATTGATATTCAAGGGAAACTTTGCTGGGGACAGAAAATATGCACTTTTGAAGTCAGAATGAGCAGTAGTTCAAGAAGCTATAGAACCAGAGGAGCCTACTGACCAGTCCATGGAATCTTAGTTAAATGGCGTGCTGCAGGAAGTGCTGCAACACAGCACCAAGTCGAGAGAAGCCAATTTGTTTTAAGAGGACTGGAGTAATCAGTACAGAATTAATCAGGTAACAGAACGGCTTGAAAACTTTGGACACTGCCAGAGAGCCTCCTTTCATATTGGAATTTTTGAGAAGTTCTAATAGGGATACAGTCACTGCGCCTGCATAACTGCCCTCATGCATTCCTACAAGCCTCTTTGAACAAACTTCGATGGAGATTCTTGGTGCCCTGATGCCCTCTAGAGGACACTCGTGAGAGATTCTTTTGCCCCATTATTTCTTATGAAGATTCCATTGTAACGTTTAAAATTCTTAACTAATTATTTTCAGTTTGATTTTTATTACAAAACCGCAATTTTCTTAAGCTGATGAGATTCTTAAATTCTTTATTTTCAAGACTGCAATTGTTGTTTGTTAAATACAGCACCTACATTAATTTGTCTGAGAATTGATTTGTCGATGGGGACAACCAATCCAAGTGAGCCAAGGTAACACTTTCTGAAACATGTTCGCGTCTGGAGGATGCTTTGATGGACCTTGCAGAAGCTCAGCCACGGCTTAAACCGAGAATGTTGCCTCTCTCCCATAGGCAACCATGTGTACCTTTACACATAACTACACAAACAATAAAATATTCCAATGTGCCAAAGCATAGAACTATGTAGATGCACATGTACACAGCAATCGCTCTGAGGCTGGCTTAGAGCACATGGGATCAATACTAAATATGAAACTGCCTATGATCTTTGATGCTAGTGGTCAGGGGGCAAAGCACAGAAGATGGCAATGCATCCTCACGTACCACCTCATACAATTATCTTCTATGGGTGTGGCGCTAGTCAAGGATCATCTTGTCGCAATTGTTCTTCATATCATTATGGCGATAGACCTGGGTAAATCCATGCACAGACATGGCTTTCAAAGTCATAAGTATGTTAGTTAATCTTAAATTTAGTTCTCATTTTACCCTTGTTGCCACCAGGCCCTCCAGACCCTCCAGACGGCCTGGCTGTAAACTGCTCTTTCTAAAAGTAGTCATTCACTCCCTCACTCTCTTCCACTCCTCAAGGACATGCCCTGCCCAAGAACTCGATCAAGGTCTCTTTGTGGATGGAACATAACTGTTTGAAGTTAAACTAAGAGAAGACACAGGTGGTGTATTTGGTGTTAGAGACAGAGAACTGAAAATATGTCACGGGAATGTTGGACTTCCTTTGATAAAAGGGTCTTGTCTTCATCTCACAGAAGACACGAGTGAATGTAGGGTGTCATTTCACTGTTGTGTCAATATACACGGCTGGTTGTTGCTCAAAGGACAACACGATTATTTAATTAAATTCGTTTTTCCAAAACTTATTAGAACCACGATCCACTTTTTAGAATGAAAAACTTTTGCAACCCACCTAGCTTTAATGGGCATGAGGCGGGGCGATTTTTGAATGTAACTAAAGCATAGTGTGGTAGCACATTATTTACAGACAGCACATTTACCATTAAAATGGCCACTAACTGTGCACGGTCATACCATTTTGCTGATAAAACTATACAGCACACAAAGGATAATGGGTGGAAATAGAGTTTCTGTGAATATTTATCATTAGTGCATCACCAAATAAGGTGTCTTGATTTGTTTTGACACTTGTAAAATGTGTGTTTTCAGCACACTTCAGAATTACAAAAGAGTCTGATTTTATTTTGATTGCTTTTGTGTGGTGCTCTTGTGCTTCTTTGCTAGGACAGATTAAAGAACATAAAATAAACTATGATAATGATGAACTAGAACAGAAATACATAGTACAGGAGTGTAAGTGTGCATACAACCAGTGTGCACTCAAGATAACTGATATGCATTTCTCAGTCTCACCAGAAGGCTGTCATTTCTTTTCAGCACAGAGAAGGCAAAAGATGGGCAGGAACAGTAATGGCAGGAAGAGTAACAGGTGTATAACTTGCCAGAACTTCCAAGCACCTGTAAGTTCAAAAAGAGAAAGGGGACAACGTCAGAAGTCAGTGGTCATCATTGTATTGTCTTCCCCTCCTCAGGCATTAGTTACTCATCAACAGTTCAGTCCCACACCTTGCATAAATAACTCATTATCCAGTTTGTTCATTTTCGACCATACTCTGTGTCATTTAACTTGTACTGCTTTAAAGCATCTTAATAGGAATGACAGCACTTCGTTTAGGGCTTCCTTGGAATGGGGTTAGCTTTAAATGACAGAATAGCCCCTGGTAATGCTCATCAATATCAACATCAGGAGGATTAAGTCTCCAGTACTACTGTCCTTCACTGTCAGTATCTTAATGGCAGTACCTCCGCATGGTATTCTCCTGCAGTGGTATTAAATGGGTGGAAGGCTGTTCTCCCTCTTTTTCTTTGCACCACCATTTGAGGGAGGATATAACTGTTAGCCTCAGATTCTGCAGGATAACAACAGCACCCACACTCCCCACCCGCCGGCCTGCAGTGTCCGCACTGAAAGCAAGTCACCTCTCCTCTGCCCAATAGTATTTATATTGAAAGGTCTAGTTCTGGGTGAACTGAATTAAGTCAAATAAAACCACATGAACGCCATGACCACATGCATTGTTTGAAGTTCAGAATCATTTTTCTTAGAAAAACATAGGATATAAGCATTACATGGTCTTGTGAGAAAACCCATGGTTCATAAAGATTGTAGGTGTAATTTGCATTATCATTAAGTAAATAATATTTTAGAGGTACAGATAACACGAGGATTTTTCTATATCAGGGTAGACAGGAATAAAGAAGAGAAAAGGAGGAAGAGAGAGGGTAGAAAATCATCATTTGGATGTTCTTTCCAACGCAGTCTTCTGGCTTAGTAGCAGCTATGGAGTCGCTAGGTCTCTCTTCCAGAGTACTCAGTCCTACACACATTGCTGGGCATATGCTGGACACCATTTTTACAAATATACCGGATATAGCGGTAGAACCCCCCTTGATATTAGGTTGGACTGACCATTCGGCATGAAGTTTCTCCTGGGTGCTCACAAAACCGGGCGGCCAGCCTCAGGGTCGCAGGGACCTCCGTAGATCATGGAAAAAAGTGACATCCACGGCCTTCAGTCTGGCGTACACTTCCCCTTCGTTTATGAACTGTGAAGACAGTGATACAGCCTTGGAAAGATTCGAGGCTTCAGTGACCGAAGCTTTAGACTCTATTGCGGCGCTTAAGGTTGTTAAAATCCAGAACAGGGCAGCCCCAGCCACATGGTATTCAGAGAATCTTAAGAAAGAAAAGGCCATTTGTAGAACTAGGGAGAGAAAATGGAGGAAAACAAAATCAGACAGAGATAAATCGCTCTATCGAATTGCACATAGAGCTTATCTAAATAGTTGCAACACAGCCAGAAGAGTACATTTAGGCTCCCGAATTACGGAAGCGAAGAACTCTTCTAAAGAGTTCTTTAAGATTCTCAAGGAGTTTACCAACCCCAGGGCCAATAACCCTTTACCTCCACCTACACAAGGGTTATGTGAGGACCTAGCCGGCTATTTTATACATAAGATTGATAAAATCTATAGCTCCTTTGGTCTGGAGGAGGCTGATAAGGAGGGAGTTCCCCCCCGGGAAAACCCCCTATCACCGAGCTTAGAATCTTTCCCTGTTATTACCGGTGAGCAAGTGAGCTCTTTACTAGCTCACACGAAATCTGGCTCCCCATTAGATCTGGCTCCCCCTTTCATCATGTCAGAACTTGCCCCGGCCCTGGCCGATGTGCTTGCTGAGGTCTGTAATATCTCGTTAGCTACAGCCACGTTCCCTCGCAAGTGGAAGAACGCATGAATCAAGCCATTGCTGAAAAAGGCACTAGCTGATCCCTCAGATCTACAAAACTACAGACCGATCTCTCTCCTCCCATGTTGCTCAAAGATCATGGAGACATTAATCAATAGACACCTCTCCAGTTATTTGAAACAAAATAATCTACTGGATCCGTCCCAGTCGGGATTCCGTGCTTGTTATAGCACTGAGTCCGCATTGATGGAAGTCACCGACACCATAAGGATGTCACTGGATAAGGGGACCCACTCAATGCTAGTTCTCCTTGATTTGTCGGCAGCCTTTGACACCATCTCTCATCGTATCCTTTTGGATAAGTTACGAGAGATTGGTGTCAGAGGCATGTCCTTAAAATGGCTGCAAAGGTTTTTGACCGACAGAACACAATGTGTCCAGTTGGATTCCTTTGTGTCACAGACCTCGCGAGTGGACAAGGGGGTCCCGCAGGGATCCATTTTAAGTCCCACCTTGTTCAATATCTATGTGGCTCCGCTGGCTTCTATTATTAGAACCTGCGGGTTTGAGACGATTTCGTATGCTGACGACACTCGGGTGATAGTCCCCATGGAGTCAGACCCTGCAGTAACCAAAGCTAAGTTTAAAAACTGTATGCTAAAAATAGCCACATGGGTGAAGAAGAACTTCCTCCAGCTTAATTCCAACAAAACCGAGATTCTGCTGTTTGGTAAAGCTGAGGAATTGTGGACCCCTGAAAGGTGGCCATTAGAATTAGGGAAAGCTCCCTCACCAAAAAAATGGGCAAAGAATCTAGGCATCATAATTGACAAACTTTCCATGGAGGAGCATGTGAAGACGCTGTCGGGCACCTGCTTCGGAATAATGCGGATGCTAAGAAAGATCTTCCCTTGGATCCCTCTCATGGCAAGGAAAACTCTCATTCAGTCGCTTCTGGTCAGTAGACTAGATTATGGTAAATCATTACTGGTCGGAATCAGGGAAGACCTATTATCAAAATTGCAGGTAGTTCAAAACACAGCAGCCCGTCTTGCCCTTAATAAACCGGTATGCACCCCATCATTACCTCTTTTATGTCAATTGTACTGGCTTCCCATTAGGAAAAGAGCAGTTTTTAAGCTCTTATGTACTGTGTTTAAGTCCCTTCAGGGGACGTGCCCTGCCTACCTCAAGAAGAAACTCGAGCTGTATTTGCCCGCGCATCAGCTCAGATCAAGCAACCGCAATTTGCTTTGCATGCGGAGAATCAAGAAAACCAAAATGGGCGGACGCGCTTTTTCTCATCTAGCCCTCGTCTATTGGAACAGCGTACCAGACGAGATCCGGGCCTGTTCCAATTTGACACAGTTCAAGAAATTGCTTAAGACCTGGCTGTTTTAAGAATTCGTTTTTTTCATAGGTGACTGCTACTCAGGCGCCGAGAGATCCCCCTGGGGATGATTCGTTGCGCCCTACAAATAATAATAATAAAATAAAATAGAAAAGAGAGATGAGGAGAAGAGTTAATTTTCAGAGATCAAAAACACAATAGAGAAGGGACGTGAACTCGGAGTCATGCTTGGACTCCAGACATTTTGAAGAGGTTTGTGTTTTTGGAGATCATGGCATTTGAAACACGTGATTATATATATATATATATCCAGCTCCAATGCACCCCACTTGCGGGTCACTCAAGGGGCGGGTGCTTTTCGAACCACGGTGGTGCCTCGTGGTTAAATATCCTGCTCCAAAAATCTCTTGTTTAAGAAATTATAGCACTCACGGGGTCGGCAGTCAGTTGATTTTATTTTTTCAACAAACAAACAAACGCTGTTTCGGAACCAGTCCTTCATCAGTGTTTACACATCATATTCTCAAGCGCCATTTTTAAAGAGGCAAAATTATAAACATAAACAGAGGATATGGCGCATTCTTACTGAGCGCCATTACTGAGTGGTGTAACATATCACATGCACCACCATTAAACCATAATCTCGCAGTGGATCGGCACCAGGCAATCCTCCATAATGGGGTTGCCCTTTCTTCTTCTCTGTTACATTTTTCCATAAATCAGCCAGTTTCATGTAAAACTTATGTACAGTAGCAGTATAATCTTAAATTCATTAACGTCACCTATTTACTAGAGACATGTAAAATAACATAACAGGGTGCACACATAATATTATAATATTAGATGCCACGATATTAAAGAGACAAAATCATAGAAGAAAAAGAAAATAGAGGTATAGCGCATGTTTTCTAAGCGCCATTTCTAAGTGGTGAATTGCAAGATTCAGAAATCTGATCTACTAGACTAATTTATGTGAGAATCAATATTCTTACACGAAAATTCGTCATTATTAGCAACACGTATATCACCAATGAACTACAATCTCGCCGTGGATCGGCGTCATGCAACCTCCATGATGGAGATTGCCCCAATACCTCTGCTCCCTCTCAACATGAACCAGTAAATCTCATGTTAATATTGTGTGCAATAACAGTATGATCTTAATTAATTTTCTCATTACTATTCTCCTGTTCACTAGAGATGAATTAGTTAACTAAATGTACCGCCAATTCTTCCCCACTGTTAAGTCCATTCGGAGTCTTAGTCTGTAAATCGATTATATATCGTGACTCCAGTCTACGTAGTTTTAAAACCCTATCTCCCCTCTGATATTTATAGGGACATAGTCCAGACTGAAAAATTGTAGTAGGTCCCTGTTGCTCCTATGTTTTATGGCAAAATGCCTGGCAACTGGATAATTCAAATCCCTTTTGCTATGGCACGCATATGCTCTAAAATTCTTACCTTGACACTATGTATTGTGCTGCCTATATACCTGAGGCCACAAGGGCAACTCAGGCAATAGACGCAATGTGTAGTTTGGCATGTCATAAATTTCGAAATCTTCCTACGTATGTTGGTTCCTGTCACCTCATAGCTAAGTACTCTTTGCTGAAAGCACAGGCCTTACATTTGCCACAAGGATAGAAACCCCTCAATTCACTCAGTGTGCTTTGCCTGGGGGAATTACCTCCAAATGACTATGGACCAAACTGTCTTTTAGAGAACGGGCTTTCCTGAAAGTGATCATTGGACATGGTGGGATATCCATGCCAATGATCAGATCGGTTTTTAATATATGCCAATTTTTCCTCAATATTCTTTTAAGAGACTCCGCCTCCTCCGAATAGGTGGTAATCATTCGGAATTTCCCTTGGACAGTGCCCTTGTCTCTCCCAAGACGAGTTGCCTTAATTAATTTGTCTCGTCGCAAAGAATCCACTTTTCTTAGGGTGGCTGTCAACAAATCTATATTGTATCCTCTAGCCAGAAACCTGTCCATACTGTCCTTGATAGCTACATCAAAGTCACAATTTCTGGAACAATTGCGTTTGATCCTTAAGAACTCTCCATAAGGTAAACTGTTTTTAAGTTTAGGAGGATGACTGCTGGTAGCATGAAGCATGCTATTACCAGCAGTTGGTTTTCTATAAAGAACCGTTGTTAATTTCCTTGCCGTACTTGCACCTTTAAATCAAGATAATTGACCATTACTGCACTAACTTCCCCTGTGAAGTGTAAATTGACTTCATTTACATTAAGGTGTTGAATGTATGCCCTTGCCTTGTCTATTGACCCTCTCCATACAATGAAGAGGTCATCAATGTATCTGTGCCAGGCTACTATCTCATTCGTCCAGATTTTATTAGCTGCTGACCAGGCCACCTGCTCCTCCCACCAGCCCACGAATAAATTCACGTAGCTGGGGGCGAAGCAGGTTCCCATCGCAGTCCCGGATATCTGCCTATACAACTCTCCCTGAAAGAGAAAAATATTATTCAATAGGCAGAATTCAATGAGTTCCATCAACATGATATTATGACTTGCGAACTTCAATGATCTCTTGTGCAAGAAATATCTAACTGCTTCCAATCCCTTTGAATGTTCAATACAAGTATAAAGACTTGTAATGTCCAATACTATGAAGCAGTAAGATGGTTCACACTGTAGTTGTTCAATATGATTTATGAAGTCCGTCGTGTCCCTGATGTATGAAGCCAATTGCAGTACTAAAGGGAAAAGATAATGATCCACAAATTTGGACAGGTTCTCCGTAAGGCTACCCAAAGAGGAGACAATCGGTCGTCCTGGTGGTCTGGTGGCATGTTTGTGGATCTTCGGTAAATAGTAAAATGTGGGGAGAATCGGGTTCAGGATTCTGAGAAAGAGAAATTCGTCCAGATCCAGCTTTAATTTGTCATGCCACTTTTTGATCAATGTATGGTACCGTGCCACGCTCTCATGATATTGATCTTTTGTCGTTACTTCGTAGCAAGTTTGATTTTTCAATTGTCGAAGGGCCTCCTCCACATACTGCTCTCTTGGAATCAGAACAATATTCCCCCCCTTATCCGAGGATAAAGGGAAAATAAGGGGGGGAATATTGTTCTGATTTGGAGAACCTGTCCAAATTTGTGGATCATTATCTTGAACAACTACAGTGGGAACCATCTTACTGCTTCATAGTATTGGACATTACAAGTCTTTATACTTGTACTGAACATTCAAAGGGATTGGAAGCAGTTAGATATTTCTTGCACAAGAGATCATTGAAGTTCGCAAGTCATAATATCATGTTGATGGAACTCATTGAATTCTGCCTATTGAATAATATTTTTCTCTTTCAGGGAGAGTTGTATAGGCAGATATCCGGGACTGCGATGGGAACCTGCTTCGCCCCCAGCTACGCGAATTTATTCGTGGGCTGGTGGGAGGAGCAGGTGGCCTGGTCAGCAGCTAATAAAATCTGGACGAATGAGATAGTAGCCTGGCACAGATACATTGATGACCTCTTCATTGTATGGAGAGGGTCAATAGACAAGGCAAGGGCATACATTCAACACCTTAATGTAAATGAAGTCAATTTACACTTCACAGGGGAAGTTAGTGCAGTAATGGTCAATTATCTTGATTTAAAGGTGCAAGTACGACAAGGGAAATTAACAACGGTTCTTTATAGAAAACCAACTGCTGGTAATAGCATGCTTCATGCTACCAGCAGTCATCCTCCTAAACTTAAAAACAGTTTACCTTATGGAGAGTTCTTAAGGATCAAACGCAATTGTTCCAGAAATTGTGACTTTGATGTAGCTATCAAGGACAGTATGGACAGGTTTCTGGCTAGAGGATACAATATAGATTTGTTGACAGCCACCCTAAGAAAAGTGGATTCTTTGCGACGAGACGAATTAATTAAGGCAACTCGTCTTGGGAGAGACAAGGGCACCTTCCAAGGGAAATTCCGAATGATTACCACCTATTCGGAGGAGGCGGAGTCTCTTAAACGAATATTGAGGAAAAATTGGCATATATTAAAAACCGATCTGATCATTGGCATGGATATCCCACCATGTCCAATGATCACTTTCAGGAAAGCCCGTTCTCTAAAAGACAGTTTGGTCCATAGTCATTTGGAGGTAATTCCCCCAGGCAAAGCACACTGAGTGAATTGAGGGGTTTCTATCCTTGTGGCAAATGTAAGGCCTGTGCTTTCAGCAAAAGAGTACTTAGCTATGAGGTGAGAGGAACCAACATACGTAGGAAGATTTCGAAATTTATGACATGCCAAACTACACATTGCGTCTATTGCCTGAGTTGCCCTTGTGGCCTCAGGTATATAGGCAGCACAATACATAGTGTCAAGGTAAGAATTTTAGAGCATATGCGTGCCATAGCAAAAAGGGATTTGAATTATCCAGTTGCCAGGCATTTTGCCATAAAACATAGGAGCAACAGGGACCTACTACAATTTTTCAGTCTGGACTATGTCCCTATAAATATCAGAGGGGGAGATAGGGTTTTAAAACTACGTAGACTGGAGTCACGATATATAATCGATTTACAGACTAAGACTCCGAATGGACTTAACAGTGGGGAAGAATTGGCGGTAACTAATTCATCTCTAGTGAACAGGAGAATAGTAATGAGAAAATTAATTAAGATCATACTGTTATTGCACACAATATTAACATGAGATTTACTGGTTCATGTTGAGAGGGAGCAGAGGTATTGGGGCAATCTCCATCATGGAGGTTGCATGACGCCGATCCACGGCGAGATTGTAGTTCATTGGTGATATACGTGTTGCTAATAATGGCGAATTTTCGTGTAAGAATATTGATTCTCACATAAATTAGTCTAGTAGATCAGATTTCTGAATCTTGCAATTCACCACTTAGAAATGGCGCTTAGAAAACATGCGCTATACCTCTATTTTCTTTTCTTCTCTATGATTTTGTCTCTTTAATATCGTGGCATCTAATATTATAATATTATGTGTGCACCCTGTTATGTTATTTTACATGTCTCTAGTAAATAGGTGACGTTAATGAATTTAAGATTATACTGCTACTGTACATAAGTTTTACATGAAACTGGCTGATTTATGGAAAAATGTAACAGAGGAAGAAAAGGGGCAACCCCCATTATGGAGGTTGCCTGGTGCCGATCCACGGCGAGATTATGGTTTAATGGTGGTGCATGTGATATGTTACACCACTCAGTAATGGCGCTCAGTAAGAATGCGCCATATCCTCTGTTTATGTTTATAATTTTGCCCCTTCAAAAATGGCGCTTGAGAATATGATGTGTAAACACTGATGAAGGACTGGTTCCGAAACGCGTTTGTTTGTTTGTTGAGAAAATAAAATCAACTGACTGCCGACCCCGTGAGTGCTATAATTTCTTAAACAAGAGATTTTTGGAGCAGGGATATATATATATAAATATATATATATATATATATATATACACACATATATGTATATATATATACACACATATACATATATATACACACACACAGACACACACAACTAGACATGATATATTTCTACCTCACTTTATTTGCAGGTATAAATATCCACATGCCCAATCCATGGTCGCACTGAAAAGAGCTGAACTCGATTCATCCACATTTAGGGGTGATTCAATGTTTGAGGAATATATATTTATATAAACTGATACAACTAGACATGATATATCTATATATCATGTCTAGTTGCATCAGTTTATATATATCTATATCAAACATTGAATCGCCCCTAAATGTGGGTTAATCGAATTCAGCTCTTTTCAGTGCGACCATGGATTGGGCATGTGGATATTTATACCTGCAAATAAAGTGAGGGAGAAAAAAATGATATTTCAAGACCAAGAGAAAAGCAGACACCAACTCTCCATTTAAACGCAAGGGACCCTGTGGATGTCTAAGGGCAAAGCATGAGGACCTATGCAATGGCATTGAGGTGACAGGCTGACCATCTGAATAGGAATGGGTGGGGGCATGGATCGGATCACAGTTTGTAGTACATTTTGTAAGGAGTCATGTAGTTCCATGAGTAAGTATAAAATTGGGGTCTAGTAATTGTCAGCACAGAACTTTGTGCAAAGGGTAGCACTACTGGCAAATTAAGTGCAAAAAATGTTTGCTAACATTGGGCCAGATGTACAGAGATTTCCTTTTGCGATTTCCTAATAGCAAATTTTTGCGATTCGCTATAAGGAAATCGCAAACAGCTATGTAAAACAGTGTTTTACATTGTTAGCGATTCCCAGTGGGTTGCAATTGACCTACCTCCTTAATATTCAGGAGGTAGGTCGCAATTTGGAACCCATTAGGAATTGCTAAAGCACAGGAATAGAGGCCTGCAGGGGACAGCAGACCACCATGTCTGTGTGTTAAATAAAGCAACTTTTTTTTTCAATGCAGCCTGTTTTTCTTTTAATTTTTTAAGAGTAGGCAATATCCGCAGGACCACTGTCTGCTCTTAAAAAACGTTTTCGCAGCCATTTACAAAGGGGAAGGGGTCCCTTGAGGATCCCTTTCTGGTTGTGAATGGGTTACCACCTACTCGACAGCTCAACGCGAATGTTTTGCGACCATATTTCGGTCGCAGAACATTCACACATACCACTGCGAGTTGCTATTAGGAAGGGACACCCTTTACACACCCCTTCTTAATGCCGAATCGCTAACCAATTTTGCAATTTAATAATAGGTTACTAAATCACAAAAAAGGTTTGGTACATAGAAAAAGGCATTTTTTCGGTTGCAAACGGCACGATTCTGCGAATCGGCCCATTTGCGACCTGGAAAAGTCTATGTACATCTGGCCCTTGGAGCGGTCACCTAAAAGTATAGGTTGGTATAACTTGCTTGGGAGAGAAACAAGCACAATCACTGGTGTTGGAAATAACACTACATCAAACAGTGACTAAATAAAACAAGCACTGGAAAAGCCAATATGCCACATCCAAGTTCTATCATCAAAACCAATAGCAGAATTGCGCTTTAAAAAAAAAAAAAATACATGAAATGAAAATGCAATCTGGGGTGTAAGTGGAAGATGGGTTGTGGGGGAGTTTGAGGGGATGACAACAGGGCGGGAATGCCGGCAGGGGAAAAATCAGAATGGGAGAGCCGGCAGGGGAAAAATCAGAATGGGAGAGCCAGCAGGAGAAAAATCAGAATGGGAGTGCCAGCAGGAGAAAAATCAGGGCGGGCAGGCCTGAAGAGAAGTACAGTTGGCAAACAAAAGCACACAGGAAACACTGGAAAGTGAAAAGCGGTGGGGGAGAAAAGCACACAAATGAGACAATGACTGGAAAACCTATGCATTCTCATGGAGTACTTTACTAAAAAATAATAAAGAGTTCCAAAAGAGCGGGCACTTGTGGAAGAATAGAAGGAGCCAATCAGAGAGGTGATAAGCAGACTATGCTCCATTGGAGGGTCAAAGATAAGATGAATGAGCTAAAACAAATAAAGCCAGCGAATGGAAAGCAAGAAAATGTGAGAGACATCACACAAAGCCAATGGTAAGCAATGGGCAGAATGCATTCCAAGTTAAGCTTTTAGCATTTTCCCTATATGTCTTTGTAACCAGACAGCTCCTCCGTCGGGTTGGCTTCAACCTAAACACAGGGCTGTCAAGAAAAGGCAAGCAGCATAGCTTTCCTAAGCCATGCGTGTGTATTCACTCCAACAGGGTCAGAGGCTTAAAAGCTCCTACCCACAATAGTTTAGACCCTAACAGGCTTTGCCCTTTCAGTTAAATTTCCACTATGGCACAGGCATCGACTGTTAAGTAGTTTAGAGGGTCAATGTTCCTACACTTAACATCTTTTCTGTCCGCTTGTTAAAACATTAACACAATGTGCATGTCTTAAGTTTGCATTTGTTTACAGTCAAAGACCAGAAACACCCCTTCCAAAATCGAACAAGTTGGAGCCATTAAATCAGGAAGAGGCAATCTAAAATGGAGACATTTCAAACTGAAACTTCTGTGTTGAAATTCCCCACAGCGACACCACCTGGTTTCGCTCACTGGAAGGATCAAATTGCATTCATATTAACAGTAATGCCGTTTCTGAATCAACTTTATCATATTTTAAATTTAGTGAAGATCACACATTTTGCTTGCTAACTGATTTTTGATTGGTGAAGTAAACCCCCATGCATAATTTTTAGGTCGAGCCTGGGCAGCGCATGCGCTGCTCTGCGAGGCATGCTGTATTCAGGTGAGGACTTGAAGCTCCACCCATATATTTCATTGGCTTGTATCATTGTCCTTTGGAAAACTTTGGCTTTTCATTTGTCAATAGGCTTAGTAGTCCCTCCTTAGTACCACCTTATCTCATTTTGTAACCTCCCATGGAGACACCCCCTGTTACATGTGTTGTTACTCTGTAGGCTTTAATTACAGCCTCCGAGCACTATTTCGTTAAATGGCAGGACATGCGCTCTCACAACACTTTATTATTTTTTTCCCATAGCATGTGGCGGCCACGCCTTTGGTTTATAGACTCGACTTCGAGACAGCGATTTAAGACAGCAGTTCGGCTGCCGCCAAAGAAACAAAGTATCAAACGATTCGCACAGATAGGATCAAACCCTGAGGATTAAAATGGCCTGTATCTATTTTCAGCTGGTCTGGTTGGAAATTGCTGCATACTAGAGGAGACGCGTGGAAAATACTTTTATTTGATTTCTTTAAAATCATAAAAGGGTGGAACAGACCACCAAAATACATAAGACATCAAGTCATTGATCGAGTTAAAAAGCATTAGAAAGAAAAGAAAGAAAACACGTCGAGATTCGTGTATATAAAGGAGAACAAACTTCTAGATAAATAGATTAAAACTGTACACAGACTTGCTTGCTTCTCCAGGATATAATAAATTGCAAGTGCTAAGAGAATATGGTCAACAAGATTTAAAAATGAGCAAGCAAAGCAATTCCGTGTTGTCAAGTTCAGTTCAGCAGTCGTTCTTATCTAGTTCTTTTGCTGCTATGTTCCAAATTTTTATTGCCTTGCAGGACAGTTGAACTGACGAGCCTCCGAGACATTTTATGACAGCCGCTCTGCAGGTCCTTATTTGTTCTCTCCTCAGTGTTTCCCGAAGGAGGGTTTTCCAGGTGTCTTGAAGCGCAGGACAAATGCATAGAAGATGTAGTAGTGACTCATCTCCTTGTCTGTAGAGGCGGCATTCCTTTGTCGTCCACGTCCGTTTCCATTTTGGAGTGAGATCTTTCGAGGGGAATGATCCCAGCCTTAATAGGGTAAAGTTCCACTTTTTTTTATATGAGAAATGTTCTGACAAATATGGTTGGGGTCTCAACGTTTTGTAAGATTGCATCACGGCCCATGCATGAGGTTTGTGGACCAGGGCGGCTTTGTCTGTTAACAATGAGTGTTGCTTGATGGCTTGATACTAGAGGAGACTCATAATTGTATTCATTAGCTGTGGACAAGAAAAAGAGCTCTTTTGTGTTCCGCGTCCTGAGGAGAACCCTAAAAGAAACTTGCCAGGGTTCGAAACGCGTCGACAGTTTTTCTTTCAGCTAAACAAGTGTTCTGAATATGTAATACTGCTGTTGCTCATGTGTAATTAAGTTAGAATTTTCTAAAGGTTGTTTATGAGCTCAGTAGGGTCACTGTTTGGCTATTGCCCTTGTTAACAAACAAGTTAAACATCCTTTGAAAGGTGGTTATCAGGGGCCTTTTGTACTACTGTATCTTTATTTGTACAGAGCCTGCGCAAAGAAATATTTCTCTGTATAACGAAATTATATGAGATGTGAAAATTGTCTGTGTCATATATCCAATGTTGTATATTTTGTAGTTGGTATGCCCCTGTGTATTGTCATGTTTAGGATTTGATGTAATTTTAAAAATTGCTAATTCCTTTTTTATTCCCAAAAATAAGTTTGAAAAAATTTCAACAGAAAAACTTTTTATTAAAAAAATGAGTTTTGAATAAATTCAAGTGATCATATCAATTAAGGTGTGTGATCTTGGTATGTGAGTGGTTGGATGAAGGAACATCAGCATTGGCATTAGTTTGATGATTTGGTTTATTTGCAGCGCAGAACGCGGCCGCATATTTGTTTTTTTTAACCATTTATTCTGGGGTTTTTTTTTAAACTGCCCCATGCTGCACTTTCTCTTTAATGGCGGTCGCGCCCCTTTCCTTAGAAGAGTCGCGTCTAAGGAAAGGGGCAGGCCGCCATTAAAAAGAAACCGCGACATTGAGCGCTTTTACAAAATAAAAACATTTGTTTGTCAACTTGACAAACAAATGCCTTTCTTTGTAAAAACGCGCCCCTTTCCTTAGATGCAGCTCGTCTAAGGAAAGGGGCTCGGCATTGCAAATGCTTGTTTTCTTACTATTCAAAAAAATTAGAGAGGAAGGGGGGGAAACGAATTCTCCTTCTGTTCTAGAACTGTTTCATTATAGTCTTCCGTGATTATTATTTCAAAAATAAATTTCACAATGCATTTTGCGCAATATTGCGCTTCTTCTCGGGAAAAACATGATTCCAAGAAACAAAAGATTCAGTGATAAACAACTCAACAGGACACACATTTTGCCCTGAAATCTTAATATTGGTAGGGTGGCACCTTCCCTCTTCTTTGCATTGTTAATAACGGACTGCAAGGCCCTTCTGCAATGCACTGTTAACACTGGTAGACTGGCATGTGTAGTATTAGCAGTAGGATGGCGTCACTGGAAGGAAGGTATCTCCTTCTGGCCTACTGTACTGCCATTGCTGGATGCTGCCTCCCCTTTCCCCTGTAACGTCAGCACTGGAAGACTGGATTTTTCCTATTCCCTGCAGTGGCAGCATTAAAAGGATGTCATATTCCCTCTGATTTCCAGTAGCATTGGATGGATGCCACCTGCCCTACATTGTAATGGCAACATTAGAAATATGGCTCCTTCCCATCACCCTCTACTTTCGGCATCGAAAGACTGTCATTTAATTCCTGCCGAGTCAGTATCAGAAGATGAAGCTTTCCTCTACAGTCACAGCATCATACGTTGCCTGTTACCTGCAGTGCCAGTGCCTGTAGGCTGGTACTCCCCCCGCCCCCCTCTGCTCTTCAAGTGCCAACATTAGAAGGGCTTCAGCCTCAGATGTGAGCTTTAAAACGATGGTACACTCCACCTGTTACTTTAGTTTGAAAGACAGCCCAAAGTTTACTCTCACTGTTAGCCGAATTTTTTGGGCAACTACGTAATTTATTTTCTTTGCCAATAAAAAGTTAAACCGCATGCTTCAACAATATCTCTATTTTTTGCCAACGCCCTCTTCTTTGGCGATGCGATATTAATTCCTGCGTTGTTCTCTTTGCAAGCGTTCCCTTTCCCTGGCTGCTGTGACACTTCAGGCAGGATGAGGCGCATAGTCTTCACTAAGTTGCTCTGGTACCGTTTTCATGCCTACCCTAGGCTTCGACCAATCGACCAATAGGCGCCGGCTGTTTCTACGTCTTTTTTTTGCCTTTGCAACTACACATTCGGCTGCAGAGACTTCAGTTTTGTTTGAAAGATATTCCTGAGCATAATTTCTAGACTACTCAAACTCCCTGAAAATGTTCGCTACTTAATTATGCTCTTTATACATTCCACATATTTATCTAGGGACACAAGAGGCAGATTTTGTGGCAGAAAGAGTGAGAGTAAAAACACAGAGAAAACTTGAATTGTCTATTAACTTGCTTTCAACAGAGCAATGTTTCCGGAGTCAGAAGGTGAAGAAAGGTGAGAGAGGCCAATATTGTTCGCAAAAAAATTGCCCCTTTTAAATTTAAAGAATGTAAACATATAATTGCTTTCGACATAGGCACAGGCTTTTGCATTAACCCCCTTCTTTCTATGACACAGCCAGGGTCAGAATCAGCAATACATACGTCAAACAAGACTAGTAATTTCCAGGCAGGCCGGTACCTCTGAAAGGCTAGTAGAAACGTAAACAGCGATGAGGTGACCCTCACTTAACAAGCCCGACCCTCATTTCAATCGTATTGGAGGGGTGGTAACTACGACCTTCACATTCCTGATTTCTGACACAAAGAGGAAATTACAAGGACAAATTAAGATATTTCTCCTTGTTACACCTCTCTGTGGTAGACACACGTTTTAGGAACAATCCCAGGTTTACTGCCATTAGTAAATCTGGGATTGCGTCAAATTCCATGAGTGGATGCATGGCAATGCCTTTGCTCCACCCATTAAAAACACCTACCAAGCCACTGCATTGTGTTACACTTCTTTACAAAGTCAGGCAAAGCGGCGCAAATCTCACTATGTGCGCGCAGCACAACACTTCCCCCGTCATATTGTACTCCAGGCAAAAACACATACACTCAGCACATGCTTTATCAACTACATCTCTAATGTAATGTATTTCTCTCGGCATACATACACCCAGCACACGTACTAACCACACATGCCATGCACAGTACTGCTCCATCCTTGTACTGTACCCTTCCTAGGCACACACACAACTAATGCAGAGTCACTACTCCTGCGCTACACAGCACTCCACAACATACCTGATATAGACCTAGGGTGAGTTAAGCACACAGCAGCGGAACTTTTAAAAAGGTGAGTGGCCTCACTCCAGTGATACAGGGTAAAAAGTTCCTGTACTCTACAAGTGATCACTACATGGTATGCTGCCACCAACATGCTCGTGCTGCTTAACTCCTGGTGTAGGCGGTGGCCTTCCCCCCACTATGAGGGTAGCGCTTTGGGCACCCCTCCCGGTCTAATAAGACTGTAATTCTTAAGACAGGACAATACATGGCGCACACACATGAGCTGTGTTCGCTTATGACAAAAATATTAGCATTAGGGATCCCGACAACAGTACAGTTGGGTTACTCAGGGCAGGGATACATGTTTTTTTACCACACAGAAGACTTTACTGTCCCAACAATGCCTTAACTGGTAATCAGACAGATTCTAAATCTAGTAACCAAGAAAAGTGCCCAACAGTGCCTTGGCCTAAAATCACTGGCAAATGACAGGTTTGATAAGCGTCCAAGAGGAGCTAAAAACAACTTGCTACACTTAAGCCCCCTGGAGATTAGCCCAGCCAGGCTGCATATTCAAAGGCAGCGTAGCAAACACTAGACATAGAGGCACTAGGCTGATTCCAGATGATTGTTGAGCTTCTCACTCAGAGGCACACTAGGTCCTCGAGTCAGGGATATTAGAAATGTCACTTAGTGACTCTTTTCCACAATGATGGACCTATCCCTTCCTGTTCAAATTCACCCTTTTGTGGCACAGGCCAGTAAAGAAAGGAAATTCTACCCTTGAATCAACCTTGAAATGAAACATAAGAAAGTTAAACGCCCCTCTCTTCTAAAGACTGAATGAGAGAAGCAGGCTGGTAATCAAAGAACTGCAAGTCCACTGCTCTTGCTTGAATAAAATCATTATATTTGTTGAATCCAGTGAAAATCCTCAAGTGCCAGACCCTTCAAACCCTAAGACTACCCTCGAATTATAAGCACTTAAAAAGATGAACATGCAATTCAAGAGAGGTTGGAAAGGGGACCATATCAACGAAGCTAACATTTGAGGTGTTATGTAATGAGAAATAACTCTGTAGGCATAGAATAAGAGGGCAAAGCATTAACTGTCCCAGGAAGCTTTTTTTCAAGCATGAGGGATCCTTCTTACCCTAAATGCACAGACAGTGCTATTCATCTTTATCAGATGCAATGCGAGGACTTAGTGCATTACCTGTGTACCAAAGTGCCAATATAAATACTGGCATTGTTAACATGCAGGCCCAAATACTAAACTTCATGCTGGTTCAAATGTGCAACCTCTCCTCTGCCATATGCCACAGAGGGCAGAGTTTGGTGATAATTTCAAATCTTATTATAGTACTAATGATCAAATTTCAATGGATGCCAACAAGCATTCTGGAGTTCTCATTTGAGTTCATGAAGGGTTTACTACAACGCATTAAGTGCAGATTGCTTTCAAGCCTATAGATTTACCCAACCACCACATCCCAGCATGAGTTGTACAGTCCTGTTCTGGACCATGAAGTTCACTTATAACAGATACTTTCAACTACTCTGGTCAAAAGCCTAGAGGGGTAAAAAGGGATATTAATCAAGACCCAATAGTGTTTTCACAACATCAGACCTGAAGCAATCCTTACAGCTTTGTCTAAAATTGTGAGAAAAGAGTGGTGGACTAGCTCCAGAGCCATGTTGAATATCACCACTGGTTGCAACTCGTGTAATCAAAGGATAAGCAACAGTCAGTTTATAACTTGGGTCAGGCTCCCTGACCACCAAGAATTGTTCAAAGGGGAGGTCTATGAGGCCATTCATAGTCAAAAACCTCTGAGAGCCCCCAGCCCTGTCAAAGTCTCCTCAGACATGTACCGGAACAACCATGCCCACTGCTGCCCTGTCATAACAACCGCATTCAACTCCATCTGGCTCCACGATGAAGTACCTGCTTCATGGAGGACTGTCCTCATCATACCCACCCATAAGACAGGGCAAAGAAATGACCTGACCAACTACCGACCAATTTTTTCTTTTTTTAAGGGAGTTTTATATAGCGCGAACTTGACCCGAAGGTATTGAGTATCAGCGCGCTTTACACGAGCACCAGTTGCGTTACATGAGGACACATTCATTTTTGCTAGGCACGGGGAGATTAAGTTATTTGCCCAGAATCACAGGATGTTGCGCATCCTTGCTGAATTTCTTTACTAGATGTACTGGGCAAAATCTTCAGCAAGTTACTTCTATCACGATTTGAAACATGGATAGATGCAGGACAGCTAATCGCACATTTACAAGTAGGCTTTCGAAAAGGGCATAGCACTGGTGACTAGGTTATGCGGCTGCACTTCATCTGCTCCAAATATGCTATAATGAAAAACTCATCACCATCAGTACATTGTTTTTACTGATATAACAAGCACTGACAAAGCCAATAGGTCTAGCCTACAGTAGAGCTCTTGGCTTTGTCAATGTCTATTAGCCAAGGCGTACAGTAGATGGCCAGCTGTGCAACAAGGTGGAAAGTTAGGGAAAAACGTATCTTTGATGAGGCCAGCACTGTGCGTGAACTAAAGAGGAACACACATAGAAATTATGTGTCCTAGTCAGTCCGTTGTTTTAAAATGATGGCTGAAGCACTGGAAGCAAGAGGTTTGGGATGAAAGATATTTCCAACTGCAAAAATAATGGACATGCTCCCATTAAACCAACACATGATTTTTTTTTATAGTCAGGTCATTCATTTGGACGCAGCTGAAGAATGCCTGCAAAAGAAATACTTGGTACTGTTTAATGATGGAATTCAGATGGGTATACAATCCTTAACGTGAAGGATTGAGCATTTTTAATTGCCTCCGAAGGCATGGCAGGTAAGTAAGCTCATAGCACTAGTATTCAGATAATTTCCAGGCAGAACATTTTACAGATTTTAAAAATCCTTTTTGACACAAGAGAACTGTGTAACCATCCTAAATCCTGCATGTCTTTTTAAAGGCGACATACCTTAGCCGTTCAATAAAACAGACTGGTGAAGGGAGGGGGCGGGGCCTAATGTGACATGTGTGCAAACACGTCCTGTGGCGTGTTTTAAGTTGGGGGATTAAGTCTCCTTGAATCCTGAGGGTCCCTGGGGGCCAATTAGCCCACCAGGTACCTCCAGTAAGCGCCACAGAGTTGCGTTGCAGAGAGGTGTAAAAAGGGGCGTGACCTCGGACCACCTCTCTGCAACGCAGCCCTGTGGAGCTTACTGGAGGTTCCTGGTGGGCTAGTTGGCTTAAAACGCGCCACAGGGCACGTTTGCACACTTGTCACATCAGGCCCCGCCCCCTCCCTGCACCACTGTGCAAACGGGCCCTCTGGCGCGTTGTAAGTTGGGGGATTAAGTTCCCTTGAATCCTGAGGGTCCCTGGGGGCCAACTAGCCCACCAGGTACCTCCAGTAAGCACCCATGAGCTGCGTTGCAGAGAGGTGTAAAAAGGGGCGTGGCCTCGGACCACCTCTCTGCAACGCAGCCCTGTGGAGCTTACTGGAGGTTCCTGGTGGGCTAGTTGGCTTAAAACGCGCCACAGGGCACGTTTGCACACTTGTCACATCAGGCCCCGCCCCCTCCCTGCACCACTGTGCAAACGGGCCCTCTGGCGCGTTGTAAGTTGGGGGATTAAGTTCCTTGAATCTGAGGGTCCCTGGGGTCCAACTAGCCCACCAGGTACCTCCAGTAAGCACCCATGAGCTGCGTTGCAGAGAGGTGTAAAAGGGGCGTGGCCTCGGAACACCTCTCTGCAACGCAGCTCGTGCTGCTTCCTGGAGGTACCTGGTGGGCTACTGGCCTCCAGGGACCCTCAGGATTCAAGGAGACTTAATCCCCAACTTACAACGTGCTAGAGGGCACATTTGCACAGTGGTTCAGGGAGGGGGCGGGCCTGATATAAGAAGTTAGCAATCCTGCTGTGTGGGACTTACTGGTGGTAATAAAAGGGATAGTTGGCCCCCAAGGTTGACATTGGGGGATAACTACTCTTCCTGTTACCTCCAGTAAATACCACACAGTGGGATATCTAAGAGGTGTTTCGGAGGCCACGCTCACCTTTCTCCACCACTCTGGAAACGCGACTGGTATGTTATAGTTAGAAATTAGCATTTAAAAAACCTTTGAAATTCACTGAAAAAACCATAGGTTTCAGGGACGTTATAGTTAGAAATTAGCATTTAAAAAACCTTTGAAATTCACTGAAAAAACCATAGGTTTCTGGGACGTTATAGTTAGTTGGACATTTCTCTTCTACAAAACCACAGAAATTGCCCCGTTATAGTTAGTTCAGCTAACTATAACTCGCGCACCCGCAATGCACTTCTGATGACGTCACATATTACATCATTCATGACATGGTCAGTGACATCACTGATGACATCTCTGATGACATCACTGATGACATCACTGATGACATCATCCAGTGACTGTGTGTTTCTTTAAAGTTTAAATATGTATTATATATATGCCAAGGTGTATTGAACAATGAGTGGGTGTATAAGTGTCTGGATGGAGGATTTAGTAGGTGCGTGACTGACTGTTTAAGTGAGTGATTACATGTGTCTTACTGAATGCATGGGTTAGTGACTAAACTGTGTGAATGTCTGTATCAGTCTGTCTGTTGTTGTGTAAGCTGCTGCATGGGTTGGTCAGTAGCTACATGAGTGTCTATATGGGCTATTGATTGGTTGCCTGAGTATTTGTATGGGTGCCTGAGTGTGTGTGTGTGGGTAGGTGGGAGGTGTGTGACTCTGTGCATAGATGTGTGAGTGGTTGATTCACTGGGTGTATGGGTTCAAGAGTGCATGTGCAAACAGCTGTATGGGTGGGTGAGTGTGTGTATGGGTGTGTTGGTGAGAGAATGGATGTCTCAGTGGTAAATGTCCAACTACATATGTAAAAGGCAATGTATGTGAGAGTTGGAGTATATAAATGACTATACGTGAGAGTCTGTGATTGTGAGAGTGGCTGTATGGATGAGTGTGTACTTGTATCAGTGATTGTATAAGAGAGTAAGTATGCGTTTGTTTCTGTTTTAATAAGTGATGTGGTGTGTGAATAACTGTATAGGTCAGTAAATGGAAGTGTGATTGATTCTTTGCATGACTGAGTAGCTGTGTGAGTAACTCCATGGATGAGTGGTGGTGTGTGAGTGTCTGTATAGGTCTATGAGTGCTTATGATACTGTTGTATTGATGAGTGACTGCATGTATGAGTGACTTTATAGGTGAATGAGTGGATGTGTGTGTAGACCTTGGAATCAGTGAGTGCGTATGTAGTAACTGGTATTGGTGTGTCGATGGTTTCGAAAATGGTAGACTGTATTTTACAGTGGGTGTATCAAAGGTTATATTAGAGTGTGAGGAGGTGCATCAGATATTCACGTGGATGATGTCATCAGTGATGTCATTTGAGATGTCATCAGTGATGTCACTGACCATGTCATGAATGATGTAATATGTGACGTCATCAGAAGTGCATTACGGGTGCGGGAGTTATAGTTAGCTGAACTAAATATAACGGGGCAATTTCTATGGTTTTGTAGAAGAGAAATGTCCAACTAACTATAACGTCCCTGAAACCTATGGTTTTTTCAGTGATATATATATATATATAACCAACACAGTTCAGAAATTGCTGCGCACTCCGGCCATAATTGTCGATGTATTTTTTTATTTAAAGTTGGCTACAAATGATTTGCATTGAGCTCTACTGAATGATAGTGTCAAAATAGCCGAAACGCTTTTTACTTTAAGAATGTGATTTAACTATCAAGTCCCTTTTTGATTTTGTGTTTCACTGCGATCCAATGAGATGAATCATTGTTTAAAAGGGTGTCTTTTGAATGAAATCACTGACATTGAAGAAGGCCAGTTGACTGAAACGCGTTTGTCAGTATTCTCGTGTTTGTAATGATTTAAATAAAAAAATACATCGATAATTATGGCCGGAGTGCGCAGCAATTTCTGAACTGTGTTGATTTCATATTACGCGAGTTTGCCCTTGCGGCTGCTGCACCCGCTGTGGGGAGAGCGGAGGATTTGGCGAGCAACGTTTGAAAAGAGAGATATATATATATATATATATATATATATATATATATATATAATGTTTCACTTACCTGATATATACTTACTATTCCTGGTAAAGGCATATGCATGGTAAAGGCAATGTGTGGTAAATGCATTGAGTGGTAAAGACATGCGATGTTCTGTATTCATATATGTGCTGGAGTGTCCATGTGGCCTACGCTACGTAGGGAGCACTATACTCCAAGGCCACAAACGGATACTCCAGCACATAAGGGCCATCAAAAACAAAGATATGACATATCCTGTGGCGCGCCACTTTATGGAACACCAGGACTCAGATCCTACAGATTTGAAATACTATTTGATTGACTCCATAGTACCCAGCAAAAGAGGGGGGAAGAGGGAACGGATGTTACGTAAATTAGAAACAAGGTACATCCTTGACCTAGATTCCAAACACCCTGGGGGTCTAAACGCCACAGAAGATTTATATACCTGCTTATAAACATCAGGCAGAAGGGCGGACATTGAAAGTGGAGGTGCCAAACAGCATTATAAGAAGTATGTATTCACATGAATTGACAAAACATCGCTTAATCAACATTAGTCGAAAGAAATCCCCAAAAAAGAACCGCTCCCTTCCCAGTTTTTAGAATTTCACAGTTTTTTTTAGCTATCACAAGTCACCTTTTAACACAATTTTTTTTTTAAATATTAGGCACATGCACTTTGTAAGGGCCTACACTAGATATAGCACTTTTCTAGGTAGTCAGAAGGTTTACATATACTTTGTTTACAGACCGAATTTGCGAATTTGCACAGTACTTATTGTACAGAATTTCAATATTTATCTAAATGTGATCTTAACGCAGAAACATTAATTTTATCTGATTTTATGTATTTATACATGGATGTGGACAAATCATGGTATTTGTAAATGTTAAGCGTAAAGATTTAAAAACAAATTCATATGTTTTAAATAATTGAAAACTATGAGTTGCAAAAAGGTAAAATATAAGCAGAGTCTGTTTTCTATGTCTATGACTGCAGGTTAATAGCACTGAGCACTTTAAGAAAAAAATCACATAAAAAGTGGTAGCACAGCTGTGTGCACGTCATGTGATCAAGGCCCTTCGGGGCCGAAACGCGTTATGGCGGATAGCTGCTGAAAGAAAATAAAGGAATTTCGCACTTTAAACTGGTGTCCGTGCTCCTGTCTCATCGTGGATGATTGCAAAGAGAGACCGGAGAAATACTGCATGTGTGTATATGTGTATATATATATGTGTATATATATATATATATATATATATATATATATATATATATATATATATATATATATATATAATAAAAATCACCAAAATCCTTCGTCTGCCCGCAGCGCCAGTCCACACCACTTCAGCAACAAAGGATTCACGAACCACCAAAACTGCAGGCAAGTCAAAGCTTTATTCCTGTTTCCTAATCCTGATTACGCGTTTCGGGCACCACTTGCCCTTGTTCCATATATATATATATCCATATATATATATATATAACCAACACAGTTCAGAAATTGCTGCGCACTCCGGCCATAATTGTCGATGTATTTTTTTATTTAAAGTTGGCTACAAATGATTTGTATTGAGCTCTACTGAATGATAGTGTCAAAATAGCCGACACGCTTTTTACTTTAAGAATGTGGTTTAACTATCAAATCCCTTTTTGATTTTGTGTTTCACTGCGATCCAATGAGATGAATCATTGTTTAAAAGGGTGTCTTTTGAATGAAATCACTGACATTGACGAAGGCTAGGTGGCTGAAACGCGTTTGTCAGTATTCTCGGGTTTGTAATGATTTAAATAAAAAAATACATCGATAATTATGGCCTGAGTGCGCAGCAATTTCTGAACTATGTTGATTTCATATTACGCGAGTTTGCCCTCGCGGCTGCTGCACCCGCTGTGGGGAGAGCGGAGGATTTGGCGAGCAACGTTTGAAAAGATAGACAAATATATATATATAATGTTTCACTTACCTGATATATACTTACTATTCCTGGTAAAGGCATATGCATGGTAAAGACCTGCATGGTAAAGGCAATGTGTGGTAAATGCATTGAGTGGTAAAGACATGCGATGTTCTGTAATACATCCACGTTCTGCGTCCGAAGGCGTATTAAATACATAACACCCCAGTGTGACATCTCGTTCCACAGATAAAGTGCCATGGAGCAGAGAGGGAAGACTGAGCTTCTAGCATTATGTGGGTTGAGTTGGAAATTAATTTTCCCATTCACTGCATACATTTCCTTCAAGCAGGTTCTATCTGCGCTTCCACCCAAGGCCTAGCAATACAGATCATTGAGCATGTATATGCACAAGCGCATATTTAGCATCAAGAGAGGCGCTTTCACAAAACAGGCAACTACACATGATGGGTAGGCAGCGACGACTACTGTATACTCAGTCGATGTTGATCATGAACTTTGACAATACATTCTGAAAGGTAATGATTAGAACTTGCCTTCTTCAAATACTGTGGTAAGACTGAGACGGTGCTGGAGTAGATCAGTTAAGTGGCAGCGGGCAGGGAATGGGGATGGCGGGGTGGGGGGTGGGTGGGTGGTGAGGTTGAATAAAACAAAACATTTTTTTTTCAAACTTACCTTTTCACGGCCGCCGTCTTTCCTTCGTCGTTGCTTCTCTTCCTGACGAGTCCCGGAAGCACACAGGCTCCCCTAAGCCAATCACAACACTGCGATGCAGCATGGTGATTGGTCTGAGTGCCGTGGTTCGGCACTCAGACGGGGACTGGGAGCCTGGGCATATTCTCCATCCAGGCTGTGTATTACAGCCCGGTGGAGAAAATGCTACGGTTGCATGACTGTTTGGCCAGCCCAAAACAGCCAGCCAAACCGCCATGCGCACTTATTGTGCACAAAACACTCCTCCTCCCTGTGACACCAGCCCCGCTCCACCCTCACCCAGCCCTGTAGCTACGAAAAATAAAATGATAATAACGGTGTTATCACTTTATTTTTCCTTTTTCCACTGCTCTGAGAGCAGTGGGGCGACGCTCCTCCGCCTTAGCTGAAGAGCCGCCACTGGATCATTTGCCATGATAGGTCTTTATGTCGGATTTCACACTACAAGGAAGTACATTGTCTAATTTGGGGGGTGAGGATAGTTTCCTTTTGGGATTTTGGCGATTCCCTTCGTATTGATCGGTCTTTATTTGCTTGCATCTTCAGAACTTGGAAAAGGATACTAACTGTTCGATTCAACTTTAGGCCCATTGGCCTATTTGTGGCGTGCACACGAAAAAAATGAAAATATAAACACTGGTCTACCCGCTTGTCTGTGATATGCGCAGAATAAAACTGATCAACCGAACTACGTGCATTGTGCATATCAGACAGTCGGTTGCATGCTGTGAAGTATTTTATAACACGTATTTCACTGTGAAGCGTACTTCTTAGTGTTGTATTTTAGAATATTGTTTCCATAGTTTTAAACACTATTTTGAATATGCAGTTTGAGCTACCAACACACGATTGTACAAAACAAAGGAGATCCTCCGAGATTATGGAAAACATGGAAGGAAGAATTTATGAATTATTTGTGTGATACTGAGGAGGGTAAGGTGACTACGGATGGACGGCGTGGAATGTGAGATGTGTAGTGAGGTGTTAAGAAAGTGTGGTTAGCGGATCATTTGTGTTTTAAGTAGTTTTCGTTTTAAAAGGGAAAGGTGTGTTACATTCTGTACTGTTTTACGTGTCCTGCTTGTCTGTCATATTCTCATATCCCAATGCACACCATGTTATCCTGTCGGTTCATTATGGATGTGGATTGTCAATGTTTCCTATAATCTGATTTCATGCTGACCTCTGTGCAGCTGCTGTGCCCGTGTCTGATGCACGCCCCTTTCCTCTTACCTGGAGAGAGTAGTCATTTGCTAAACATCTTATTTGTAGAGCCTACCTGCTCGCTTCATCAATGTATCCCTTTGTTTCACTCACTAGGCTTCACTTCCGTCTCCTTCTCTTCCCCCTCGCCTAACCCACTCCCAATTCTTTACCAAATCTCTTACCCGTCATCTTCCATGCTCTACTTCTTTTACGTTCTCACTGCCTTCTTTCCTAGCTCACCTTCTCGTGTTGCAACTCTTAGCAATTCCATGATTATTGCACTGGCCATCTAATTTGTGTTATCTAAACGACCTCTACGTCACTGCTGTTCTTTGTAAAGCGCCCTCATACATTTGTGGTGACCGGCACTATATACAACTGTTCAATCAATATAGTCTTACCTTTATTGTTTACAGAAGATCTGATTCTAGCCCACTGCCAGGAAACACTAATCACTATCAACAAATGTGTAAAACAACATAAGAAATGATCACAAAAGTCAAGGGAAGTACCTGAACTGCGTAGAACAGAGGGAATGTGTTCCTTACTGTCCATTAAACATGGTCAGTGGTAGCATTTTGTTCCAGTTTAAGAACCATTTGCAGGAGGGCCTCATCCACTTTTTATATCTGGAGGTGACCAGTCCTTCAAGACCCACAACGTTCAATAAATTTAACAAGGATTGCTACTTTTATCAATTTTATCGGAGTATTTAAGGGCCTATTTTTTGTTTATTATTGCTTTCAGCAGCTTTTATAGTGGGGAATTTTCTGAACAAAACTAATACATTTAAGGAGTGCTTTAGTACACATAAAACCTCTTGGTTAAATAACTCCTCATTAGAAAAGTTCAAATTAAGCGTGAGTTTTACCTAATATTATTCTGGATAAATACGAGAGCCCTGCTCTTTAAGGAAGTGCCGCCCTTTACTGTAACATCTCAATTACGTTACGTTTGCAGAATTTCACTCATTAAATGCTTCGATAACCTTCGGGTTTGTAAAGTTTCCGGATATCCTTCCTGGGGCTGGTGTTCGCTCTGAGTAAACCTATCAATAAATAAACGGCTGCACTTGTTTGCATTTCTTTTTCCAAAGAAAACGACTGCGGGTGTTTTTTTGTAAAGCGGCTGGGGTTGCGGGGGGGGGGAGGGGGGTTTCAGTAGAATTTATAAGCATATATAAACTATGTGCAGGTCACGCTGCGGTTTGACGTCAGGTTCGCATAAACGGTTTCCGCGCCTTCGGTTGTTGATACCACAGCGAGGGCGGCCTCTGGCGATGCACCGGCTGCGCGCGTGGTTCACTCTCTGCAGAGAGCCGCCGCCTCAGCAGAGGACCCGGCCCCTCCGAGCGTGAGAGCGTTCCCAGAGCGCCTTTTCAGGACTCGGGCCAGCTCCCACGGCGGGAAGCTGAGGGAGTCCAAGGCAGCACAGGGACACAAGTCACTGAACGGAAGGGATCCGATTAACCGAAGATCCTTTCTGAACATGCAAATTCAGATAATAAACACGTCTGCGCATTGCTGTGAAGCTACAGGCCGGATCACTCGGACCGGAAGCAGCTGATGGGTACTTTCCCCTGGAAACTCTGCTGAAGATGTGGGGCTTAATAGTGCGTTAGGAATAAAAATACATCTGTATTTACACATAAAGCTTCTCACGTATTCCAGTACTTGAGAAGGCACAACCTCCAACTTCCCGAACCAATGCTCAAAATGTTAGTAATGTAGCTCTTCCCTCTTCCATAATCAGGGCCACAAGAATTATGTGGCCGGGCTGGACGAATTATGTGACAAAAACGGCAAATTATGCTGTGTAATGTGGCACGTTTTGTGACAGTATTACTTCATTATTTTGTCATGGTAACACTGTTCGGGCAAAGATTTCACCTCATTAGTACCAATTTAACAACCATATACAGCAAAAAACAACTGAAAGATGGCCAGGCAACGTTTGTGAAGAGCCTTCCACTAAGCAGAAACATGTGCTGCAACGTTTTTTTCAACTTTTGATCCGTTTGAGATAGAGAAACATTTTTTGGTTGGAATATGCAGAAGATGGATTATGTGGCAAATACGTCAAATCCATATTTATGCAGCAAACATCACTGCCTCGGAAACACATAATTCCAGTGATCCTGCCCATAGCTCACGTCTCCTCTGTTAGAAAACTGGGCCCAGCACAGGAGGTGTGCTGGGCAACTAATGCTCCAGTTAAGAAAAAGTAGAAATTCTAACTGTGGTAGTCACAGTTCATTAGCTCCTTCCATTGCTAAGAACTATACAAGCATTCTTTAATGGGGTCAAGTAGTAATTAACGAGAATCCAATCAAAGAAGACATTTATTGTATAACAGCTGAGCCAACTTCGTAATGCAAAGGGCCCAGGCGATCCAAAGTAACTGACACAAGATTCTAAGCATAACATTGCAAAGATCCAAAGCAGAACATTGTCATAACTAATAATAGATCACTAATACACATCATAGAACCATAGAAAGGAAAGACATCTGCGGCAGAAGATGCCACAGGTCATCCCGTGAACAATGTCATAGGCGGTCTCAAAACCCAAGCAAAGATCAAAGAAGGGAACGTCTGGAACGCCTTTTGTTGAAGATTGCAGTGATGCGGGACAAAGTAAAGAGAACTGCATTTTTCTCTCTACACTAGATGCCCCATTAAACCGTAAGGGCAAAGAGCGACTCCTAGTATGCATGGTCAACCTGTGCGAGAAGCATGCCTCATACTGGCTGGTTAAGGCCGCAAGCAGCCAATTTTGAGGGAGGGGATAAAGGGGTACAAAATGAAGGTGTGCATGGAAAGGATTGTGAAAAGGAATTTCGGCACGATCACAAGCTGTGGGTGCAGATTAACAAAAGGAAAGCAGTGGGAGAAATTGACAAAGAAGGCCAAATAACTGTTCAAAACTACAAAATGAAAACAAAGGTTTGGTCAAACGTGGAGTTTACTGTGAAACTGCTACCCAGAAGCCAATGCTGGCAGAATGTACATAGAGTAGCACAAGTGGGTGTCCTGCAGATTTCATACCGACGCGTTTGGAAAGTCACCGACGTGGGCATTACTCAGGTGTACAAACAGGAGATGGAGACGTTACATAGTGAGAAACAGAAACAAACACAAACTTTTGAGGATCTTGGCCAGCAATCTCTATCTCTTCATCTTGATTTTCATTCCTTGTTTCGAATAGGTATAAAAAAGACTGTGAGAGTCCGTGTTAGACCTGGCATTTCTTGGCGTGATTACCCCTGACTTTTTGCCTCTACCTCCTCTATTTTTGATGCTATGATGGATTTCGTTTTACTAGCTTAGATGCTTTGGGACCTTTGCCACTGCTGATCAGTGTCAAAGTGCAAGTGCTCCCTGTGTAAAGTGTAATGGTAGTTGGTTGTCCATAATTGGCATGTTTGTCTTACTAGTAAAGTCCCTAGTAAAGTGCACTATGTGTGCCAGGGCTGGTAATACAAATGCTACTAGTGGGCCTGCAGCACTAATTGTGCCGCCCACATAAGTAGCCCTGAAAAGAGATCTCAGGCCTGCCACTGCAGTGCCTGCGCGCAGTTTGTTAAACTGCCTTGTTGTCCTGACAAGTGCACCCACTTGCCAGGCCTTACCCTTCCCTTTTTATGCACATCAGACACCCCTATGGTAGGCCCAAGGTGCCCCCTGGGCAGGGTGCAGTGTATGTGAAAGGTAGGGCATGTACTAAGGTGTGTACCATGTCCTGACAGTGAAAAACTGCCAAATTCGTTTTTCACTGTTGCAAGGCCATCTTGCCCATAGGACAGAATGGGGGAGGCTGTGTAATATGTTTCCAGCCTATCTTCCCATAGGTTTAAGATGGAGAGGTGAAGTTTAGTGTGCCTGAACTCACAATTTAATAACACATCTTTTTGTGAACGTGGTTTTTGAATTGTGTGTTTAGAAACCACGCTTTTAGAAGTGGCTGGTTTTTTTGTTCTAACAATTCTGTGTGTCTCTGCCTGGTTGTGGATTGACTGTCTGGATTTGAATGCGATAGGATCTGGGAAATGTCTTGACCCAGGGGAGGAGTAGGTGAGACAGCCACGGTTGACCTGCATCTGGAGTGTAGGGGGAGGAGTAGCCCCTGGAGGTGAAGCGGCCTGGGCTGCTGCCATAAAACAATGGCTCCATCTCCTGCTGAGTGATTGAAGATCCAGACCCCCACTATCAAAGGAAGAAGGTGTCACTGGCAGGGAGACACCCAGAACTGGTTTGGACAGGGGTCAGTGCCCCTGAACACAAAGACTTCAAAGACATTTAGGGGTATAACTATGAGAGCTGAAACCCTGAACGTTGGACTGATCAAGACTGAAAAGGATTAAAACTACTTCGCGGTCAAGAGGAACCTCTGCCAAGGAAGAACAGCTGAAGAGACTGAAGAGAAGGACTGACCCTTGCTGTGTGTTCTGGGGCTGGCCTGCAGTTTGCTGATTTAACTAAGGAGAGGCTAAGGGACTTTGCTGTGTGCTGTGTCCCCCTGCTTGAAAGGACTTTGCTGTGTGCTGTGTCCCGAAGTAACGTGTCTCCAAGGGCCCGAGGAGAGCTGGCTCCCTGTTGTGGAAACTTAGGAACATAAGTTTCCAAGTGTCTCTCAGCGACGCTGTGTGCGTGTGCTTTTTGCAGCCTGAGATCTTCGTAAGAACTGCCCTGTGATCGTGTGCACCCGGAGTCCAAGTGAGTCTCAGCGACGCTGTGTGCGTGTGCTTCGTGCAGCCTGAGACCTTCGTGAGGATTGCCCTGTGATCGTGTGCACCCGGAGCTCAAGTGAGTCTCAGCGAAGTTGTGTGCGTGTGCCCTGTTGCCGCCTGAGACCTTCGTGAGAAATTGCCCCGTGACTGTGTGTCCCGGAGCAGTCTTGTTCTCTGCTTCGATCGACAGCGTGACCAGAACTGCTGCGATCGTCATTGCCATCAGCCCGGACCGGCATCCCCAGAGGAGCTGTGAGGATTCCCCGCCGCCGGCCCGAGCCTGCCTTTTCCAAAGAGAGACCTCGAACCATCACCATCGGGGGTCCGAGTTCCACTGCCCAAGATCAACGAAGTCGCACCGGAGGCCCAAGCCGCGAGGAGAGGAGAGTGAGATCGCACCCCCCAGGTAACGCTCCGCGAGCGTGCGTGTGTCGCCGCCTGGGGCGGGGTGCGGGCTACGAGAGAAACGCTCTCGGCCTTTCCCATCTTTGCAGCGCGAGCCTCCGCTCAAGTCCGTATCGCGGCCCGAACTTGCCGAGGAGTGTCAGTACCGGGGCCGGAGTGTGGAGCTGCACTTTGTTTTCCATCATAACAGTGTTGAGGGCATATTTTGGCAGTAGCGGACCGCGAGTCAGTAAGAGTGGCATAGAGACCGTCCAGAGCACCGCGATCGGTGCCGAAGTACATTATTTTTGCATTACGAACTGCCTGATTGTTGCATTACGAATTGCATTATTTTTGCATTACGAACTGCCTGATTGTTGCATTACGAATTGCATTATTTTTGCATTACGAAGTGCCTGATTCTTGCATTACGAACTGCATTATTTTTGCATTACGAAGTGCCTGATTCTTGCATTACGAACTGCATAGCATTGCATTAGGACTGCATTGGATCATCGAGAATTGCTCATTAATACTGCAAGAACCTACAAGTGCTTGCTGGCCTAATAACCGGCAAGGTGAAATATTACAAATACGCATATGTTGGATTTTTATCGTGTGGTCTCATCGTATATCTTTTTTCTTATAAACATATAATTGGTTTTTTTATGAAACTCGTGTGGAGTCCATTTGTGGTGTTATCACTGTGTTACTGAGAGCGTGGTTGCAAATACTTTACACATTTGCCTTGGAGATAAGCCTGGCTGCTCGTGCCAAGCTACCGAGGGGGTGAGCAGGGGCTATCTGAGAAGGTATCCTTCCTTTTCCTGACTTAGAAGCAAGGGTCCCTATTTGGACTAAGGTACCTACCTCAGCCAACTAGAGACCCCCAGTTCTAACAGTCCGGAACTGGTAAAAGTAAACCAATGGACGCCATCAAATGGAAGGTCTACAACCAACTCCTGTCTGTCTCTGGGCAGGAAGTGGAATTTCAACCAACCCTGTGATCTCAATCCAACAGTGGAAGACAATAGCAATTGTTAAATTTCTACTGGTGTGAAGGAGCTCAGCAAATCTGTAATCATCTAACTAGAACTTGACATACCCGGAGACAAATGACTGAATGCAAAGCAGCCTCCTTCAAAGGCTAAACATCTTGACTTCACATTTTTATGAAACAAGCAGTCAACAAGTCAAAACAGTAGAAAAACTGTGATATCAAAATAAGATTAAGCTTAATAAATCTTATGGGCGAGATTAACATTGAAAGATGCCTCTGTGGCACCTGAACCTCTGATACTGATGAATGAGTATCTATCCGTTGCAGTTGAAAAATTCCAACTCCAGAAGCCTAAGGAGGTCACAGGCGAGCCAACAGACGAGGTTCAATTGTCCAATACTTTAAACAGCTCTATCGCTTGTACTGTTAGTCTCACTTAGAGGTGGGCAAGCCAACGAATTAACAGAAAGAGCCAAGCCAGAGACGAGCCAAGAGTCTGGCTCGGATCTTAGAGCCCATGTATTAGCAGAGCCCTGTGTGTTATGTCAATTGTACAACAAACCACGTAAAATATGAAAGTCTCTTCAAAGTTCGAAAAACTGTATTTCTTTAACATGTGGAAGCCTGGACATTAATAGGGCACATTATAGCACTGCACTGAGAAGTTATTAAGTGATAATTTTGTACGACTGGTAGTCTGAACTCAAATATTCAAAAGTGCTTTCACACACAATAATGAAGGAAAAAGTTTAGTGAAATAAAAGATTTGCCTAAGATCACACAAGTTAAGCAGAGAAGCCGCTATTTATCCAGGTTTTCGGGTTTTACTCTGCATAAATCAGTTAGTCAATGGTATGTATTTGTCTTTTCTTATGTTAAAGCTTTGCAATTTTGAAATTATAGCGCAAACTCGACACAAGGGTATTGGAGCGCTTTACATGAGTACCAGTTACATTACACAAGGTCTCATGCATTGTTCATAGCCCTGGGAAGATAAAGTGATTTGCCCAGAATCACATGATGTTGAGCCAACGCCGAGACTCTAACATGGTTACCGAGATTCATAGTGGACAGTTTTGGCCGTAACACCACACCCCGGATAGAGCGAGGGAGGCAGAGGCCACATTAAAGCTCAGCTCGTTATGGGCTCGAGGTTTCAGCAGAACCTCGAGCTGAGCCAGAGCCAGGCTTCTGGCTCGAGCTTTCAATGGCTCGCCCACATCTATTCTCAGAGCATTCCCTAGATCTCGATGGACAACTGATACAAAGTTAGTTTCTCGATGGCTGTTGCATTTAACAAAAAAAAGCATACACTGACAGAGGCGTGCAGCCCTGCTGTATGTACACAGATGGTATGTATCAGACTGGAGAAGACATTAAAGAAGCGATGTTTTACCAAGATTCGAACTCTTCTACAGCTGAGAGCAAATGTCAGCAGTGAGGTTTTAATTCACTGAGAGGCCAGATTTCACAGGCACTGATCTCAAGAGACACTACACGGGGAGATCTGCTAACGAACACACCACTGACCTTCATCAATGCCTACTGTTCAAGCACAAGAGTGCTAGACAGCTTTTCACACACCTTAAACACGACGAAAAGCAAGAGCGTCCTCTGCTTATTCAGGGTTATGACCCCATGCAGCTTTAGTAATGAGCAGATGCTTTTAAAAACATATTCAAACCATAGAAAGGCGCCCCCAGGAACAAACAACATGAGTCACTGAACCCTTCACGCAGCACTCAAAGGGGTTCTCGCCATGTCTCACCCAATAAAGGATGTATATGCAACTTCAGAACACAGGATCACTGTGGAGCGCAAAGGTAGACAATATTCCAAAACACAGCCCAGCCAGGGCTGAATAACCTGTCACACAATGATTTAGAGCCACATTCTGGGGCACAAAAAGCATTCTGGATTTCTTGAATCAAGGAGTAGTTGGAAGTGCAACGTGCAAAGACCTTTCCAGCAGGAGCTATATATTTGACGCACTGTGCTCTTATCCTTTTTGGCCTTCTGCCCTTCCCCCCTTTTAACGCGGGTTGAGCTGGAGATGGTCTCTGCTCTACACGTTGCTGGTACTGTCCACTGCTCCCCCACTTTCCTTCTTCACGTTGCTGGTACTGTCCACTGCTCCCCCACTTTCCTTCTTCACGTTGCTGGTACTGCCCACTGCTCCCCCACTTTCCTTCTTCTAAAATCACCTTTGCTGTCACTCGGTGCCCTTTTCTTCCACCAGATCAGCAGGATGAAGCTTAAAGGCCCATCTTCTAGGATCAATTCTGCTCCTTTAAGCTCCCACTGTGAGCAGGTCCATCCCCATTTGGCGCCTGCAGGCCACTAAGTCAATTTTCACTCCTGGGCAGCCAAGGTACCCTAGTTTTGGTGTCCAGGTAAAGTGTAAATTGGCTGCCCATGCGACCCCCTCTTTGGCCACAAACAAACACTAATTACTGTTGTTAATGTTGCAGACAGTTTTGTGAGGGGATTTTGGCGCAAAATGCATCCTAGACACATTTTGCGCCAAAAAATAATGCAAAATGTCAAACTGGCATTTCGTGTAATTTTTTGGGGAAATTTGTGTAATCTCCACCCACCTTTAAATAGTACATAACATGGCCTCTCTCCCTGACCCAAAAGTCAAACAAAAAAAGGGCCCCCTGCCATTCATCCCGCCACTCTTTGCGCCTTTCCATGGTCTTCCCAACCACAGATGTGCTAGAGGCAGCGCTGCACTGACAGGCTGTCAGAGCAGCCTGGAATTCCTTTATTATATAGCAAAAGTGACTACCTAAGTTTGTTTTCAAGAACTGTATTCAGGTAAGCGTACAACACTGACTACACTATACTCTGCCAAATGCCACCAACAATATATACAGTGTGCCCCCACACCTCAGTACATTCCAACTGATGGGCGTGGCAAATGACATTACCACAAACCCTTATTCTTTACCTCTCCTCCCACCCTGACATCCTACCTGCATCGTCTCTTCTACCCAACACTTTTGTTCTGTCTTCTCCATCCTACTCTCCATTACACTTCTCACCTCCCCTTGAATTCCCTACTTCCCACTCACCTCTCTTCCTGCCTCTCTCACAGGTGCCTGTTGTCTCCCTAGTGAAAATGCCAAAAGTGAACGCATGCATTCGGGTCATGGTCAGCATGGACAGAAGATACAAGAAACAGGGGCAGGGAAGTAAAGAGAGTGGGGGATCGCATGGACAGAATTTAGGGCTTGCCCCTTATGGCCTCTTGCACTGCCTTTGCGACCCTATGCCTCAGAGGTGGCAAAATCAGTGCCATGAACGAAGGGGCTAGGGCCTTCAACATTGTTTTCAGTCTATTTTATTATTACACTAATAGCGAATAATTTTCTATTCACTATTAGTGGTATAAAAAATGTAGCATCAGGAGCTGGAACAAGACCTTCACTGGCAGCTGAGGTAAGTAAAACAATGCTTTTAAATATATATAGCGTGCATGCTTGTGGGTGAGTGTGTGATTTGTGAGAGAGTGTATGTATGTGTTAGTGAAAATGAGTGAGGGATTCAGTGACACGTAGTGTGTGAGAATGAGTGAGATTGCCACTGAGTACGAGTGAATTAGAGTGAGTGTGAATGAGTGATTGAGACTCAGAGTGACTGCAATTGAGAGTGGACAGCGGAGAATGAATGCGTAAGAATGAGTTTGAGTAGTGTTAGGGAGTTTGAGTAAGAAAGAGCGTGACAGTGAGTTTGTCTGTGAGTGAGAATGAGTGAGTCACAGTGAGTGAGAATGAGTAACCGTGAGTGAAGGAGTGTGACTGAGAAAGAATGAGTGACAGAGTAAATGTTAATGCAAATGGTAGTGTGAGTGCATGTGAATGAGTGAGCATGGATGAGTGTGTGAAATGAGGGATTGGAAATATGAGTGACTGCAAGCAGGCATGAGTATGTATAAGTGAGTCAGAAAATGAATGAGTGAGAGACTGCAAAGGAGTGAGAATTAACGAGTGAGTGCAAGAGTGAGTAGGAAACATTAAATAAGTGCAAGTGAGTGAAAATGAATGAGACTAAGTGTGAGCGAGAATGAGTTTGAATGAGTGAGTGTGAGAATGTGGTGCAATGCTTGTGAGCCAGCCATTGGCCTTGGCATTCTAAAGGTAATTTTTGACTTATAGTGACAAAATACTGGCACTGAAATGCTGGAGGCAAATCTTAGCATGACATGCACCCACGACAAAATACCGGCACAGTCATACTTGAGGTTGTTTTTGCCTTGATGAGCACCCATCATAAAATACTGGCACTGACATACTAACTGTAATTCTGAGCATACAGGGCACCCTTGGAAAATGCTGGAGCTGACATAGTTCAGGAAATTCTGGCATTGGGGCATCAATGGCAAAATACTGGCACTAGCAAATTGAAGGTAATTTGTGGCATAAGGGAGGACAACCATAGCATATGGAGGGAAGGGGGCAACCATGAGTAAATACTGTCCCTAACACCTTAGAGAATTTTTCCAGATGGGTCATTCATGATATATGGATGGCAATAATGGAAAAATTCTAGCAGTAGCACATTGTATGTAATTTTTGGCATGGAAGGCATCTATGACAAAATTCTGGCCTTAGCGCAATTTTTGACATATGCAGAACCAATAGTAGAGTCTTAAAAATATGGGGTCAACTCCTGGGGAGAATTAGGTTTCATTGGTGTGACACACCATAAAGGGCTTGAATATTTAAAGAGTGCCCTTCAGTCCCTATGGCTTTGGAGCAAATGTATGTGGAAATTGTGCTTTACAATGCACCATGTGTTCCGATCTTTTTAAAATACAAATTCTGCGGGAGAAACGCCCTCCAATCCCCTCTAGAAGCGATCAAGTTCACGCACTTCACTTGCTACAATTCAGATAAGTATTACACCCCATCAATTTCAACTATCATGTCACTATCCCAATGTTGGTGGCATCTACAACAGACATTTTTCTGTGCTGCATTGTTATATTAATCATACAGTTATTATAACACTTCAGCAATGCCAATTATTATCCTTAGCAATAATGTCATGGGTCTTCACTTTCTTGGAAGATTCAGGGTCAATGACGATATGATGTCACTTCCTGTGATATCATTAAGGTCAAAGGGTTGGTGATGCCACTTCCGCTACTCCTAGCATTTTTGTGAATCGACATCCATGGGCAATGGTAGCAAATGGGACAAGAGGGCAAGCACAGACAAAAGGTAAAAATGAAAGAAAACAATAAACAGAGGCAAAAACACACTTGGAAGCAACCATGACTATATTACGCATGCCCACACTCACTGATGTAGCTACAGTAGCTGGTGCACATACCCCCATACATAGGGTTTTGGCAGAAGGTCACAAGATCACCTACTGCTTCGCAGCACCCACCACTGGAACTACCAACAACTTGATTGCTCTCCCACTTTCTTCCTCATTCATGGGGTGTATTTGTTCGGCAGCAGGCATCATCCCTGCCTTGAAAAGGAAAAGAAAAGGTGCATGGCTACTGCTCCTGTCATCAATTCCCATTCTTGCCCTTTTGAAATTCTTTTACTCATTTAACACCATATCTACCTGGCGCATGTTACCTTGGGGATTACTGAGCCTGCTACAATTCGCACCCCACGGCCTCCTTTTTTGGGGTACGCATCCACAAGATCCCGCTGCCCCTATGGCTAGGCTGGTGCTGTGTAGCTACCAACATGTTTTAGTCTTTATTACAATTATAATTTGTGCGCCCATTTCACACACACCTTCTACAATCAAACCGTCAGATGCTGTGGGCTATAACAATAACTGCACCTCAGTCGTCATCACATGCAACCTAAAAACGCTTCGCACAAACGTTTAAAACAAAAACAAAACCTTTACAGCCAGACACTCTAACTGTATAGCTTGCTATCCATGCCAGTAAGCACTTCAGCACCTCACATAGGGGTTGCAGGCGCTATACAAAATAACAATACAATACACACCAATCACATGCAGTCAAGGCAGAAGGTAAGGAAACCAGTCAGCCCTTCATTGTGAAAAACCCAGTACATGCAAACAACCAACACTCTGTATCCCATAACTTCCAACAGTGCCAAAAGGCCAAAGAATTGGCGGTGGATATGCTACACAACAAGCACTGGCAAAGCCAATAGGCCACACCTTTGTGACCTATTAGCTTTGCCAATGGTTTTAGCCATGCTGCACAGCAGTTTCAAGAACTGTATTTCTCCGTGATGCTGTGTATCCAGGCTACACGGAAAAAAAATCCCCCCAAAAAACATTTGACATGGCAGCGTAATTTTGTAGGTGTGCGGCACGCATACGCTAACCTACAAAATGACGCTTTTACAGATCTGACTTGAATCGTTATAAAAAGAAAAGGAAACGTGCAAAAGTGTGTTTTTTTGTTTGATAAAGCTGGTTGGGAAGCGGAACCAACACGGTGGAGGGAGGGAAGGGGGATGCAGAAGCAACACAGGGGAAGGTGCAAGGGGAACATGGAAGCAACAAAAGGGAGGTTGGGGGAACATCAAAGTACCATAGGAGAGGATGTGGGGGAGCGTCGTAGCAACACAGGATGTGGGTGTGATGTGAATGCGAGAGGGAGTTCTGAAGGGGATACAAAAGCAACACTAGGGAGAGCGTGAGGGACACGAACGAAACATGGGCCGTGTGGGAAAGCAACACGGAGGGGACAGGTAGGGAAAATAATAGAGAGGAGCACACAGGCGAGCGCCAGAGGGAGGGGCGGGGAGAAACTGTGACAGAGCAATGCGCGGTGCAAGGGTGAGAGAGGCAGAGGAGGGCGACGGCTCGAAAACACACACTCTCATGGAGTGCCTAACACAAAAGAAAAAAGTAGTGCTTCAAAAAAAGCAAGCAGTGGAAGCAGAGATGGTAGGCAATCAAAGAGATTGTGAAGAGGCAATGCTTCATGAGAGAGACAAACACAAGACTGACAAACTAGAACACGAATAAGAAGCATGCAAATGAGAGTGATAAGGAAAGCTAACAAATGGTAAGCATTGGGCGGGCTCCAAGCCCCTCTATGTTCTTGGTGAACCACAATATGCCTCACAACAGACAGCATGTGCGCTGTCAATTGGGCTTGACCTAAAATGGCATTACTTATCAATTTAAAAAAGTATTTAAAACCTGCACACAGCAACTGTTGAATTGAACATATTACCGGACCAACGATGCACAAGACACTCCTTTAAATAACGAGGCTGTGCAAAAACACGTTTTTCAGACATAGCTGCAATTTCTAAATTCTACAGAAAAATAATCTTAATCCACCTACCCTTTCTGAACTTGCCTTTTAAGCGCTAGGACAGTGTCATGCCTGTGTATCTGTGTAAGCAAGAAGGATATGTATTCCCCAATGTTGCAATGTACACCATGGCCTTCTGTAGGTGGTGGCAAAGCCACAGTCATGGCCGAAATGTGACATTAGGGATATGGGTAAAAAGTGTTTTGAATTTAGCGCAGCCCATTGCCATTTTTGTTCTGCGCAGCAGTCCCTAAAATTTTGGGCTGTGACCAAAAATGTGAAGGCAATATTTTCTCTCAGGCACAAAGGAAGCAAATGGAAACACAAGCATGTTTACATTATAGTTATTCAAGCATGTGCTATCATTTTTGGGTTGCTTGCTTTTGTAAATAATGTTAACTTTTGATTTCTCTTCTTATTCTTAGACTCAGCCATAAGAAGGTTCGTTTGTGGGCCTCGCATACACTTGGGACAGCACTACCCTGTGTGACCAGGGCTTTCTTGCACTCCAGAAGAGCTGAACAATGCATCATGATGAGCAGTGTCCTCCTGACACCATCACAACAATGAGGCATCCATACAATATGTACTGGTAGTACCATGAAGCAAGGACATATGCACACTTGCCTCCAAGAGTTGTGCAAATGCCTATTAAGCAAGGGCCGGTGGCCGTGATCAGCGGGCTCCACCGACTATAACATTCCACCAGCTGCGTTTCTGTTTGGGTGGGTCTCTCTTGGGTGTGCGTATGCTCCAAGCAAACGAGGAACCACCTCCCCCCACTGATGCGGTCGAAGGACCAATAGCACTGAGAAGTAGAACAGTATTTTGCTAGGCTTATTCTGAGCTATGTTACAGTGGTGCAATGTATATTCGACACAAAGGGCCCCCTCTGCGGGGACATCACACTGTGCCCTTCACTAGACAGGCGTTACCGACCAGCCGTCTTGTGCATCACCAGGCAAATATATTGGGCCGGGATGTGAAATAGATGAAAGGAATTTCAATATGTAACCTGCTACATCTTTCAGGCAGTATATTTTATGTCATGAATCTCATAAAGTCATCTATAAAAGGACTGTGCTGAGTAGACCATTCCCATGGCCATGAATCATTGTTTGAATATTGAGCATACAATCGCGGTATGACGAAAACGGACTCAGCTACCAAAGTTGGTCTGGGCATTAAATGTGGCACAGCCCTTTTGGTTGTTCAGACAATGGATGCTCGCTAGGGGGTGGGATCCAGGCAGGTCAAATCAAAACAAGAAAGGATTACTTTGAACGTAACTGAGGGGTTCTGCTTCATACTGTCTGTTTCGGTTGGGCTGGACTGTTTCTTGGATGCGACTATGAGAGTGACATAACTGATAAATCCTTCCTAAGGGCCAGATAATGCAAATGTTAAAAGGTGCATGAGGATTCAAGGATTTTTCAAGAAGTATTTAGCAAAGAAAACAGAGTCCCTAACAAGTAAGATGAAGAGATGTAAAGGTAAACTGAGTAATTTGATCACAGTGTATGTCCATGGAGAGGTATGAGTCAGTCTGTCCTGTGCTCAAACAATACAAAGATGTCAGACAAAGACAACCCTATTCATACGAAGGGCTGGAAAACGAATGGCAATCTTACAGCTCTGTGAAGTTGCCAAAGAAAGTCTCTGAATGACTTTGACTTGCATAAAGTTCATACATTTGTTGCTGCATGTAATAAAAGCAAAATTAGCTCCTCTATGAAGGAGCGCTCTTAGGAAGGGAAGTAGGTGCTCAACAAATCATAATTTAATTTTCTGTTTCAGTGCCATTACATCTGATTTACAGATTATCACCTAAGTATTTCCTGATACCAACTACTAAAAACATCTGCAGATCAGCCTTCCGCCTCTCCTTCCACATCATCAAAACGCTCATCATTTCTCTAGTATTCTTCAAGGTATACTAATGCATCAGCCTGCTCTTTAATATCCCCTGTGACTTTTTACAGTCCCTTCAGACAGTGTTAAACTTTGTCACCTGCACCCTTTACATTCACCCAACAATTATGGGCACTCGTCCTACTACAGACACTAAGCTGTCTGACTCATGGCCCACTAAAAATCCTAGTATAACCTCCTGATTTTGTCCATGGTTTTATTCTCTCATGCCTACGTCAGGCCTCCAACAATCCAAGCCATCCCTTTGACTGCAAAACCTCCAAAGCATCACCAAGATGCTTCATCAACTCCCTATAGTACGTCCTCCTTCCAGGAGAGCAGAACTACCACCACTCGGGAACTCTTTAAAAAGAATATAAAAGAACATTGTTGAGTTGAAGAATGCTCGATAAAAGTGGCCCTTAGAGGCACTAATGAGCACATGGCCCACCTCGCATTCCCCAAACTCAAACTATGACTTGTCGACTCCATGCGTTTCCCATTTAATCACCCACTCGTGCTTTCAACTGATTTTCTTTCAACAACTGATTATGTCCCCATCCAGCAGCATGCTACTATGGAACACATGTTGCTACGTTTGTGCTGAGACCCTATTTCTGATTGCGATACTTAAGAAATAAATACACCAACATACAGGCGTTATGAAGAACAATTCAGCAGGATTTAATGAGGTGGAGACTTTTGAGGAATAGAACGACTTTGCATGTTACACCTAATTCTGCATATTATTCTTTTATGGATAATTAAACATAAAATAATACCTTTTGTGATAATTTCGACCCAGTTATGGTAAAATATTGGGGTTTATTTTTAAGCTTCCCAAGCAGAACAGATCAAAATTCTTGAAAACGCATACTATGAGTAATTGATAAATGTACTCTTGATACTGCATGATGCCATGATGGTAGGCTGGATTGCCTTATCTACTGGAAGGAACAACCAACAAATGAGGACAAGATGAAATCCAGAATTCAAAACTGCCCTAGAACAAAATTATGCCCAACTTTTATTTTGGGCAAAAGAGCCACAGAATGTTCATTTAACACAGATAACACTGCAGGTATACAAACAGTTCAGATATTAAATTGTTTATTCTAGAGTAACGTGATGGCTCATGAGAGGCTTGTTGAAGCTATTTTACCTCTTAGAAAATAAAGCAAACTTGTTAAAGTGTATACACAGTGGAGGCCATATTAATAACTTGTAGGCAATCCTCTGACGGCCAAGTCTTTTAAAGATACTGTACAAATGAGCAACATGTAAGCGGTAGTGGTACATGAAAACCCACTCAAATGATTGGGAACAACAGTTCAGCGGTGCATTTAGTCTCCAAGCCCCTGCGCAATGCGCACACTCCTCCATGACCCCACCCATCGACGGAACATTCCACGGCACGTTCCCAAGGGGGGTGGGGGGGGGCACGAGTTTTGGGGGCGAAGGCCCCCTCCCCTCCCCCCCCCCCTTACATGAGGGGCTGCAAACGGGGAAATCATCGCCTGTTTCCGCCCCCTCCTCCCCCCCATATTCCCCCCGTGGCCGTCGCAGGGCGTCAAAGAAGTATCTAGCTACGCCACTGGGGTCACGTGCGCATTTTTTAAGAATAAGAACTAAGTCGTCAACTTGCGTCACCACCTCGAGCAGCTCCCAGACTTATCCAGTGTTTGTTGTCAGTGTACATCCCCAGGTCCGAAACTTGAGGCGTACCTAAGCCGCCTGGGGACCCATGAAAATCTCCCTATAAATAAACCTCCTCCCGCTGTGACCCCGCCATCGCAGCCCTGTCAACTGGAGCCAGCGGCTATTCATGGCCCCGCTGCCGAGCGCGCAACGAGGCAGCTGTGCTTGCTTGTTTCTTCACGATGCTTCAGAGGAGCTTCCCGCTACCACCCCAACGCTGAGAACGTCAAGCATTCAGCTCGGCGCTTCCTTTCCCACATATTGTTCCCTCTGTGGGGTCTGCTCGCTCGGAGGAAACAGAGAATGCAGGAAGAATGCACCGATTGTGTGTCAAGCAGAGTCTGGAACTGGGACCATACTGGAGGGCCCCGGTCAGTGCAGGGAGGCACCATCCTTTCTGCTGTCAGGGCAAAAAACTATGTTTTTTCAACTATTTTACCAGTTATGTGTTTATTAATGCATGTACGAGCACATTCTTTTATGATGGCCAAAATGGACAAACCAATGTGAAAAGATGCAAACTTGATGCACGTGAGTGCAGTTTCGGTGGCATGAAGGCCAGGAGGAGCAAAACCAGCAAAGCAATCGTCGACTGCTCGCTACGGGCGTCGCCACCATCACCACTGCTTGTTCCATCCAGAGAGCAGTATCTCTTGATTGGAAATCTAAGAACTGCAACCAGACAAGCCCTTAAAAGTTTCTCTGTCCTACCCACAAGCTAAGAATGATCACTGATTGGACCGCAGCTAACTCGGACTACTAAGTTATGTTATAAATAACTTGAATGGCCTATTGCCACCACCAAGGCAGTCTCTGGGCGCTGAGAGTTCGGTGCTCCTCAAAGGGTGGGTAAGAGAGCAATGTGTACTGACTGAGAAACCCTGTGTAAATAGGTTGGTTTTCAGGTTGCTTTTGAAGTATGCCTCATTTTCAGTTTCTCTCAGTTTCAGTAGCAGCACTTTCCACAATTCTGCAGCATCCAAGAAGAAACGGCGACCACTCTATTCATCACACTTATACTTGTACATATCAGCGCCTTTCTTGCTAATCTAAGTTGCCTAAGACCGCTGCACAACAAAGGGGACGTGTGAGGAGCAGCAGCACAACCCCAAGTAGAGAGATCTGACTACTGGATTCTAGCAGAACAAGGAGATCACAGGTGAGAGGGACCTGTGGCTTGACGGGATGGTCTCAAACAGACAACCTGGGCAGCATACTTTAACACCTGTGCCATACAGGACACCTGCAATACAATCAATATAGCGCCTACCACAACAAAGAGCATTATCATGCGAGCAGCTTTTCTCCAGTCACTTTGGAGGCACTTCCTAAAAGATGCGAGATTTGTGCTAGCCTTAGTGGCCTCTTCACAATGCATTGCATAGATATACTCCCTTTTCCCGTCAATTAGAGCCTTATCACTGGACTGGTAATAACCAGGTTTAATTGCACTATTCCTTTTGCCTGGAGTTGAAGGCCCCAAAGAGCTGCTTGATAATTATGGGGCTCACGAAATCTCGCCCGTCCAAGCTTAATGGAGGCCCTTTCACTAAAGGTCATACAAAAAACCCTACTGAATCAATAAAAAAGGACTTACCTTGAATCGGACACACATCTTGCAAACCCGCAGCTTTCTAGCAGTTTTCCTCCTAATGAAATGAATGAGTCAGGCTGTTCAAGAAGCAACAAAAAAGAGTCCTAATGGCCAACTCACAAGTGAAAATTAGCATATACAGATTTATTGGGAACAAAGGTTTCTCAAATGACCTGTCCGTATACTAAATGGATGCCTGGGAAGCTCTTTGTCACAGTTTTGGTAACCAGGTTTTATCGGAGAAGCAAGGTAGAGTGCTTCAGCCTCCCCACGAACCATAGAGACATTCGGGACCCTGTGGAGAAATCCATTTCTGGCTGCAAACATACCTTTTCGGATAAAAATGGCTTCAGCAAAGCCAGCCAGAAACTCTTAGAAGGGTTTCTGATAAACATAAATGCATTTACTACTGGAGATTTCTCTATTAGAAGTGTGGCAAAAACTGCAGTTGTAAACCACATGCGAAATGTGTGGGGTGGGCAGACCAAGAGGTTGTTTGCAGACAAAGAGTTTCTAAATACACATACTTCTTGGTTTGTTGCCATTCACAAATCTGATTCAGTACTGTCGGGAACAGTTGGAGATTCACACCAAAGAGCTGGAGTAAATTCCCTTTCGAGAGTAAGAGGGGAAAAGATCACTTTTAAACTTGGAAGCATGGAAAGCGTTTCTTCATGGCGAAAATGTTTTTCCTACAGAGGAAAAAAAATGAAAAGTAAAAAATATGCACAGTTGCACATTGGGCTGCATTTTCAAGAGCGTAATAATGAACTACAAAAATTATGCACTGGGTTTATTGGAGCCAGTGGAACCGGTCACATTACATTCCCAGAAGTAAGTCATAAAACTTGCCATTGGTGCAGCTTGTCAGACATACTACTTCGAAGTATTGCGAATTCCCAAAAGAAGCAAATCTCTTACGGGTGACTACTAAGGGTGTAAATTTAATACTATCTGCTGGGAAATTAGTAAGCATTACTTCACTGGTGGCAACTACTTGCTCCGCCACAGTGCAAACCCACCTACTACAGCTATCAAAATAAAGGTATATCACTCTTATGCACTCACTAGTGAAAATAACTGACAGTACACACAAGTGAAGTCAATAGGGGTATATTTTTTCACTACAATTCTAATGTACTGTCAAAAACAGATTCCCGGTGTAATTTTATGTTAGCAAAAGAATTTGTGTTGATCAAAAACAATCGATATTTTTTGTGGAGTGTAATATACTTGAAAGAAAATATAATACTGAATCTCCAGAAAATTAGCTAGTATGAAGGACATGCATGTATTTTTTTTTCCAGTTGTCGTTAGATAAGTTAAATTCTGGTGAGGCGCCTATTGAAACTATAAATCCCATGCGCAGTCATTCGTCTCTCAATTCGAAAGGCAGAGCTAAGTCTGGGTGGGCCTTGGGAAGGTTTTTCAAACTAAGACCTAGCTGCTCCTGGCTGGATTTGCACAGTTAAGATCTCATCATCGGTTTCTGCAAAGAGCATGATCCTATATATGAAGAGTTCCACTACAATTTTTGGGCCTACAAGCAACATGCAAAGAGCTTAGCTCCAACTAACTGCACGCAAATAATCCCATAGACATTCCTGAGCTGTTGTGTCTTTAATCATCGTTGGCAGAACTTCGCATAAACATAGAGCTTTGCATAAATAGCTTGGATCTGCACTTCTAGGCTGCCTCCGTGTTTGCAAGATGTAAGGCATTGCAAGAGGATCATTGCTTATAGTAAAATAGCCAGGCTCAATGGAAACTTTTGTGAGGGAACAAACAAACACAGACTTAGATGAGGCGCATCATTTATTTAACACTTAATTTCACAAAACTAACTGCAGAAAAGGTTTTGTGGCCTACTTGAGAATACCATATTGCATGGAACTGAAAGAAGTTTTAATTGGAGTTGAAGGGGTTGTCACATGCCCATTCACATCATGGCATCATTCATTCATATGCAAAATAATTTCAGCCTAGACAATGACTCTACATTAGGTTCTTCTTCGGGCTCATCTCCAATACCAGGCTCATTGTCTGTGCCTCCTGCACGAGTCAAACTCTTTCGATGACCTTTCCCAAACTCGAAAAGCAAATGCTCATTGGCTGCTTGGGTGTAAAACTCTGTTGCCAGTGATGACCAGTTTTCCCAAACTATGAACTAGAGGACAATGAGTTCTTCAACCCCATGACGTGGTATCATCAGGAACTCAGGAATCATCACAAAGAAGCCAGTAACCAGAGGAAATTCCAAGCCAGAGAAGGCAATAAGTGCTACAAGAAATAAATGTGCAAGTGGAATGTTATGCAAGCTATGACATTACCTCTATCAGTAGTGGTAAGAGTAGTGCTGCTCAAAACGGTAACACTCCCCCATTTATTATATTGTTTCACTGTGCTACTGGTGTGGATACCTATAGGAATGTTCTGGGAGTTGGATGTGTTGATTATTGCATTTATCTGGGGAGCAGGATGTAGGAGGGTGGCACTATCCAAATTACAACGCCCGACGAATGGAGGGGAGTTAGCTGTGCCCGAGTTCTAAACTTACTATTTAGCTGCACAGCTACAGTGGTTCACGCAGTGGCTGGGGGGCAGACAAACTCCAGATCGAGAGATGGGTCCATCTGTCCCAGGGCTTCCTAATCTATTAGGTGTGCTGCTGAAAACAGGATGCCCCTCACATGGTGACACCCATGAATTCCAAGTAATGCGTAAATGCTGGTATAGGTGTCTGCAAAAGATGCGAGCGAAGGTTCCATATTTCCCAAACATACCCATAACCATGCTGAAGACGTTACCCCATCGGGTAACTGGGAAAGACTGGCAAACTGGTCTGTAGCTAGGGATACGAAAATGGGGGATTTATTTTGAGAGGGGGAGCTAATCCCATTCGAAGAATTCTGTACAGAGTTTGACTTACTGCAGGATCACTTCCTACTCCATATGGCAGTAACAACAGCGATTCATGAACACTGGAGATCGGGTTGGTTGGAAACACGTTCTCATAAAGCATGTCAGTATATTTCATTGTCTTCGGGCACTGTCAAAGCAGTCATGTGCCTGTACAGAACAATACGGGAAGACATGCTCCAATCCCTTGAGAATCCGTTGGGGGGCGGACTTTGGATGCTCATACCAGACGGAGACTGGAGACAATTCTATAGAGAATACCAAAGGTATCTAAAAATGCCCGGTTTAAGCGAATCAATTTTTTTGTCCTACATAGGGCATATTTAACTCCAGGGCGCATTAATAAATTATTTAATCTGACCGAGGTGTCTTGTCCAAGATGTGTGAAGGTGGGAGCTGAACTCATGCAAATGATGTGGACCTGTCCCTTTCTGACTACTTACGGGGATGAGGTAACAAGAGTGCTGGTGGATGACATATTAAAGGCGGTTCCAAGCTCACCTGGCCATTGTCTCCTGGACTGGTTCCCGCACACTTCTAAGACTAAGGTCACAAGTAGATTTCAAGACTTGACTTACATAATGGCGAAGAGGGAAATCACTAGACACTGGAAGATCCGTGGGGGACCCGAAGCATAACTTGGTGCAGGGAGCTTGAAAGATGGGCTGGATATGAGCTGGAGGTACTGCTGTGAGAGGCTAGGCGGGGACTAGGTTCAATGGAGATGGCGAGGGTATTGGAAACTCTGGTAGATTGTCTGAGGGACCCAGAACATTAGTCAACAAGGATAACACCAGGGGGCTCACCTACTGCTGCTCCCCCTTGGACATAGTTGCTGTGTGCACTAGCTGCATTTAGGATATAAGGCATTTCACTGACAACATCTATGGCATGAATAGCCAGAATAATGGGACGGTATTGCTTCTACTTTTTCAACTGTTGTTTGTTTCATTATGGGGCACGGCTCATTGAGGGGAGGGAAGGGTGGGGAGTTTGGAACGTTTGAAGACTGAAGTACTGAGGACAACTATATAGCTTTGATGTATGTATTGCAAGGTTTTAATGATGTGGATAAGGCTGGAGTCTGTAATTTGTTGATGTAATAAACTTCAATAAAATCTGTTTTAAAAAAATGAAGGCACTGCACCCGATAACTGAAGAAAAAAGAACTAAACTTGGATAGCAAGGCAGGCATCATGGGGTCATGGCTTGGCCCACCCTTCCGCTTGCACTAACAAATTATGTATATATTTTTTTCTTATGCTGTATTTAGATGGTTTGTCATACCATTCTACATGGAAATCCTACAACTTTTCAAACACGTGGGTGTGTCATAGAGCACAATTCATATGCACCCTGCTCCATTTCCCAAGTCCACTGCTGATTCAAAATTCCAATCCATGGGTAACAGTTGGTTACAGGCATCGGAGATGTTGTAGTAGCCTGACGTTAAGCCAATTTTCTTGAGCCAGGTCAGTTTTCAGGCTAAAAAAATAGATTTGAAGAATTTGGCCAGGAAAAAAATTAAAAGACGAGGTGGGCCCTGGAGAACAAAGCTGCATAACCTTTGGTGAGACTGGCGCATAATCACTTCCAAGGTTCCACATGGATTCTTAATCCCACAGACATACAGTGCCTATAAGCCGCCTGCCTTCGACAGAACAGTATGCCCCAATATTCCTGTTTTGCGTCCTTTTATCTGCAGTTTGTACTCATTATTCACTCACTGCCCTGCTGCACGCATGATCAGCCTCTCTGAGCTCTTTACATGCCCTCACCACGACTCAATCGGTTTTAAATTAAATTTCCTTAACAGATTGGTCTGCTTGCCGAGATTTGTTTTTCATTACCCAACCTTTGTGTTTATTCTCTGAATATAGCACTGATTCCTTGGTCTTTACAGCATAGTCGCAAAAGGAATGTCTACTCTGATTGAGTTTGTTCCTTTGCCGGTATATATAGGTTGTCTTTGGGTTTGTCGAGCCCACAAGCGTCTCTCTCGTGCCCTAAAGGATGCCTTCCCATCTTCCCTGCTTGTACCACAGTCCCCAGTCCTTTTGTAGCCGGTGGTTAAACGCTGCTGCTCTCTCTTGATTGGTATTGATTTATCTGCTGTGTCACAGCGCCCAAGAGATTATAAACAGGCAATTTGCCGCAGCAGTACAAGTGATTAATAAAAGTCACGCAGGTGTACCGGATAATTGGGAATCTCTGCCCTGTAGCCCTTATAATCGCATTAGGGTTGCACTTTGTGTTCAAACTAGCGCCAAACATTGCCATGTTGAGCTGTTTCCGAGACCACTAAAGAGACGACAGGTCCCAAAGGACTGGGCCCACATTAGCAAAACAGCGCATGGCCTCCGTCTGCCTTGGAGCGCCGTCAATGCTGATGGGCATCGTGCGCGCAATTTGCGCAAAAGAACCCCCCCCCCCAAAAAACAAACCTCGCCTGCATCAACTGTAGAGATGAAGCAGGGTTCAAACCGCCAATCTATGTTTCTCTGAAGTTCAACTGACACCCGCTCCTGGCCACTAGGACCGGCCCCCTGATAGTAGGTCCCAAACTTCAGAATGAAGGGTGTGTGCATACACTCGGATGGTTCAATGTGCCGAATGTCAACGCTGAAACATGCAGTGATTGACAGGTCAGACATTTGAATGCCAGCGAGGCTGACTCTTCTGTCTTCCCACGGTCGACAAATTGAATGCCATCAAATTCGATAATGGTAACACCCATAGTTTACAGTGCTCAGAAATGGCAGATGTGCAATATGAAGCGCTATTATAACTTTTATTCAGTGACAATGACATGACAGGACCCTTGCTTTCAGTGTCGCTCCCCAGACGGAACATTCACCTCTCGCTGCACAAGTACAAAGAGCATGCATACTTACAGACGCATCAGCGCAAGCCTTGACGACCCCTTCTGCAACTTAAATGCATTTTTTCCTCTTTTGGACTTGCTGTTCTCTCCTACCAGAACAAACATTTGAGCATACCTGAAACAAAATAGGTATGTATGGCCTCTGGCAGGTGTTACCTCTGACAGGACAGATCAGTCCAGATCCCAGATGTTCACGACAACTTCCCCCCCCACTCAGGATTACAAGTAGACTAACTCTGCTATAGACAGAAATACAGATAATTTAAGACACAGAAGGGTGTGAAGGCAGTAGGTGAGGGAGGGGTCACTGTGCAATGGTTGCAGTAACCCGAGGTGTATAGGGAGAGGGGTCAAGAGGGAGCTTCAAGTAGAACTCACACAAAGCATATAGCCAGGGGGGTGAGACGAGCTGCCTGCAGCACACACTAACGCAAGGCATGCAGGTACAGAAGGTGTAAGGTCTGTGTAAAATGTGCATTAACAAGTTAAACAGCTACAGGGATAGAAGGGAAACTCGCTACCCCTTAAAACCTACAGTAACTCAGTCACACAGCTCAAACCTGTATAGCTCACAGTCAGTGCTTACTTAAAGCCGGTAGTTGAAGGGTAGGCCCGCCGGCACTCATTTTTTGAGACTGGCACTTATTTTTCCTCATCACATAGAGAACAACACACAAAGAGAAAGATGGAAAAATAGTGACAACGAAATAAAGCAGGAATGAAAAAAGAACCTCAAAGAATGAGATAAAGGGTTAGAGTGTGTCTGGTGGGCGGATTAAAGCAGCATGGGGTGGAATCAAGACTACACAGCCTTGGTATTTAGCACTCCTGGCGTTCAATAGCACCGTTCAGTGACTTCTGATCAAAATGTTGGGCCCCGGCACTTATCGTTTCACAAATTAAACACTCGGTCGCAGTAACAGAAGTAAAAAAAGAACAGAAGGCGAGAGGGAGCTCCCTGCAGAGCTTATTCCAGCCAAAAGCAGCACAGGGAGTGAGCAGGTGCCCAGTGGAGACTTCCTATGACAAAAACAGCAAAGCTGCAGATCCTAGAATGGACTTTCAAGATGTGCAGAATAAAATTAAGATACTTTCAAAGTAGGTGATGACTCTCCTAGACCAGGGGTTCTAAACCTTTTGACTTCTATGGGGCCCCACTTTTACTGGAACACAGGGACCCCAGTGAATCATTACTGGAATACGAAGACCCCCACTGAGTAATTACTGGAAGCCGGGGACTCTAATTTAAGTATTTTCAATATTTTGAACTGCAAAACATTACAGAAACAATACAAAAACAGGCATTGATCAAACAAATTGATTATTTCATTTAATTCACAAACAAATATAAAATAATCTAAATTTTAATTTGATGGTTAGAGCTTTTCTAAATTGAATTAAGGCCACACATCGTCCATGCTGTATTCTGTTTCATGCACTTGAACTGCTCCAATGAATCAATGTGAGGATACCAACTCAATTTTTAGCCTCCATTTTCAAATTCCTTCACAATTTACAAAATGTTTTACATTTTTCAATAGTAAATTTTGCTTCCTTATTTATATACACTTTATTAATTAGTTAATGTTATTTAATTGTCTAAGCAGTTGCGGCCCTCGGGCTCCCCGGATCACAGGTTAAGAACCACTGCCCTAGACTGAACAGCAAATCAATGATGATTGAATCCATCCCTGATGTATATTAAAATGTTTACTCGCACCATAGTATTGCATCGAGGAAGAAACCGAAGGCAAGTATCAGCAAATGTAACCTTATCTCTCATTTGTTGGCTTCACTCTGGATTAACATAGCTACAGGTTTAGCACAACACAACAGCCCTCCTATGGTCGTCATGCATGATCAAAACCATGCCTGCAGAGACTTCACAGTAAACTCACTCCTCCAAACAAGTACACATAGTACTGTGCCACCCGTCCACTGAGAAGCACATCGGGACTTTTCCAAGAGTATCGGTCACGAAAATGTGCCACTACAATACAATGCAATCAAGATATATCATCACAAATATACAGTTCTAGCCACCGCGGTCTTTATAGAGACTTATAGGCAAAAATATTCAATATATACATTAATGTTAGTCATTTACTGACCACTTTTATGTCTGGCTTAACCGTGCATTTGTCTATTAGACGTACTGTTAACAATTCTTTAAAATACATAGGGTGAGGTCCAGTGTCCTTTAGTGCTCCACCAGACGTACTCGATTGGTGACCGGATGGTTTGGTGACCCTGTGACACTCCGAGATCCCCCACAACCGCAGGGAAGCCCCGTGAGGCCACAAAAATGCTGTGGATGACAGGAAGGCTGTGAGCAGCGGCAGCTCCCCCGCTAAGGAGGAGCGTCGCCCCACTGCTCTCTGAGCAGTTTAAAAAGGAAAAATACAATGATAACGCAGCGTTATTAGCATTTTATTTTTCCTACTGCAGTGGCTCAGTTCCTTATGTGCGGGTGGGGCTGGGCTCTGTGACGCCAGAGCACTGCAGGGGGAGGAGTGATGGGCACTCTGTAAAGTGTGCATGATGTTTTGGCCGGCCGGCCGTCTTGGTCCGGCCAACCCATCATGCACACTTTGCATCATCTCCACCTAGGCTGTAATACAGCCTGGTGGAGAACATGCCCAGGCTCCCACTGCCTGCATTGCAGCGTTCTGATTGGCTATGGGGAGCCTGGGTGCTTCCTGCTGCCAGACTCGAGGAAGATGAAGAGGACAGAGGAGAAGTCAGCGGGCGGCCGTAGCCCGGTGTGTTTAAAAAAAAATCTTTTTGATCCCAACCCCCTCCCCACCACCCCTTGTACGGTAGCAGCCGCTACTGGCGGTGAGACAGGAGCTCGTGCCTGTTGATTGGCCTGGACTGCTGAATAGGCTTACTGCAACGCATTGCTGATCCTGGCAGGTGGCAGAGGAAGCCGCATCAAGAGGCGGAGGTCAGGAGGGGGAGCAGCACTGGAGCCAAAGAACCCAGTGGCTGAAAGAAATCAGCAGCGTGCACTGCGCACAACTGCACCTTGAATCCCTCCAGTAAACATCGCGACCCAGGGCCGGATGTACAGGGGAAGCTGAGGGCCTGACCCTCGAATACCTGATTTCCACATCAACCGACTCTCTCATCACAATCATGTATTGGCCCGGCACTCTGGATGAGGCGGCATGATACATGGCAACAGCTGGGGATGAAGGGGAAAGTGCTGTGTAGAAAGAAATCGGCGTACCGGCTCTTGGAGTGGTTTCTGCATGGCTTCTAGGCCCCAAACTTGATTTGGCTCGCATGCTAGAGTATCTACATTCATGCAGCCCCATAACCACCCAGTGAGGTGAAACAGACTGAGGAACTGCAGGGTGTAGCCTCCCCTGTACATCCCGTAGTAGAGATACGCTGCAGCATCATCTTTTACAGCATTGGAATGAGTTAGTTGTGATGTAATTCAAGGGACCACGAAAACCAAGCCAGACCCTTAGCCTTGATGCTTCTCTAATTGTTCCCACACTTGTAAGTCACCTTGTCAGCTGGCACACTGACTCTGGAGTGGGGATTAAGGGGTCCATCGGGTCACTCCGAAAGCAACTTCCACATGGATGAAAATAGCATATGCTTAGTAATAAGTTCTCTGCTTGTGTGACCCCTGAGCCTCTCCCAATGCAACAGCAGCTGAACTCCTCTGTACCCTATATACCTCCTGACGTACGTGAGGAGACATGACGTTGGAATCACAAACGCAACTTCATTTCATAGAGGCGGTAGCTGGGAAATAAAACACAGCCTCTGCACTTGCACCACTTGCTGCCATCTGAAAGAACTCTTGCTTTTTTAATGAAAGAACTGACCACTATCTGAATCACCATGGATCAGGTTGAAGACAGCAGGTTGTAAACAGTGGCAGAACTGAAATCCATACTTTCGGATATTGCCTCATTTCAGACCAGACTAGCAGCAATATAAAGAAGGCTGGAGACTGATAGTCCAGTTAAAACGCAGGAACGCCTGACTGGAGGCGTGAGCTTTGGAGCCTACGCATAAAGGTGACTGACTTGGAAGACTGAAGTCGCAGTGACAATATTAGGTTCTCTGGTGTGCTGGGAGGTGTGGAACAAAATTACATGGTGTCTGTTGGGACTTAAAAGTTTTCTGCATGGTAAATACGTGTACCCCTGCCCTGAGAGCCCATTTGTACTGTTGTCTGGATCCCTAATGCTGATTTCTGTTGTCATAGGCAAATGCGGATCATGTGTGTGCGCCATGACATAGGCCTGTCTCACTTATTGCGGTCTTGTTGGACCGGGAGAGGCGTCCAAAGCGATACCCTCATAGTAGCCACCCCTGTACAACCAAGAGCTAAGCAGCATGAGCTCAGTGGCGGCAGCTTTCCTTGTAGTGATCAGTAGGAGTAAACAGGTTCTTTCTACCCTGTGTCACTGGAGTGAGGCCTATAGGCTCATTCACCTTTTTTAAAGTTCAGCTACTGTGCGCTTAACTCACCCTTGGCCTACATCAGTTGAATGTAGAGTGCTGAGCAGTGCAGGAGTAGTGAGACTGCACTGGATGTATGTGTGCCTGGGAAGGGTACAGTACAAGGATAGAGCAGTGCTGTGCAGTACAAGCATTGTTAGTCCATGTACTGAGTGTGCGTATGACTGCTAGGAATACATTACATGAGAGATGTAGTACTGTGCTGTGCAGAGCGTGCGCAATGACAGCATTTGCTGGATGTATGAGTGCTTGAGAGAAGTACAATACATGAAGGGCGAAGTGTTGTTCTGCACGTGCATAGTGAGTGTGTGTGCTGGCAGTGTGTGTGTTTGTAAATAGCACACCATGGCAAAATACAGAAAGGGTACAGTACTGAGTAGTGCACACAGAGTGATAGTGTGCTGCATGTATGTGCGCCGGGGGTGGCACAATACATGAAGGCAGCAGTACTGGACAGCAGGTGTGCTGTGTATGTACACTGAGTGCAAAGTGTACATGCAATGGTAAATTACATGGAGGACCCTGGGCTTCATTTTGGGAAGCCCAGGCCTGCCTGGCGAAGACATGAGGAATAGAGAAATCCCCTCCCCCCCCCGGACAGATTTGTGTATTGCTAGACTCCTGTGATGTGGCTGGGACACACTATACTAAGGGAGAGAAAAGCTCCCCCTGTACACTTCAAAAGGGTCCTCATTGATTCAGTAATAAATGACAAACGAAGGAGCATGCACACATCTCAGGAAGGAGATGAGGCTGATAAGGGAATCATAAAGAGTAGGGCTGGGAGCCCGGAATTAACCTTTTGATGCACATATCTCTATGGCTGTCATCCAAGTGTGAACTCTAGTTACTCCCCAGGCCTGAGTTGTGGGACTATCAGTTTCAGAGACTCTCCTGCTTTGATAGACAGCCTTTCAATAGGAAGAAGAGAGAGAAAAGTGTACACTTCAAAAGAAGCAGAATCCCAACATAAAATGTCCATATTGTTTGTGAGGATTTCAGCCAATAGCATTAGGGGTATGCCCCCTCCCCAAATGGAGGGGACATACAAATGGTGCAGTCACCTGAAAGGTAAGTAGCCCATTGGCTACTACCTTCCAGTACCTGTAACACCCCTAAATCGAGTATTCAGGGGCACTCCTGAACCTTGATCCTTAGATTCCTGGTGACCTAAAGAAGAAAGAGGACCGGAAAGCCGTACCAGCAGTGAAGACTCCAGACAACAATTGACTTGGGCCCAGCCCTACTGGCCTGTCTGCAGCCCTCGAAGAAACCTGTGCCAAAAAGCGACTCATCCTGCAGGCCTAGCAACCTCCACAACCCTGGGAGGACTGCCTGCCTTCCCCAAAGACCAAGAACTGCTGAGGACAGCTGCCCTATCCACAAAGAAACCAAGAAGAAGAGCTCCAGTGCCCTGCTGAACCACACAACCAGACCTATCTCTGCACACGACGCCTCCGGCCCGAGTCAAAGTGGCCCACCGGTCCTAAGAAGGTTCCCCAGCGGTCCTGAGCTCGAGTCCACCACCGAGTGACCTCTCCTGAACTCCATGATGACTCCTGCAGCCTCAACACAAAGGGTCCCCCCCCCAACCGGGACCAGCTCCGGTAAGACTTATCCGTCGTCCAAAGACACCACTGCACCCGCAGTCCCCGGGCCTTGGGGAGCTCAAACGACGGTGTCCCCGAGTTCTTCAGCACCCCACCTTAACTAAAAAGCCACCGGTTCCCTTCGTGCAGCCTCCTGGTCCGAGCCTGCAGCCTTTGTTTGAAATCTTCAGTCTCCATTGCTTTGCATTAGGTGCCCGACGCTGTGTTGGCACTCTACACCAGGCCACCTCTGTGCCGCTGAAGGTGTAGGTTTGGTGCTGCCTCGTTGTCCCTCCCAGTGGTGGTCCTAAATGGCAGAGATCGACTCCCAACTCCAATTTTACCTACCTGCAACTGGCACCTCTTTGTGTGGCACCAGTCTCCATTGACTAACATTGGGCACCAGTGACCGAATTTGACCTCTGCACCCAGTCGTCCCAGTGCCGCTGGTAGTGCAGTCTCTACATTTATCTGACCCTTGCCCTGTGTTGGTCCTAAACTCCGAAGACTGGAATTGTAAGTAGTGTGTACTTACCTGTGAAATTACAACATAGTTTTTTCTCCATAGGCTAACATTGAACTGTTACAACAACAATGTATCTTTGGTTCTAAGTAATAAACATACAAAAAAGTTATATTTTTACTAACAATTGGTCTCAGATTTAGTCACGGAGTGTATGTAATCATTTCTTGCCTGAGTCTGTACAAAAAATGCTTTTAACACAGCCCTCTGATAAGGCTAACTGTTCAGCCACACTACCACAAAAGAGAGCATTAGTATTATCTACGTTTAGCTTCTGCAAAGCCTCTGGGGACTCACTGGACTCTGTACACACTATACCTTACTTTGAAGTAGCATATACAGAGCCAGCTTCCTACAGCCCCTCTTTCTTCATCTGATTTGGAGGCGCATGGCTTCTCCTAACGCACTGCCGGAAGGCATTGCAGTAGAGAAGACGGTCGGTCGCGACAAGGAAAAGCACTGCCACTCCAATGAAGAACATGTGTGAGCACACACTCAGCTGAAAGGAATGCCTAATCCCCAGCCAGTTATGTAGATTACAAGAGGTGCCTGTGCATCACACTCAAAAGGTTCTGTGCAAAATCAAGACGGTGGAGAAGGCAGATTTCTGCAGACGCCGTAGTAGCTATAATAGAAGTTAGAAGAGACTGAGCTGCCTTGGGAAGTGACAGGAAGATATGTTCTCCTAACCCTTCAGCCCTGGGGACCTCCAGAAAGTGTTCTTGCACACAGATCTTGTTAGGGTTCCAGGGAGTAATATCAAAACAGTATTGCATTCTTAGGAATAAAGATACAGTTTTTGCCTGCTGTATGTCATTGATAGTATTTAGCTGTGTGCCACAATTAAACTTTCTTTTTCAGTTTAGGTAAAAGCACTGGCTGGACAATGATTTATTGGCTATTAATTATATGTTTAATTGAATTCTGTGTTTCTACCCCCCACACCACCTCTCTGAGTAAGTGCTGGACTTCCAGCCATTGAAAGTCAGCCCATTAAATGGGTGTACTTGATGCTCAGTTTTGAATTCATCACCAAGGTAAAGTTCCAGGATATCAGTAGTTAAAGTCATTTCGTGTTGAAATTTGAGCGCATCAATGCTGCGGCCCTCCTGAAACAAGTTCCCACAAAAAGCATGCGAGCAAATCTTCCTGTAAGGTCTGAAAATAGGCCGAGAGTTGTTCAGAATGCAGAACTGTTGCAATCATATTATCAAACAAAGTAAAATCCCATCAGAGGCATGGGTAAACTCAATTAGGTTTTCATAGGACGTGCAAGTTTAATCAATGCACAAAACACGGCTCCAGTTTAGAAACTGGTGGTGAAATGCCTGAAAAATGATACTGCTTAGAAACAGAAGAGAAGATTTAGTTAAATTATTCTTGGGGGAAGATGAGCCTAAAACCCTGCATAAATAATTAGCAAGTTTATCAATGTTCAAATTATAAGGTTTGTTTGTTTAATAGTTTCACAGTTGGCAGTAATTTATAATTCGATGTGATTACATTTGATTAGTCTGCTGAAGCATTGCTCTACCTATTGAAATGAGTGTTGCGATTTTATGATTTGAAGCCACATTCTCCATCATGGGAGTGGCCCGGTGTGTGTACCCGTTTATCTAAAGTAAGATGGAATAATGTTCAGAAATTTGTAGTTGGGAACACATCACGTCAAACAACAATTGCCGTGTCAAAACTATAACTTAGTGCCAAGTAGTGTCCATAGAAAGACATCAACTGATAAAAAAGGACAAGATTAAAGCGCTTCTCTTAATGTCAATAAACCAATCATAACATTTATAACGCGACCACCATTCAAAAAGGCTCCCTTGACACAGGTTATCCTATTAACTAGAACAGCGATGTCTTATGAGCTTTCAGGATGGTCAAGTTGGAAATAAGCCAAAAAGTTTGAAGAAGAGAGTTCAAATATAGGACCCTCCAAGAACACGTTCTTCCTCTGCTTTTGAGTTTTATCCTTGGAACAACACGAAGTGCAACATTAGGTCACAATACCCAACATTAACAGAACTACGACAGAGTGCAAGTAAGAAATTTCTCATCAGCAGAGGAACTAAAACACTGACTAAACTACAAATGATTGTTTAGTGAAATAGTAATGAGATGGGTATGTTGCAATTCAAGTTTTCCCCGACATTAACATTTAGCAGTTGATTAAATGTTCTGTCTGTTCAAGTTGAACTCCAGCCTCTCCGTGAATCAGTGAGTATGGGAAGAGGTCGTGCAAGTGTCATTAATGAGGCCAGAGATAACTGCAGGGAAGGGCCCACGGCTTCTGGAAAAGCAGGGCAACCACAGTATGTTTCTGGTTATTGTCAATCATACTTTATAGTCCATGTGCTGGGAGGTCAATTCCAGAAAAGACTGAATTCATGTCTCCCTTGAGGGATTCTGGGCTGCTTGCCACAGCTTTCTAAAAAACACAAACCGCAGAAGGACAATATATAAATACATACATCTATCTCAGAGTTTCTGTGACCAGTGGTAGCGCAAACAGATAGGTCACAATAACCATGAGAAAAATGGAAAGTATTAAACGCACTTAAGACCTGTTATAACTACAAACTATGTGACTAGCAATAAACAATATGCTGTGTTTACAAGCTCGGCTTTACATCGACCACAGCATCTGTGTTCTGTCTTTCAAATGCTTGAACATGCATGCAACTTAATTGTTGCATCCTGGCACAACACCCCTAACTAACATTCTCGAATATCCAGTCTCTGCATTGGGATAAATAAAATCAGGGAATTTCTATGCCTGGTGGCCCCCCGCCCTCGGAAGCCCGCCCACCCCCACGGACCACGCACGCAACCTGGGAATCATCCTGGACTCCGAGCTCAAAATGGACCGCCAGATCAACTCCATCTCGTCCTCCTGCTTCCACACCCTCCGCCTCCTACGTAAGACCTTCAAATGGATCCCCCTCGAACACAGAAAGACCGTCACTCACGCCCTGGTCACCATCAGACTCGACTACAGTAACGCACTCTATGCCGGAATAAACAAAAACCTCACCCGTAAGCTACAGAACATCCAGAACGCCGCCGCAAGACTGGTCCTCAACCTGCCAAGACACTGCCACATCTCCCAGCACCTGCGCACACTCCACTGGCTCCCCATCGAAGCTAGAGTCACCTTCAAGATGCTCACCCACGCTCACAAGGCCCTCCACGACACCGGACCAGCATACCTGAACAGCCGACTCAAATTCCACGCACCCCAAAGGACCCTACGATCAGCCCAGCTCTCCTACGCCGTGGTCCCCCGCACCAGAAAGACCAGATCGGGAGGCCGCTCCTTCTCCTTCCTCGCGTCCAGAGCCTGGAACGCCCTTCCGCTCCACCTCAGACAGACATCGCTCCCCATCTTCGCAAGAAACCTCAAAACCTGGCTCTTTGACAGTCCCCCTCCTTGATGGACTGGAACCTGCGAACCCCTCCCAGCGCCTTGAGCCCTTACGGGTGAGTAGTCGCGCTTAACAAACGCTTGATTGATTGTATTATGCCTCGCTTATCATTATATTCTAATGCATTTTCTTTCTTCCTCCGTAGATGTACCCACACATTGAAGCACAAGGGATCCAAGCTTGAAGTGCCTCACTTTTTAATGGTGAAAAGGTAAGGGAGAATCCAAAAATAGTATCCAAGCCCCTAAACGAGGGCTCAGACCCACAACTATTGTTGCGGTCAAGCCCTGCAGGAGAGGAAAAGTACTGCTACCAACCAGACCAACATGTTCAAACCTCAGGCTCTGCAGACGGATCCCCTAACTCTCTGTTATCAATAAAATATCAGCGAACAATTTAGCTGAAATTGCTGAAGCCTGGCAAAATGTGCCTGAAGCCCAATTGTGGGCACATGTAAAAATAAAAAGTAGATGAGGAGAAAACAAAATACTGAATTTCACATTAAGTTTGCAACTGCACCTATAGGACTCAGATATGATTCTATAGAGAGCTTCTTTCCTTTACCCAAACGAAGTAACCTATAGTCAGACTGAATGTCCCTCTGGCATGCGCTCCACCTTCTTTTGACCGATTACGAAGGTTTATTGGGCCTCTTATTCCAAAACGTACTAAAGAACACCTATCAGAGTTTTGAAGGCTAAAGTATAACGATCACCACTGGATTTCAATAAAATTTAAAAAAATATTAACACAAACAGGGAGCTTTCCATTCAAATCTTAATTTGCCCATTTATTACTTCAAGAAGGATAGTCCACATATAGCACACCGCCTTTATAGCATATGAATTATGCCACAGACGGTTTGCGTATTGTACACAAGCAAAGTTATTCTGCAGTTGTTTTAGGCAATGTTTAGGAAGCATCACCCCCAATGTGACGTGGGTGTGGAATACAGTTTGTCTACATCTATGTGACAATTAAAACCTTTATGAAAAAGGGATTATTAAGAACCTATTATGAAGAAAAATGCATTTTACATTGCGTTGACAATCATAAAAAAAACCATATGAAGAATATCAGAATGAAGAAAATACTTCATGACAACCATTACTTTAACCTCTACCCCTATCCTATCCCGAACCTTGACTCTAACTAGGCCTAAACACAACCTCAAGTTGCACTCTGACCCTCACAGTGGATTCCAGTTGCACTGTGAAGTGTGGGGAGCATTTGCGGCTGGTGTGTAACTGAATGGAAGACAACTGAATTGAACTGGGTGGTGATAACACAGAGGTCCTGCACCTGGGCTGTGGGGACTTCATCACGCCACCCTTCCAAAGGCCTCTGTGGCTACCCACCTTCACCTGGCATCTAAGATGATCATGGACAGCAGGCTCGGATGGATGGATGCAATCACAAAGACTTCTAATCTGCACAGCATTGAGAGGGGGAGAAACATTAATCTAAAATCTACATTGTTTGATTAAGACTGTCAAAGCCTCCTGCTCAGTCGGCGGATCTCCTGTTCCCATGGTAGAGTAAGGCAGTGTCCAGTGCGGTGGAAATATTTAGACACGCCCCTTCGAAAGCTTCAGGTTGTCTAGGATAAGACCATACCAGTCCTTGATAGCCTGGCAATGTACAACCAACCACCTGATATCATGCACAAGTAGCTTGGCTGGCTGAATATGACCTATCAAACGCACTCACGAATCTAGTGACAGCTAACCAACAGCCCTTTCCCTGCCTATAGTTTTGGGATTATTAATGTCTAAACCAAAGCTACATCATTATGTCCCAGGGCGTATCCTGGCTCTGCCTTGGTATTTTAGTGTCAGGCTGGGCAGTAAATGACAATGTCGCTGTTTAAAAATTCAGCAACACATGTCAACAAAAAAAGACAAAAATTCGGAAGTAGTCTAGCCCTTCCTATTTAAAAAAAATAGATGAAACATGATCTTGTAAAAGGCAGACACCCGCTTCGATATGCAGTTTATCAAAATCATCAAGTGGTGGAGAAATACTATATAAGTTGCTAATGTAGTCAAAATTAACAATGCATGCATAAACCTCTACGAGATGTCTCCCCATCCAGTGATTTCTGTCTTTAGGAATCCAGCCAACATCACCCTTGTTGTGCTGAGAGCAGCTGGTTGCAATGTATGCACTCTGGGTAGCTTTTCTTGCACATGGCATATAAAAAAAAAAATTCTGACCTATAATTTTTCCTTTTGTGTTTCACTGAAAGGAACGAGGAAGATGTCTGTCAACAGCCCTTCGAGCTTGTAAAAACTCTTAGTGTTATTGAAGTACAGCGTGTGTCAGCTTTCATGTGATTAATACTTTCAATTACACTTCTCTTGTCTTTTGGGATGAAGAAAGAAATATTACAGGATGGCGTATGTGCCAAGGAAAAGGTTTCAATACACAGGAGCACCAGAGGAAACAAGACATAACAGCGAGTTGTACTCAATGGTGAAATGGTCCGGGATTAAGGGGGAACCAAAGAGCCACAGTCCTAATGCGTATTGTCCACAGTGGACATTGGTGTTTACCAGTGTTTCCACAGGGCCTCTGGCACAACTACACTTTCGCTGGATAACAGGTTACTCATGTTTTACACTAGAGTCTGCATAGGAAGCAAGTGCAAGTAGTCAAGCAAAATGGCAGGAGATGGGAAAAAACTCTGAACTCAATTACAGTATGAGCAATACCACAAACCCAATGTCCAGTCAGAAGTATAGCTTTTAAAAAACTAAGGGCCACGTGTACGTAGGTTACATTTTGCGATTACCTAATAGGTGTTTGCGATTACGTAATAGCAAACATTTGCTATGTACTAATGTATCTTTGACACATTTAGTGATTCCTAATGAGGTCGCAATTGACCCATTGGGAATCGCTAAAACACAGGGCTGGTGGCCTGCTGGGGACAGCATACCACCATGTCTGTGTTTGTTTTAAATAAAGCAACTTTTTTGTTTTTAAATGCAGCCTGTTTTCCCAGTTTTCCTTAAAGCAAAACGGGATGCGTTTCAAAAACGAAAAGTTTTCTTTTAATTTTTTAAGAGTAAGCAGTGGTCCGTGGGACTACTTCCTGCTCTTAAAAAAAAGTTTTTACATGCAATCACAAATTGGAAGGGGTCCCCCGGGGACTCCTTCCCGTTTGTAAATGGGTTACCACCAACTTCAAGTTGGTGGTAAAATGCAAATGTTTTGTGACTGCATTTCGGTTGCAAAACATTCTTACATACTACTGCGAGTCGCTATTAGGAAGGGACACCCTTGAAATGCTGCTTCCTAATACCAGATCTCTAACCCATTTACACTTTGGTAATAGGTTACCTAATCACAAAACGGGCCTTTGTACATAGAAAAATGCTTTTTTCCAGTCGCAAATGGCCTGATTCTGCAAAACGAGCCATTTGCCACATGAAAAAAGCTACGTACATGTGGCCCTAGGTCTTTAGTTTCATCCAGGAAATGCAGGGCAGTGACAATATAGAACTACACAAAAAAAGTCCTACCATATTATAAGACCGAGATAGAATGCCACACAGTTTAAAAAAGTTCTCGAGGTAATGCGCTACTACTGATGTAACACGCGCTCTATGGACAATGTTATCCTAACCAGGTAGGTTTGGAAATCTTTGAGTTTCAGTTCTCTTTCTTTCTATGATGTTGTTTGGAGACCCTAGGTAATAGAATAAATGTGCCAGACAGAATGTGATGATGCAATAAGCATGCTAAGCTACCTCTGCCCTTTTGCTATTTTCTCAGTGACAATGGGTGCAAAGGAGGACAACTCAGTAGATTTAAGGATAGGAAACTGAGAATCTGCCAAAAATACCACGAAGAACAATTTTTTTTTTAAATACCCCAAATAGCTCACCCAAATGTTTACTTGGATTCACAACTACAGAAAAAAATGGTACTGAAGTACGAAATAAATGGTACAAAGTTAGAGTGTCCAGTGAGCAGGACAACCAGTCAGTGATGGCCGATCACAAGAGGGCACTGGACACAATTAAACTGGAGACCATGGACTGCTCCAACTTGTCACAAACGATGGGTACCTCTGGTTCTGGAAATGGGCTAGTATTCACACTATGGAAACATATTCTGTGAAAGGCAAGTCACGGTTGAAAGGTATGTGCAGCGGGGGTGCCCAAAAGACCTGAAGCACTGACTGAATTTGCCAGTAGCTAGGACAGTGGGAATTCAGGACAGTCCAGTCACATTTTAAAATACCATTGCCACGGAAACCGAATGGTCAACAACCTCAGCTAATACACTTGTGACCTGGTCAGGCTGGTAAAAAGGCTACATAGTCTCTCACCAAGTTAGGAAATGGAAAGAGGATGGTTCGGGGCAAACTGGGGGTCATCGTTCTCAGAGTTCTGCAATGACAGGTCCTCAGCTCTGGTCTAGAGCAGATATATTCACAAATATTCTAATCCATTCTGTTATAAATGTGAAATAGGGCTTATGGAACTGGTGAGCTATAACCACTGGGAAAAAGGCCTATGAACGTCAGGTACAAGACTGGGGCATTGCTTCATGCCAGTTTCCCATTCTCTATTGTTTTTTTAAGGATAAACTCTTGTTTCCTCTCTTCGACAATGACTATTGCCTTCTTCCCTTCTGGCCTCCATTATTCCTTCCTAGGTTGGTTCCCATACAGATCCTGACAAAGTAAAATGGAAGCAATCGGACCATCCTTTGGAAACCATGGCATTCTCCACATTTATCCACCCACTTCTTAGAGAGCTTCTTAACTTTCCCTCTCCATCCTATTTCCCACTTGCTTGAAAACGTAGAAGAGAAGGAATCAGAGCATCCACTGGAAATCATGACCTTCTCCCTGACTAAAGGGAGAAAGCCATGGCTCTGTGTCCTAGGTCCCACCCCCCCCTCTGGTAGACCAGTAAGCCTCGAAAAATCATACAAATGTTACTAGACCTGCAGTCTTGGCCCATAAACTGGTTTCAAATTATGTGATACTGGGCAAATATTTTATTTGACTGATCCACCATTTTCTTCTTTATCACATACGAGAGCACCTTCAAATACGCAAGTTCAGCATGTCTGCTGTACAAAAAACACTTTTGTTTGATTTCATAGACTAAACGTTTGCTCCTTATATAATACAAATATAGCAACATATAGGATACACATGACCACTGACTTGCCTCTTAGTTCATTAACTGCATTGTAATTAGGGCGGGGCAGGTATGTTTCTCAAATCATGTTTAAAAACTATCACTTTTAATAAATACATACCTAAAGCATGAAGTGGTAGCACACTTATTTGGAATCAGCAGATTTTCCATTGAAATGGCCACAATATTTCCCACTGACATGTGGTTTTACTGATAAAACTATATAGTGTATAATGTTTGGAAATACAGTTTCTGCAAATATTTGTCAATTGCACATCTCCAAGAAAAGTGCTCTGATTTCTTTTGCTTTGTTTGCATCACACCCCTGAATCACAAAAACATGTCCTTTGTAATTCTGGATTTATTTTTGAATTTGTTCTATTCATTTACAAGCTGTTTAAATGCTGTGTTAGAAAAAAAAACTGACATCTTACAGCCTTTTGTTTCACAATGATTGTCAGACAGCTCATTTGACAAAACCCTCTAACTGTAATAGGAGAAAGGGATAAGAAAAGAACCAAGTAGTAAAAAGCCAAATTGACATTTGATCTCTGTCCTTGAACAGACAGCAAATGTGTCAAGATAGAAACAAGATTTAAAGGCTTGCTCATCCACTAGATGAATATAGAGAACACCTGTTTCTTCCAGCTTAAGTTCACTTGCCAGAATGGAGGAGTAGATGCTAAAAATAGCTCGACCCATAGCGAGACCTGGACCACCCTAGAAACTATTGCCTTCTCTCCCTAGTCTGCTCCTTTTAGTAAAAGGGATGGGTTGTCCTGGCCCCACCCCCTTAAAGGAGGCCATGCCCTTCCCTCTTGATGGTATTCTGCCTACTTTCTCCATGGTGTCTGTGTGTGGTCTCGATGGGTGGCTACCCCCTCCATGTCTCTGTGACTACCTGTCTGGGGAAAAAGGTAAAGAAAAACAAAAGGATAAATTTGATTTCTCCATTCTCTCATTTCTTCTACCAGACCTCTAGAAGAACCACTTCCCCTGGTTTGGACACGCTAAATATCAGGCCCAGTCCTCGTCCCCGATGGCACCCGAATCAACCCAGCTCACCAGGATTTCTGACTTCAACTTGTAGGGCTTTCTCTATGAGGTAGAAGGTCCCTTAACCTACCTTTAACCACCATTGCTCTAACCACGTGGCAGCTGTGATGGTGTTCTGCTGATTCTAATGCCCTTCATGAAAGATCAGACAGTCATCGGTTTGTCGGGCAGTAATAGGTTTGCCTGAATCTTGTGGTCAGACTAACTACCTTTCATGCTACAGGGCTAACCTGTGTTCCTTGTCAACATAACCTGGATGATTACAAATATAAGGGAAAAGAATGTTTTCTAAGCAATCATTTGTAATGCTTGCTTTGTGATGCTTCAAGGAGAATGTACATCTCGTCATAGCTACCTGAAATATTGCAGAGAATCACAATTCAATATTTATATAGTTAATAACAGTGTCAGGAGAGTCCTGTGTGTAGGGAGGACAAACCTATTTATCTCATTTTAATATTGTATGGTAAGACATGAGTATAAAGTTGTTACAGTCTAATGCTTAGGATGCATTCAAGAATGAATTACTGCATTTGGCACAAACAGCAGTGATGCAAACTTAGCGAATGAGGTATGAAGATGCAATTTATGTGACGAGCAAAAGAGTGATCCAAGGCTGAATTAAGTTAAAAAAGGGTGTTCTACTAGTGCTGGCAAAATGTCCAAAAACAATGTCCTATTGGGGAGTTGGTTAGTCACATTATTCAGTGGTTAATAATTATAATTACCGCAGAAGAAAACAAGACAAAACAAAAGCGCTAAACAAGTTAAAAACAATTGAACACCCAACTGTGCAATTTAACCAAAATACAGAAAAAACCTGGAGAACACAAGAGAAACAGGTGTTCTTCTGACGCTGTTAATTATAAAGATGAGGTGTCTCAAGGTACCGATAAGTCTATGGACATATGAACTAGTCTCTTGTGAGCCAGTGGTGAGATCCAAATGGGCGGCAAGGTAACCCCTGATCAGACTTCAGTTCACTGGCCATTGTTCATGTCCTCCACATCAGAAGCCAACTCTACTCTACAGTAGGCAGGCAGTACAACTTCATCCTGTACCACAAATGTCACAACGTAAGTACTTCCTATAGCATCCTGCGTTGTTCCCAGGGTGGATGAAACAAACTTTCAATCCTGTTCAAATTTAGAGATCTCTCAATGCTGATTCAGCAAAACATTACCAGAAGATCAACCTACTGAGGGGGCTAGTCTATCTCCAACAGGGGCGGGAGTACCAGCATCTTTACAGGCTTTCTTTCTGGGTGTTCACAAAGGAGGGGACAGGAAATCACAAACTAGACATGAACATGCATATTTCTGATGACTGGAGGGATGCACTACAATTCCCACAAGAGGCAGAGATAAAGGCAGACTTTTTCCTGATTGAGTTGAAAATATTGCACAGAATTTAATAACCAAAGTCATTCCCACAAAAAATATTCAGGGTTAGTGATGACACATGCCCGCGCACATGCGGCCAGAAGGGTACATTCATCCATACCCTATGGGATTGCCCAAAACTCAAGACTTTTTGGGAGGGAGTTACCAATAGGCTAGAAGGCACCACAGGAACACACATTGACAGTCACGCACACCTAGTGTTACTTGGAATACGGCAAACTCAGACTACTCTGCCTATAAGAAATTTCTGGCCTAGTGAGAACGAGTTTGCGCCCACGACCTGGAGAGGGGCTTACACGAGGGCTTCGACTTCTTCTAATGTTCAGCGACGTACAGCTTTGCTTCTCAGTCTCGGATCACCTTTACATGCATAATGGTACACTTATCAAATGACTTTGAGGAGAGTCCAGAGCCCAAACACTGCTCGTACGGGACCACCATCTGCTTTCTAGAGTCATAGCATTGTCTGAAACCTATAGTTTTCGGAGGGGACATCGTTACTCAGCATATTCAATTTTGTTTTTAGAGTCGTTGGTAGGTTGATGACTTTAGGAGCATAGCTCAAGATCTGTGTAGGAAGGTACAGAAAGAAAGGAACTAATTTAAGTGCACTGAGGTACTGCTTATATAGGTGGCTCCACTCGGTAATTTCAAGGGCTCTACAGAGCTACCACGGAACCCTATGGTGCTACCTAGCTGCAAGTGGGGGCACTGCTGGAAAAATTTACAGTTACTCTGAATCACACAAACTGAATTCTTCCTCCTAAATTTCAGAGATCACCCGCCTCCAGTCAAATAATGGTCAGAAAATCTCTCTGGTCTTGGAATTTAACCAACCTGGCGTCCTTCTGTCAAAACACTAGGCTTCCCTTGGAACACAAATATTACTGTGGTACTACTTATCTCCAGTATTATTAAAACAGCCTTGCTCCAACTCAACCTTCTAAGAGAACTCAAACAATGCATTCCTCCCTTGGATTTCAGAGCTTCTGTTTGAGCTTTGGTTCTCTTGCACCCCAAATGGTGGTAATGTAAAACTTGCTGGCTTTCCAAAAACGGCACGTCTTCCACAACGTCATACTCCATACAAAATCCTGCCTTGTCAAAGCTGTTAAGAAACTACATCACATCATCCCTATTATGAGAGAACTACAAAGGTTTCCCAAAAGACAGAATCCACTTCAAAACGGATTTGATTGCCCATAAAGCTTTACATCTGGGTTTTCCCTGGTATCTGAAAGACAAAACCTCATGGTTGGAAAAAGCGATTCAGCACAAGACGTCAGGCAGCAGTCAATATGGGTTATGTGGATGTGGCTGGTGAATAGGAAGACGGGCCTTAAAGAGTGTGTTCTTGGTTCACTCAGAGCACAGAGGCCAGCATGTTGTGCAATGCCTTGTAGAATTTAAGATGTCCAGACTACAGGATTACAGTCATTTGCGGTGACGTGAGCATTTCTCTGTTTGAAGGCTTGGATAGACAACATGATTGTGAGTGAGGAGCAAAAGGAGTGACGATGCATATAAGGGGATGCAAATTAAATGGAGATTTCAGTGCAGCACTGAAAACGTCAAAGGAAAGGCCGTTAAGGAAGGGTTTAGCTTGTGATGAATTTGATTTAGGTAGCCAGGGATTGAGTCAGAAGGCATTTTTCACCTGGAGGCTGGCATTGTGGTGGAGTAGCGAGGGATAGGCAGATGGGGTAGGCATCTTGACATGTGGATGAAGGAATGGTCGGAGGAAATGGACATAATAGGGGAGAATAGGTGAGTGAGTTGGAGGATCATGTTAAATGCATTGCTGGTATAGTGAGTACAGAGTGTATGTGTTTCATTTTATGGTACGTACTTGTATAGAGCGCAACTACTGTCTGTGTGGCATAGTGGCACTCCAAAGGTCCAGCACAATTATAGGCAGACCTGCATATCTGGTTGTAGAAGTGTGTGGTTCTAGTATGACCTGTGCGGGAAGTTAGGTGAGGTGCTTGGGGTCATGACCACATGGTCTGGTTGCGGCAAACGTGATGCTGCTAACATGCATGATCATGTTTAAAGGGTACATTACAGGATATATGGAAGAGATGGATCACAATTCATGCAGTGTTATTTTACCTGAAAGCTGTTAATTTGTGTCTGGAAGATGTAATATCCTGTTTGCATTTGGTTTCTAATGTCCTCGTTAGTAGTTGGTATCTTGGAAGTTGCTAAGGGGTCACTTGAGGTTCGAAAATTTGAAAAGCCATGTTTTTAAGGCTTTCATAAGATAGGTGGGTTTAAATGTAATTTTTCTTATCTGGCTGGGAAAAGGGTTTCCAGAGCTGGCTAGCTTGGACGTAGACGCCCTCCGAGTTCGCTTTTGTTTAAAAAAAAAAAAAAAAGAAAAAAAGGTCCTGTCTGGTGCAGGAGTGTGTTGCACGATGGCTAAATGTATTCCGATGGATCTGAAATTCCTGTTGTAGAAATTGTGGTCCTGTTGCATACAATGTTCAATGTTTTATGCACAGTGCTTGAAACGTGATCTGCTGAGACACTGAGATCCAAGCCAAGGTCACAAGGGCTGGGGTGATTTGTTCCCAGTGTTTCTGCTGTAGAAGTAACTGAGGCGCTGTGTTTTACATCCATCAAAATGTATTTTGGAGAGATTTCTGGGATCCGAGGTATAACGTAATCCAGGCAAGAGAGCACAAGTATAACGATGGCCCTAAGATAAGTTAGGAGAAAACCTATCTCAATATTTTGAACGTTATTTGATGGTTACACTACAGTGTTCATTTGAAGTTCCAAAGTAATATCTGCTTCCATGATGAATCCTAGGCTTTTTATTTATTTATTGTTTGTGGGGCACTGTTCCTAGATATGTAGGCCGTGTCAGGAACGCTAGTACCAGTGACTAGTTTCCACATCTAAAGATTTGTGTTTTGTCTGGAGTGGGCTTAAGGTAGCTGGTAGTTGGGGGCGTGGCCTGCGGAGCTGCGAAATGGCCGCCAGCTAGGTGAGCTCCGCCGGCCGCGAAAACATCCTGGGACTAATCCGAATAACTGGCGGGCACTTACGGTGCTAAAATATCCCGACACAAAGCCTAAGGTGTGCAGCGCCCAGTGCACCGGCGCTGGTGAAGATCCGGCGGTGGAGGAGCGGGTCCCGCCACACGGCGGTCTGGGGCTGCCGCGAGGCGGCGTGTGAAGGAGGTCGGTTGCGGCGAAAATCGAGGCCGCGGCGCCACGCTTGTGGTAGGCCCCAAGTCCCTGACACAGCCTGCAAATCTCTCCGTGGCTCCGGTGCCGGAAAATCTGCCCTAACGGCACCATCGGAAGGCTGGAGGCGCCTATATCGGGACACGGCCACCTAACAACACGTACCTGTGAGGCGCACTGCCGGTAAGAGATCAGCGTGTGACGGGGGGCCCCTCGGAGCCTGCGGGGTATGACAGCGGACTTGGGAAGGTGCTGGTGATATCGGAGAAGGGGGCACTCCCGGGAGTAAGATATCCGGCAATCACGCCACAGCATTGTCACAGCGGGGGAGCGCCTTGATCCGCGGTACAAGTCGCAACTGCGCGGAACGGTGTGTGGCTCCGCTCCCTTGGTGGGCTTCGCGCCGGCGCTAGTGAAAACGCTGCCGCTGTTAGATTGAGCACACGTGTGGATAGGGCCGCTTTGGACCGCGGCTTTCCTTGCTGCCAAATACAGACTGCATCTATCTCACCTTAAGTACCTGCCATTCCGGAGCGGAGGGCCCGATTCGCGCCACGAGGACATCTTACAGCTCCTTTCCGGCCACACGGGGTGATCGGCGATGAGACAGCGGTTGCGCCCTGGTGGAGTGTGTGGGGCCCTGCATGTTGATTGCACGATTGCCACTGCTTGCCCATACTGCTGCGCCACTGGGGAGTAGGCCGTAACTGGTGCTCTCCCTGCTCGACGGAGGGGTTCTTCGTGGATACATCTATACTTGGCACTACCCGCTTGGCTGGAGGTTCTTGGCAAAACACTACTGTTAAAGACACCGATAGCGATATGGGTAAACAGGACGCAAAACAGACGAAACTAACGTTCGACCAACGGCGGACCACGAGACTTACAGAACACAACTAGGAGACTGGACAGGAACGTCCTCCAGACCACCCTACGGAGGACCAGGGGGAGGACTTACGGACCCTAATGCTGGAAATGAGGTCCAGTCTCCGCAACATTGATACTAAACTCGATGCGCTGACCTCCCAGCTGGACGCTGTTAAATCTCAGGTGGGGACGCATGAAACTCGACTGGATGTGCTCGAAAACCGGGTATCGGACCTTCATGAGTTCCAGGTGGAGACGAAGGAACACCTCCTCCAAATGGACAAGGTGCTGGGTATAATTCGCGCCAAAAATGAAGATTTGGAGGCCCGGTCCCGCCGCAATAATCTCCGCATCACGGGAGTACCGGAGACGACAGCGATTGCAAAGATGGAGACCTATGTAGCGGATATGCTCCACAAACTGTTTGACCCACATCTTTCTCAGGTCTTTGCCGTGGAGAGAGCACATCGTGCTTTGGGAACCAAGCCACCTGTCGGAGCTACACCCAAACCCATTCTGGCAAAGATCCTTAACTATCAGGATCGGGACACTGTCCTGCGCCTAGCCTGGGGGAAGGGGACAATTACGTATGGAGGTAACAACATTTCATTTTACCCAGACTTTACTCCGGCTGTGCAGGCGGCGAGACGGGAGTTCCTTCAGGCTAAACGGCTCCTCCTGCAAGCCCAGATCCCATATGCGCTTCTGTATCCCGCCAAGCTAAAGGTTACGTATGATGGGTCAGCTCATTTCTTCACGGATGCCAAATCCGCCCTTAAATTTGCGAAACATGTTGGTGGGAAAGCATCCAGACAGCGTCCCAAGGGGTCGGCTACTGAGGAGAACACTTTGAGCGACAATGATTGAAACAGACTGTGGTCACGAGGTTCTGCTGGTTCGAATTATGATGTACTCTATTGACATGGTTTGGTTTGTGTTTGTTGGATCCGGGATATGGTGGGGTTTACTAGAAACATGGGACACCTAGTTGACAATTTGTGGCACGGCTCTACATGTTCTTTATCTATGTGTGTACTATGTCCACATATGCAGTATACTGCAGTTGGTTGGGCCAAATCCAAAGTTTATAGCTTTACAGTTCACGAAATAGCGGCACACACTCTATATGGTTTTTTTTGTTGTAAATCCGGGTGTTTGGGTTTCACTATTGGAAGTCAGCAAGTAAGACCCGCCGAACGTTTCTCGGCCACCCTGAGTAATCGGGGGAGTATGCTGGCACTACTACGCCCCCGGGGGAGAGTTCCCACTGGTAGTTGTAGTCGTTTTGATGTTTGGGATGGGTATTCTGCAACCTAATTGGGGGGTTGGAGTGGGAGGTGGGTTGGGGGGGGGACTGTTCTGTTTGCCAGATCGCTGCTTTTTGATTATCATAATTACTGTCATGTGCACCAGTATATGCTATTATGTCTCGCTCCTATTGATTCGATACCTGGTATAGAAATAGCCACCTCATGACCTCTTTAAAATTTCTAACCTGGAACATTCGAGGGTTGAATGATGGTCGAAAGGCCAGACTAGTACACTCCTACCTGCTTAGACACTAAGTAGATATTTGCATGCTGCAAGAAACACACCTCAGTATCCCCTCTTCCCCTAGATTGAATCATAGTCGATGGGGATCGGTTTATTCAGCCATTTATTCAAATTATTCTAGAGGAGTTGCTGTGCTGATTAGAAGAGGACTGGACTGGAAACTGGGCATGCTGCACCTAGACACTGAAGGCAGATACATTATTCTACAGGGTACTCTGGGTGGTAATCCAGTGGTGTTGGTTGCGGTATATGGCCCCAATGCTGACTCCCCTGGGTTTTTTCAACACGTATGGGCCAAGGTGAAAGCGACAAACTGTGATACCATCATTTGGGGCGGGGACTTCAATGCCATTCTTGATGACGTACTGGATAGGAAAGGGGTATCTAGAACACTACACCCATCGGCTAGTGCCGCGTTACAAGCAATATTATCAGACAGGGACTTAGTGGATATCTGGAGAAGTACACACCCGACGGTTCGAGAAGGAACCTGTATTTCAGAATATCATAAAGCGTGGTCACGATTAGATTATTGGCTAGTTTCGCGTGATGTGGCTACGTGGACTCGGGAGGCTCTGCATCTCCCCCGGTCTTTGTTTGATCATGCACCCTGTCTCCTGAGGTTGGAATTACCAAACTCCATTCCGAGAATGTACACCTGGAGATTGCCACAAGAAGCTCTATTAGACGAAGTCTTTCGGGAGGAAATTAGGGGAGACATAACTGACTATTTTTCCCTGAATACAGGCTCTGTGGATACCATGGCTACACTGTGGGAAGCTTTTAAGACTGTAGTGCGGGGGAACTGCATAGCCCGTCAGGCGGGGGTGTTGAAGGCCATACGTGGGACGCTGGACAGACTAGAAAAACATATTAAGGTATTGGAAACGCAATTTTACTCCTCCGGCGAGCCCGATAAGTTGGCAACGCTGAAAGAAAAATTGCTGGAATTTGAGGAAGAGGCAAACAGGGAAGTCAAGTTCCTCGGTAAACACGCCGAGGCCAGGAGATACGGGGAGGGGGATAGGCCTGGGAGAACACTAGCTGCACTGCTCCGAGCTCCACGGTCTACTGCCTTTGTCACTGAGCTGAAAGCTGCTGACAAATCGGTCATTAGGGGTCAGAGGGCCATACTAGATGAGTTTTCTGGTTTTTACACTAAGCTCTATACTACCACACAGGACTCCAGCTCGGAAGGCCTGCCACCATTCCTTGATTCTCTGGAGCTGCTATGGCTGAGTAACAGACACAGGGATTATTTAGATTTCCCCTTTACAGTGGCAGATGTGGCACAAGTTATTAAGAGTTTGCCGTTGAACAAGGCCCCTGGCTCGGACGGCTTGACCACAGCGTTTTATAAAACGTATGTTGAGGAACTAGCGCCCCAATTATTTGAACTTTTTATGGAAGTTTGTAAATCTGGCATTCATCCGCCAACAATGCGCGAAGCGATAATAATTACACTGTTAAAGCCTGGGAAGCCAGAGAATGAACTGGACTCCTACAGGCCGCTATCTTTAATAAACGTAAACGTAAAGATTTTTGCCAAATTAATTGCCAATAGGCTGAGGCCTCTGCTACCGCTGGTTGCCCGACCGGATCAATCGGGTTTTATCCCTGGTAGAGCGACATCCCACAACCTGAGGACTTTGTTTTCGATATTACACTATTTACATCCAGATGTACAGGCGGCCGTGGTGTTCTTAGATGCCACGAAGGCATTCGATACTCTGGAGTGGCCATACCTCTTCGCGGTTCTGGGTCGCATGGGGTTCAGTCCGTTATTTATAAATCTCATTCGGTTACTCTACACACAACCAATGGCACGGGTTAGAGTGAATGACCTCCTGTCGGACCCATTTAACATTTCACGGGGTACAAGACAGGGATGCCCGCTGTCCCCATTGCTTTTTGCGATTGCGATGGAGCCACTCGCAGCACGGATCCGGCAACACCACACTGCTAAAGGGATTGGTTTTAGTGCCCGTAGCCTTTTAATTTCATTATATGCTGATGATGTTACCTTATATGTGTCGGACCCAGCATCAAATCTGGATCCGTTGTTGCGGGAATTTGTTAAATTTGGTGGCGTCTCAGGTATCTCGATAAACTGGGCTAAATCTGTTATTCTGTCTTTAACGGACAACACTATCCAAAGCCCTTCTAAGTTCCCGCTTCAGTGGACTGTGGAACCAGTGAAGTATTTAGGCATATGGATTAGTAGGGATACCCAGGTCCTGTGGAATTTGAATTATGGTCGAGCTATAACCTGGTTGGAAGGCAAGATAACTGCATGGGCCGGACTCCCGCTCTCCTTAGCTGGGAGAATAGCATTGGTTAAGATGGTGGTGCTGCCGAAATTCTTGTATTTATTTGTTAATCTTCCCCTAGTCCTCACGCAGGCCTTTTTTAAAACATTGAAGTCTCTATTGACCTCTTTGGTATGGACAGGTGGTCAGGCAAGAATTTCATGGGACCTTTTAACGCTTCCCTTGGAACAGGGTGGAATGGGTGCCCCCGACATGAAACTGTATGCATGGAGCGCGCAGGCTCAGTTCTTACACTACTGGGTACACCCCACTCCTTTTCAGCCGCACGTAGCTGTGGAGGCAGATATCGCGGCTCCCCTCCCTCTGCAGATTGCTCTGTATGGGGAACACAGACGCCCTAGATACCGTGGAGACCCTGCGTTGGGCCTGGAACGAGCTACGGAAAAGAACTGGCGCTCCCATCCTGTTTGCCCCGACAATGCCCCTAGCACATAATCCAATGCTGTTCCCCATCGGGGACGGAATTAGCAGGGACTTGGCACAAAAAATGAACCTTCACACCTTTGCAGATCTCTATCCAGAGGATTCGTTCCGCCCTCCCCCGGCGGCGGTGGAGGATAGGCAAGTGACCTTTTCAGAATTATTTGCATATCATAAAATCAGAGAAGCGTGTCGATCGCTGCATCACACTTTCCCAGACGCCCCGCCCACATTAAATGCGTTGGAGAATGTACTTACAACGGCTTCCCCTCGCCGGCTCATAACTAGAATATATACCTGCATGCAGAAATCGGCTCCTCTGTTAAAACCACGGGCACTTATGGCGTGGAACGAAGACCTCCAGCAGCCACTCACGGAAGACCAATGGTTGTATTGCTGTAGTCAACTAAAGGCACTTTCCCCTAACTACAAACTCCGCCTAATACATTTTAAATTCCTACATAGATTTTATAGGACACCCGTCAGTCTGCACCGTATCGGTCTAAGGGAGGATGATGGTTGCTGGAGATGCGGGACTGCTCAGGCTGGCTTCTTACATATTGCATGGGACTGCCCACGATTGGAAAGATATTGGTCAACTGTGTTTTATATAATACACCAAATAACCGGGTTGGTTGGGGATCCCAATCCCATGCAGGGGCTGTTGGGGTATGTTAAGGACACACCTGTTGGGGTTCGGAAGCTGCATGCTTTATTACTCCTTTTTGCAAAAAGACGGGTAGCAATTCACTGGGGAGGTAAGAGGGTTCCCACTAAGGAAGCTTGGATAAAAGATGTCACTTTTGGCCACTCACAACTGACCACTTTTTGGGAACTGATGCCCTCCACATCTCGACCCAAAGATATTTGGGAACCATTTGTTACGTGGGCTCACGAACACCAAGAGACGACTGTACATGGCGAGCCACGGGAAGGGTCTGGAGGGAGCGCCAGTTAGTAAATGGGAAACCTTTTTCTGGGGTCACTGAATCTGGAAGTTTGTACTGCTACATTGACCTTCCTGTGTCCTCTACATTTATGGGTGAAATGGTGATATATAGTGAATAGGTGTATTTAAATGATGATTCAACTCTGTCTCATGGATGTACCCTTTTGCTGTGGTGGAAACTATGCGGAACAGAGACTATATATATACATGCATAAGTATAATTCACGTGATGATATTATGCACTGCTACCACTGTACTGAATGAGCAACTATCTGGCTGCTGTTTGAAACGGTTTTGTATGTTAACAAAATGCTAATAAAAAAAAAAAAGGTAGCTGGTAGTTATCCTATCTTTAACCAGGATCAAATATTGTGTTGTGGAGTTGTAGATGTGTCTTGTGGATTGTTACCTGCCTTGTTATGTTGGCCTAGGCCTGGCTGCCATGCTGCTTTTCTTTGCGCACGTTACACTGAGCCGGGCCTTCCTCGCCCTTTGCTCGTGCCAAGTTCTTTTGCACTGTCTGCATTTTCTGTTGTTCACCTTTCTGGGCTCAGTCTGCACAAACATGTACAAGGTCGCATAACAATGTATTCTGGTTCTTCCTGATATGGCCAGTCTCGCGCACCCAGACATAACATTATGTGCAATTGCCATGAAGAATTCGATATGCTTTTAATACTGTGGTTTACTAGCGCTAAAACACACTTGGAGAAATCCCTTTCAGTGAGAAGAGCTATGATGTCCTGCTGATGTAATTCTGCATCTAGAGACTGAGGTATGGGGGTTCGCTAGTCAAAGCCCAGAGGTCTTCTATTATTATAATAAACTATCTTACTGCGAGGGGAGGGTGGTAATGTTATTTATACGTTTATCCACTGAGCTCTGAAATGCTTTCCCCGTTTGTATTCTATGGAATTGTAACCATGCTGCTTATATTAGTCATATGCATTATGCTATTAGTACTGACACGTGTACTGTACATTAGAGCACGTAAGTTGGAATAAACATTTTAACCTATCCAGTGTCTCTTCCTACGCACCTTGTGGACAAGTACGAGTGAGTGACGAAAGAGTGTTCTTGCTTCTGTGAGTCCTGAGATAAAGATACCGTGTTCTGGGTTGTCCAAACATTAGTACTTGGGTGCTAATGGGATGCTAAGCTAGTTGGGTTGGGGTTTTTGGGTGCTACGGTATATGGTGGCAAACCACTGTATTCCGGGGTCCCATTTTCCTGTGCATAGCTCTGTGTATGTGCAGAAACCTTATGACATGGCGCGACCACCGTGGGGCAGCTTATCTGCGAGACGCTTGAGTAGTGCTTGTGCTTGTCCACAAACCCTCGCGTACGCTTCCGGAGGCGTATGTGACGGTGATACCTCCTATATTGAATGTTTTATAGGTTCTTTCAAGCTTGATATTGTTAAAAAAGGTTAGTTAATAGACCCATTTTTGTGCTCCCTGTTAGGTTGTCGTATATCATTGTTTAGTCATGGCTGGTGTGGCGATAGCTGCACATAGTCGAGGAGCACTCCGAGACCACTTAGCTGTGTATGGAGTGCCCGATACTGGGGTCGAGTTGGTCTTTGTGGTTCAAGCCGATGCGGCTTATCACTTTGAAGTGTTTTACACTTGGATCACTTTTGAAGCGGTGGATGCAGGTGATAAGCTGTTTCATGAATATAAGCCCACCGCTGTTCCTGCTGCCTATCGACCCTATACTGTTCTTGAAGTGCCTCTCACGGCTTGGCAGCACCGTGTTTGGTTCAATGGCGCCCTACCACAACCAACTACCGCAGTTCGTTTAGGCCCCTTGTCAATTCAGGGGGCCACTTGGCCTGTATTGGCCGGGTATACCCCGCATCCAAATTATCTGGCATTACCGCTTGCGGAACTGCGCACTATGCATACCGAATTGGTGCGAGTGCATCGAGCCTTGGTGACATACGTTACAGGTAGCCTCCATGGAGCTGCTCCTGTAGTCGCAGGCCAACCAGCTATTGCAGCTGGAGTGACTATAAGTCCTGTCATGGTAAATTCTGTGATGGGCAAACGTCCACAAAATAAGGACGACTATCCTTACTGGCTTGCTGAAAAGTTCGATCAGATAGAAGCAGTGTTTCCACATACATCCCCAGTAGATAAACACCGCATCCTCACGATAAGTTTGCCAAAAGACATAATCCCCGATTTGACATCATGTGAAAACTGGGGTAAGGTATTCGCAGCAGTTTATTCAAAATGTTTTGGAACTCCTTCCATGACGGTTCTACCCTCTGTAATTAAAAAAGTACAGGATGAACATGGCCCTGAAGCGGCTGTGGAATTAGGGATGAGACTAGTGGGAGTGTTTGATGTAGTAGCTGAGCTGATCCTTGGAAATGTCAAGGGCGATGCTATGAACTTTCAAGTAGCGAATGCTTTGGCTTTGGTCCCAGAGTTGGACAGGCCTCGCGAATTACCGAAAATAATAGCCCGGGCTTATAAAACAATTGGAAGAAATAGCCTAGGCAACAAGCCTTTTGTAAAAATGCAAACTCAATCGCAATCACAAGTTATACAAACAAAAAGTGCATCTGAGAAAGATGATAAACCAGTCTTCACTAAAAAGAGTTGGAGACAGAAAAAACAGGGTAAGCAACAAAAGAAGCCGGGGTCGAGAGGCGCTTCCCCAGTTTCGGTTTCTTCTGAACGTACTTATGATTTACGTGATAGGTCAAGGATTAAATCACCAGAAAGGTTTCAGAGCTCTGATACGCGTTCTCCTCGTTCTTCACAGGCCCAGACGTCGTCACAGGCTGGTGGAGGAGGACGGCAAGATAGAGGAAGGGGCCGAGAGGCTCCCCAGGAGCGAGACCAACCTCGACAACAAGTCAGAGGGAAAGCAGAAGATTTTCATCTTCCTCGACCGCAATTTCAGAAGAAAAAGGTTGCCGCTGTCACAGCGAAATATGCCTCAGACCGTGAGAACGAGACTCCAGAATTGGACGTGGGCAGTGACCCTCCTAGACAGCGCCGCGGAAGTTACCATAGTGCGGGAGGCGCTACGTCCTCATATGGAGGCGACAGCAACTGAAACATTTGTTACAGTAGAGACAGCTGACACGAGAGTGGCACCCCCTGACAGACTATACAACATAGTCATACAAATTGAAGGTGATATACCGCGTGAAATAAAAGGGATTTTTTGGGAAAATCTAACCTCTTCATATGACATTTTGTTAGCAGAGGTGGATTGGCCACCCCCATTCGTTTTAGCTGCACATAAAGGAGAGGAGGTAATCCTTCCAAGCTTTTCAAAGCATGTCCCAAAAGACAAAGCTGAAGCACTTGCAGCTGAGTGGGCTGTGTACCTGGCACCAGCGTTATACCGCAACCATGTGGGATGGGATGAAGAGTCACCTCCCCATGCAATACCTTTGCGGTCACTACCGCAGCCACAACCCCAATATCCCATCAAACGGCAGGCAAAAGGCCCCGTCTCCGAAATTCTGACACAGTTGGAATATCAGGGAGTAATTGAACCATGCGTATCACCTATGAACAATCCCCTTTTCGTGGTTTCTAAACCCGATGGATCGTACCGCTTAGTTTTGGATTACCGGCATTTAAATACTCATTGTCGGAACTTTGCGGTGCAAAATACACACAGTTCTGCGCTTGTAGACAGTCTTGTTCGTAAAAAATACAAAACGACACTTGACCTTTCAAACGGTTTCTACACGCACAACCTAGCCCCGGAGAGTGGTCAATGGACCGCATTCACATCCGGTGGTAAATTATTCCAGTTCCGGCGATTACCCATGGGCTATAAAAATAGTCCGGGTATATTCGCCGCCCGTGTTGTTTCTTTGCTAAATGACATTGATCAAGACGCATGTTCGTACGTTGATGACATCTATCTGACAGACGACGAGTTATATCAGCATCTGTCCCGTGTGGACCGCATTATTCTTGAATTTGCGGAGCAGGGTTACAAATTTAACTTTGCTAAGTCACACATTGCTGAATTTACCGTTCTGTTCTTGGGCTATGAGCTCAATAACGAAGGTAAGGGCTTAGCCCCCCATTTCTTGGAAAAATGTGCACATTTGTGCCCCCCAAATACTCTGAAGAAGCTTCAGTCTTTGCTGGGTTTCCTGAACTTCGGGCGTACTTACATTCCCGAATATGCCCAGCGTATCAAGCCTTTGTATGCTTTGATACAACCTACTTATTCAAGGTCTTGCTGGCTGCCTGAGCATACCTCAATTCTGCAGTCTTTGCAGACAGACCTTTTAGAGTCTAAATATCTTTTGACTCGTGATAACCACACAAACCTGGTGATTAGAATAATTCCGGGGCGGTGGGATTCACCTATTTAACCTTTAATGAAGGTGATACAGTACCTATCGCATACAAGTCACATCTGTACACTTCCGCTGAATTGCGCTTTACATCTGTTGAAAAAGTTCTGACTGCAGTGCAAATGGCGATTCTAAAAGAACGCGCACTGGCACAGGGTAAGCGGATTCTGGTGGTAACACCCTGTCCTGCCCTGGAGGCAGTAACAAAGGCAAGTGTACCGAACTCAAAAGCAATGCATCCCCGTTGGATACAATGGGCTACATCTTTGACGTCTTCGGACGTCACTTTTGTTTTTGATTCTTCTCTTCAGACTCAGGAGTTTTTGCAGTATGAATTCGTTCATCCTCCTCCTTTGTTTTTACTACCGCTTGAGGATTACAAATGTGTGATCTACACCGATGGTTCGGCGCAACCGGCCACTGGGTCCAAGCACGCTTATTCAGCTGCATGTGCTATTGTTGCGGGTTCCTTTGTGAGATGGAACGTTCAAATCCTCTGTAGTGCATACTCGCACACTTGGAGATAGTACCGCACAATTGGCCGAGCTGCATGCATTGCTACTTGCGCTTGAGTTCGCTTCACAGGATGAGACCACTCTTATTGTATGTGATTCTTTTTACTGTGTACAATCTTACAATGACAATCTGTTTTTCTGGTCGAAAAACGACTACAAGGACGCAAAAGGGAGCACAATCAAGCATAAAATGCTTTGGGTTCGAGTGGCAGAATTGCAACAACGTCTGCCCCTCACACAGGTGGTTCACACCTTAGGCCATCAGCGGGTGGGCGCACACGCTATTGGTAACGATCTGGCAGATGAAGCTGCCCGTTCAGCAGTAGTCACGTGTTCAGTAGCAGCGGTTACCAGGTCCATGTCTAAAATAGACCCTGTTATTTTAGCAGCTATTGCTGCAACCAAGGAAGGTGATAATTACCCTACAGGTTTCCCTTCCAAGTATTCTTACAAATTAAGTCCCGATCAGGTTCCTTATGTAACTATACCTGACGTTGGAGATCGGCTGATCCCCAACGCGGACCGCAGGAGTGCCTTGATATCAGCTGCACACGAAGGCATGGCTTCGGCACATGCAGGTGTTTCAGCTACGGTTTCCATCTTGCAGCAGCGTTATTGGTGGCGTGGGTTATATAAAGACACCCGTGCTTTTGTGCTTTCTTGCGACGTTTGTCAACAGATTAAGCCTTCCACGGTAACACGTCCACCACAAACACCGCTCTGCATTGCTAACAGACCCTTTGGGTGTGTTTACTTGGATCACTGCGGTCCATTCTCATCAGACACTGCTTATAAATACATCTTAGTGGCAGTGGACTCGTGCACACGGTTTCTCTGGGTCTGGCCACAACGGAGTGCTGACGCCCGAAATGTAATCAGGGATTTGCGTGTCTTTGTGGGAATTTTCGCATGCGGCACCTTCCATTCGGACCAAGGTCCAGCGTTTGCCTCTAGGGCTTACAAGGATGCAATGGCTTCGCTTGGGGTGCGGGTGAAATTTTCGTCTCCGTATAGGCCTGAGGGCAACTCTATCGTTGAACGAATGAACCGTGACTTAAAGCAATCCTTAACAGCTAGGGTTATAGGTACTGGCAGGAACTGGCTGGCCCATTTGTATACCGTTCAGCGTGCACTTAATAATCTCCCTAGAAGACCTCTGGGTGGGCGGACCCCATACGAAATGCTCTTTGGCATAAGAATGTTTGTGCCTGACCTTGAGGGTCCAGACATCGCGGCGCAATCCGCCAAGTTTGATGTAGATAACCATTCTGCTATGTTACAGGACTTACAAGAAGCCCGAGACAAACTTGCAACTACACATTTACCTTCAGCCACAGATCCTGCGTTGCAGATTCCGGTAGCCGGCTGGCTTCCGAAAATTGGAGAACTGGTTCGAGAGAAGGTTGAAAACAAAAAAGAATTTGGCCCCTCTTTTCGTGCACCGGTTCCAGTTCTTGGCCTGAAGGGAACACGTACAGTCATTTTACCACCGCTTCCTGGTCGCAAAGAGAACAGATACATCTCAGTTGAAAATGTCAAGCTACAGCGCCTGGCCGATCCTGAATAGTGTCACACCAGCGGTCTCTTGTCCTGCCATTTATCGGACATATGTTCATAGTCCATCTGCACGAACGATCGCTGATGCTGTAATTGAGATGGTTGATTTGCCTGAAACTATGATTGATCCACAACTCTCCACCAATATCGACGAGGACGAGTATACATATCCTGCATCAGAATCGGTGGCACATCAACCAACAACGCCACTAAGCCCGACTCGTTATTCCTTTGATTCGGATTCCACATCTTCAAAAGTTCCATCCAAGTTCAGTATTTTTATATCCTGGTTTAGAGACAATTTTTTGATTCCCCCTGGACATACCTCTGGTTGGTACTTTTCTTGATATTTTTGTTCATGTCCATTGGCTTTGTCACAGTGTTTTTTCTACTAATCAATGGTCACTATTTACCTGAACGCTCTGCTGTAGACTATGTTTCTGGAACTTTGGCTCCTCATTCCTCGTCTCACATCATGAAGCGTGACCACACATTTGTGAACATTTCAGCCTTCCCAGTTGCTGATGGCATCGTATGGGATGCAGTGAACTATCAAATCCATGGTCCGACGGAAATTATTAATGTACCTAATGTCCTTCGTGTTTCAATGGGTGATGTAGTACAAAATAATATTCATTCTGATGATTGGGATGTGCATGCCGTTGAAGCATTGTTTGCCGATTTAAAATATTATGCATCTTTTAATGCTGAAGATTTATATATGAATTCTGCTAATTATGCCGATTTGTATTGTTACCAACATTGGGGTAATCATTTTCTCCATAAGCCCAGTGCCCTGCGTAGTTCTGTTAACCATACCCAATGGGAACATTGTCCAAACCCCTTGCCAGGTAGCTCTCAAACTCTTCGAAATAAGTTTAATTATTTCACTGATTTTAATCGGTCGAACCCTGCATCCTATTATTTTAGACTAAATACCACATCGACTCAGAAAATTATGTTAACACACACCAAATTGCTTTATTCAGGTTCCTTTCTAAGTGCCTTAGCTGTGGGTGGTTATGAGTACTGGGATAATACAGTGGATTTAAAATCTATTTGGGGCTCCAAGCCATGGCAGGTACAGGGAACCGAGGCGTTGCATCGTGCGTGCCTCATCCCTACCCAAATTATGTTCCTAAATGCTTCCATCTATCAGACTACATGTTGGGGCTTAGCAACCACTAAACAATTGAATACGCCATCAATACCATCCCTGTCGAGTTTTCCAAATGAAAGCTCACGATTCAATCTGTCCCTCGTGTCCCTGCAGGCAATGTTACAAAATAACTCGTTTAATGTTTCTGAGCTGGTTCAGTCACCCTGGTTAGTATGGCCTATATCATCTAATGCATGTCAAATGCGTTTTCATGATACTGGTGCTAGCTACACACAGAATAGGCCTGATCCGAGGTTTACTGATGCCCGTACTGTCACTACATACTCTGTTGGTAAATTATGCAAACAATGGCTGCAACATTCGTCCCTTGATTCTGTTAAACAACATTTGTCCCTCCTTACAGGCAATATTGATCTGTCCGACTTTGTTTTGGGACCTCGTGGTCCCCGACCTAAGAGATTCATTTATGAAACGTATAATGAACTCTGGAAGCTATCACAAATGGAAGCTGCTTCCCGTCTTCGGGAAATAGATCAAGCAAATATGGAAAAGGTGCTTGCTGTTGTTGACAATAGTATTAATACCCTGTCTTCTCGCATTTACACTTTAGAGAATATTGTGTCCTCTGTTGTTGATATTGTACAAGATGATGTTTCTGTGTTATATCATGGTCAGAATCAATTGCGCTCAGTTATGCAGTTTGCATGGACTTTACAAACACTTAAGTTGGGTAAAGTGCCTTGGCATTTCTTGAACACCTCTGCCTTATTTCTACCTTTTAACTTAACTGATAAACAGCAATTTATGTCCATGAAGGATGCAACTTACAATCTATTACATATCGAAAAGGTGGATCCATTGCCGTTCTCTGTTGCAGAACTCGATTCTGCTGTATGGCTAGTCCATGGGGTTATAGCTTTACCATTTTCCTTGTTTGAATTTGACTCGTGCATGAAACATTATCCTGTGGGCCGTTACCGGCCATTGGGCAGTGCTTTCCTGCATGAACTCTGGTCCTTGCCTTTCATGTATAAATGCCTTCGGGACGGCAAGGAAGTCTTTCTCACGGGGGAGTACTGCGACTCGACTATAGGTCATTCGCTTATTTGTAAACACATTAAATTGCATGGCTCATGTAGCGTTTCCTCTCCTAATCTTGCTTGTGTGCTGAAAGGTATTCCTGCTCCTGTTATTTCACCTACTTTCACTCTCCTTTCCAATGGTAGTTATTTACTTTTAAATAACGAAAACTGTTGTGGCCTGCAAGCTGGCATTCCTTACATTGTAACAGTTTCGCACAGGGTTGTCTGCTGCAAAAATGTGCTTTTTCCTCCCCCTCATGGCAAGGTTGATATCTCTATTTGGCCTTCCATCCCTACCATGGAAGCAGATTTCAATAGACTGAGCAGAATAAAGGCACTATTATTAAACGAGGAAGTTATGCTCACGTCCGCCCGGGAGACATTCATTCTCCAGGTGGCGAGTACCCACAGTGAAATACAGGCCCTTTTAAACACTAATCTCCCCCAACATTTTGGGGAGTTAATACATCGTATTTTTAACGCATCTAACACTGAAGGCCTAGTACACTTTTTTAAGGTCGTTGGGTCGGGCTTGGTGTCCTCCTTCCAAACTATTTTTGGTGTCATCCCGGCTTTCATACATTCTATATTTTCCAGTGTCTTTGGCGGTTTCCCATTGATCCTCGCTTTAGCGGCTGGTGTCTTGCTCTTAATTTGCTTTCTGCGCAATGGCTGCTCCCCGATGGGACCTGCTCGATCCAGAACGCCTCCAGCTGCTCCGTGAGCGCCTTTTGGCCGGTTTTGGTGTCTTGCCATTGGCGACACTGAGTGTGTCATATACTCTTTCATTTCGCTTTGCGTATTTCACTTGCGTGCAACCTGTGATGACTTGTGTCCGCTGTCCTTTCACCTGGACTCTGGATTATTGCCTCTCCAATTCGTCATTGTCTGTTCCGGATTTTGTTCAGTTGATGGGTCCCTTAGAGGCCCATGAGCAGGACTGTTCCGTTGCTGGCTGTATGGCGCGTGCGGCTGCACTGGGGATTTTGGCGCAATGGGATATCTGGGCGGCTGCCCAGGATCTCCTACAACGAAGCTGTTTCAATTATCACGCAAGCTGTCCCGCATTGCTTCTGGATGCTCCCTTTGCTGAGGAGCATTCCTGCTCTTTTGAACTCATGGATTGGATGGCATCTATGTTTTTTGACGATTCCAATGATGAACTCTTGGAGGGTATGGCTTTTTTCTGCACTTTCACTTTCATGGATTGACCTGCCCTTCGCCGTTTGGGCGCTCCCTGTGCTCCGACGTCAATTTGCTCCTCTGATGGGCCTCTGTCCTGGCCGCCGGACTGTCCAGGGGAGGGTGTCTTGTGGATTGTTACCTGCCTTGTTATGTTGGCCTAGGCCTGGCTGCCATGCTGCTTTTCTTTGCGCACGTTACACTGAGCCGGGCCTTCCTCGCCCTTTGCTCGTGCCAAGTTCTTTTGCACTGTCTGCATTTTCTGTTGTTCACCTTTCTGGGCTCAGTCTGCACAAACATGTACAAGGTCGCATAACAATGTATTCTGGTTCTTCCTGATATGGCCAGTCTCGCGCACCCAGACATAACATTATGTGCAATTGCCATGAAGAATTTGATATGCTTTTAATACTGTGGTTTACTAGCGCTAAAACACACTTGGAGAAATCCCTTTCAGTGAGAAGAGCTATGATGTCCTGCTGATGTAATTCTGCATCTAGAGACTGAGGTATGGGGGTTCGCTAGTCAAAGCCCAGAGGTCTTCTATTATTATAATAAACTATCTTACTGCGAGGGGAGGGTGGTAATGTTATTTATACGTTTATCCACTGAGCTCTGAAATGCTTTCCCCGTTTGTATTCTATGGAATTGTAACCATGCTGCTTATATTAGTCATATGCATTATGCTATTAGTACTGACACGTGTACTGTACATTAGAGCACGTAAGTTGGAATAAACATTTTAACCTATCCAGTGTCTCTTCCTACGCACCTTGTGGACAAGTACGAGTGAGTGACGAAAGAGTGTTCTTGCTTCTGTGAGTCCTGAGATAAAGATACCGTGTTCTGGGTTGTCCAAACATTAGTACTTGGGTGCTAATGGGATGCTAAGCTAGTTGGGTTGGGGTTTTTGGGTGCTACGGTATATGGTGGCAAACCACTGTATTCCGGGGTCCCATTTTCCTGTGCATAGCTCTGTGTATGTGCAGAAACCTTATGACAGATGTTCTTGAATTTCAGGATAATCAGAACTGGTATAGCAAAGTTGACCGAAGAATTGAGTTAATGCATGCAAAGGGCTTAGGTACACTTTAAAAAGAACTGCTGGGCCAAGTTGTAGGGCTTGGAGATAAAGATGGTAGTGATATGATGTCGCTCCAGTTGAATATAAAGAAGGCAATCCAATCCAAGACTTCTCCCTGGATGCCCACATTCTGCAGACTGGTCAGCAGTGTTGGATGGTCGACCATGTCAAAAGCGGCAGATAGGTTTAGAAGGCTCAAGGCTCCATTTGCATACATCTGTGTTCTTAGTTCATCTATTTTAGAGATTAAGGTAGATCTGCTCCGTCTGGAAGAGCAGAAGTCGTCCTGTGCACGTGAAAGGATGTTGCTGTTTTTAGTGAATTTCTGTATTTGTACGCAGGCTTTCTTTTCAATTAGTATCCATTTGATATTGGTCTGCAGTTTATAGGGTTATTTGCATACAGAACATGGTCTCCATGGAAGTACTTTTATAGATTAGCATTTAAGCTCTTTCGGCATTATATCCAGAGTAACCAATGTATTGGTAACTATTAAGGTGGTGTTTTTTTTTTTTTTTACAGTTTTGATATAAAGATTTTTTTTAGACGATAGGCAGTGGTATAGGTCAATTGGTGATCCAGATTTTTAAGTTCTCACCTAGGCAGCACATGCGCTGCCTCTTCGAGACATGCTGTATTTAGGATATAAGCTTGGAAAAACGCCCATCTTTTTCATTGGTTCCTGTTGCTGTCCTTTAGAAGTGCTGGCTTTTCATTGGTGAATACACTTAGTAGTCCCTCCTTTTGGAATTCTGTATCCTCCCGTGAGGACTGACCCTCTTACATGTGCTCCTACTGTTCAGGTTATTTATACTTAGAGAGAACTCTTTTTTTAGTTGGCCTGCCTTTACTTGTGCAATGAAACTTCGGTTGTTTCATTAGCTTGCCTCCTCCTCACCCCTCCCACAAGACTGCTTCAGTCTCTTGTCTCCCGTGGCTCCCCCTCACCCCTCCTACAACACTGCTCGCAGGCCCCTACCATCCCTCTGAGGACACTGCTATTTTGCTCGTTTGGTTAATTTACATAGTCTACCCCCACCCCCTTGCACAACACTGCTTGCCTGCACCTGAGATCGCTGTATGAATTCTTATGTTATTTTAAATTAGTCGCTTTTACTTGTATAGCGCACCTTTCCATGCTCAATGTTGAGCCGACAGCAGACTCAAACACAAATCCCTAGCTTCCCAGTCGGCAGCTCTCACCGCAGAGCCATATCCTTTCCCCAGCCATGCTGCAGGGTGCAATACCATATGTGGCCAAAGGAGGTCCCTCGGGACACCTAGTGACAGCCTGTGGTACTGCACTCGTACAACACTGCTTGTACATCTTGGCAGGCTCTTACTTTGCTTCTGCTCTTTTTATTATGTTTCCCAGGATTTGTGTTTTACAAGTTTTATAAGGGAAAGAATGTGGCGTAATGGCCAGCGCTGCCGACCCTGGAGCACGGGAACCAGGTTTGAGTCGCGACGTCAGCTCAACATCCAGTGATTCTGGGAAATCACTTAATCTGTGTTCCTTTTTTGGTTTAATATTGTTGAAACACCCCAAAGAAAAATGAAACAGAGGCGTGAAGCCGTAGCAAAATAGGGAAAAAACTAAGAAAAACCTCCTCACTGTTCTCCCCTGCACATCAGGAGAGCTGCTGCTATGAAATTAACTGCATCACGGAGATTCGCCCCATAATGCTTTGCAGGGCCTTTTATTTTAAAAATCATGTTGCTCATATCTTCGCCTGTGGTAGTCCTAGGATGATGGGACCACCACAAAACTGTTCAACATGACATGCTCTCGTTTTTCAGACCATCTTCTGGGTCCTCGCATTGGTTGGAGCAATCGTTAAATCATCATCTTTGCCAGTTTTTTTTTTTTTGGCACTTCAATTCTTTCATACCTGGAGCTTTCGATCTACAACTGGGAGGGCGATTTCCATTAGGATTAATATGTATTCATGAAAAGAACATCGTTGATGCAGTTTTCGTTTTCCTTTAGGAAGGAAACTAAATTGTGCGTTCAATAGATGTATGTCATGACCATACATTTTAAGCAAAAGTTCTGCTGTCCGACATCTTGTGGATTTATGGCTATAGTGTTTTTTTACCAGAAAATAATCATAGTCCGTGCACGAAACTCATGACATGATACCCAAGCCGGAAGAGCCGTTATTTATTTATTCAACTGCAGATATGTTCACCGTGATATGCGGCTCAATTATTTCACATGTTGCTAAACATGAGTGGCGCTGTTTTAAATTCCAACTGTATTAATTGAAGACATATTTTTCATAGCAATTTCTGTATTGCTTTTCACCTTTGCTTTATTTCTGATTTAATCACGGTACAACAGAGTTATTTTTGAAAACTTTCTATAGAGCATTCATGAAATGCTAAGCGCAATCAAAGTCACCGCTTCCTTTAGGGAATTAGAATTCTTTAATGTGTATTTTCTTTTCAGACAGCATATTACTCTTCTCTCCTATCCTCTCCCTCATAACCTATTTCCCATTTTCTGGTTCTCCAGCACCTCAAGGTCATACAAATGGCAATAGCGCTATGCAAATATCATCATTCCACTGTATACAAAAAAACAAAAGTCAAAAACATTGTTATTTTCAACGCCAAGAGCTCTAACTTTCACAAATGCGAGACCGATTGCATTGCAAATGCTTGTTACTGTGTGATACTAGTTTTTTAAAGTATTGGTCGGATAACACAGCAAACATACTTAAAATGCTTCTTCCACATATTTAGAAATACATTTTGGTTTGGGGTGCCTGTAGTTTCCTGAATCCTTTGAGCTGAGGAGAGTGTGCAGCTGCTTGTCTTTTTCTAAGAAATTAGTGGTCAGATCATCAAACAGCGATTTGGAGGGAACCAGTTAGTTGGAGCAAGCAGTAGAGTCTTTAGCTTCAAAGATGATTCTAAAGATCTTTGCAATGCAGGATGCGCAGGTGAGACGAAAAAACATATATATTTGTTTTCTTTTTTACGTTCGGGTCCTCTGTTAGTGGCTTTGATTGCTGCAAGCTCCTTGGTGAACCAATTTGCCAACTTTGTGCAAGCTCAGTGTGACTTGTTTCCATGAGATAATCATGTCAGAGGCTTTCGAAACTGCTGGTGCTATGAAAATAAAGGTTTTGGAAGTAGATTTCGTGGTTGTTACTGGCGTTTCCAAGTTGTCTAATTTAAGCTGTTTCGGGACACGTCCTAGAGTTATTGGACAAAAAGCCCGCAAGGAAGAAGAGGGGGACATCCTGAAATGGCCAAGCTTGTGGCTCCCTGTTAGAAACTGGGTTACTGGGGTGGGAGCCCTGGTTAAGCAGCAATCACAATCCTAGTCAGGGTAAGGCACAAGCAACCCCAAATTAATCTGTGCTCAACCCCCTGGTAGCTTGGCACAGAGCAGTCAGGCTTAATTTAGAGGCAATGTGTAAAGTATTTGTGCAACACTTCAAACAGTGAAAACACCACACAAAAATGTGAACAATATATAGCTTAATTTCATTAATAAAACAAGATCAAAATTACAAAAATCCAATCAGTAGAACCGGAGTTACGAATTTTTAAAGAATAAACTGCAATATACAGCCTAAAAACAGAAAGCACCAACTGCGGTTATCCGGTCATGCTGGATCAGGTCAAATTCAAAAGTTGATGCCGACCGCAATGGAGCGCGGGTCAGATTAGTCTTAGATTAGTCCCGCTGAAGTTTTACCTTCTCAAGTTTTGTGCCAAGAGTCACGTTCACATTGGAGAGGGCCGCAGGGATCATGGAGAGCATCGCTGGGTGGTGGTAGGCATGGCACGAACAGCAGATCGGGTGTCACAGACGGGTGGTTTGGAGCTTCACAGTGACGGTCCTCCGCATGTGATCGATGCTTGCTATGTAAAGAGACGGTCAGGCGGTGGCTCGCGCTGAACTTCGGTGTGAGCTACACAATTCCTGTGCGGACAGGCACGCTCGTGGTCACAAAGAGCCCAAAAGCTTGATTTAAAGAGCCTGCGAACCACACCAAGGGTCCAGGACCTGAGAGGCACCACTTGGGGCTCAGGAACACGCTGCAGCTGGGTCCAGGAACTGGTTGGGGAGCCTTTTATGTCCCTGAGGCTCAGATCAGGAGGCCAGCAGACTAGCCCTTTGAGTCACTCTCGGGTCCTAGGTTCAGGATGAAGTTGCAAGTCCAGTTCTTCATCCCCAAGCAAGAGGGCAGCAAGTCAGCACAGCAGGTTAGCAGTCCAGCACAGTGGCAGTCTTTGTAGCAGCACAGTAGTCCTTCTTCCTGGCAGGGTATCCACAGGTCCTTCTTTAATACACTGGTGTCCTGGTTCTGGAAGATGGGAGAAGCTTCTAGACAGTGGCTTTCAAGTGCAAGGAATTTCCTACCTCCCCTGCCCTGGCTCCAAGCTGGCTGAAATGACAATGCAGGGGTTGTTAGGCCCTTTGTGTGAAGGCAGAGCACCAGCTATTCAGTTGCAAGTGGGGCTGTGCTCAGCTTCGCCTCCTCATTCTGCCAGCAGGGGCCAATTCAGGCACACCTGATCTCCCTATTGTGTGACTGGGAGGAATTCACAAAGTCTGCCAGCTACACACAGTCATGTGACCTAAGACAGGTTACATGCAATAAAGCATGGGTACTCACAAACTTTCTCTCGGGGGCCAAATTTAGAGTGTGGTTTGTGGCCGAGGGCCGCACCGGTGGGGGCGGGGTCAGTGGGGGAGGGGGGCTGGGCTAGGGCAAGAAAGAAAGAACTGTGACCATGAGGTTGAACACAGGCCCCTGCAGTGGACACATTCGTCCACTGAGCCACCAGACCCGGCATACACATACATATCTATCAATCTCTCTCTCTATCTCGCTCTATCTCTATCTCTCTCTCTCTCGCTATCTCTATCTCTCTCTAGCTATCTCTCTCTAGCTATCTCTCTCTAGCTATCTCTCTCTAGCTAGCTATCTCTCTCTGTCTCTATATCTCTCTATCTCTATCTTCTATCCCTCCATCTTCTATCCCTCCATCTTCTATCCCTCCATCTTCTATCCCTCCATCTTCTATCTCTCCATCTTCTATCTCTCCATCTTCTATCTCTCCATCGTCTAGGTCTCCATCGTCTAGGTCTCCATCGTCTAGGTCTCCATCTGTCTATGTCTCCATCTGTCTATGTCTCCATCTGTCTATGTCTCCATCTGTCTCTGTCTCTATCTGTCTCTGTCTCCATCTGTCTCTGTCTCCATCTGTCTCTGTCTCCATCTGTCTCTGTCTCCATCTGTCTCTGTCTCCATCTGTCTCTGTCTCCATCTGTCTCCATCTGTCTCTGTCTCCATCTGTCTCTGTCTCCATCTGTCTCTGTCTCCATCTGTCTCTGTCTCCATGTGTCTCTGTCTCCATCTGTCTCTGTCTCCATCTGTCTCTGTCTCCATCTGTCTCTGTCTCTATCTGTCTCTGTCTCCATCTGTCTCTGTCTCCATCTGTCTCTGTCTCTATCTGTCTCTGTCTCTATCTGTCTCTGTCTCTATCTGTCTGTCTCTGTCTCTATCTGTCTGTCCCTGTCTCTATCTGTCTGTCCCTGTCTCTATCTGTCTGTCCCTGTCTCTGTCTGTCCCTGTCTCTATCTGTCTCTGTCTCTATCTGTCTCTATCTGTCTCTGTCTCTATCTGTCTCTGTCTCTATCTGTCTGTCCCTGTCTCTATCTGTCTGTCCCTGTCTCTATCTGTCTCTGTCTCTGTCTCTATCTGTCTCTGTCTCTATCTGTCTCTGTCTCTATCTGTCTCTGTCTCTGTCTGTCCCTGTCTCTGTCTGTCCCGGTCTCTGTCTGTCCCGGTCTCTGTCTGTCCCGGTCTCTGTCTGTCCCGGTCTCTGTCTGTCCCGGTCTCTGTCTGTCCCGGTCTCTGTCTGTCCCGGTCTCTGTCTGTCCCGGTCTCTGTCTGTCCCGGTCTCTGTCTGTCCCGGTCTCTGTCTGTCCCGGTCTCTGTCTGTCCCGGTCTCTGTCTGTCCCGGTCTCTGTCTGTCCCGGTCTCTGTCTGTCCCGGTCTCTGTCTGTCCCTGTTTGTCCCTGCCTCTGTCTCAATCTGTCTGTCCCTGTTTGTCCCTGTCTCTGTCTCTATCTGTCTGTCTGTCCCTGTCTCTGTCTGTCCCTGTCCAGGTCTGTCCCCGTCTCTGTCCCTGTCTCTATTTCTGCCCCTGTCTCTATCTCGGTCTGTCTGTCCCTGTCTCTATCTATCTGTCTGTCCCTGTCTGTCCCTGTCTCTGTCTGTCCCTGTCTCTGTCCCTGTCTCTGTCTGTCCCAGTCTCTGTCTGTCCCAGTCTCTGTCTGTCCCAGTCTCTGTCTGTCCCAGTCTCTGTCTCTGTCTCTGTCTGTCCCCGTCTGTCCCTGTCTCTATCTGTCCCTGTCTGTCTCTATCTGTCCCTGTCTCTATCTGTCTGTCCCTGTCTCTGTCTGTCCCTGTCTCTATCTGTCTGTCCCTGTCTCTATCTGTCTCTGTCTGTCCCTGTCTCTATCTATCTGTCTGTCCCTGTCTCTGTCTGTCCCTGTCTCTATCTGTCTGTCCCTGTCTGTCTGTCCCTGTCTCTATCTGTCTGTCCCTGTCTCTGTCTGTCCCTGTCTCTATCTGTCTGTCTGTCCCTGTCTCTGTCTGTCCCTGTCCCGGTCTGTCCCCGTCTCTGTCCCTGTCTCTATTTCTGCCCCTGTCTCTATCTCGGTCTGTCTGTCCCTGTCTCTATCTATCTGTCTGTCCCTGTCTCTGTCTGTCCCTGTCTCTGTCTGTCCCTGTCTGTCCCTGTCTCTATCTGTCCCTGTCTCTATCTGTCCCTGTCTCTGTCTGTCCCAGTCTCTGTCTGTCCCCGTCTGTCCCTGTCTCTATCTGTCCCTGTCTGTCTCTATCTGTCCCTGTCTCTATCTGTCTGTCCCTGTCTCTATCTGTCTGTCCCTGTCTCTATCTGTCTGTCCCTGTCTCTATCTGTCTCTGTCTGTCCCTGTCTCTATCTATCTGTCTGTCCCTGTCTCTGTCTGTCCCTGTCTCTATCTGTCTGTCCCCGTCTCTATCTGTCTGTCCCTGTCTGTCTGTCCCTGTCTCTATCTGTCTGTCCCTGTCTCTGTCTGTCCCTATCGGTTTGTCTCTGTCTCTGTCCATGTCTCTGTCTGTCCCTGTCCCTGTCCATGTCTCTGTCTGTCTGTCCCTGTCTCTGTCTCTATCTGTCCCTGTCTCTGTCAGTCCCTGTGTCTGTCTGTCCCTGTCTCTGTCTGTCCCTGTCTCTGTCTATCTGTCCCTGTCTCTATCTGTCTGTCCCTGTCTCTATCTGTCTGTCCCTGTCTCTATCTGTCTGTCCCTGTCTCTATCTGTCTGTCCCTGTCTCTATCTGTCTGTCCCTGTCTCTGTCTGTGTCTGTCCCTGTCTCTGTCTGTCCCTGTCTCTGTCTGTGTCTGTCTCTGTCTGTCCCTGTCCCTGTCTCTGTCCCTGTCTCTATCTGTCTGTCCCTGTCTCTATCTATCTGTCTGTCCCTGTCTCTGACTGTCCCTGTCTCTATCTATCTATCTGTCTGTCCCTGTCTCTATCTGTCTGTCTGTCCCTGTCTCTATCTGTCTGTCCCTGTCTGTTTGTCTCTGTCTCTATCTGTCTATGTCTCTGTCTGTCCATGTCTCTGTCTGTCCCTGTCGCTGTCTCTATCTGTCTGTCCCTATCTCTATCTGTCTGTCCCTGTCTCTCTGTCCCTATCTGTCTGTCCCTGTCTCTATCTGTCTGTCCCTGTCTCTATCTGTCTGTCCCTGTTTGTCCCTGTCTCTGTCTGTCCCTGTTTGTCCCTGTCTCTGTCTCTATCTGTCTGTCTGTCCCTGTCCCGGTCTGTCCCCGTCTCTGTCTCTATTTCTGTCCCTGTCTCTATCTCTGTCTGTCTGTCCCTGTCTCTATCTGTCCCTGTCTCTATCTCTATCTGTCTCTCTGCGCCTCTATCTGTCTCTGCGCCTCTATCTGTCTCTGCGCCTCTATCTGTCTCTGCGCCTCTATCTGTCTCTGCGCCTCTATCTGTCTCTCCGCCTCTATCTGTCTCGGCGCCTCTATCTGTCTCGGCGCCTCTATCTGTCTCGGCGCCTCTATCTGTCTCGGCGCCTCTATCTGTCTCGGCGCCTCTATCTGTCTCGGCGCCTCTATCTGTCTTTGTCCAAACTAGGAAGCTTCCCAAAAGGCCCTTTAAAAGTCAGCTGTGAAAGCGCTTACAGCCGACTTTTAAAGGGCCTTTTCTGAAGCTTTCCGAAGGTGCCCTGACGTCACAGGGGCCGGCAGTAAACACAGAAGAAGGCCGCAGGAGCATACGTGGTGAACACCTATTTAATACGTATTCACTACGTATGCTCCTGCGGTCATCTTCTGTGTTTACTGCCGGCTGTGGAAACTGCAAGGCAAGGTCCGTGGGCCGCCAATGAAGGCCTGCCGGGCCGCTGGAGGCCCGCGGGCCGTACTATGAGTACCACGGCAATAAAGGGTTAAGGCAGGAAAATTCCAACTTTCAAAAAGGGGAATTTTCAAAATTGTAATGACAAATCCACCTTTATCATTAAAGAGGGCTTATCATCACAGTTTCATAGACACCAAATATGACACAGCCATGCTTCCAATTGGCGATTACAGCTTATTAAATATAATAAGAAATCCCCAATGTTATTATATGGGAGGGGTAGGACTCACAGTAGTGAAAAACGAATTTGGGTGTTGTTCACTACCAGGACATACAAAACTTAAAACTACATGTCCAACCTTTAATTACATAGCACCCTGCACTATGAGCTACCTAGGGTCTACCTTAGGGGTAACATATATGTAATAAAAAGGGAGTTTAAGGCCTGGCAAGCGGGAATTAATGCCAAGTCAACATGGCAGTTCAAACTGCATTCAGGCTGCAAAGGCAGGCCTGGGACATGTTTAAAGGGCTACTTAAGTAGGTGACACAATCATTGCTGCAGGCCACCGGTAGCATTTAATTTACAAGCCCTGGGCACATGTAGTGCCACTCTACTAGGGACTTCCAAGTAAATTAAATCTGCCAATTCTACCATGTTTTAAGGAGAGAGCAGAAGCACTTTAGCCGTGGGTGGTAAAGTGCACAGAGTTCTAAGACCAACAAAAACGAAATTAGCAAAAAAGTGGAGGTTAAAGGCAAAACGTTTGGGAGTGACCCTGTAGAGAGGGCCAGGCCCAACACTTCCCAACCCCCAATGATCAGTGCACCACACCCTTACAAAGAACAAGGAGAAAAAAGGGTAAGGAGGAAAGGAACAGGGCAGGAAATTAAGCAGAAATCATTCCGGGGTTAGGCAAGAGGAGCCTACCCCTGCCTAGCACCTGGCCTGTCTGTTGGAAGTCCCACTCATTGACCCCGAGAATCTCCCGCCCATTGACCCAGAAGAATGTCCTCACAGAGGGCCTTCTCAGCTACCTGACCACCAGCACCATAGCGTCCATCACTCAGAAGGCTCTTAAATCTTCTGGCAGCACTGGAAACATTACCAAGAGCAGTTTAACTACCTCTAGTGGTGTCTGTGACACCACCAGACCAGCGCATCTCATCCCCATTAACAAACCACCTTCACTCTTTAACCCCATAAAGTCTATAACCAGCCGTCTCTGCATCAATCTGAACCACATTAACCTGGACCCAAAACTTAAACGTATGTCACCCACACACTGATACCAGAATATTGCTGTATGCCTGGCACAGATTCCTGCTATCAAGTCATATTAATTCTCTCTGCTCAACAGGCACGGACGGACCTGCCCTCAAATAGCGGTCTCTACACAACACAACAAGCATTGGCATAGCCAATAGGTCTCGCCTTTGGAACCTTATAAGTATTTAGTTATGCAGTACAATATCCTTGGTGCAACATCAACTGTTGCATGTTTAAACACTTATAAGGTCCCAAAGGCGAGACCTATTGGCTATGCCAATGCTTGTTTTTCTTCTTCTTCAGACTGTCTTATTTTAGAGTCAGAGGGATCTGCACCTGCTGGCAAGTTTCGGTTAAAGCTAAAAAAAAATCTGAAAATGACTTCGCTGCCTTGAGTATGGTCAGTGGCCCGTGAAATCCTTCTTGTGGCCATATGCAGAAAACCGAGACTTTCTGCAGAGTGCATTTTAGCTTATACATGCATTCTTGGCAGAAGAAGCAAGGAAATGAGTTATTTTGCCTTTTTTTATGAGATTAGCGTAAACAGACATGGTTTTAGTTTAACAGTTGCTTTAATATTTGATCCAGCTCGGAACAGTCTAGTAGAGCTCATTTCATGCCCACTTGGAGCTCTTTTGCAGAACCTAACGCTTTTCACGTTTATATAATGCATAATGTCATAATTTAAATTCAATCAATGCATATACAGTATTAGCCGCGTATTTTCTGTTGTAGGCATGCATTAGTTGCTGGAAAAGATTGTATATCTTTTTGCTGTTCGATTCTAAACTGTTGGTAACAGGTTTTTTCATGACTGAGCGCATTAAACTATGGCTCTGGGGAAGAGAATCGTAGATTATGTGAAAAAACAGACAGTTATTAGTTATTGATGGATAGGTGGAAAACGGTGCTGCTATTTTTATAAAAGTATACATTTTTGTATTCCAGACTATGGGGGTGGGGGAGGGGACTAAATTGTACATCTCTTCTTTGTAACCTTAGTTGTGCTTGCCACGTTTCCGTCGTAAAGCCTCATTAAGGCCCCTGGTTAAATGGAACCTCAGTTCCCTTGGTTGACGGAGCAGTAATATTGTGGCTGCGCCGACAGGGAGTTGTGTGTCAGCCTTTTATTTTGAAGTGAGGCTTCGCAGTTATTGAAACATAGACAAGTCTGACAAGAGGAGCGGCCATCCCCGCTGGAATAGTAGTCTGTCAGCTGTATGCTAATGAGGCCAACAATTGAAGCAGCATCTCCTGTGGCCCGCTGCACGGGGCGCGCGGCCGTCACAAAGACCTGTTTGTTTACCTGTTGTGCGTGTGGACAGTTACCGTCTCCGAAGTTAGAGAGCCGGGAGAAAAGGATGCAAAATGCTGGGGGGAGCCTCGCGCATGCACGACGATACCGACTTCGGAAGCAATGAATAGCCAAGGGATGAATGCGGCAGCGAAAAATTGTCCTGAGAAGACACTGCTCTCTGCTAAAAATGCCGATATTGAGGACTTACAAAATTATGGTGAAATACGTGTGACCATGCAACAAAGCTCACCCAGCACAGTAACGAACTAGAAAGTCCCGAATGTCATCGTTTCAGAGCTAGCCCAAAGTTATGGGGAGTCATCAGTCAGTGTGCTTTTATTGGAGTTTGATACGAGTCTAAGGAAGGTTGTAGCTCAAAATTATTTATACACAGAAGCTAGGCTAAACAAGCGAAAGCGCTCCATGCGCGCGTTGTGCAGAAAATAGTGCGTCCGTCTCATGCCGCGAGTAAAGCATCCAGACCCCGCATGCACATCTTCTGTCCGTCCGCGTGCACATCTGGAATCCGTATTGATTCCAAAAGGCCCTCGCATGGCGAGAGCAGCGCATGCGCGCTGCTAACGCCATGCGAGACCTCAAAATATCTCGGCACATCACACCCAGTCTTTCCCTTCGTAAAATTGCCTACGAGGGACCGTTATCCTGCATACAACCTTCTAGCCTCACAAACAAGGCAATTCATTTGAACAAACCTGAATATTTAACAAGAAGAAATTCAGCTGTCTCGCAGAAAAAGAACTTTTAAAAGTCAAGCTCTGTTCAAACTGGACACACCTAGATTCAAAAATTCTTCCACCCTGAAACAATCATATACTCTGGAAATGCTCCAAGTTTTTGAAATGCGATGCCGACACACATCTGGCAGACCACCAAAATCTCTCCTTTTAAAAAGGACCTCAAACAGTAATTCCTAAAAGACCTTTCGGAATCTCTACAAATCTTTTGGAATTGATCTTCTCAATTCCTGTATCGCATATATAACACCCTCTTTTTGAAGAGCTATACGTTTCATTTAATAACATATGTATTGCTTGTCTCACTATTATTCTATGCCTTGTTTCTAAAAACGCTCTGCACGTTGTGTCTAGGTATATAATATGCTTTCTCAAGAAGCTAAAAAATAATAAATATGTTGCCTTTCGAAACTGCAATGTTCTGGGTCTGGAATCGTGACACTATAAAGGATGGCAAGATGGTCGCTCTCCGTTAGGCATAGAGGATTGGAGGTGGTTATGTTGCATGAGAGGTTGAAATTTTTCCTAAGGGTCTGCCGTGCACAGTATTTTTGGCTGGAAATCATCTATGTCAGTTCCAAAGCTCTGATACATGAGAACCTTCCAAATATTAAGAGTCAATCTGGCTTCCCGTGCCGCAGAACAAGGAGTTTTGGGTGGCTTGGACAGAGGCTGGCAACAGAATCACAGAATGTTTTTTTTGCAAATAAGAGGCTTGGAGGTGGTGGAGAGTAGATTAGCAAGAAGGAAACTGAACCACTGGGGCATGGGTAGTGTTTGACTAAGAGAGACTTGCGTTCCAGTGCAGAAGAGTTATGTATGTGCAGTGTTTCTAGGGATTCCTTATGCATGATAGCGGCAACTTCTGCCCATTCACGTGTTATTCATGAAATCTTATACCATGGTAGTGCTGCTTTGTGCATGATTTGAGTGCAGTTATAAGCCAGCAAGGATTCAGTTATAAGCCAGCAAGGATTCAGTTATGAAGAGCCAGTCCAATTATATGTCCGTGATTAGGTCATCTTTGTGATGCTGATAAAGATCTTCAACCGAGGAGCATGGATTTGTGTTCTTTTGTTTTTAATGTGAGAGCTACTGGGTTTGGGTGAGTGGTGGTTTCTGGCGTCTAAGGGTTGCTCCTGCATTTACAATGTAATATTCTTGGGATTATAAAGTTCTTTTGTCTGATTGTAGTCCTGGGTTGTATCAGGGCAGGGTGTCTGCTGACAAGCTTGTTGGGGCAATAAGTGATGGCCTTGATTTTTCTCGGTGCTGTCGCTGGCGGGAGGCTGGCATGATGACCATTTTATAGATTGAGTTGTCAGACAGGAGTTTTTCGAACAAAGTAGATTGTTGACGGTTGTTTACCTCTAGGCAAGTGGCTTTTAGAGAGAATCAAAGTCTTCAAAGAATGTTTCGGTTATGTAAGAGAGTAATACAAAGCCTCAGGTGTGTTAATTGTTATAGTGATGTACATTTTGGCGGGATGTCAAGAGGAACTGTGAGAGTGAGGAGGATTTAATTAATTTATACTTGAGCAGCCTCCTAACCTGCTCTCTACCCCAGTTTTGGCTTTGGCATGGCTGCACATCCAGGCATACCTACTACAGTTCACTTGAATAAAGGAATTCCACATATCAACTGACAATGCAGCGAGTACAACACTTTGAATAACTCTCTGTCCCATGCCTACCATCTCCATCTCTGATTTCCTCCAGCACTCCTCTTTTTCTCTCCCTCTCAAAACATCCCAAATCCACTCTCCTCTTCCCCATACTGCTCATTCCTAACGTTCTCCTCCTACTGTTGTTCCTCCAAACTTTCACTTCCTGGACTCCCTTCCAAACCTCTCTCCCTCGTGCTCTCTGCTGTCCTCTGGTCCTGCCAATCTCTCCTTCCTGACCAGTCATCCTCTCTCGTCCTACTCTCTCTCAGAGAACTGACAAAGAGGAAAATGAAAACGTGAACACAGGTCCCAAGACTACCACAATGTGTAGGCTGATGCAGTGATTGCTCACATGTGTTTGGTAGAGCCCTGCAAGAGCCATTGCCTCCTTCAGATGATACTCCACTGTAAGTAATTAAAGAACTCTGATCATTTGCACATGGGTTTAGAAGAAGGCTGAAGGATACATCCTCTTTGGGAATGCTAGAACCACTAATCACATGTAAAAGTTGAAGGTTAAAAGACCTGATGTCTTTTTTTTTGACTGGAGTGATTATTTTATTTTGCATGCCACATATTTCATTTAAGGCCTCTTTGAAATTGTTATTTTCTCATATGTGGACGTTTTATCTTTCTTTTTGTGTGCTGGGTAGGATGTTGCACAAACTTTTACTTTATTTTTTACGTGATTGTTTTTTCTTATTTCAAACTTTCTAACACTTTGAAAAGCTGTGTTTTGGCACTAATCTGATCTGTAATTGCACAGAACTGGAACATTTACAACTGCCAGCAAAAAGAAAATAAGCAGTATTAATGCCCAACCTGGTTCTAGAGCATTGTTTAGAAGTAGGTGCATGCAACTTGAATAGTGTAGGTGAAAATCCCATTCTATATTGCTCCAAACAGCTGTTGAAATTCATCTTTCCGTATTATAGTGTTTTGCTTCGCTTGAACACCTATTTGGCATGCATTGTGAGCCCTCTCCTTCTTGACTACAGCTCTACTTGCGACTTTTGGGAAGGGTCAGGGGTTATTCAGTTAGGGATAGCAGGCAAGTCCCCATTTCCAAATCAGTGTGATTTGCTAAAACTGATTTCTTATTTGTACACTGTTGGTGTCTGTGATTTGGCACAGCCTCCATCTTATTTTAATGCAGGACACTCATTCTGCAACATTTGTGCCACTGAAGGAAGTGACCCGATTTGGGCCACCCTGGTCACTCACGACCACCTCTCAGCCTTCCATACAAATGAAGAGTCGGTCAGACAGTAGAGAATACAAACCAAGTTATTTATTAGTATTCGCTCGAGCGGAGTCCAGCCTGACCAGCCTCCTTAGATAGCTGCTGAGGGACTGACCCTCACCAACATAACATCAGATATTATACATTTCCAATACCCAACAGGACCCGCCCAGACTGGAAATTTCCAGTTGGAGCAGGTTAACAAAGGAGGCACAGAAGGATGAGCTACCATCCTGAGACCAGGAACACGCTATCTTAGCTTCAAGGTTACTCAGCCTGTGCCCGTCTCGCAGAGAGTGGGAGCAGGGCTACCTACAAGGAAAGGCATGCAAAACAGAACGAGCTATTCATTAGTGCAGCAGAGCTTAACCTTGAATAATAAAAAGAAACAATTGAGGCTTCTTTCTGCTGAGGCAGACAGTATGAGACAGAAGCTTCATTTCGATCATGGTACAAAATGGCGGCTGAATACAAAATGGTGCCGCAAATGCCAACTTAACTCGCATAATGCTAGAAGGAGTCAGCCAGTCACATTTTCAGTCTAACAGACCCTCCTTTTAGCATTTGCTAACAATTCTGTCTAATGCTACATGGAAAGTAAAAGGACTATTAGTATATGCCAGGACACACGAGTAATATTCAAAAACACCCCCAGGTATAGACATTAAGTCGTGGGCAGCCTGCATATTCATTAGGGACATTGTCTGAGATGCATAGGAACATCAACACTTAAAATTATTCGTAGATTCAATATTAGGAATAGAAGCTGCAAGGGAGGTGGTAGAACCAAAGATACCCTCATCTATCTGCATTATTTCGTGAATATCCTTCTGCAACATAATCGCAGCAGTGTCACGGACTGTCTTCTGCAGCTTAGGGGTGACTAGCGTTGTACAGTAAGAACAGCATAAGGGAAGGCACTGCACCAGAATGCAACAGACAACTAGAATCACAACAAAGTAGATCACCTTTTCCAGAATCCAACCTCATCCACAAACGAGGGACCAACTCCAATTTCCGCTCTCCATCCCCTTAACCTTCTCCAAAATATCTAAAATGTGTTGGGTAATATTCTTTTCCATATTTGTGTTCCCGACTACACACTGGTCTCCTACTACTGCGCACACACCACCGCTCTTAGTTAAGATGAAATCAACTGCATATCTTGTTTGCTCAGAGTATATTTGCATACTCTCCAACTGGGTGGTGATGTCACGTAAAGCCGCTACTGTAGAGTTAGACAGTATCTGCAGCTTACATCCAAAATATTCCAAAACCCTTTCACCTCTGGCCATAGCAGTACCACCAAACGTAATAATGGAGGAAAGTATATACCCAAAGGTGATACCATTACTATAATTATTGACCTCCAGGTCTGTCACTCCTTCGCAAAATTCCTTTGTTAAAGTCCTTTTAACCCATCTTCTATTTGGTTTACTATACTTACAGGGCACCCCAAGAGGAAGCACCATTCGCAAAGCCACATCCTCGGCACCATTATGAACATTGGAATAGGTACCATTAGACACGAAGTAAAATCCCGGGTGTGCATAAAGTGGACCTTGATAATCTACAGGAGCATATCTGGTGTTCATTCCCACTGTACTCGGATCATTTTTCCTCACTAAAGACATTGTATTCTTGAACAATATCAGTTCAGAAAAATTTATGTATAGGAAAGCATCAGTACTATTTACTATCGGACAGCATGCAGGATAGTAACCTGCCTCTCGAGTGACTGTCAAATCTTTTTTAATTTTTTTTATTTTCTCAAATACAGTAAAGAGAAAAAAAGAGAAAAAAAAAAAACCATTTACAATCGATCAAGGCATGGCATTGTCACAGCAAGTACATTTCATATATGAACTCATTACGAAAGAGCACAGTGTTGCAAAACAGTTCATCCGAATCAATATTTACAGACATGACCTACACAGTGAGCATGTGCTACGGCGAGAAGAGGTGGGACAGTTACATAGTGCATCTCCGCCTGGACTCAGTCTTTAGCAATTGATAATAAATACGAGGTAAGCGGCCCCCAAATGTCCCGGGGCTTGGTTGTAGTCGGCAATTCCTCCGCATAACAGGTGAATTGATCCCGGCAGTAAACAAGATCCTGCATCCATAACTTAGTTTGAGGCATCATCCTGCTCTCCCAGCACATAGAAATCCTACGCTTAGCCATCAACAACGCAATGTACACAAATTTCCTGTTGCATGCCTTCACCTTGACGCCCACCCCCAGCAGGCATACTCTTGGGCTGTGCTCGACAGACTCTCCAATAATCAGGCATAGGGTTCTTATGACCGAGCCCCAGTAGCTATATACTTTGTGACATTCCCAGGCCAAATGGTAGAAATTAGCCCCAGGTGTACCACAACGCTTACAGGTGTCAGTTGGCCGCAGGCCATATCGATAGAGTTGTGCAGGAGTATAAAGAGCTGATGCAGATATTTAAAATGCACCAGCCGCAAGTTACCATTTGCCGTTAGTTGACCTGTCAGAGAGCAGCTAATCACCCAGTCCTCTTCAGAAAGGGGCTCTGGTAGCACTTCATTCCATCGGGCCAAGGCAGCCGCGCTCCCCAGCAACACATCCCCTTGTGATGCCTTATAAAGTCTAGTTACTAGCTTAGCCTTAGACTTAGTCGTGTATAGAAGCTGCAGCGCCGCCAGGGTCGGGGGCTCTTCGGGAAATTGTGGATAAAGTGCACGCATGGCAGAGCGTAATCTAGTATAAACAAAAATTTGCATAGCAGGAGCACCGTCCCGAGCACCGAGAGCGCCAGGATCTAAGAATCGGCCTCCAGGGAATACATCCGCCATTATAGACAGCGCCATACCGTTCAAGGTTTTCAATGTGCCAGCCTCGCTAGTTACCGAAAGTTCGGAGTGATGCAACAGCGGCATGTCAGGTGCATATAGTGGCAGTTTATTTGCTGCTCGCTTACCAAGGTTGCGCCAAGCCCTGGACGTAATTTGTACCGTGTCGAACTCCCCTTTTTCGAACACCGTATGTTTATTGACTAGCATGGCTTTAAGGGGTATGGGATGGACAGCGCCCGCCTCCACCGCCACGTGTGGAATAAATGCTGGGTCTTGTTGCCAATAGTAGGCGTAATGTGCCTGGGCGCAAAGATAATAGAGATGGAAGTCTGGCGCCGCAAAACCACCCTGGGCAAACGGAAGTGTAAGTGTTTCCCACTTAAGTCGGGATTTCCTACCACCCCAAGCCAGTGTAAGCAGATGGGAGCGGAGTTGATCGAAAAAGTGGCGTGTTAAATATACCGGAACATTTAAAAACAGATATAAAAAACACGGCAGAACCACCATTTTCATTAAAGCAATACGGTCCGCAAAGGACAGGGGCAGCTTGATCCAGCAATGGACTTGGTCTTCAAGCCGTGCAACAGCAGTGCCAAAATTAGACTGTATGACTGTTTGCACGTCCCTATGCAACCACACCCCTAAATACTTAACAGGATCCGCACTCCATACTATGGGGTACTCCATGTCAAACTGTTGTGTACAGTCTGTGAGGGGCAGGATAATCGATTTGGACCAGTTAATGCCCAGGCCCGAGAAACGCTCGAAGCGGACATATTCGCGTATAAGTTGTGCTAGAAAGCGTGCTGGTTCCTGGACATACAGCACCATGTCGTCCGCATACATAGACACGGCCAGCGGACGTTGCAAAAACCGCAGCGCCGTTTCGGCGTGGCGCTGCCGTAGGATACAAGCCAAGGGCTCAAGCAAAAGAGCAAATAAAAGTGGTGACAATGGGCAGCCTTGGCGCGTGCCACGTTGGATGAAAAAAGTCTCCGATACCTGCCCATTAACATTAACTCGGACACGAGCCGTCGGATTGGTGTACAATAGTTTAATCCAATCAACAAAACTAAATGGGACACCCATGCGATGAAGGACCGTCTCCATGTATGACCAGGAGATCGAATCAAATGCTCGTGCAGCGTCGAGTAGTACCGCCACCGCTGGAAGCGTAGGCTCCAGCACATGCATGGTAGCAAAAATCGTGCGCAAATTGTGTGACGTTGAACGGGTGGGGACAAATCCCGACTGGTCCGGGAGGACCATGTCTGGAAGAAGTAGCTGTAGCCGGGTAGCCAGCACTTTTGCTAAGACCTTGACGTCCGTATTTATAAGCGACAATGGGCGGTAGGACTCACATTGGTCGGGTGGCTTTCCCGGCTTCAAGAGCGCAACCATAAGTGCCTCGCGCAAAGTAGGGGGCAAGCACTGCGTTTCGTACGCTTCTTCATATAATTGCAGGAGACATGGGGCCAATTGTTCGATATATTCTTTATAAAATTCGGCCGGCAGCCCATCAGTGCCAGCAGCCTTCCCATTTGGCAATGCAGCAATGGCATCCCGCACCTCCCCCAGCGTGAGCGGAAGCATGAAAAAATCTTGTTGTCTCTTTGAAAGCCACACCAGAGCGATATCATTTAGATACTGGTTGAGCTCACCAGTTCCGGCCGTGGGCTTATAAGCATACAGCCCAGCATAATACTCCACAAACGCCTTGAGGATGTTCGACGTATCATAATGTGGTGTCAGCTATAGTGATCGCCTGAATCACAGCTGTCCGCCTCTGAGGATCCATTATACGGCTGGCCAAAGTCTTGCCCGGCCGGCCACCCTCCCCATAATACCGCGCTTTGTGCCGATGCGACAGATGGTTAGTCTCTTGCTCAGCTATTTCATTATACTCTCCAATTTTGATCTGTGCCAGTATACCAGGATCTGCTCCCGTACAATACACTTGTTCTAAGTCTCCCAGTTCACGCTCAAGAGCCGACATGGAGCGCCTTAGTGCCTTCAGTACCCCAGCTTGAAGCCCAATACATGTCCCCCGAACTGTTACCTTGAAGGCTTTCCACAATGTGGCCATAGTTGGGACCGTCCCAGTGTTTAGTGCAAAGTATTCAGAAATGGCGTTTCGCACCCCCTCCTTAAAAACCGGATCCAATAACGAAGAGGATTGTAAGCGCCATTGAAAAGGGGGAGGGGTGGGAGATGGTAGGACCGCAGCCAAGGTCACTGGGGAATGGTCCGACAATGTGCGGGGCAAATGTTTTATGTGCGTGACCCATGAACAGACCTCTTGTGTACCCAACCAATAATCTATGCGGGACCAGGACTGCCGTGCATACGAGTGGCATGTGCCTTCCCTCACCTGTGGATGTCTTAGCCTCCAAATATCAGTAAGGCCCAGCGACCTCATTCCATCCTGAACGGCTACAGCAGCTCTTCGGTGGGGAGGGTCCGCTGCAGACACTCGATCCATCGCAGGATCTAACACCACATTAAAATCGCCACCACAAATGATCGCTGCAGGGGGTAGTTTGCAGAGTTTGTACCATATTTCATCAAAAAAGGCGGGATCGTCCACATTTGGACCATACAGATTGACAATAGACAATCGGGTGTTATACAGCATACCGTGCACAATAATGTAGCGCTCACCGTTATCTTCATCCACAGATATGGGCACAAAGGGAACCCCTTTGCGTACGAGTATCATGACTCCCCGTGCGTAGGATGAGTATGATGCAGCCAATCTCACCCCCGCCCATCTAGTAGCGACATGCGAGGCAGCCTGTTTCGTAAGATGTGTCTCTTGCAGCAGGACGACCTGAATATGGTGTCTATCAAGGTATGATAGCACCTGTCGCACTTTCTTGGTATTATTCAGCCCTCGCACATTCCAGCTCACAAAAGTAATAGCAGAACTCACACCATCAGCCATGCCCGAAATAACTAACCATAGATCCTGCAACACATGTTAATCTACATGAGACATATAGTTCTATTGCCGTTTGATCCTCACACTCCATGCCAGTATTATACAGTAGTGGTCCCCAACCAAACCCCCCACCCACTGCGGCCATTGAACTATACCGCAGACAGTCCCCCTCTAGAACAAGACCAAAAGAAAGCATTGTCGTCAAAACAGTGCAGAATAGAACAGAAGAACAACAGGGTAGTACCCCACAAAGGGCACCAGAAGGGGCCCAACTAAAAACCCAAACTGTGTGGGGATTTCCCATATTGCGAGACGCCAACAGCCCACGGCCCCCTGCATATGCAGGGTGGGTCGAGCTAATTATAGATAGGCGTAGCGTTCCACGGCCTGTATTCAATGCCTCAAAAACTACAGAGCTTGGACCATATTTCCCCCAGTAGGCAGCCAGGGTATCGCATAATATCACACATCTGAATTCAAGATTTCCTGGATGACCACAAAAATGGCTCCTACATAACAAGAGCATGAGATGTGCCAAAAACACAGGCAGGACATAATACATAGAGAAAAGAACCTTCCTTTAAACAGCGGATCTTCATAATAGACAAAGAATTCAAGTAGGAATGTCACAGAGGTTTCATCCCTCAGAGTCGGTGCCGCCATCTCTTTCACGTCGCACCTCCTGCCGCTCAAGCCTCCGAGTATAAAGCAAGGCTTCCTTCGGTGTCGTAAAAATACGCGCTTTTCCGTTATGTTGTATCCGGAGTCGGGCCGGGTAAAGCATGGCATATTGGAATCTGGAGCGACTGAAGTTTCCTCTTGACAGCCTGATATTCTCTGCGAGCCTGCTGCACCGTAACCGTGAAGTCAGGGAAGAGCTCAATCTTCATTCCTTGATAGTCGAGTTGACCCTTCTCCCTTGCCAAGCGGAGCGCTGTGTCTCGGTCCCTATAGTTCAAAAGTCTGGCAATTATGGGACGAGGCGGAGCCCCCGGGATCGGCCGCACCGCCAAAGAACGATGCGCCCGCTCAACAATAAAAACCTTGGAGAAACTCTCAGCCCCCAGTAGTGTTGTGAGCAATGTTTCAACAAACGTCTCCATGGGCCTGGTGTTGGTGGTTTCCGAGACCCCAATTATACGGAGGTTATTTCTGCGTGAGCGGGCTTCGATGTCTTCGTTTTTGGCCTTGATGACCTCCAGTATCTTCTCCATGGTGGCGCAAGATGTTCCGACCGCTTCCACCCGGTCTTCTGTAGTGGAGATGCGCTGTTCCGCCTCCGCCAGTTGAGAACCGTGTTTGTCTAGTCTCGAGGCCATGGTGTCCATACGCAGATTGAGATGGTCAATTTTGGCGTCAATCGTGTGCAGGCTTTGTTGCATACTCAACATCAGGCGCTCCAGTTTGGTCGTCGCACCGGTCTCAGGGTCTGTGTCCGAGGCATTGGGAGTCTGAGCCTTAGTGGATTTTTTGGCCTCAAACTGGAGTTTACTTTGCTGTTTATCCGTCCGACCCATATTGAGCAGCAGCAGCGATATTAACCCGGGGGAGAGGGGGAGCAGCCTTCAGCAAAGGGATCAACACTAGCGAGGAGGTGCAGCCGTGGAGGGCCCTTCAATTAAACGCCACACACTCCCAGCTCAGCAGCACCCAGTGAATTGAAGGTGCACAGAGACTACCGCTATGTCCAGTCTCCCAGCAGCAATGTCCAAGAGGCCTCAGCAGCGGTCAGTCAGCGAGCCGCCCGATAAACCGGATGCGACACCACCTGGACCGGGATATCCCAGCCTCCAACCCCCTGCGACAGCGCTGTCCACCGCGGGCCAGGGGAGAAGTTGCAGGCAGCCCCCCGCAGGAGTCCCAGACGCCTAACCAGAAGCAACAGCACAGGATGGTAACTCTTCAAGACGCGTGATCCCAAAGAAACGCGCAAGGCAGGGGCGCCGAAAGCACACTGTCAAGAGTGCCTCGCAATCTGTTCCAGAGATTCAACAGGCCTCGAGCAAGGTCCAGGGCCAGACAATGTTCACAGGCAGCGCGAGCAGCGGCCCGTAATTTAAGCGCCCGAGTCGCGGGGAAGAGATGGACACAGCACTCACCGGCGGGAAGCAGTCATTTGGAGCAGCAATGCATGGGGAGCAGGGCACATCTCACCGCTTTCTCACGATGCAGCAGCTCCGTCGATAGCCGCCAGCGATCGCCTCTCACTGGCATCAGGCGCACCAGCAGGACCGCCGGCAGGATTCTGTAGGCGAGGCCAACTCCGTCTCGCAGCACCGCGCGGCTTCACAGTGCCGCGGCTCTATCCCCGCAGCAGGCAGCTCACCAGCCGGCACCTCCCTTCCGGGCCGCCTCGCACAGACCGGTCAGCTGGACCCCAGCGAGTTGCGTACCGGACACCAGGGCACATGCAGTGCGGGTAAGGATCAGTAGTGTGGCAGTCCGGGAGCCAGAGCGGCGAATACAGCAGCTCAGCAGTCCGCGCTCATGGCGGCCGCCATTTTAGGTCCGGCGAGGTCCGAGCAGAAATAGCGCGATGGTGACAGCAAAAGGCGGCTAATCGTGCAGCAAAAGCGATCAGGGCACTCCTCAGTTAGCTGGCATCTGTTACCGGTCCGATTTCGCCGTGGATGGCGCCAAGGAATGCGGATTTTGAGCGGATTATTAGCTCGACCAGCAGAGCAGCACTAAGGCGCCGCCATTTGCTCCGGGCTCGCTAGCGCCCCCCCCCTCCCCCGATGTCTTCTATGAAGCCCCATCGACTGGTCCAATCCAAAACATGCAGACAACAGTCTGTCAAGGTACTACCAGTAAGTAAAAGAAGTCGAACAACTGTCAAATGTTGCACTACACAAAACCTAAGAATATAACACAGCATAGCTATTAATTTCAAACTATATGACAAAAATCATTCGAGCATATGGGTAGGTTAGGTGAATTCGCTGTAATTAATACAGAAAACATTTCACAACCTATATGGTTGCTTCAAACTCCACTTTTTAAAATTCATTTCTGTAAAACATTACCCAGTTTTCAGTTCTCTAGGATTCAACATTTGGAGAAAGTCAGCACTCACATGCGGAAACTGCCAATGGTGGAAGCTGTGATCTCTGCCTACTGCAATCACTACAAACAGCAGCTTTCCTTTACTGGCATTCTGGTGGCTGTCTGCCCTGTGTTAGCCAAGCTCAATAAACACAAATGCCAATAGCCCTCCTGATGGTCACTCGGCTTTCCTGATACGTTTACCAAACACTACCATTCAACTGCCACCTCTTAGGTTTAGGGAACCACAATTTCCCAGTCAAGCAACCCATATTACCCATGTGAAAGCTTTGGGTTTCTCCCAGCAAATTAACTGAACCCCTTGCAGAGCAGGTCATAGTATCGATTCAATATCTGCTAAGAGGTATTCAAGGGTGTCAGTTACACCACTGCCTTTCACTTGGAGCGACCATTTAGGAATCTATTGGCTTTCAGTGGTCAGCTGAATAGTTATTTGGGATTGAAAGTCAGAACAGAGTCAGCACCCACACATGGAAAATGGCCACACGGACTCAATACTCAACAGCAGGGGGTCTCTTTCGATTCAACCTACAGCACTATGACAGCTCTACAAAGGGTGAAACAACAGGATATAGCTCACACCACAAGCCTCAAAAGTTGGTGAATAAATGATTTTCACATTAGCTAGCTACAGACAACCAATTAAAGTAATGTAAGTGCAAGCAATCAGATTTAACTTCGAAAGTAAAAATCGTGGATTCTCAAAACTAAAAAAGACCGATTATAGGACCGGAAAATGATATCTAGCTGCCCTGTCTGTTCTCAGAACTTCTTTAATGTTCCTAACACGTTAAGATTGCCTCATTTCCCGAAAATAGCAAACAAAGTCCCTCGTTGCTGTGAAAAGTTAAATAAAACAAAGTGGATTTTTTAAGCTGAGCTATCTGCTCTAGCCACCCTTTTGGTCCTTCTGTTGAAGGAAAACAGACGATCTTGGCCTGCTGAAATGTGGCAATAAACATACACTCCGTGCACCTTGCCAACTACTGTCCATTGTCACAAAAGCCATTACATCTAAACTGTTCGAAGGGGTAGATGACGCAACAGTTTCCAAATTTTAGCTGATACACGAAACTCGGGATCCTTTCCAGATCGGCCTCTTTAGAAGCTCAGCCTCGTTAGTTGTGCAAAGGAACACAGTAATGTTTCGGTGTGAAAACATTGAAAAGCACACTTTAAAATGAATTCAAAGACACTCGCATTGTGTGAGGCGGGTTCAGTTCTTTACCTGTAAGGTAGGGCTCTCGTGTTCGTTCGGCAGAACGCCCATGCTTCATCTTTTGATCTATTGTTTACTGCATTTGACTTTTTCGAACCAAATGACAACTGCAAACGTGTTGCTAGAAGCACGTCTGGTTCCCGGAAGAAGCCTTTATCTGGGCTAGCCGAGCATTGTGTTTCTAGTCCCCAGCAGTTCTACGGTGAGGTGCAAATATCAGTCTTAATAGTATTTAAACCACATCACACCAGTGCCCCGTTCACACAAGTGTCCGCATTTATCGTGAAGCCCTAATGCTTGTGTGTAGCACACATGTGGTTTTTATTAAATTGCTCACGGTTCATAGATTGTTGTAAATTCAGCTGCTGCTTCCCGGGCAGGAAACTGTGCTCATGTTCAGCGGGTTCCATCCATGGGATGAACAGGTCTGGAAGAGCCGCCCTCCATTACAAGCCTCTGTGAAGTGGAGAACCGGACAAACTTTAGGAAAGCTGTAGAAAGTGGTTGCTCCCCCAGCTACGAAACACAGGTGAAGCCTGCTCTCCTGAGCTCCAGTCATAGCTTCTAAGAGTGAAGGTGTCTGCACCAGAGCAAACAAGCACGTTACAAATTAGGAGTGTCCCACATCCTGCTAATGTAGCACGGTCTGAGGAAGCGCCAAGAGACACCTCAAACAAGGTGATGACAAAAACTGCAACTTGCCCTTCTGTTCACATCTCACAAAGGTCGATATGTGGATTTTGACACCAGCTAAGACAAAGCTATAGAACAAGACTCTTGCCATGGACGGTATGCAACCCCTAGATACTGTGATTGATGTGTCAAGAAAAAGGTGAGCCAGTTGACAATATGGCTTCTTTCCATGTCTAGATTTTAAAGTTGGAATAACTGATAAACAGGAAGCTATAACTGGAGGTAGGCCTGTAGTACTAATCCATAATACGGCCATGTTCAGTATAATACTATGTTGCTACTTAGAGACTGTGCTCTGTTTTGTCTTAATGGGTAAATAACGTCAAGCGAGGCAAGAGAACTTCGAAATATTTTGAATCCTGAAAATGGAGATGCTGAATTCAGTTCCTCCAAAAATCTGGAAATTAAATGTATTTTTGCCGATTGCCATTTCTGCGATTTGTACATTTTATTCTAAAACCTATTTCCAAGAAACATTGCACAGTGTTTGCTTTTGTAGTTATGTAGTTATCACTCCTCCTGTCTTCATTCTTCATAATTAGGGCTCCCGGTTTTATGGTATTTTTTTTTTTTACATTCCAGTCTGTATTTATCCATATTTATTATGGGTTTTTTGAAGAAAAAAAAAAGCTGAAACTGGTATATTTCCACATTTATTTAACCAATAAATATGCAGTCAATCAAGAATAACTTTATCCGATTGCGGTTACAAACAATCATAAAAGCACATAAAAACAGGCAATTCCATGCACTAAAATAAAAGAAAGAGGAAGGAGTATGTTTTACAATTCATAATAAAATTCGAGATAAGATTTTAAGATTAATAATAACAGTCCAATGAAGCTTTTAGGACATCAATACTTAAATCACAATACCTTTCCTTTGCCAAAGTACTTTCTTTAAAAACATTGATATCCTCCACACTCTATGTTCATTATCCAGGAACTGTAGTTTAATGAGCGCCGGGCGACATTGTCTAATCCCCATAGATTTTAAAATTGATATTATCCATGCTTTCCTTAATTCACTGTAAAATTTACAAAATAAAACAACATGTATCGTAGATTGTTCTGAAAGATTATCACAAGGGCAGACTTGTAATTCTCTGGCCCAGTCATTCATTTTTGGGAAGCTAACAAGTCTGTGGAAGATCCCCAACCTGAATCTGGTCAGTAAAAACCTATCGTAGCCCCCAGGTACAAATTTTAGGTAGGGTTGAATACTAAACGTAGTTAAAATCAACTGATTATGCTGGACAGTAGGCTTGATGATCTCTGCCGACATTCTCAATGTGTCCAGCAACAGAAGAGACTCCTTTTTTAACTCCTTTCGCGAGATCGTCTTGATGGTGCTCGGGTCAGTAAAAAACTCTGTGTGACCTAAATCACGCATGAAATCTCCGACACATCTGATCCATGGGATCTTTAGGGCCCCTTCCAATTTCAAACTGTCCATTAAGATGTCCCTGTTTAGCTTTGTCTCTACTTTTGTCCAGATTATATGCCACAAAAGAATTGGCTCAGTTTTAATAAGATCAGAGATATATGGTAGGCCCAACTCCGCATGACAAACATATGAAGAAGGACTGTTCGGTACACTCAGAATGTATCTTAAAAAGAGTTTTCCACCATCTGTAACGAATACATGTCAGCAAAACCCCAAACCCCTGCCCCATACATAGCAGTGGAGATACATTTTGCTTTATAAATCTGGATGAGCTCTACTGGTGGTCTCGTGCCCAGTTTTTTAGAAAAATTAGCAAAGGCGGTAGTTGTCCTTAAGAACGCTAATTTTTTTACCGATACAGCTTGGGCCCATGAGTCATTTTGATTAAAGAGTATACCAAGATATGAAAAACTCTTAGTAGCCCCTATCTTATGACCTTCCACAAACATGTCCCTACATCCTGACTACCACGGCCACACCTCATTATGTAGGTCTTCGAGGTATTCACTCTGAGACCAAGATTGCTCATAAAATTGGAAAAACTGTCTAACACCCTCTGCAAACCTATTTGCGTACGTGACATCAAAACGCGTCATCCGCATAAAGGAGGGCAGGTATTGGGCGACCGGCTACCTGGGGGAAATCGTGATTGTCTTTAAGCAGCGCCTCACCTCAACCGTTAATATAAAGATTAAAATGAAAGGGGGCTAGGACACATCCTTGCCTAACCCCCCTCCTTATTGGGAATGGGGCAGAGCGATCACCAGCCAGGCCAAATCGTACTCGCGCCCTAGCTTTGCTATAAAGGCGCCTAAGAAAATAAATAATTTTTTCATCCACCCCCATAAACTCGAGGATCTCCCAGAGCTTGTCGTGCATCATAGAATCAAAAGCTGCAGTGAGATCCACGAACGCTAAAAAGAACCTCCCCTTCTTTGCCCGTGTATATTTCCCAACAAGAATAGCTAAATTTAAACTCTGGTCGGTCGTCCCTAAGCCCTCACGAAAGCCATATTGAAGGTCGGATAAAACCTTATTATCCTCAGCCCACTCATGTAAACGTTCTAAGATAATTCGACCAACTACTTTGGTCAGAAAGTCCAGTAAAGAAATGGGCCTATAACATCCAGGGTCCTGGCGGTCCCCCTTTTTAAAAATTGGGACGATGATGGATTCCACCCAGGTTGCTAAAAAAGGGGCACCGCAACTAGCGATAATTACCTGCGTAATGCTTGGCCCCCATAGGTCCATATTTGACTTGAATAAATCTACAGGGACACCATCCGGCCCAGGGGCCTTACCACCCCGACTTGCAGAAATTGACCGAGTCACTTCCTCCAATGTAAACTGGAGATCGAAGTAGAAAGCCAAAGAATCCAGGGTATCTTCCCCTTGATTGTTATTTAATTGCACATCAAGGTTTCCCTCACCGTTATATACCCTTGAAAAATGCTCGATCCATTTGTCCTCAGTTATAGCAATTTCAATTGTTGGACCATCTCCGGAAGTCAAAAGGGGGCTTTTACTGCTTTCCAGAAGGCCGAGCTATCTTTCATTAAAGAGGCTTTGTGCAAGGATTCCCAGGCTTGATTTTTCAGGGTAATTATTCTCTCCTTGAGCGCACACCTGTACTCCCTTTTTGCCTGCCTCACACCAATTACATTTCTAGGTGTGTTATGTAGATCGTATTTTAAATTGGTGTAGGCTCGTGTGCACTTTGAATCAAACCATCCCTGGGACTTGCCTTTGGATCGATTCTCAATGAATAAAGCCTCCCTTATAGCAGCTGATATTAATTGAAAGGAAAATAGAATACTGTCTGGGGAAGCAGTTTCACTCAGGCAGGTCTCAAAAGCCATTTTACACTTATCTACCACTTGTTTAGTAATCACTAATGGATCCACCATTGACCAACGCAGAGAGTACCCATACGTCCTATCAATTGCTATATTTGCTAACGCCTGGTTAACTTCATCGTGTCTATCAGATTTACTTGCTGGCAATCGAACAGAAAGACACATTGGAAAGTGGTCACTGAGTGAGTTATCGTCTACAGAAAAAGAGTGAATTCTACACGCATGACTGTTTGACAATAATATGTAATCTATAGTAGTACATAAACCTCTGCCATTAAAGGTGTGACGCATGGGAACAGGTTCCGCACATAGATCATTTGCAAAGCCCAGATCAAGACTAAAAACTAATTCATTATACAAGTCCCACAGTGTAGAGTGCCTAAAAAGGGAATTGCATAACCCTTCTTTGTTTATAAAGCCACATAGGTTACCCTCGTCATGTGGGCACAAAGCACAGTTAAAATCCCCTGCCAGTATTAACATCATGTCTTTAGCTTCATCACTACACAGGAGATTCAGGTCATTACCCAGTTTTCTAACTACAGCCCCAACTTTATCCGGGGGGATATTGTTATAAAAGTTAGCCAATGCAATACAGTGCCTAGTGTCCACATGGATTTTAATCAATTGATAAAACGTTTCCTCCACATACATCTCCAGCTTATTTATTCTCAACATACTGGAGATGTAGGTACAAAGCCCACCCTTTGCCCTTCCACTTGACCCTTCAACAGCTTGGGTGTGAAATGTTTTAAACCCATTAATGTGTATTATTTCCTTAGCCCACGTTTCCTGAAGACACAGATTGTCATAGTTTAATACAAAGTCGTACCATATGGGGTTGGTCAACTTAGAGCGCAGCCCAGAGATATTCCAAGAGACAAGGTTACACATGACTCGGTCACTACTATCAGCGGAGCTGGTTGTTACTGCTTTGCCGCATAGTGGTCCGCCATCATTGAGAGATGTTTGATCTGGGCTGACGTGTTCGTGGGATTCCAAAGACACACCCCTATTTGGCATAACGGCCCCCATAACATCTTCCCCCTGCTTAATATGACCTGGGGGTGACAGAAGGTTATCTAAAACTACATAGGCATGGTCAGAAATAGTTTTCTGTTTGTGAACTTTATCGCCTCGATCTCCATTTGGGCTAAAATTATTTTTTGAAAAAGGAAAACCCAAATAAGTCAGTCAATCTATATCTTCCAATGGATTCAGAGTGTCATAGCGGTTACTGACTGGGACCGGATACTTAGGGTATCTACTTCCTACAAATCTCTCATCTAAATGAGTATGCCCTGGGATCCTAGGAGGTTGATAAAAGTACCCCAATGGTAAGATGTTAATACCCTGCACCATTGCTAATCCATTGCCAGCCCTATCAAAGATGGACTGAACCAGACCTGGAGACCTAAATGTTAAAACTATGCAGTCACCCACTAGAGACTTAGTTGTTTTACCCACCTAGCCTATTCTTCGCGCCATTTTAAACTCTGAAAAGAGCATTTGGGTGATGCCAGTCCTTGCGCTCAATAAGTGTAACGACTTATTCCTTAATGTTGACCAGTGTTCAAAGACATGGGCGGTAAAGATGGAATGTTTGCCAGAACAACCGTGTACGGAGTTGCCTCTGGCGGGAGATGTAAATTCAGATTTGGGTTGGTAGAATCTCCCTGATTAAATCCCCGATAGTTCAACGTGCTTTTTGGTCCCCCCTCCCCCCCTCTCCCCCAGGCCCCCCCCATCACCTTGTGTGAAGCTCCCTCTGATGGTGGAGGCCCCGTTTGGAGGTTTTACGGCTTGTGTGCATGTGATATTCAAGCCATCTGAACCATCCGATGGTCCTGCCTGATCTAATGAAGAGGATAATACTCTTGGATACGAATGGCCAGACCGAGCTGGGTCTATGGTAGTAATATTGCGGATACCAGAGTGAAACACTTGTCCCCCTGCAGAATTGCTGCCAGGCTGACCATCCGTGGATTCCTGCCCCCTATTAGGCAGCGTATCTGTGCCTCTACATGGACATATGTCATGGCGAGCTGGGGTAAGGCTGGTGACAAGCCCCTCCAACTTTGTTAATCTACTTTCCAAGGTGGATAGTTTTTGGGACAGAGGGTCCAACAAGACTGATACCATTGTTTCTAACCTTTCCCAAAAACACTCCTCGCGGGACCAGGGAGGTAGTCCATCTGATACCGTGGACGTCGGGATTATGGTAGGCCCCTGTTTGCAGATTCTCTCAACAGTTTTAGTTTTACGCCCCGGAAGATTTTGATTTTGTTTCTGGGGGTCCCGACCATTCCTCTTCTTTGATGGTGGTTCATGACTATTGTCGTGACATATTTTAGCCTTCTGACCACTTGTGGTTACGTTAGGCCTGCTTGATCTACTTGCTGGCTCAGAGGATGTAGTGGATTGGAGATCCAGCTCAGTGGGATGGGACTGGTTGATTTGGAGAGAGATATTTTCAGAGTCATTTTGTAAAAGGGACTCTGTAGGTGTGATTCGATTTTGGGAAAGCTGGGGTTCTAACGATAATCTCCGCTCTGTAAGCTCAATCTCGTGGATAAGTGCTGACTTTGCCCTTAAAAGAAAAGCATCAAGTGTCCCCACAACTCCCTGCCCGGTAACAGACTTTTGTTTGCTCATTTTGGAGCTCTCTAGAACTAATAACAGTATTGATTTTTAGCACAGTACCTTTCACGTCAGGTGCGAAAACGTCCCAAAAGCAAAATATCAATAATGTAGTCCAGCCCGGCCTCCTGCGGTCTCGGACGGGTGCAGACGGGCCCGCCCTTGGCCCGGGCACGACCGCGCGCGTCCCGCGCTGCGGGAGCCCGCGGTCGTTTTTGTAGCGCCTCCTGGTGCTACACGATGACGCTTGCGGCTGCGCGCCGCGAGGGAGGCAAGGGAAGCTCGTTTGTGTCGTCCCCCTGGTCCAGCAGCAAGAACAGCAGGCAGTCAGGAAAAGAGCAGTCATGCTTGAATGCCTGCCAGGTTTCAGTGATAAGAACACCCGCAGAAGATAAATCAATGCACTTATATGAAAATATGCACATCAGCCTTGTGCATATCTACTGCTGTTTAAGCCTCTTTACTAAAATTCCTTTCTTTTTTAACCCCCTTACCTATAAATCCACAAAGTTATTGGCCTGGCACTCATGGCAAAGTGTATTTAGAATCACTCAAAAAGCACCCAATTTCCGTTTTTATCCACATTTAAAAATAAATGCAGACAAGAAAATAAATGGCTTTCTGTCTGTATTTATCTGTAAAAATCAGTAAAAACGGAAAGCAGGGAACCTTATTCATAATCATTGTTAATGTGCTTTCCTTCCATTTAATAACCTAGAAGAGCTGCAGCTTTACTTCTATTCCTTCGACCTACTATTCACCACTGGAATGGATAATAGATCATTTATGTACTTCTAACTCACTGCAGTTTCACAGCACTAATAACCAAAGCTAATTGACATCTCTGTGATACTCATTATCATCATCATCAGATGGTTGAAAAGCAGAGACATTTCCAAAAGACCAGCTTGAAGTCAAAAGGGCAAAGGACACCTAGGCTTCCTTTCCAGAGAAGCTAGGCAGCAGTGCTTCTCGGCAAATTTCCTGACTCTGCTTACAGTGAGACTCATGACAATAGAGTCCTTCAAAGGAGAATCTGCTACCTGAGTTAACTATTGGCAGTAACAATCAGAGAATATACACACCCACCAGCCACAATATTCTTACTTCCTCAATAGCGTGGATCATACCAGCGGTAGCTCCACCTGCTAAGGTTATTGCGAAATACCCATTTCTGAAAACAACCCACCTCCCAACCCCTGAGGCAACTAGTTCTGATACATACGTGGCCTTGCAAAAAGTATATCTTGCAGGACAAAAATATCCTAATTACATTTAACATAATACAGATGTATTCATGCCAAGTCTTTTGAACAACTGATAAGGGATCAAGGTGTACTATATGGAAGTGATGGCTTTGTGACTGGTGGAGCCAGAGGAATATGCAATGTTATACTTCAGGACTGCAGTTTAACTCTTTTGACATACTAAAACTGCACCTGAAATTGTCATCAGGGTATTTTTAGAAACCACTCAGTCTTCAGAGAAATCATACAGATGAGTAAATGTATTGCCATCTCACTTTAAAGATGTGCTGCAATTTGCATGATATCCTTAATGCTTGCATTGGCATATAAACAAGTCATATGAGAACATGTGATATAATAAGTTAAAACTGTGGCTTATAGCACACTTTAAGCCACTAACTAAAAGCAAGGCACATTTTCAACATTATGAAGCGGAATATTATTTTTCTTTCCATTCATCCGTCCTGGTATTTAGCTACCAAATGGCCTAAGTCATGTGTAACACGCACTGCCAGTTCTGAATTTTAGTCAAGAGTACCCAGCATTCTGAGACTCTCAGTTTTGCTGTCACCATTAGAAGGCTATGTTTAAACAAGCATTGGCATAGCCAATAGGTCTCGCCTTTGGGACCATATAAGTGTTTAGACAGAGGTTAAATCTGGTAGCCTCTCTGAGACATAGGCATCACATGTGACTGACTGCCCAAGACTTACTGACCTTTCAGGAGCCTGATAAGTGAGTGACTGTAGAGGCCCCACTGGTCAGAGAAAACACAGCCACAGAGACAGGAAAAGCACAGCCACAGCAAATACACTAAAACTGAGACAGGAAGAACGCAGACATAGAGAATACACTGAAACTAAGACAGGGAAAACAAAGACAGGGAATATACTGCCACTGAGACAGGGAGAGCACAGATACAGGGAATACACTGACACTGAGGCAGGGAAAACACAAACACAAGGAATACACTGACGCTGAGACAGGGAAAACAAAGACAGAAGGAATACACTGACATTGAGACAGGGTACACACAGACACAAAGAATACACTGACACTGAGACAGGGAACACACAGACACAAGGCATGCACAGACAGGGAGAACACAGCCACAAGGAATATACTGATACTGAGACAGGGAACAGACAGACATAGGAATACAGAGATGCTGAGACAGGCAACCCACAGACACAGGGAAATACACTGACTGAGACAGGGAACACACAGACACAGTAGACTGACACTGAGACATGAAACACAGATACAGGAACACACTGACACTGAGACACGGAACACACAGGGACCACATTGACACTGGGACATGGGGGACAGTGAGACTGGGTCACCGAATTCAGTGACACATGGAATAGAAATACACTGGCACTGAGACAGAGAACACAAAGGCGCACGGAGATCACCGATACTGAAACAGGGAGTGCAGTGACACTGGGGCAGTAAATACAGTGACACAGGAAATAGGAAAACACTGGCACTGGAGTACAGAATACATTGACACAAGGAAGAAACTGACACTTAGTCCGGCAATACGCGGAGACAGGGAATAAACCGACCCAGGGAATACATTGACACTGGGACAGCAGATACACTGACACCAAGACAGGGAATACATTGACACCAAGTCAAGTTACAAATTGAATGTGAAGGACAATGTCGTGGGACATGGAATACATTGAAACTGAGACAGGGGGTACACTGACACGGGGAACACAGTGAGGCAGGGAATGCAGTGGAATACAGAGGGAGAAGAAAATCAATGACAATGAGAGTGGGATACACTGAGACAAGGAGAACACTTACACTGAGACAGGGACTACGAGATAGAGAATACACTGACACTGAGTCAGGGAATACAGTGGCACTGAGACAAGGAATACACTGAGACAGGGAATGCAGACAATGGCAATTGGAATACACCGACTTGAGACAGTGAATAAACTGACACTGAGGCAGGGAATAAAGTGACAAAGAGAGGGAACACGCCAACACAGAGACAGGAGACATATCACCACTAAGACCAGGAATACATTGATACTGAGGCAGTGAATACACTGGCACTGAGAGAGGGAATAAACGGAGAAAGGGAATACAATGGGGCAGAGAAGACAGTGACACTGAGAGACGGACTACACTGACAAGGGCAGGATTAACAATGACACCAAGACAGTGAATACAATGACACAGAATACACTGAACCTGGGAATATAGTGACGCTTACAGGATACCCTGTGACTGGCAAAACACGTAGACTACACCGAAACTGGGTATGCAATGCCATTTACAGAATACACTGAGACGGGGAATACGATGACAAAGAGCACACTGAGGCCGAGACAGGGAATACACCGCTATAGGGAATACAGTGACACAGAATTTACTGAGACTGGGAACACAGTGACACTTACAGGATACACTGAGACTGGGAATACAGTGACGTAGAATACACCGAAACTTAGAATGCACTGCCACTTACAGAATACACTGAGACGGGGAATACAATGACACTGAATACATTGAGACTAGGAACATAGTGACACTTACAGGATACACTGAAACTGGGAATACAGTGATGTAGAATACACTGAAACTGGGAATACGACACTTACAAAATAAACTAAGACTGGGGATACATTGGCACTGTGACAGAGTACACTGACGCTGAGACTGGGAATACAATGCTATAAGGAGGACAATGACACAGACAGGGAACACAGTGAGCCAGGGAATATACTGATACAGGGAATATAGATAGGGAATAAAGTAGCTCATAGACAGGAATTACACTGACATTGATAGAAGGAATACCCCAGCACCGAGGTAAGGAATACAACGAGACATGAAATTAAGATACTGAGAGTGGAAGTACATTGACACAGACAAGGGACTCACTGAGACAGAAGGACACGCAGACACTGGGCACACAAACATATCTGAAGAGGGAGAGGCATACATAAGGAGAGGGAATACACTGATACTTGGACAAACAGGTAACCTGGGGCAGGGTATACACTGTCAGGAACACAGGAGATGCAATGAGCTAGGAAAAAGAACACACTGCTGCTGGTCAGAGAAAGCTGTACACTGAAATGTCACTATAGTCCTGAAACAGGCAGGGACATCACAATAATGTGGTCATGGAGAGCAGGACAAGGAAACTGAAACCCACCAGCACCCGGATAAAGCACACTGATTTGCACACTGTAACTGAAACAGAAGAACAACACAGATGTGGGGGAACACTTCAATGCCCAACGCCCGTGCACAGCCTCCACTAATGGAGCTGGGGGCGGTGTGCTGAAATATTTTGAGAGGATTTTTTAAAATTACCTGTGGGCGGTCGTCGAGGGATCTGCGTGTTATGTCCGAAACGAATACCAGAGAGTGCACCGCCAGTGCCCAGTATCGCAGCTGACCAGCAGGAGCAGAGCTGTGGAAACCTGGGAGGGAGTGTTCTAGGGAGCAGTGCCTATGAGAGCCAGGTCCCTCCACTTTTCCCGAGTGCTCCGCTACGGGCGGGACGCCTCAGCCGGCCTGAGGGAGAGTGTCTGGTGGCATCAAGATATGGCAGAGGCAGCAGGACCTGGACACCAAATCGCCGTGGAGGAGCGGGCACCGGCGTGCGGCCCAGAGAGGAAGCACGCCATGCCTGCGCCATCAGTAGTCACCAGATTTAACGAGGCAGGTCGTGGCTGAATGGGACAAGTGCGGAGAAGGCAACCGGCCGATGGAGGACTGCTCGAATCCACACGGCCGGTGCCTGATCAAAGTGAGGAAGCAGCGCCCCACACACTGGAGTGCCTGGTACAGCAGAGGCAGCAGGAGTTGGGCACTACAGCAGGGCAAACGAGCGGCCACTGGTGCGCGGCCTAGAAAGGATGCGAGCAAGGCAATGCTCCTTCCTCGACACAGGCACAAGGATTTAAAGGGGCAGGTCGCCGGGACGAGTGCTGAGAAGACAATCGGCCGGTGGAGGACTGCTCGAATCCACATGGCCTGTGCTTGTATTTGGTGCATAGAAGGAGCGGCAGCACCCCCAAACTAGGAAACCAAGCGCGGCCACGAAAGTGAAAGCATTTCGCTCGCGCTTGGAGCAGATTATAGATATGCATCAAGGGAATGAGAGCGGCAGGGGGCAAGCAAGAAACGGCGCAGGACAAATGAATGCCAAAGAAAAACAACCGCGAAAGTGAAAGCATTTCGCTCGCGCTTGGAGCAGATTATAGATATGCATCAAGGGAATGAGAGCAGCAGGGGGCAAGCAAGAAACGGCGCAGGACGGCTGAATGCCAAAGAAAAAAAAACGAGAAAGTGAAAGCATTTGTAACCTGACCCAAAACAGATGGCAGCCTGCGCGTCGCTGCTGGCTCCAAACAAGCGCGGCGAACGCGCTAATTAAAAACAGATGGCGCCCCTGCTCGTAACCGCAAGCCGCAGGCGGATACATTTCCTGGGGAAGGTGGGACATGCACCCGCGTTTGCCCAATTGCGTGCTGTCTTTTTTAGAAAGACGCACGCAAAGCCCAATAGAAAAAAAAGTTTTAAAAAAACACACGCAGGAGCGTGTGAAAAGTCCTGAGTGATTCCAAGAGGTCGTTTTCCTAGAGCAGCGCATGCGCACTGCGCTAGGCTCTACCGAAAAAACACCACCCTCGAAAATTCTGCAAGTCAAATTCCTCCCTCTGTGCGGTGCTTGTGCCCTCCCACCTTTCAGCATCAGTGTTAGTTCAGCATAAGCAGCTTCTACACCGTCAGTCAAGCGATTCCATTGTTGAATTCGGCAACTAAGTTTTGAGCTTGCTACTGCAGATATTGCACACTACTTTTGGAGTGTCTTGCTGCCTATAAGAACAGGAGTGGGCCGCTTTGTTAATACGTAATTCTGACGGCAACTGCCAGACCATGACACTTGTGGGCGACCTGCCTAGATCCAATGTGCTTGCCCTTCCTCAAGAAGCTGAGGGTGTGGCAGGCGGGCTGCAGGGTGTGGAGCCCACACATGGCGTATTTCCTTGGTGGCTCTCACTGGCTTTTCCAGATGCTTTCGGTGCATCTCTTATTGGTTACCATGAGAAAAAGTCCTACTGATATGTATAAGGCGTGATTGGTGGAAAAGGGGACCCTTTGCTTTATAAAACAGGAGAGTGCAGCAGTTGGGAATAATTTCCCAAAGTTCTGATTAGTACCGCTATTTTTACTGGGAGAGCCCTACTTCTGTACTGTCATTGCGGTTACATTCCCTTTGGCACAATTTTATTCAATGTTTGGATCTAGTGATAAGTGGAACGTTTAGCTTTGACAATATCTGAACTTATTTACATTTTCCTTGTGCCTGATAATCTATTTATGATATACATTTATATCCCTTGACACACTTTAGTACACTGTCACCTCTGCTTATCCCTGCAAATACTGGAATATTCAGACCTACAACATTTCATCACAGTTAATGGTCTACTACTTAAGAGAACTCATCTCCAAGTAATACTTGGTCAATCTAAATTAACAAAGAGCTTTGAGGAGCAGCAGTGTGTGTGTTTATATATCATTTCTATGACCTAAGCTGGTTCTATTGGCAGCAACCGCTGATTATAATCAATCAGTGTACATTTGCCCAAAAGATATTTGATACTGACTATATTCTTTTTTCTCATTTATCTGACCGCTATACCTGCTAATAGATCATAGTTAAGAACTTGCACAGCGGAATCAATGTGGCTAGATTGCCACTCCGGGTAATAAATTACCGAAAAACGTACTAGAAAAAGCCACATGAGCTTGATAAAAAAGCGAGAAAAGTGTTCTCAACAAACTATTTCAAAAGCCCACCTGTAATGCCAAAATCATCAGCAGATTCCAGTAAAAAACATAACAGTTGGCAGTTTAGGCAAAGATTGAATCTCATACTTATCGTTTAGACATTGTTTTTCCAATTATCACTGGAAAGTTATTAGTCCCATCAGAGCAACAATTCTAATTCATGTGCAATCTTAATCTCTGGTAACGGTCCCCAGTAAAAGTTTAGCAGTCCAAATTGAAGATGAAGCCAAAAGTTTCTGTTCTTTCGATTTTACACTTCCTGATATTCCTAATCAGCTGCAACATCTGGACCCAGATTCAATCTCCATACATCGATTGTGCACGTTAGCAAGGCACATTAGTTAAGCACCCAGGACGATGCCATTAGCAGAAGGTTAAGGAGTAGTCCAGTCATTGAAGAGGACTTGACTTGGACTGCCATAACACCACCTTTCCAAAATTCTGACTCTTACAATCAACCTGGTGAAGCAGTCATAATTTCTGAAGCATTATTCGCGTTAAATCATGTACCCTCTTAAATCTTAACATTAATGGGGAATTCTGTCTCTCACTCTGATCACGCCATGAACATTGCTACGTATATTTTAAAAGCGTTAACTGTCATATCAACTTTGCAGACTAATGCTCAAAGGACTACAGCCTCGCAAATGTCTGTCCACCAAAGACATTTCTACTTAAGCTGGCTATGGAAATTAGATCCATAGTGGTAGCAGATATCATAAATTGCAAACACAATTGTTGATGCAGATAAAGTCTAATCAGAACAAAAATAAAAGTTATCCTGTGAAAGCGATCAATATTTTTCTATTAGGCAGCTTTTCAACGGTGATAACACTTCTTAAAAAAAAAAACTTTTCCAAATGGCCTCACATTAATCTTCATCTTTGAACAATCCAGACAGATTCCTAATTTTCATGAAAACAAGTCTCTTTGCACATGCATTCTTATATAAACATCAATAAAAGTCATCCTATCATCTTTGTATTCTTCAATATTTCTAGTTTTAATAGAATTCGGATTCCTCTGCCAGCCAACACGTGTTTACTCAGTCACAACAGTGACGGATATCCCGCCCGCCGAAATATAAATCTCATCATATCCTATGGGATTTATATTTCGGCGGACGGGATATCCGTCACCATTGTGACGGAGCAATCCATCCGCCGAAATCTAAATCAGGCCTTAAGTCCTTCAGTCCACATAACCTGTCTGGAACTAGGACTCACTGCGTGCAGTTCTAAATCCTGCAGTGCTATTATAGGATGGGGAAATAAAACTTGCACTGTAGTTCCAAACACAACAAGAGCAGCTATTAAGAAAGAACTTGGTCTGGTGAGTCTAATGGGTACGCATTACTTAAAAATCATGCATTTGCACGATTTGGTCTGAAACCAGGACATAATTTGCCAAGCATATCTAAGTATTCTTATTCAGCTCTAAAAGGATTGATAGCCAACACTATTTTTTCATCAGACATTGAATCAACTAGACAGTTTCAGTTGTATGAATCAATTTAGGATAATTTTCAACCTAAAAAGTTTCAACGATATCTGTGTTTTGTATTTATTCACGAACTGTGTGGATTTATTTGAACCCCTAGATCAAATGGATTACCACCACAAGGCAATCCGGCAAAACTGTACAAAAATACCAACCTGTGTGCTCTCTGTCCTCTATGCAAGATGGCGACTCAAGATTTACAGCATATTTTATTTGTGTGCCCTGCTATTCACAATCTATACTGTTCTTATTAAAGAAGAATGTGTGTGATCCATGAAGTCTGAATTGCTAAACAAGCTCTTTCTCATGCCCTAAACCCAAAAACTCCAACCGGTGTGCATATGATTTTTAAACGTTTCGTTTTTTGAATCTGTGATGTGATTTTAACTGGTTTGTTTGTTGCCCAAATTATCGTGGTCTCATCAAACTAATAACATTTTACTGAGTTTATCAAGTATGTGTGCTTACAAGCGAGTTACGCTTTTCTGTATATAGGCCCCTGTGTGTTATGTGTTTACATGGGCGCATCAACAAAACAGGAATTTAAAAATACCAAATTTACTAGTAAACTGATTCCTGCCCCAAAAATAAATTAAAATAAAGCACTTGAAAGTTGTAGAAAGTAAAGCTGACAATGGCCTTCTCATGCCCACTTTACTTATGCCCCAGATAGGCTGGCTATAGTTATTGCACCAATAAAATCAGACACAGCACGGTTCAGTATTTATCGGGTGTAATAACTATTTCTTATTACAAGTTTTGCTCTAAAAATGGGGCATAACATGTGGATGTTTGTGGTTATTGGAAATCCACATGTTCAGGTATTTACCAGGCACTTTCCCCTGTTAAATTCATAGCTCATAATTTCGACCCCTGATCAAACAGGTGGTTGGACAGGGGTCGGATTTTTTCCGGCTCACTCGTAATGAGGGCCTTAGTATTTCAGTACCTGTTCACCTCTGACAAGGCACAATCTGAGGCCTCTCGACGTCACCACGTGCCCATCCATTCTATATTATGTGCACCCCCCACTGTACTTGAACATATGCCCTCAGTGAATATCACTCTCACCCCCTGCAGAACATCACCCTCTGCCAAAGGAAGCACCACCCTGTGCCCTTGAACTGCACATCAACCAATGCTCTCCTTGAGTACATACCTAGTTTTCCCCGAAGCACAACATCAACCGGTCACATGAGGTATATCACCCAGTGCTCAACTGAGGGGCGGCGCCAAATGCCCAGCTGAGGCGCAGCTCTGAATGGTCACTTGCAACACAGCACCTAGTGTTCCCCTGACGCAATGTGGCCTGCAGTCCCATGAGAGACAGCACCTTGCGCACCCCTGACACCCGGCAACCATGGGCACCGGAAATGATCAACTTGTTTCTCCTTGATACACAACACCATTTCCTTCCTCCCACAACGCACATTATTGTATTCTCTCCCTGGTGCACAGATGCATGCATGACTGTTTGTGTTCATTAATGCTATTCATAGGGATGCGTTTACGAATTTTGGTCCTTGTAAAAATGTCTGTATTGCGGTGTATGCGCTATGTACCTCTGTGTGCGCTTTAATATGTGCCTGTGTGTACGCCTTAATTAATATGTACCTCTGTGTGCGCCTTAATATGTACCTCTGTGTGCGCCTTAATATGTGCCTCTGTGTGCGCCTTAATATGTGCCTCTGTGTGCATGTCCTATACAAAAGTCAACCCTGTTTCTTGGTCACTGCTTGCTCAGAATAGAAAGGCAACTCTTTACCATATGATGATGATGATCAAAACTATGTTCAGAGTTTCTGAACTTCCTTTCAATTTTCTAAAGTATGAAAAAAATGTTTTTCTTGAGTAACACTGGAATGTTTCGCCAATGGCAATGATAAAAGCTTAACCATTGAGAAACTGGTATCTACTGAGCTTTTCAAAACAGCCAAGGGTTGAAAACATGTTTTACGAGTACAGGAGCATCACATTGCAACAGGAGGTCAGTTTCCTAATGATGATGGTTTGTACTCGCTGACACTCATTTAGTGAACATAATATTAATTAATTATTGAAATCTAAAACAAAGGCCAGAGCTACGGGAAAGAAACTCAATACCATCGCTTGGGGCACCTTCAGCAGCAGAGTATTAAATTGTCCCAAAAACTATTAAACATGGCCCTCTTTCTGGGAAAGCAACATTTTAATTTACCTATGGAGTGAAACATGCCTGCCCTGGCCCTTCCTAGAAGGATGTCAATTTTTAACCAGTAGACACCTCAAACATCTGAATTGATGAAGGGCTTTATTCATACAAAGAGCCCTTGCATAAAGTTCACAACAAATGCACATAGATTTAACTTAAACAATACTCCTCCTCAGATACGGACTTGTTCCCTCTAACTAAAGCCAATCCAGACATGACATGACAAGGCAGGACTGGAGATGCTATCGCTTAAAATGGATAGTTCGGGTAGATGGGTTTTGATGGGTATAAGATGCTCTAACTATGAATTTGTTTGTGGGGGTTTTTATGGCCCGAATGTTGACGACCCCTCATATCTCGCGTCCCTGGAGTGGAGTTTGTTGGAGGCTGCATTATCGATAGTATTGGGGGAGATTTTAATACTCTACTTGATCCTACCCTGTATCGAACTACTAGGAGAGACTGTAGCTCTACACCTAAAACTAGGTAGGGCAGGCACTAAGGAGTATGCTCCAAGATCTGGGGTTGGTGGATGTTTGGCGCCATCAAATGGGCCAGACAAGGGGTTATATATTTAATTGTAAGAAATATGGCCAGTTTTCTAGGCTCGACTATTTCTTTGTGGATACAGTAATAGCAGATAAGGTTAAAATTATTAATCATCGGCCAGAGCATATCTCTGATCAGTCAGCTGTAACTATAGTTTTCAAATGTCCTATAGGCAGAACCCTAAGGGGATGGTTAACCGTGCCCTTCTCCTTGATGCTGAAGTCACCTCGACCCTGGAAAAGGTTAGCAATTATTTATTTGCTGACAACATGGGGTCAGCCTCGCTCACATTAGTGTGGGATACATTTAAAGCTTTCATAAGGGGAGTTTTCCAAAACGTGGAGTATGCCAAGAATCGGGAAGAGAGAGTGGAATGTATTGTCTTAGAGCAGGAAATTGGGGCGTGGGAGGCTGCCCTGCAGGCACAAAGTTCCACCCAGGGCAGGGATCAAGCGAGAAAGAGGCTAGAGGACACCTAGCTAAACTTCAAGCTCAAGTTGGGAAAGAAATGTAGGGATAGGTGGCAAGCCAAGAGTATGAAGGTCTTTGAGTATGGGGAGAGAGCAGGAGCACTCCTAGCTTGGAAATCAGAGTGGTTGAGGAATAATATCAAGGAGTTAATCGTCAAGTGGCAGGTGACATCTCTAAAAATGCAGGGGAGATTTAAGATCATCTGGTCTCTCTTTTTTCTGCGTTATATACTGAGGAGATTACTCCAGACCTGGAAGGTTTTAGAGGGTGGCTCCGGGATTGGACTTTCCTGGGGCTTACGGAGATAGGAAGGGAGTCTCTTGAAGAACAAACTACGGAGGCTGAAGTCTGGGAGCATTTGAGTCAGACTAAGAATGGGAAAGCTGCGGGGCCTGATGTTATCCTGCAGATCTATATAAGATATTAAAGAAGGTGGTGATTCCGTTCTGGGGGAAATAGTTTAATTCTACATATCTTGAGAATGCCCAGATCCCGAAGTCATGAAGGGAAGCTACATTAGTGCTGATTTTAAAGCCCGCTAAAGATCATAAGAGGGCAGACTCATATCGGCCAATTTTTCTTTTGAATGCTGATTCTAAGGTTTTCACCAGTATCTTAGTAGGTGGGTTAGCTAAGTTGGCTCCACAACTAATACACCCAGATCAGAAAGGGTTTGTCCCGAAGCGCCAAATCTATGATCTTACGCAACAATTAATGGTGGCGGTTCCAGCACATAATTTAGGGCGGGTGGGAAAGGAAATTGATAGGCTCCTTATAAGGTGGAGAAACTAGCCACTGTCAATTTATGGGCAGGTGAACCTGATTAAAATGACGGTTTTACCTAAGTTGACCTACCTTTTCAATTGTATCCCCCTCGCGTTTCCTAAAAAAGATAGAAAAAATACAGGGGAAACTAACTAGTTTTATCTGGGCTTCAGGGGGAGCTAGGCTTTCTTGGAAAAAAGTGAGGAGGACTTTGAAGAAAGGGGGTCTGGCATTACCGGATTTAAACTTCTATTGCATGGCCTTCCAACTTAACTGTAGGATGCTTCTTGGGGCACCGGATAGTTCAGCATGGGGTCGGACACTATCAGAAATTGTGGCAGGGCTGGGACCCATGGGATTTTTATACAAATTTGGGCTCCCAAGTTTAAGAATGTCCGCCAGAAAGTTTTAAAAGATGCACTTCGCCTCTGGAATAGGGTTAGGAAGATTTTGGGAATTAGGTACTATTCTGATTTCTTCCCAGTTTGGGATTCCCCGGGCGCCCAAGATTGTTTGTTGGATAGGCCGAGTCTACCTTTGAGGGAGGCTGGGATAACCAGTTGGGGGGGATCTCTTTACAGTGCAAGGGCTCCTACCCTGGGAAGTACTTAAGGCAAAGACCGGGGGTTTAGATTTAAATATCTACAGCTTGCTTCTTGGTATCTGAGTGCTAGTTCAGAGATTGGTGGTGCCTGGGAGGTTGAAGCACTCTTGCAAGGTGCAAGGTATGCAGCCTTTAAGCAAGGAGGTCTCTATATGGTATAGGAAGCTCTTGGAAGCCGATGATGGAACTTTTGAGGCACTGTATGGAACTAGAAAGGCAGTAATTCCAGAGTCCGCGCTCCCACATTTATGACAAATCTCTTTGAAATTGTTACACTCTAAGGACAAGCTAGACAATCTAAAAAATAATTTTTTTTATACTATTAATAGAATATTCTGGACACCTCAGAGATTAGCTAGATTTGTGCGTTCCCCGATTCCAAAATGTAAAAGATGCGGTCATCCTGAAGCAAGCGACAAGCACATGTTTTCCACTTGACCTTCAATTAGTGGATTCCGGAACAATGTGAGCAATATTATAGCGGATATCCTGGGACTCAGGATTGCGATGAGCCCTATGCTGGTGCTGATGGGAGTTGATACAGACTCACTTAGCCTTTTGGGCTGGTTGCAGATGGGCTTGCTTTTCTATTTGGTGCATAATGTGAGAAGGGAGACCTGCAAACACTGGCAAGAGTGGTAACTCCCCTCCCGGAGGACTGGCTTAAAGCTGTGGGCTGGACTTGCAGGATGGACTTGGGCTATACCCCAGGTAGAGCAGATACTATCTGGACAGACTTTCTGAGGTGGAGTGGTTGGTTGGATTCGGAGTCCTATAATTGCACCCAACCCCCAAAAAAATGAAATACCGGTGTTTAAGCCTAGGTTGGTGTGGCTGGGAAGCAGTCTGTGCAGCAGGTGCGAGGTCGGTTCCATGGTGTCACCTGGGATTGCAACAGCAGGCTGATATGAGGACAAAACAAAAAAGACATAACAAGGCGTTTATTTGTGGATCACAAGTTCATCCTAAAGGTTTTTTTTGAGCTAATGACTAATAAAAGATGTTTATTATTACCAAACTTAATGGTACTCATTTTATCGACATCAAAACAATGAAAGGCTTGCCCAGATTCAAACCTGTAGCCATGGGGAGAAACATACAACCCTGTATTGGTTGCATTAGTCCACTGAGCCACCACATCCATATCTTCAGTACCCGTTGGACGTATTGGACATCAGAACTAGCATGATGGTACATAGGCAGCTATTCTGAAGTGTTCAGCCAAAAGTTTGGAATTCAGACGCAAACACTTTGGAAATTCCAGAGGTCAGGCAAAACTTGATTGTTTACAAATTGATACTATAATCTCAGTTTATTACAAACTAGGGTCATGCTCCCGTAAGCAGGAATGAAATTTCACTGCTAAAGTAAACTGAATTATTTATACTGATAATGGAACTGAATTTCCTACTATGAAAGTTATTTTCCACAATGACTTTGGTTATTTCCCCTTCGGCTCCCCATGAAGAAAAAGAACAATATTACAAATGCTGCCAAGTTGACGTGGAAAAAAGAACCCTGGAGTGGGTAGGATGGAAAAGACAACACTGTCTCTCGGCAGAGATGAGTGTAACGCTGATAAGCAGCCTGAAATAAGTTCCCATGACAGGAGCAAGGGGTCTTCAGCCAAGAACTCTCTGGGAAGCTTATGCAAGGTAAAGATTTGCCAAGATTACAACATGTGCCACGAGTAAGAGGATGAGGACTATTCCAGATATGTAATTTTTAGATTGTTATCCCCTCTGCTTGGTCAATTCACAAAGTAGTTTGGGGATAAACAACAGCACGACGGAAAGTAAAGCCAACAATTCTAAAGAGTTCAGGTATTGCTCTGAATGTGTGCAATGCTCTAAAAAGCACAAGGTTTGTTTTTAGCTACTGAAGAAGGAATAAAGAGCAATGGACAGACCTTATAGAATGAAAAGTCAGATTCCTAGAGCCCGATGAAAGTAATCACTTTTTGTTAAAAACCACATAGTTCCGAAAAAGATCCAATGAACCAGACAGAGGTACTGTAAATGTACTCTCTTTTTAGTTCTGGCTTTAGACATGGCCTTTATATTTCACTAAAATTGCAAGACCTTTTGACTTTACTAGAATTATAAATATATAATGCTACCCTGCGGAATGCTGTTTGTTTGTGCTGAATTATTTTTTAGAAACTGCTTGAATGTGATGTATTTTAAGTACTTTTTAACTCAAAATACCAACGTTTGCATAGTACTAGTGGCGCTGGCTCCCTTGCGGTCTCCTGAGCACATCCCTCGGCTTCAGCCAATCACGCCGGGCGGGGGAGGAGTCAGAGGCGGGGAACCGGTACTTATGTCCGCTGCAGCGCAGGAGCGGGCACTCTAGAAATGGTGCCGCTACCCTGCGGACTGCTGTTTGTTTGTGCTGAATTATTTTTTAAAAACTGCTTGAATTTGATGTATTTTAAGTAATTTTTAACTCAAAATACCAACGTTTGCATAGTACTAGCGGCGCTGGCTCCCTTGCGGTCTCCTGAGCACACCCCTCGGCTTCAGCCAATCACGCTGGGCGGGGGAGGAGTCAGAGGCGGGGAACCAGTACTTATGTCCGCTGCAGCGCGGGAGCGCAGCGGGCGCGCCGGCGGCCCACCAAAGGCAAGCCCGTCTGCGCCCTGACGGGCCCAGGGGCCATAATCCATGCCCAAATCCTTACGTATTCCTCAGAGGAACTTAGAAAACTCTATCAGTTGTCGCTCCCACTCAACCCTGCTATTTGTACGCGTTTAAGCCTCACCGAAATCCTTCAGGCACGAAGATCCTTCCCAGAAATCTCAGAACCCATCCTCCACACACCCCGGGCACCGAGTACTGCCCAACTTAAACACACAGCACTACGCATATATTATCTAAACACCCGTTTCCTAGTCAAGCATCAGCTGGATGTTTTCCTGCTCCTAATGTCTGAAAAACCAGACATCTTCCTTGTAACGGAAACATGGTTGAATCCAGATTCCACCCCTGATATACTGGCCGCATTACCTCACGACTACTACATCCTCCATGTGAATCGACCACCAGGAAAAATGGGTGGTGGAGTAGCTGCGATCATCCATCGAGACCACAAATTCACTGCCATTACTCCTTTAAGTCTCCCCGCAGTAGACAACATGGTCATCAAATTAGAGTCTAGCTCTGCCCCGCTCATCTGCGTCCTGATTTACAGGCCCCCGCAGCACATGCCCCTGTTCCCTCTTTCGTTGAGTGAACAAATAGCCAACCTTGCAACGAATTATGCTAAAATACTATTAATAGGTGACCTAAATTACTGGTCTAACGACGTACACGGTGGACCTCATTCTGCCGAATTGACTGATCTACTAACCAACCTAAACTTTACTCAGCACCTATCTTCAGCCACACACACTAAAGGACACATACTGGACCAAGTCTGGACCACAAACCTCACAGTGTCCGCGCCCACGATCCTACCATGTATATGGTCTGATCATCACCTAATAAAATTCACGGCAATGATTCCTATCAGTAGTAAGACCCCCACGGCCGAGGGGGGCATGATCAGGAAATGGAGTGCCCTCAACAAACAGGAATTTCAGGACACACTGGCTAGCTCAACCCCTGCCTTTGACTGTGATGTCGATCTCTTGGAAGCTAATATCTCAGCCTGGCTACTAGCGGCCAGTGTTATGCATGCTCCGCTCAGAAAACTAAAACGAGCTCGCCATTCTGACGCACAGAAATGGTTTTCTAATAAGCTAAGAGACCAAAAATTGGCCCTTTGCCAAAAAGAAAGGAAATGGAGACTAAACTACTCCCTTGAAGGGAAACACCACTACTCGGAAGCACGGAAAGAATATAAAAAAGCTATTACTGCAGCCAAGGCTGCGCATTTCTCCGCTAGAATTTTAAACTCTAACAACAGGTCGAAGGAAATTTTCTCTATCGTTAACGAACTATCCAATGCAGAGAGAGTCCTACCTAAACCGACACCTACCCAAGAACTCTGTGACTCTCTGAATAACTACTTCGTGGAAAAAAATTCTAACATTAAAGCTAGTATCCCAATATCCAGCCCCATTGAGACTCCCCTCGCTACGATAAGGAATCCTTTTACCTTGGATCACTTTCCAGCCATTAGTACCCAGTCCTTCCTGGACTTGTTGTCCAGAGTCAAATCTGGCTCCCCCATGGACTGCTGCTCACCTCATATCTTAAAAGATACCCTCTCCGCCCTGCCGTGTGCCATCATGACCTTCCTGAATGAGTCCCTCTCGCAGGGCCGTGTCCCTAAAGCATTCAAGGACGCAGAAACCGGGAGCAGACCCCCAGAACCTATCAAACTATCGCCCCATCTCCTTGCTCCCCTACTTGGCCAAAGTTCTGGAAGCCCACGTGGCAAAGTGTTTGTCCAATTTCATGGAACATTCTGAATATCTAGACCCTCCCCAAGCGGGATTCCGTCCCGCTCACTCTACGGAGACAGTGATTTTAGCAGTACTGGACGCCTTACGAGATAAAGCTGACAGAGGCACTCCTCAGGCTCTAGTGCTTTTAGATCTTTCGGCCGCATTTGACACGGTCGATCATAAAATTTTGATGGACCGTGTCAGGCAGGCCGGCATCCAGGGCTCAGCCTTCAGCTGGATTAGCTCTTTTCTCGAAGGCCGTACCCAAGCGGTACGCTTAGCCTCATTCACTGCACCCAAGCGATCAACTGCGTGTGGGGTCCCACAGGGATCATCACTATCCCGATCGGCGGGGAGGCGAAGCGGATGAACATAGATGGGACTGCTGGAAGCGCTGAAAATGACAAAAAAGCCACAGTAGGCCCTTCCACCCTCGACCTCCCATGAAGTTAATAGGATAGTGTCCTTGGATACTCTCACATTTTAAATATTGCACTACATGGGGAGTAGTTATCTTCACCCCCGATTCTTAGAGTGGTAACCCTTTCATACACATCGTGTAGAAAGGTAGAGCCCATTACTCATCTCGGTCCTGACGAATGCTATGTACCCATATGGGACGCAGAGCAGAAACATGTTGGCCACTTTTTTACGGTAAAGGGATAATGAATTCCCAGATTACCGCTCACTTGTTTTAATACCATAGATTTGCCCCTTAATTAAACTACTTGGGGACAAGTTTAATGGTTTTTAAATTACACTTTCACTCACTTACGGGTCACCACTTAGTTTTAGAAGTGCATCCCTGTCTTCAGGTGTATGCCCGCCCTCTATCAAACGAAGTTTTTAGAGGGCGAGGACGGCCTATGATGAAGCATGACACCAAGTGGTGTGTGAGGCCAGTCCTTCACTTTTTGTGAGATGCCCCTAGTGGATTTGCATCTCTAGAGATTCTGTAGGAACCTGTAGGAAGCCCAACTAGGGACAGCCCTATTTCTGTTTTAATGCTATATAGGAGGCTGGCTCGTCCCTAGGCCCTGTGCCTCTAGTTCCCTTCCCTAGTTTAACACTAGGGCTAGTGTGTGTGAGGGATCATCACTATCCCCCCATCTGTTTAATCTGTACCTCTTACCTCTGATTCAGTCCCTGAAGGAACGGAAGGTGACCACCTTTAATTATGCCGATGACCTACAGTTAACTTTCACTATAGATAACTCCCCTAACTCAGTCCTGGAATTCCAGGCCACCATGCTCCATATTCGCCATTGGATGGACCAAAACCATTTAAAACTCAATCCAGGCAAGACCGAACTAGTTCTGACAGGGGGCAGTCAGATCTTCTGGGGCCCACACTACTGGCCGGCGGAACTCGGATCCCCCCTCAAACCCTCTACCTCTGTCAAGAGCCTAGGGGTCACCATAAACAACGACCTATCGTTAAGATCTCAAGTTGGTGCAGTGGTCACGACCTGTTTCTTTCAGTTACGTAAAATTAGAAAGATCAGCCGCCTGCTCACTCATGCAGCGCTGATACAGGTTGTGATAGCCATGGTACTATCACACTTAGACTACGCCAACTCAATCTACCTAGGCATGCCACTTTTCCTAATCAAGCGGCTTCAGATGGTTCAGAACCAAGCAGCGAGACTGATCCACCAGCAACCCAGATGGCAATCAGCCAGACCTCTTCTAAAAAAACTACACTGGCTCCCTATCTCCCAACGCACGGCCTTTAAGACGGGATGCCTAATCTTTAAGTCTCTACATAGTCGGAGCCCCAAATTTATTAACTGCCTCTTATCAAGGTACACTCCCTCCCGCAACCTGCGCTCAGTTCACCTCCAGCTATTGACCACCCCTGCCTTCAAGTTAAAACGGTCAGGGAGGATGTAGGTTCGCATCCCTGGCCCCAAGACTGTGGAATTCTTTTCCACTGGAGATTCGGTCATGTACTGATCTTCTGAGTTTCAGGAAAATGCTTAAGACATGGCTGTTTGTGCAGGCTCACGAATAACTCCTCCCAATGGTCCCGGCATACTCTAGAGCTAGCGCCATGAAACCTTTTGGTGTACGCGCGCTGTATACATTTTTTATAACATAACTTACTTATGGGGCTTTCTGACAGCCTTCTTCATCCATTGGTTTGTTGTTGTGTCAGTCATATTTTTCTTCAGTCCACTGCAGCATGCTGCATGGGGAAGCGGGTCGACCCACTTTAAATATTGGCTAATTTAACTGTGATTTACGGCATTCCGCTCTTTCACAAGGAGCACATCTGCACACAAAGTAGTACTCTTCAGTGGCAGGGATTACTATAGTTGTGAGACTAAACAAATAATTTTTGACTTTACCAATAGCTTTTTGAATATTGGTGTTGTCCTGGTAGCTTTCCCAACAATAAAGTTTTGCACCCATGATAAAACAAAACATGCAATGACAAAGCCATAGGCTGGCAGCCAAAGTTATGCTTGTTTAACAGGGTGCCTGTGTGAGGAGGTAATTTCTTCAATCCTGTTAAGATCCTGAGAGAGGTGTTCTTCAGCACACAGTTAATCCATTTAACAAAGCCTCCGGGGGAGACTAAGCTAAAGGAGGAAGTATTATGTGATATGGCTGGTGGGCCTTATCATGTAATACTAACACAATACACAAAAGTGGACCTCGGTTCACCCTTAGTAGCCCTAGCTCGGGCCTGGTAGAGTGGCACAGAGCAGTCAGGCGTACTTAGAGGAACATGTGTTAAGCATTTCACAGTACAAGCATTGACAATAATTAAGTGAAACGACTAGAAAGAAACCTTGACATCAATTTATAACAATAGATTGTATTTTATATAAATATTGCCACAAAAACTAACTTGATACATTGCAGATAACCGGAGTTATCGATTTTCAAAGTATTAACAATAAATGTAATGAAAGCTGTCAAATGTTTACCATTAAAGTCAATGGGAGAAAACACACTTAGCAAAACAAAAGGTGCAGGGCGAGTTCAAATGAACCCTCTCGTGGTTAAGGTTTTGAGGGGCCCTAGGCCAAGACTTGACAGTCACTACTAGGTGCAGAGGTTACTTGGCTGTCCTTGGTGCTGACGGGAGCTGTAAAAAAATGCAGCACTAAGCAAAACCATACTTTACGATGAAGTTACACTCTACCCTCGGAAAGTTGAGGCCTTTGGGGTCCCAGGATCTGGAGGAATAGCTGAATTTCTTCTACCTTGCTCGGCGGCTCCAAGTGCAGAGGTAGCCAGCAGCTGTCAATCACCAGGGCTGGTTGTGCCAAAGATGCTTTGTCGCATACTCGACGACACCAACTTCAAGATGCAGGTACCCTGCAACAATGCTGCTGTGAGTTGCCCTTGCGCTGAAGTTGCCACTCAAGGGATCGATCACCTGACTGGCAATCCCCAAGCATTGACTGCTGCAAATTTAATCTTCGGATACTTTGGCAGCTGGAGGTTAACAGGAGTGGACTAGAGGCTCGAAACTTGACGCGAGCTTGGCTACCACTCCGGGCTTGTAGGACTCTACTTTTCTTTGGGCTCACTCTTGACAGGCCTAATGGGTCGCAATTCTTGCGACGCTGCCCGTCTATTCTTCTGCAGATTGCAGGTGACTGGTCCCACCAGTCAGAGGAGTTTGCTTTGGCTTTCTGGTGTCCACTGGAGTCCCTCTTGCTGGGAGGAACAAGCTTTCACCACTGGCACACGTCGACACTCTGGTTCAGTGTATGGTCTTTTCAGGGCACTTAAGTGTCCTCTCTTTGCGCTGTAGCAGAGTCCAAAGTCCTGCCTTCTGTGACGGCGTCTTCCTTTTATCTCTTCTTGGATTCCAAAATAGATCTGAAGTTCTGGTGCCAGGGGAGCCCCTTAAATCCTAGGTTAGGGGACTTTAAGGGCGTGAAGGACAGTGGCCAATGGGCTACTGGTCCCGGTGTTTAACCCGCCCCTGTAGTGACAACATGCTTTGGGTGTACTTCACTGTGCTACCCAGAATACTCTATTCTAGGGTGTGTCAAAATGGCAGAACCCTTCCTCGGCTGACAGACCTCTTAGCCCACCCTAAAGGTGTGGCTAATCTTTTGGGGGTGTATGCCTCCTGACTACTTAATTTTCCCGCTTGTCGGCTGGACAGGGCGGAAGGGGCTTTGTCCTCAAGTGGGGAACAAAAGATTACATATCAAGGACGGTGAAAGCCTTTGAGGCTCATCGACTTGATCACTGTAAACACTAGCCATCCTGGGAGGGTGGAGGTGTGATCTCCTTCCTGCCCAGGCCTTTGTCTCCATCCTGGGGAAGTGCAAGCACATTCCACCAGGAGAGCAGACTCTTGTCTTGGGAGCAAACAGCTTGGGGAAGGCCGCCATGGCGCTGGAGCTTTGTATCTTAAGGGAGAGTACCCATGTAGAGTGGCACCCCTGTTCATGCTAGTTCACCCTCAACATAAGGATTGTGTTGTGGGTGAAGAAGCATGGTGTTTGATACCAAACACAACACAATTCAGTCGTTCCAAAACGAAGCTGGCCATCTCGAGTTTCCTCCGTAGCCAGCCCATGTTACTCTATGGACTGCCAGTCACTTACAATAAAACCTTGGTTTACAGGGTTACTGTAGGGATATATATGATTAACATGTATATCCACACCTTTAATATAATGCACTCTACCTCCTGGGCTTAGGAGGGCAATCTTAAGAGTGACTTACTTACATTAAGGCAGTGGTGTGGCTCTGCAGCGCATGGTATGTGCAGAGTCACTCACGAGCAGACAGGATGCTCGTGCAGGGCTGAAATTGCAGACCTGCAAATGTACTTTTACTCGGGTCACCCAAGGTGGCACAATAAAGAGCTGCAGCCCAGGGGACCTCTCTTATCACCCTTGCCCTGGGTACCACTGGTACCATCTACTAGGGACTTACAAGGAGTGATACGTGCTTGCAAATTGGGTGTACCAATTCAACAGTTACAGTTTAAGGGAAAAGCACTGGCACTGGGGCCTGGTTAGCAGGTCCCAGTGAACTTCCAGACCTAAAAAGACAGCATCTAGACCAAGAAGTGTGTTGGGGGGAGGAGGGGCATGACAAAAAGGGCACTTTCTAACATGACCCTCTCCCAGACGAAAGGTGATGAGCACTAACCTCCCTCATGGTGGTTCTCATTGTGTAAGTGGAAAGGCCATCTGCATTGGCATGGTCAGTCCCTGTTTTGCGTTCCACTACAAAGTCCATCCCCTGTAGGGAAATGAACCACCTTATTAACTTGGGGTTTTCTCCTCTCATCTCCATCAGCCTGTGGTCGGTTTGAACTTTGAAATAAGTCCAAACAAGCAGGGTCTTATCTTCTTCAGGGACAAAACCACAGGAAAGGCTTCCCTCTCATGGCACTCCAATGCTGCTATCTGGGGAGGAGTCGCCAGCTAATGTAGGCAACTGGTTGATCTTGGCCCTCACTGATAGTCTGTGACAACACTGCCCCAAACCCATGTTAAGAAGCGTCTGTTTGAACAATGAACTGTTTTCCATAACCAGGTGCTTTTAAGACAGGTGCTGAGCACATAGCTGCTTTCAGGGGGTCAAAGGCATTTTGACAGCCTGTCGTCCAAATAATTTCTTTGGCTGTTTCTTTGAGGTTAACTCAGTGAGAGGAGTCACAAGGTACAAGGTGTGATAAGTGCTTGCCAATTGGGAGTACCAATTCAACAGTTACAGTTTAAGGGTAAAAGCACTGGAGCCTGGTTATTTTATATATTTATTTGAAGAGTTTTATGTAGCGCATACGTGACCCTAAGCAGATCCCAGTGCACTTCCAGACCTAAAAAGACAGCATCTAGAGCAAAAAGAAGGGGGAGGGGGGGTGACCATTACAAAAAGGGCACTTTCTAACAGATGCCCTACTTCTCACAGTAGTAACCAGTGAGGCCCTTCTGCCTCCCGACAGAAACCGCTATGCAAAGTTTCTTTCTATTTTTATTAAAAAATAGCCTCACATGAATAAAGATCCCACCCATCCCCACTTCCTGTCCAAACGCTGAGACGCGTCGTTCAGCTTAGCGGGAAATTCAAGTAAGATTTGTTACCTAGGTCAGCTGGAGAGATCACGTTATTTGTGCCTCCAACCCGGTCGCGCTTCCTGCTCAGGTGCTGTAGCAGGAAGCATGTTGGTGGTCCAGATTGTGCCGAGAGCTGTATTAGCTGTTGGTTCAGCTCACTTTCCTGTGAGCCTTTCACGAACACATGCATAGACAGTAGGCATGCACAGGGTGCTTTTCAAAGGAATTTCATCTCACGAGATGAGATTTCCTGTTGTTAGGCAATCTTTATATACAAAGGTTGCTGCTTCTAGTGCGGGTGCCATGTTTGTCATGGAGCCTCTACAAAGCACTTCAAGGGCTGAGGGCTTGGAGAAAGAGAAAGTTCTGTTTCCAGATTGGCTCTTCAATCTATGATTGATGAGGCGGCGAGTGCGGCTTTGTGTCAGCCTCCAGCTAAGGGACAGAAAGGGCTTCCTGATAAGTTGGAGTCGGGTGAAGGCACAAAAGGGCATGCATCTACAACACTTGTTGAGACATATAAGGGAGATTTTGGGCTTCACACCAAAAGAAGCACCAGAAGAGGGGAGTTCCTCTCAATATACCCCTCCTCCCCCAGATGACTTGCCAATCCATGAGAAGGTGCAGTCTATGTTTAGCAAAGAAGGGAAAGATATAGACAAGACAAACCTTCCATGCATCATTTTTAAAAGATATCATCTGTAGTCATATGAGGATAAGTACCTAAAAGTGTTGAGAGTAAACACAATTCTAGCCACTATGTTTTCGGCTACTTCTCTAGCATCAGAGGAGGCTTCCTTATCAGACCCGATAGATAAAAAAAAAGCTGAGGTTCCTTTGAAGAGGTCTTATGCAGCAGCGAATTTTGCTATCCGGGCAGCGACATACGCAGCCTTGTTTTCACAGACATTTGAAAGACTTGTAGCTCCTTTTTGACTGCCTTCGGGAGAAAAAAGACCCTACAGAAACTTTGGCAAATATGGAGCTTCTGCCACATTTCTTTTCTTATATCTCTTGATTTCCTCTGGTCATCATCCACTTCTGCAGGGGAGTCTCTTGCTGCTAGGTGACTGCTGTAGTTAAAGATGTGGAAATTGGAGCAAGTACAGAAATCTCTCATTTTACACCTTTCCTTTACAGGAGAGAAACTCTTTTCTGCACAACTGGATGATCTTGTGAGGAGTAAAAGAAGATACTACTGCCATTTCAACCTTATACCACTAAACAAATCTTTAATTCAGAGGTCTTTCCACCACAGTTTCCAAAACAAACAGTGCTGCAGCCCTGGGTGGACATTCTGCCTTACATGCCCTAGGTACCCCGGGTACCATATACTAGGATTTATAAGTAAGTCCGTCCTTGCCAATTTGGGATAGCCAATTATATACTTTGTAATGGGTTAGAACACTGGCACTGAGATCTGGTTTGCAGGCCTCCGTGCACTCTCAGAACCGATAAACCAGCAGCATCAGTCCAAAATTGTGGGGTGAACATGCAAAAAGAGGCATTTCCTTATACCCTGGTAGAAACAAGCCATACTCCAGGGCATTCAAGATCTCCTACAGAAAAGGAGCAATAGTGTTGGTGCCTCACACTTGGGAGGCTTAAGTTTTTACTCTCTGCTGTTTCTGGTGCCAAAGGTAGACGGAAGATTTTGTCCAGTATTGGACTTCAAGAGTCTCAACAAATTTGTGAAAAAATATCATTCAAGATGGTTTTACTGCAGGGTGCATTTGTTTCCCTACCTGGATGATTGGAAAATTGTTGCATCCTCTATTTCTAAGGCAGACGTAGATGTTCAGCTGGTGTGCACCATTCTCAGGTATCTGGGATTTCTCCTCAACGATGACAAATCACAGCTTCCTCTACAACGTCAGAAGAAGTTCACTGGATCGCTCTTCGATATGGTGAATGAGAGAGAGTTTCTACCAAAGGACACAAAGTTCATGCTCCAATCTCACCTCCGACATTTTCACGCTCAGCTCCTGCTCGCTAGTGGCTGAAAGTTCAAGGATTCTTGGCAGCTTGCACTACAGTGGTTACCTGTGCCTGACTTCATCTAGAGCCATTCATTCAACATGTACTGGCCCACTGGTCTCTGGCATCCTTGAATAACAAAATACAGATTCCTGTCTCTCAGGACATAGTCAAGGCTCTTCAATGGTGGCGGTGTCCTTTGACTCATCAGAAAAGAGTAGCATTGATGGAGCAGTTTCCATTATTTCTAACGATGGATACAATTCAATGGAGTTGTCTTAGGTGGCCAAGAGTCTCAGGGCAGATGGTCTCAACTGGAGTCCTTCAATTCTTCAGAAGAGTTGGCTGCGATATGGGGAGAGCTCTTCACAGCTTTGCTCGCTGGTTGTTCAGCAAACAAGTTCTGGTGAAGAAGGACAATCAGGTAGCAAAGTCCGATATAAACAAGCAGGGGTTGGGCGGGGCGGGGGAGGGCCATAATCTCTATCCTTAGCCAAGTTAGCCAACGAGGTCCTCTCCTGGGCGGAGGTCAATTTGTTATCAATCAGGGCAATGTATAGCCTGGGGTTGAAAATCTACAGGCATATTTCAACTGATAATGAGTTGTTTTGCGTTCTCACACTCGATCTTTTTGCAACTCCAGCAAATGCTCTTATTCCCCGTTTTTGTAAAGAGAGGGACTGTCCATAGGCTTGTTGGGTGGACAGGCTGTTGTTCCCATGGCCTCGGGAACTGCTGTATGCCTTCCCTCCGATTTCCCCCCCTCCCGAAAATGCTTCAGAAGATTCGGAGGGAGCAGGTGACAGTGATTCTCATTGCACCTTTTTGGCACAGACGTCCATGGCTCCTATTGTTATCCCTTCAAGCTTAAGATCTCCCCTTCCTGGACCTCTCAATCCCAGCCCACTTAAATTGCCATGTCTCACGCACAAGCAGATGTGTCAATTGTGGTTGACAGCCTGGAAGGTGAGAGGACTGGGTTGGAACAGTTTGAGGAGGTTACGAGGTGGGTTGCTTGTGATATTCAGTTGGCTAAGAAAGAGTCCACTCTCCAGGCTTATTGCAAACATTGGAGGAATTTCCCTGTGATCCAATTTCGGGGCAACCTTTCAGAATTCTAGATTTTTTGAGGGACGGCTTTGCTTAGAGTTTAGCTTCCTCAACCTAATCTGCCCAGTGGGCAGCCAGTAGGTCTTGTAGGGAATCTAGGGGAGATTTGGAGGTTCTTTTCCCTTTAGCTAAGAAACTTCTTAAGAGTTTTCGGTTGAAAAAGCCAGTGGTTTCTTCGCCAATACATTCATGGGATCTGTCATAAGTTTTGGAGTGTCTCTAAAAGGAACCTTTTCACTATTTGGACCAAGCAAACATGGCCTAGGTTTTGTCCAAAATGGTTTTCCAAATTGCCATCACTTCGGCTAGGAGACTTGAAAAATTGTCTCCCTTATTAATTACCTTTACCTTATCTAAAATGTTTCTCAGATAAGGTGGTCTTGAGGCCAGATCTGTAGTTTAAGCCTAAAGCACAGCTACATTTTACTGTTCTCGGGAGGTAATTCTTCCAGTGTTCTAGACGTCAAATATCATTCCCTCTACTCTTGATGTTGGTTAAGCCCTTTTGATAAACCTAGAGAGAACAGTCTTTTAGAACCTCTGAATCCCTTTTGGTCTCTGATGGGGAGGCAACAATCAGCAGGTAGATTGGGCAAGCAATTTCTCAGGCCTATTCCTTTGTGGGGATGGAGTTACCGGGTGGTGTTGTGGCACGACCAGAGTAGTAGCTGCTTCGTGGACTGAGGCCCTTTTGATAAACCTAGAGAGAACACAGTCTTTTAGAACCTCTCAATCCCTTTTGGTCTCTGATGGGGAGGCAACAATCAGCAGGTAGATCGGGCAAGCAATTTCTCAGGCCTATTCCTTTGTGGGGATGGAGTTACCGGGTGGTGTTGTGGCACGACCAGAGTAGTAGCTGCTTCGTGGACTGAGGCAGGATGCATGTTACTCCAGGAAATATATAAAGCTGCTACTTGGGCAACTTACAATACCTTCCTTTCTCATTACAAATTAGAATTGTTTTCAAGACATTCAGCTAATTTTGGTGTTTCAGTGTTTAAAGCAGCAATAAAGCAATTGTTGTAAATATATTCCTAGTGTATGCATAGAATTGTGTTTTGTGTGTTTTCACTTGTGTAAATCCTTATTGGTAACTCTACGGTGAGGAAGATTTACATGGGGGTAATACACCTGTTACTTACCGCTAATCTTCATTGCCCTTATGATAGTCATCCTCCTCACAGTAAGATCCCGCCATCCCTACATCCCTACCTTCCTGAAACACAATTATATGAGCTTGATCTTTACAGGAAAGGGAGTGGAGAGGTGGGATCTTTATTTATGTATGGCTATTTTTTTAATAAAAATAGAAAGGCGCTCTGCAAAGATGTTTCTGTCGGGAAGCAGAACTGCCTCACTGATTACTACTATAATCAAGAGGACTATCCAAAGAGCAATAAAGATTACTGGTAAGTAACGAGTTCATCCCCATGGTCCAGACAAGGGTACGCAAATGATTCACTGTTGAAACACAAGGAGGAAAGTGAGAAAGCGCAGAAAGCAGTTCATCTGTTTCAGCTTAAAGAAACAACTGTTCAGCAAAAACAATGATCTGAGGCCTCAAGAAAGGGCCTACTTAAAAGCTCAGATTTTGCACCACACAATCTGGCAGCTGGCCGCAGTTTAGTTCCCCACAGTTGACTGTTTGTCTGAAGTAACAAAATTCGTCAATTTAACTTTAGGAAAATTCGCTGGCATCCATCATATTTGAGGTGGAGCTTGGATGCATGTAGAACCAATGAGAATGTAAAACATGCAACATATATTTATCAGCCTCACTGGATACCGATGGATGGGTGTTTCTTGCCTAATAACGCTTTCTGTGACTCCAGTGCTCCTGTGTACAGCAACAATTTTGCTACAGCAGGACTGGATCATATCTCTGGTTCACACGAAAACCAGCTCTTCCCATAAGGACAACAGTAACTATTTGTTGCTGAGTCCATGCAGTATGGTACATCATCTCACCCCCATTGGATACCATCACTTCCAGCTTCAGTGCCAAACTTGCCATGGTTAGGGCACTTCTCTGGCACTCAAACACTACAGTCCTACAGTTCCTTACATATGACACACATGACCTGTGTACCGCACCAACTAATGCAAGCTCCGGATTGCAAAGCCTTTGAACAACATAGTGTCGCAGCTGTACCTAACAGAAGTGAGAATGACAACGGCAGCAAAAGGCGCATGATTTTTGGTTTTCGGGTCAGTATCACCTGGGTGTGAGGAGAAGATATACAGTCAGCTCGCGGCCACAAAGAAATGTAGCCAAAGGACTCTCATAAAGTAATCAAAAAGAGGGGGGGGGACTTATTTTGTTGAAACCTGTGTTACAGCCCATACAGGCTCAACAGTGGACTCCTAGAGATACAACGATGTGGATTGAGTACACATTGATCAAAATAATCAGTTAAGTGCGAACCCTTAGAAACAGGCATCACACAATTGTTGCAGCAAAAATTGATGACGAGCAGTGTAAACAAGCATTGGCATAGCCAATAGGTCTCGCCTTTGGGACCTTATAAGTGTTTAGTTATCCAGGACAATATCCTTGGTGCAACAACATCAAGTGTTGCATGGCTAAACACTTATAAGGCCCCAAAGGCGAGACCTATTGGCTATGCCAATGCTTGTTATGTTTTAGTCAGTACTCATGTGCATGTTTTTACTTGTCTGACATACCCATTGATCTTTCAACCTGTGTCTTTCTTGATTTTGCATGCATGTAAAGTTCCTGTTGTTTATCGTTGTATGAAGTCTCCTCGTTTTCTCTATATTAGTTATTAACTCTTCTCTCCCTCTATGTTTTCTTGTTAAAAAAATAAAAGTTTTGCCAAACCCTGAAAACAATGTGGTTTTAAAGGGTTAACACATGCAATACACAGGCACAATGCTATTGGCTATGCAACAGGGTGTTTTTACAGTCCCATTTCTCTGACGAATGTGTATGTCAAAGTGTTTGCACATTGCAACCAATTACATATTCTGACGACTTGGAAGCTACGCTGCCTGTAGCACAGACTGACAATGGTGTTTAAAATGCAGCTTACTTTGAAGCCCCCTCCCTTGTCCAGCGTCTCGCTGCCCGGTGTCTCAACGCACTCCAGCCAATCCCCAGCACTCTCTTACACACTCCCTCCCACACGCCGAGACAGTCACACGCATTAGTCAAGGACAAACACTGACAGTCACCCACACGCTGCCATTTGGGGTTTTGCACACGCACACAGCTGTTGCTGTATTTTACCCGGAGCACTTAGGAAACGCCGGCTAGTCTGTGTGTGCGGCAGTGAAGTCCGTGGACGGAGCGGCGGTAAACCTAAGGACGGAGTGTCTCCACGAAGGCGACGGTCGCTGCTGCTGTTGTGGGTGTGCCGCTGGTGTACACCGCGCTGATGGCCGACCAGAGACGATTCCTGAGTTTATCCTCAGCTGCTCCAACCTCCGCTCCGCACCGCACCGCCTCTTACTGCCAGCTTCGGCAGCAGGCGGAGAGAGACCGGGCTGGCCTCACGCACGGGCAAAGTCTGTGGTTTTGTAATGGCGGCCGCAGACAAGCGAAGTACTGTGTAGACATTGCAGCAGCCACCTCCCTCAAACTTGAATGGGGCTGGTATTGTAACCCGCCGGAGTTTTTTCGAATTTGTATATAGCGCGACCTGACCAATAAGTTTTGGAGCGCTTTACATGAGCACCAGTTAAGTTACACAAGGACACGAGGGTTTTCGGTGTAGTACGCCTAGTTTGAGGAGCGCCGTGTCAGGTAGCAACATATGGATTCCACTACAATACCATTCAGTGCAGCGCTCTGAAGTTTCCCTGAGCCACAGGGCTGTCCTAGGACTTTTGCGGCCCGGCCAAACGGGGAGATGTGAAGCCTCTCTAATTTGCTTGTGACATCATAAACAAGAGAGGAGCGGGGGCGAGGGCGAGCGAGCGCGGCAGCCTGCTCAGCTGACCAGACGCTCGTGCGTCATGGCCTTTTGCCGGCATGTGTTTACAATTATTGCGCACGCGTCTGGGCACGATAATTGGAAACACGTTTGCCGCGCGTACCCATCCCAAAAAGGCCAGCCACGACGCACGAGCGTTTGGACTGCTTTTGAAACTCACTTACTTAAAGTCTTCGCCTAGCAGCGCTTGCGCGCTACTCGAGGCTCGACCTAAAAACCATGCGTGCCCTCCACCTCCATTCTGAGGTCTCGAAGCATGAAGTGAACCATTCACCATGTATTCATTATCATCAGAGACTACTCAGAGAAGTGATTCAAGATGTTACATTTTTCAGTATGTACCAGAATTAATGTATTTTTAGGTCTGACCTAGAGAATGCTTTAGCTGTCTCGGCAGCCTTAAGTTTTCGGAAAAACCCATTAAAAATACATAATTTATATTCTCATATAAAGGTGCTTTTGTTCAGACCTCATCGTACACTGGTCTGGTCAAGGGTCTTCGCATTTTGCTTCCACCCATCACAACCTATAGTATAGCACAGGGTAATGGGTTAGCCCAATTTACCCATTTGCTCTCTTTACTGTAAGTGACAGCATTTTGCTTTTGCACATATGCGCCTCTGCCTAGAAAGCAGTTCACTTCAGGGCCAGGGCTGGTACAGCAGTCTCTGCTTTTTTATGCTACCATTTCTTACATTGCATATACTTATTTTTGCAATGCAATTTTCTACTTGCTTGCTTGTTTTACTTGTCTCAAAGTTGAACACCATTCTCTAGACTAGGCCTCAAGTATTGAAAACTGCATTCTAGATGAGACCTCGATAAACGCATGCAGTCCACAAGGTGTGAAAGTGGTAGCATTGCTTCGGGTAATGAACCAAGAACCTCCGAAGCAGATAAAATGCTGCATACGTGACCACAAAACTGAACCCAATATGACAAATGTGGCTTTCAGAGGTATATACGGTACTCTGGATGAGGCCTCCAGAACTGGGCACAAATTATTATAAGGAGCTTCCAAAACTACACATAGTACTCAAAATGAGGTTCCCTGAACGCGGAGGCAGATCAGATGCTTTATCCAGAAATGCGCACAATTCAAGATAAGGCCCCCAGAACTTGAAAGCACACACCAGATGAAGCCAAATGTTTATAGAAGGGGCCACCAGAATTACGTTGTATTATGTTTTATGTGTTATGAGTTTTCTTTTGATGTTTTGTTTTAAATTTTTGATGTTTTGTTTTAATTTTTTGTTCTTTTTTGATGTTTTGTTATTTTGTTGTTTCATGGTTTTAGTTTTATGTTTTTTATGTTTTGTTGAACAAGTGACTTACCTTTGGTAATGCCTTATTCAGTAGAGACTCTGTCTAGCCGCAGATTCCACAATGTAGATTTATCCCCAAGCATCAGACTAGATCCTGACGTTCTTGAGCAGTACCCCTGCTCTTGATAGGTGGAGTTGATGAACTCCGTGTCGACCACGTTGAAAGTGATGTGTAGTGTGCCTATATAGGCTCCACTCCAGCACGCTGAAATCTGTTTCTCTTTACGACCTATCCACGCCACAAGCATGGAGCCCAGAGAATGCTAATTGACTGGTGTGCATCACTACAGGCTTCAAGAGGGTGACACTATACAGAAATGTATTCGCATGGGATGGTCGGTAAGGAATTTGCGGCTAGATATAGTCTCTAACAAATAAAGCGTCACTGAAGCCTAAGCAAAACCTCGCGGAGGTGGGTCTGCGAACAGATTAGACCAAAAAGTGCCCGTCATGACGGACCTAACCATCCAGCCATAGTGCTTGGTGAATGTGTGTATAGACTTCCATGTTACTGTTTGACAGTTATACAGGACAGGGACTCCGTGAGCTAATGCAGTGGTCGCAGTCTTGGTTCTGGTGGAATGAACACACAAGCCCTCATTGGGGTTGCTTCCTGGCCAATGCGTAGCAAATGTTTAAGCAGATAACTATCCATCATGTGTTGGTCCGTTTCTGCACAGTCTTGCCTTTATCTGCCCAGACATACCCAAACAAGAGTTGATCGGCCATCAGAAACTCTCTGGTTTGATCAATGTAGACATACAATGTTCTTTTTGGTTCAAGATGGTGGAGTCGCTCCTCTTCCTTAGAAGGGTGAGTCGGAGGAATGAAAGTAGGCAAGATGATATTTTGGCATACATGTAAGGGTGCGACCACCTTAGGGTGGAAGGAGGCCCGGGTTCTCAGAACCAGTTTGTCAACTTTGTCTGGGTATAACTTCATGTAGGGAGGGTGCACAAAGAGTGCCTGTAGTTTGCTGATCATGCTGGACGATTTTATGAGTACCATAAAAGCCATTTTAACTGTTAATAATCAAAGTAGGCAATTGTGCAGTGGCTCAAAAGTTGCCCACAAGAGGAAGGTTATAACCAGATTGAGGTCCCATTGGGGCATGGTGTATGGTCTTGGGGGAAACAGATGTTGGAGTCTCTTAAAGAATCGAGTCACAACAGGTGACTTGAACAGGAAAGGTTGGTATGCTAACCGCAAGAAAGCCGAGATGTCTGACCGGGAATCTTTAACAGTGCCCAGAGCAGAGCCCTGATGTGCTAGAGAAAGAATAAACAGCAGAACTTGGGATAAGGGTGCAGAACGCGGGTCAATGGATTTGGATGCCCACCAAGGCACAAATTAGTCCCAATGGCAGGCGTATACCGTCTTGGTGGAGGGACACCTGGCTGCGAAAATACCATGTGTTTTAAAGGGGTGTGCAGTTCCTGGCTGGGCGTGGGGGGACGGGGAGGTCTTTCTTCGTGATGCCCTCACACACCCCGGAGGATGTCATGCTTCATCATAGGGCTTTTGCTCCTTGTCGGGCCGGCGCTGCAATGCCTGACGGGCTCCCGTAAACGGGGCTCTTTATCGGAGATCTTTTTGAAGAAGCCGTTGGGTGCGTGCGGGTGTGAGGGCTGGGTAGTGCACAGGAAAGTGAAGTAAAATAGGTCTGGAGCAGTCCTACTTGGGTCAAGTTTAATGATTTAGGTAGCTCAAGCCTGATTAAAAGCGGTGAGGGTGCCCTTATGTGGATGTAATGTTCCTAAAGGGCTACCAAGGTGAAGTTGGTCGACATGTTTCGTGCCTCGATTGCCCCTAATGGGTCAGTTGGCACTTCATCAGGACCGGTATAACTAAGTGTGAATGGTGCACTACCGTCTGGTATTATGATTATTAAGCTAATTACCAGATGCGGTAGGGGATACCCTAGTAGACTTGTACTGGGGAGTACTGTAGACCTGTAGGAGAAGGGGAGAAGAGGAGAGAGGGAAGGAAAGGGACAACCAACGATGATTAAAAACAAAAGCAAGCAGTGTGGCAACGCTCTCATGCGACAATACAAACAATGTAGTTTTGACTGGAATAGGCGCATACAATGCCTTGCACTTATGCGTCAAATGGTTAGCCAATGGTGTGGGTAATGAGGGTAGCAGCGGTTGATTTTATTATCATATACGTGGGTGAGCTGGGTAATATTGTCGAAATGCTGCCCATTCAATTGCAAAAAGCCTTGGTGCTGCAGGCTTAACCCAAAAAGTGATGCAAGGAAAAAGAAAAGAAAGAGCAAAGCCCCTGGGGGGTAGGTAGGGGCAGGCGCACCTCTGTTAAGGGCGATCGTGCTCATATTTATGACAAATACCGGAAAAGTGAAGTGGGAGCCTCGGTATTAAAACAAATTAAAAAGTGTGGCTGGTGAACGCGCTCGAAATGGTAAGGCGTCAGATGCCAGGAGGGGAGCTCGTGTGAAGCGGCCAAGTATGTAGGAGGTCGCTTCACAAAAACGTGGTAGGCATTCGGCCGTTGTTAACGGAGCAATGCCAGATGAATTAAGGTCAGAGCAGTAGTGCGCGAAATACCATCACAGATTTTGGGTTGGTGGGGGTCAAAAGCTGTCAACTGTCGCCGCTCAATCTCCACGCATGAAGGTAGAGGGCACACAGGTTTGGGTGCAAGACTCTGCCCTGCTGCTGCGACAGAAGAGCCTCCCGAAGGGGTAGTCTGATCGGAGGACAAATGCTTATACTCAGAAGTTCGGGATACCAAGCTCTCCGTGCCCAATCCAGAGCCACAAGAATGACTTGGGCCCAGTTGTTACTGATCTTCTTGAGCACTCTGGGCAGGACTGGTATCAACCAAAAGGAGTACAGGAGGCTTCAGCTCCTCTTGAGATGAAAAGCGTCTCCGAATGAGTACTCCATTGCACGTTCTCAACAGTGTCAAACAGACCTAACCAAGGTTCTCCCCAGTATTGAAAGAGACCTTGCACAATCTCCAGATAGAGACGCTATTCGTGATCCGCTTGGCACAGACAGTTGAGTTTGTCCGCTCTGGCGTTCAAAGAACCCGCCAGGTATTGAGCCACCAGGGAAATGCCCTGGCATTTCAGCCATGTCCAGAGATGCAGGGCCTCTTGACACAGGGTCCACGACTCCACCCTGCCCTGTTTGTTGCAGTACCACATGGCGGTAGTGTTGTCCTTGAACACCTAAACTAGCCTTTCCTTGATCGAAGGTGAAAGGATTCAATGCCAGCCGGATCGCCCGCAGCTCCAGCAGGCTGATGTGGAGAATTGAATCCACCAGAGAGTAGAGTCTTTTGATCTCCACCTCTCCCAGATGGCTGGGCCCACCCATGAGTGACGCATCTGTCACAAAAGTAATCACTAGGTGGGGAAGGGAGAGGGGTCTGCCGCTGACCCAATCGTCAGCCGCCACTGCAGGTCTTTTGCAGTTCCCTCCGAACTGAGATTTCGCTGATGTTGTGGCCACTGGGACTTCAGGTCCCACTTCAGTGCCAACAGGCCAAGTTGAGAAGGTGCAGGTCTAGCATAAGACGAAGGCCTCCATCCTTTTTGGGCACCAGAAAGTAGCGGGAATAACAACCCGAACCTACTTCTGATGCTAGCACCCTCTCGATTGATCCTTTGGCCAAAAGAGCCAGTATTTACTGACGGAGCAAGGAGAGATGATCCTCTTTCAGCTGGTCGTGAGAAGGTGGCGGGGAGCGGGGTTCTCCAGAAAGGATGGAGCTGCACCGTTGGACAATTTGAAGAACCCATTTGTCCGATGGACTGCCACTGAGGCAGGTGATGAAGAATCCTGCCTCCTACTGGGTACCCATGTATGAATGATGGAAAACTAATGGGGTTTGGCGGGACATCTGCTGGGGTGGCCGTGGTATGGCTCGGGCCTCCTCCAAGACAATGGGCAGCACTTGTGCAACTGAGTCCTACAAAGTGTGGGTGTATTGGCCCAAAACGCACAGGGTGTTCACCGACCGCAGTGCTAGGGTGGCGGAAGAGAACATCCTCTTGACAAATGTTTACAGCCTTTTGGATTTCCTGTCCGGAGTGGAGTGGTAGGGAACGCGCCCGGGTTTATTTAGGAGTTGGAGGTCTGGACCACCAAGCTCTCTGAGGTGGGGTACTGGGTGAGGAAGCCGGGGTCCCCAGGAGCAGAGCAATGGCAGCGGACAATTATCTTGTGCACAGGAGTCGCTGTGCAGGGCTTGGACCAGGGCCTGAGTAGGACATCTATAAGCGCTTCGTTGAAAGGGAGTAGAGATTCAGAAAGGGTGCCTCCCATCTAAAGCATCTACATCAAGGAGTTTGTCTTGAATGCCACCAGGCAATTGAAGGTCCAGGACTTCAGCCGCCCTCTGCACCACTAGCACATAAGAGGCTCCCTCCTCCGTAGCAACGGTGTGAGGAGAGACCAAGCCAATGTCTGATGAGGTGTCCAGACCACTGTCATCTGCCTGTTCCTCGTACCAGTTATCCTCTTGACTGTCAAGGGGGTTGAAGTAGCCATAAGAGGTCCTCAGAGCCCTCCCAATCGTCTCACTCTCAAGGCTTGTCAAAAGAAAAAGGCGCTATCTCCGACTCGGAGGGCATGGTACCAGCCAGAGTTGATGTCGGGTGATGCTGATCCGGCTCTGTATCGGAGCCGTGAATGATGATGGGGTAAGCACTGGGAACGACGGCACTGGAGCGGCTCCGTGGACGTTTTCGGTCTTGTAGGTGGAGTGGCTCCTGATCCATGGTGGACCTGCCGGCGGGAATCAAGTGGGGCCCAAATGCACTCCCGAGGGGCCTGGCCGCCCAAATATGAGGTGCATGGCCTCATAAAACTCCTTGAGTTGGGCAGGGATGGCTCCGGCAAAATTCTATGAGGCGCGGAGCGGACCTAGTCGCAGGCTCCGCAGAGGAGCAAGGCTTCGAGCGATGCTGATGTTCCTGGGCCTCGTCTGAGGAATTGGATCTGTGGGAGAAGTCTAAGAATGCTTTAACTTCTTTGAATTCTTGCACTTGTGGAACTTACTCGACGATTTTGACTGGGACAACATTCATCAGGTGCAGCTCCGAGAGCGGTTCCGGAACCTTCTGCACGACCGGGATGAAGAGTGTCACGGGGTCGTCCAACGTCGGGTGGCGAGGAACTTCAGGGAGCGGTTCCTCAGCGACTTTGGATTCATGACATGGAAGTCCATGAAGGTCTTGGAGTTGTGGTCCTGCTCCAAGCATCACAAACAAACCAAGTGTAGAAATCTGCCTGTGACAAGCACCACAGGGTTTGAAACCTGTTGGTTTCTTTGGGGACATCCTTGGCATACCAGGAGAATTTTTTTTTCTCAAAATGGCTAGATAAAAAGGTCTCTCAAAAATGACTGGGTGTAGCTCTTCCAGATCTACGCTGAATGGCATGGAAAGAAAAGAACTGATGTCAGCACGCTGGGATAGCACCTATATAGGCACTGCGCACGTCACTTTTGGCGTGGAGGACGCAGAGGCAAATGACGCCACCTACCGGCGCTTTGGGGTTCTGGTCAAGAATTTCTGGATCCAGTCTGATGCCTGGAAGTAATTCTAAGGTAAGGAATCTGAGGCTAGAAGTCTCTATCAGATATATTTTTATGTTTTTTGTAATGTTATGTTTTATATGTTATATGTGTACTTGTAGAGTGCATGCCTCACCCGGTAAGGTATCCAGGTGCTAGATACCGAACGTGACTGTGCTGGTCGAAATTGTGGTCCAGGTAAACAGCCATATCTTTAGGTTCATCCGGAACTCAAGGACTGAGGTGGCAGCTCTGATGTGCAGAGTCCAGAAGTGGCCGGTAGAACTGGACACAGATCTGATGTAACCCCTGACCAAGGCAATATACCAAAAATTACATCTATTGGTGGTATCGATACATAGAGTCTAGAAACTATTTGTTCAGAGGATTCCTTCAGTACTATATACAACACTCATGGTAAGGAAATACTAGTGGTGTGGGAGCACAGTTGCAACATTACCTCCCTTTTCTGCAGGCTCTATCATCTCTCCCACCACCCCTTGCTTTCGAAGCACCCCCGTCATATTATTTAGCCCCAATCAGATCATCATAATATGAGAACTGAGAGATTCTCGGGGCCAAATTAATCTCACGCCGCTGTTGCCTTTGCTGTAGCCGTTCTGTGTTTGGGATTTACACACGGCTTCCGCCCGTGCAGTATCCGACCGTGCAACCTTTGCAAAATCTTTTCACTATGCAAAAGCCAAAATGACGGGCCTTGGAGTTGCTTTTCTGGTAGAGGGCGAGAATTTAATACATTAGAGCATCGCGCTGCACCCTTTAATGACTCAGAAGCCGAAACCACAAAATGTTCTTAATTCGTGTTTTCTCAGTGAGAAACCTCAGAAAGCTCTGATTTTCTCTATTTACAGAACAGAGGAAAACCAGTCGACATGGGTAGGAGTGGGAGGTGAAGCTGCCATCACTGCTGAACGGGAAGTGTGTAATGACTTATTTTCCGTATCTGTTCGCTCACTCCTCATTTCAAACACCACCAGGGCAGTGAGTACCGCTTTCCACCGTGGGTGGGTTTAGTAACACATGACAGTGAAACAAGACAGCAGAGAACACTGGGCGCCAACAACCAATCGGCTACTTTATTGTTTTTGGAGCACACGCCAAGAAAGGGGCCGGAAAGATGCCACTCGAAACCGATATCTAAATGAACATCTGAGCGACATCTGCACAGCGCTCAGTTTCACTTGACAAAACGGGCTGGGGTGAGAGGTCACTTATAAATCTCATTCAAGCAGGAGCGGAAATATTTTAAGTCACAGCAAAAATCAAAATCGTCTGTCTGGCATCTATTTCTAGCATTAAATAGAATGCCAAACTTACTCCATAGTCAGCAATGTCGGTAGGGGCGAGATTCCCAGTGGAGCCCGCGCACTGGTACAGAGCAGCTGGAACAAGGACGGGCTTGTAGAAAGGAAGCGGGGTCGTCGAGTAATGGTTTCCTCTTGGCACTGTGCCACACTCCACACCGTGGGGCAGGAGGGAGTGTTGACCGGTGGTACCAAAGTGTACTCAACACTGTTAACAAATCAGGCGACCAAAAAGAAACTAACAAGATACCGGATCATATGTTGGAGATGGACGCAGTTATACCGTGTGCACCTTAGCCCTCAGGTCGGCTTGGAGGCACTGCTTAATTTGTATAAAAAAAAATGAAGTGCCAGGGCCTAAGGTATTTCTGAGGAGGCCACTGTAGATAGCACTACCCATTGCCCCTGCCAGTGCTGCCGAATTCTAGTAACAACACAACTAGTAATCATGGCACTCCTTGGAGTTTAACAATTTGGACTATTCATACAATGGCCTGAACGCACTCGTATTAATTTTAATGGCTAAACATTCGGATGTGCTAACCACAGATCTAAATATACAGCACCACCATGTTGTGAACTAAATGCAGGTGACGAGCAATGGCAAACACCTTCTCAAAATAAGCAAGGCTTGAAGTGTCCCTTTATTGGTGCATCTAATGTCTTATGGCGTCTCCTGCTTGTCCCCCACCAACATCCCGCTGAGCAAATAGTGTATGCAGCAATAAACAATTGAAGCAGTTGTCCAAGGGGTATTTCTGACACCAAGCCAACATCCTTCTCGTCTTTGAGAATGTTCAAGGAGGGATAATCTTTGGCGTTCTTAACTGAGAAGAAAATTATCCAGTGTTGACCATTTTATCCCTTAACTATGTTCAAATGTGGTGCTTTGGTGATCTTATACTAGTTAATAACACCAGCAGAAAAAGGACTGACATCAAACAACTAAGCACCTTTCACTTGTAGAACTGCAGTTTTTAGGTTTTACATTTATAGCCCGTATGCCATGCATAACAAACGTATTGTATGGTATAAATTTACTTTAAGGGCCTTTGGGTCGTGCTCCTTTAGTTTGGCTTCTTTTGCTCTGGAACTTTCAGCCATTGTCAATCCCTTCTTGGATTTGGCCACAGGAGTATTTTGGTCTCATCATTTTAATTGGCTTTATATTGAGTCTGCCACTGAAATGCATGAGAGACTATTTCACATCTGAAATTAGTTGGCAAGCAGCTTAGCTGCCAGCTGGCGTGAGCACTGACAAAAGCATCTGAAAAATGGATGAAACAGAAAAGAAAGCAATCCTTTTTTTCATGTAGAAACCCTTTTTTGCACTCTTTTGTCTATGCAGTTTCTCCAGGGCAAACAAACATGGCCACAGTCAACAGGGCTGACGTTGGTGTGGCTTGCACATGCTCGATCCACACACCATACAAACTTCAAACCTATTTGCTTTTGCCAAAGTCTGTTAAACCGAACCACCAAGTTCCAAATAAATATATTTTTTGTTTTTTTTTATGAACGTTGTCACTAAGAATCCATTTCTATATTAAATGATCTCTTTATGTGCAGAAAACATGCAAGTGATTAACAAAACGCCGAAGACACTCAGAGCTCAACAGTTACCAAATAGCATGAAATAATTTTTCAGTTTAGTCCTTTTGCCTGTTGGCCCATTTGCTTCCTTCTTATTCAATGGCTTCCCTTGCCCATCTTGTGTTTGTCCCTCCGCTGGAGCATAGCATTTTGACCATCCTTTGGCTTGACTGACTTGTATCCTTCCATTTTTAGGGTACTATTCTTTTCTCTTTGCTTAAGCACTCCATGTGTGCATTTGTTTTCCAGCTCTCTCCCTCGTGGCCTTCTCCCCTACCAAACTTCCAGGGCTCTATGTTGCTTTCTCGCTTGTATGCTTCTTCCCTTCCCCTGCCCACTCCCCTTTATACCCGTACCCACTCCTCTGCTTCCCTCCACACCGGCTGTCTTCATTGATTAAATAAATAAATAAATAAATATATATATATATATATATATTCACCAAGAGCTTGCTCACCATCCCCTCCCCCTATTGTATCTGAAGACACCTTAGCGCGATGCAACGCCATGGCAGAATTCTTTTCGAACAAAATCCAAGCTATTTACTCCTCCTTTCCTCAAATAATACCTCAACTACATATCGGAGATCAGGAGAAGTTGGTTAAAGGGAGAGTTAGTCCAATTGAGAAAATTCCCCACTTAACTCATCCACGTTGCTTGATATTTTGAGTAAATTAAAATCTGGCTCCCCCACTGATCCTGCCCCCCAATATTTTAAATCGGGCCTCCGAAATACTTTCTCCAGTAATCCTTGACCTGATCAATGCCTCTCTCTCCACAGGTATAGTCCCCCCACTGTGGAAACAGGCTATGGTTAAAGCATTATTGAAAAAAACCTTCCCTGGACCTTGAAGTCTGGAGTTACTACCACCCCATCTCCCTGCTGCCGGCCATCAGCAAGATCGCCGAGAAATATGTGAACTCTGTTCTATCTACCTTCTTGGAGAGCAATAACTGTCTCCATTCCTCCCAGATGGGTTTTAGACCTCAACATGGTACTGAGACGGCTCTTCTGGTGGTAGTGGAAGAGGCGAGAAAAATCCTAGACGCAGGAGGCTGCGAGGCTATCATCCTTTTGGACTTGAGCGCAGCCTTCGATACGGTCAACCACCAGTTGCTGATAAAAAGATTAAGTGAGGTGGGAATTGCGGGGACCATGCTCAATTGGCTCCAATCATTTTTAGAAGACCGATCTTTTAAAGTTCTCGAAGACGGTATCTCTTCTAAGCCCATACCGCTGAATTGTGGGGTGCCCCAGGGCTCCTCCCTTAGCCCCACACTTTTTAACGTATATTTGAGGTCCTTGGCAGAGATGGTGCTACCATTCGGGATCCGGATAATCACGTACGCTGATGACACCCAGTTGGTTGTTTCTGTCAACCAGCGGGATTCCTCCAGTCCTGGTCTTGCCCTCTGTCTAGAAAAAGTATCAAGGTGGATGGAAGAGTCATTCTTGAAACTCAATGGATCAAAAACGGAACTAATGCTCCTAGGGAACAAAGAAAATACAAATCTCGGGCTACTTTGGCCCAGCTCCTTTGGTCCTGCCCCTACTCCCAAACATCAAATTAAAAGCCTGGGTGTCTGGCTAGACCAGAACCTTGATTTCAAGGAACAAGGGAAAAAAGTAGCTGCTTGCTGCTACGGGATCATACGAATGATACGTAAAGTGCTCACACTACTCCCTTTTCCTGCAAGAAGAGTCTTAGTTCAGGCTCTTATTTTGTCACGCCTTGACTATGCCAATGCTCTTTATCTTGGAGCCCCTGGCTCCTCGATTCGAAAGCTACAAATTGTTCAAAAATGCGCTGCGCGCATGCTCTTGAACATCCCAAAGCGGTCTTCCGCTAAACCAGCTTTGGCATCTTTACATTGGCTCCCCATCCGTGAGCGCATAGAGTTTAAGGCCCTATGCATCGCCCACAGGTCACTCGCAGGGAAGGGATCCCAGGTTATTCAGTCCCTCATCCATCGATACCGTCCTAACAGAGCCCTCAGGTCAGAAACTAAACATCTACTGTCAACCCCAAGAATAACAAGAGCTCGAAGTGGCGGTCGCCTCTTTTCGTATAATGTGGCTAAGATCTGGAATAGCTTGCCCCCGCAGATCCGTGATCAACCTAACTACCTCATTTTCCGTAAGCAGATTAAAACATTACTCTTCCCTAAATGATTAGCTTTCAGTTTAATGTGTTAGCAGGTAACAGCGCGGGGATGCCCATGGGTAACCAGGCGCTCTACAAATTCTGTTTTCATTCATTCATTCAATGTGTCCCCACTTCAAAGACGCACTCCACAGCAGATCTAGTAAAAGCAAAAGGCATTTTTAATTCAGAGTTCTTTGTTTGCCTTACGCGTTTCGGTGCAAAGTTCCTTGATCACAGGCTGCCAGGGTGCACGCAGACATACTGAAAGGCACAACTTCTCAGCACATTTCAATTGACCTTTAGTAGGTTTCACAGGTGAATTAACTGGTGTTCATGCTGGGATATGTAGTCCCTTTCAGACAGTGTTCTATCTCTTGAAGACTCTGCGCTGCAACACTGAATATGCATTTTAAAATTACCCTCCAGTGGGCCTCCAAATTATAAATGCTCAGTAATTTGTGCTGATCTACTGTCCCAACCAGCTCCGGATTTCAAGGCTTTCATGGCCCCAACTCGGGGTGGTGAAATCCGGAGCAGGTTGGGACAGTAGATCAGCACAAATTACTGAGCATTTATAATTTGGAGGCCCACTGGAGGGTAATTTTAAAATGCATATTCAGTGTTGCAGCGCAGAGTCTACAAGAGATAGAACACTGTCTGAAAGGGACTACATAACCCAGCATGAACACCAGTTAACTCACCTGTGAAACCTACTAAAGGTCAATTGAAATGTGCTGAGAAGTTGTGCCTTTCAGTATGTCTGTGTGCACCCTGGCAGCCTGTGATCAAGGAGCTGTGCTCAGAACGCGTAAGGCAAACAAAGAACTCTGAATTAAAAATGCCTTTTGCTTTACTAGATCTGCTGTGGAGTGCGTCTTTGAAGTGGGGACACATTGATGAATATATATATATATATATATATATATATATATATATATATAAAACCTACTGGCAGTCGCCAGTAGGTAGTTATAGTTAGGACCTCGTTTCTATTCAAAAAGCGTTTTTCTTTTGCCAATATCTTTAGCGCTGTTAGACGAATCTTGGCCAAATTTTCAAAACTAATGGTTCGCTCAGGTCAGCTACTGTCTTGAAAGTTTCGGGGTGATTCGTCGAGCGTGGGCCGAGAAAAAAGGGGGGTCCCAAAAAGCGTTTTTTCCATGTTAATTTCCATAGGAAACTTTAGACAAAGCTACAGCCCGAACGGCTGAACAGAATTACACCAAATTTGGCAAAAAGGTAGGTCTTGGTTCAGAAAGCGTTCTTTTTTTAAATGGTGTAAATCCGTTCAGTACTTCCTGAGAAATTCGAAAATATCGATATCTGGTGACCGAGGAGGATTCGTGAACCCTCCCGATCACGAGCTATTTTGGCCCTGGGGACCACCACCTTCCCGGGGCTTTAAACTTGTTGGAGTGGGGCCACGCGGCCCCCCTCGTGGACCCCTAGATGGCCCTGGGGACCACCACCCCACAGGGCCGGCTCCAGCAATGTCCCGGGGTGCCCACCCCGGGACATTGCAGTTTGCAATGACAGGGCGGGAGCACGGCTCCCGCCCTGTCATTGCAAACTTCTGCTGCTTCGTGGAAGCGAAGCAGAATTGCTTTTGGACAAGGAGAGCTGCATGTCAGCAGCTCTCCTTGTCCAAAAGCAATGACGGCTCCTGCAGGAGGCGGGGAGCCGGCAGGGACTGCGGGGGCATTGGGGCTCCCCCGCGGTCCCCAAAATGAGGGCCGGCCCGGAGGATGGGGTCCCCGGGGCCAGAAGGTGCCCCGCGGCCCCCTCCAGTATTAATAAAAAAAAAAACCAGAGGCAAAGTCCCGGGGGATGGGGTCCCCGGGGCCATAATTGGCCTCAGGAGGTGGGCCAAGCAGACCCCCTCCAAAATAAAAAAAAAAACAAAGTCTGGCCAGGCGATGGGGGTCCCGGGGCCAATAGTGGCCCAGGGAAGGGGGCCACGCGGCCCCCTTCCCGAATACATAATTTAAAAAAAAGTACAGGCCCCGGGGGATGGGGTGCCTGGGGCCAAAAGTGGCCCAGGGAAGGGCAGTATAAATAGGAAAACAAAAAATATAAAACGAGGCCATGCCCGGGGGGGATGGGGTCCCCGGGGCCGAAATCAGCCTCCGGAGGAGAGCCCCTTTCCCATTTTATTTTTTTTAAATTTAAAAAAAAGCCTCCTGCCCTGGGGCATGGGGGTCCCCAGGGCCCAAAAAATACTAAGAGAAGGGGGGGCCACACAGCCCCCATTCTAAAAAAATAAATAAAAGAGAAGCCGGCCTCTCGCCGGAGGCCCTGCTCCCCTCCCTGCACCACTCTGCAAACGCGCCTCCAGGCGCGTTCTGGGTTGGGGGATTAATTCCCCTAGAATCTTAAGGGTCCTTAGGGGCCAACTAGCCCACCAGGTACCTCCATAAGCCCCACACAGTGGGATTGCTAAGAGGTGGTCCGAGGCCACGCCCCTTTTTACACCACTCTGCAAACGCGACTCTTGGCGCACTGCTGGTGGGGCGATGAGGTCCTCTTGTGTCCTGAGGACCTCAGGACTGAAGTGGACTTCATCCCCCGAGCAGCATTGTGCCAGGAGGCGCGTTTGCAGAGTGGTGTAAAAAGAGGGCGTGGCCTCGGACCACTCTCAGCAATCCAGCTGTATGGGGCTTACTGGAGGTACATGGTGGGCTAGTTGGCCCCCAGGGACCCTCAGGAGGGAAGGGGACTTCATCCCCCAACCAAGAGTGCGCCAGGAGGCGCGTTTGCAGTTTGGCGGACAAAGGGCGCGTGGCGTGTGCCCACCTGTCAGCAATCCCACTATCTGTGGCATACTGGAGGTATCAGGTAGGCTAGTTGGCCCCTAAGGACCCCCAGCAGCGAAGTGAACTTTAATCCCCATCCAAGAGCGCACCAGGGAGCGTGTTTGCAGAGTGGTGGGGAAAGCGGGCGTGGCCTGCTATGAGAACCTAGCAATCCTGCTGTGTGGGACTTACTGGAGGTAATAGGAGGGGTAGTTGGCCCCCAAGGTTGTCCTTGGGGGCCAACTACCCCTCCTGTTACCTTCACTAAGTCCCACACAGTGGGATTGCTAAGAGGTCTTCGGGGACCACGCTCACCTTTCTCCACCACTCTGCAAACGCGCCTCCTGGCACAGTACTGGTTGGGGTATGAAGTCCACTTTACTCCTGAGGGACTTTGGGGGCCAAGAAGCCATCCTGGTACCTCCTGCAAGTCCTACGCAGCGGAATTCCTGAGCACTGGTCGGAGACAGCACCCCCTTTGCCCACCTCTCTGCAAACGCAACTACTAGTTAAAGAAGCATTTGCAATGTAATAGGTTTCACATTTGCAAGAGTTAGAGCTATAGGTGTTGTAAATGTAAAAGTGTTTTACTAATGTTTCTTGGAGTGGAGTGGATGTAGGTTGTGTGTAGTGGAATTATGTGGTATGATGTGCAGTGAAATTATGTGGATAGACTTTGAGGTGGATAGAAGGTATGTGGTATTTAGTGTATAGGAATTATGTAGAGTGGGATTATGTGTTATGGAGAGTAATTATGTGGTATGGTAATCTGTGTTGTGGAGTGGTAACCTCAGGTTTAGTCTTCCTCGTTTCCATAGAAGCTAAACTATAAACTCAATGAGACAAAAAGAAGGAACCACGGAGGAGCACTTCTGGACCTAGTCAGAGGTATGAGCAGGGCCACTGGCATTATGCTACTGTTTGGCTGCACCAACTCTCGCACAATTATACATTTTCCGCATTTGCCATATAAGCCAACATCTGCTGCATAATCTGCAGATTTGAACAAAAAAAACCTTGTTTCTAGCTCAAACGCTACCAAAAATGCAGCAACAAGTGTTACAGCGTGGTGGAAGGCCCTTTGCAAACCTAGAATGGTCACCTCTTACTTATTGCTAAATGTGGGTATTAAATTGGTACTAATGGTGTGCAAACCACTCTTGCTTCTTTCTGCGCCTCTCTTGCCTCTTTCTGCATTTCTGTTGCTTCTTTCTGCACCTTTCTTCTTTTTTCTGTACTTCTTTTGCCTCTTTCTGCTCATCTCTTCCACTTTCTGCACCTCTGTTGCCTCTTTCTGCACCTCACTTGCTTCTTCCTGTACCCCTCTTGCCTCTTTCTGCACCATCTTCACTCTTTCTGCACTTCTCTTGCATCTTTCTGCACCCCTGTTCCCTCTTTATGCACCTCTCTTGCCTCTTTCTACACTTCTGTTGCCTCTTTCTGTACCACTGTTGCTTCTTTCTGCACCTCTCTTGCCTCTTTCTGCACCTCTGTTGCTTCTTTCTGCACCTCTTGCAAATTTCTGCACCCCTCTTGCCTCTTTCTGCACCCCTCTTGCCTCTTTCTGCACCTCTTTCCTCTTTCTGCACCTCTCTTGCCTCAGTCTGCCCACCTGTTCCCTCTTTCTGCACCCCTTTTGCCTGTTTCTGCAACTCTCTTGCCTCTTTCTGCAGTTCTCTTGCCTCCTTCTGCACCTCACTTGCCTCTTTCTGCAACTCTCTAGACTCTTTCTACACTTCTCTTGCCTCTTTCTGCACCTCTCTTGCCTCTTTCTGCACCTCTCGCCTCTTTCTGCACCTATCTTGCCTCTTTCTGCATCTCACTTGCTTCTTTCTGTACCCCTCTTGCCTCTTTCTGCACCCCTCTTGCCTCTTTCTGCAGCCCTCTTCCCTTTGTGCAACTCTCTTGCCTCTTTCTACACCTCTCTTCCCTCTTTCTACACCTCTCTTGCCTCTTTCTGTACCTCTGTTGCTTCTTTCTGCACTTCTCTTGCATCTTTCTGCACCCTTCGTGCCTCTTTCAGCACCTCTGATGCTTCTTCCTGCAGTTCTCTTCCTTCTTTCTGCACCCCTCCTGCCTCTTTCTGTACCCCTCTTGCACTTCTCCTACCCCTTTCTGCACCCCTCTTACCTCTTTTTGCACCTCTGTTGGTTCTTTCTGCACTGCTCTTGGTTCTTTCTGCACCTCTTTTGCAAATTTCTGCATCCCTCTTGCCTATTTCTGCACCCCTCTTCCCTCTTTGTCCACCTCTCTCTTCTTTCTGCACTTCTCTTGCTTCTTTCTGCACTGCTCTTGCTTCTTTCTACACCTCTCTTGCAATTTTTGTATCCCTCTTGCTGCACCCGTTCCCTTTTTCTGCACCTTTCTTGCCTGCTTCTGCACTTGTCTTGCCTCTCTCTGCACCTTTGTTGCTTCTTTCTGCACTTCTCTTGCCTCATTCAGCACCTCTGTTGCTTCTTTCTGCACCCCTCTTGCCTCTTTCTGTACCCCTCTTACCTCTTTGCACATCTCTCCTGCCTCATTCTGCACCTCTCTTGCCTTTTGCTGCAGTTCTCTTGCCTCTTTCTGCACCTCTTTTGCTTCGTTCTGCACTTCACTGGCCTCTTTCTGCACGTCTGTTGGTTCTTTCTGCACCCCTCTTGCCTCTTTCTGCACACTCTTTCTGCACCCCTCTTGCCTCTTTCTGCACCCCGCTTCCCTGTTTCTGCACCACTCTTGCCTCTGTCTGCACCCCTGTTCCCTCTTTCTGCACCTCTTTTGCCTGTTTCTGCACCCCTCTTGCCTCTTTCTGCACCCCTCTTCCCGCACCTCTCTTGCCTTTGTCTGCACCCGTTCCCTCTTTCTGCACCTTTTGCCTGTTTCTGCAACTCTCTTGATTCTTTCTGCACCTCTCTTGCACATTTCTGCACCCCTCTTGCTAATTTCTGTACCCCTCTTCCCTCTTTCTGCACCTCTCTTGCCTCTGTCTGCACCCCTGTTCCCGCTTTCTGCACCTCTTTTGCCTGTTTCTGCAACTCTCTTGCTTCTTTCTGAACTTCTCTCGCCTCTTTCTGTACTCAAATGGGAAGTGCAAGCTGTCAAGTTTAAAGGTCTGTGTGCTCTCGTGACTGAGGTATATGTCTACTTGTATATGTATTCTTACATGTGTTATGCATCTGAAGATGGTAGCTTAAAAAGCGAGTAACTTCTCCTATAGGTGGTCAAATCTTCTCAGTTCTGCTCGGTCATTCGGTTGCACAGGCAGACATGTCTTATGTATATATGTGTTATAGAGCCCCTCAAATATACTATTGAATACCCATGTGCCCTGTAAATAAATATTGTGAGTAGAAAGAAATGCATACACCTTTTTTACACAAATTTACAGAGTATGCTGTTTGAAACACAGGTATTCAAGTGTTTGTATGTTTATTTTCATTTAACATGTAACTAGGTAAAAGCATAGACACACATGCATACCTTCACAAACTTGGTCAGACTTATAACAGTGATATGCTTAGGATTGCTGTTTTATATTTGGTAGGCCTAACATTCTGAGCAGTCGATTAATAGTGAGCCTTCAAGAGAAAAGTGAGGCTTAAGACATCTTCGGAGAAGGATTAGTGATTAGGGTACTTTGTATGAGTCTGTCGTAAGGTACAGTCAAAGTAGGCCTCTTTCTGCACCTCTGTTGGTTGTTTCTGCACATCTCTTGCTTCTTTCTGCACCTTTCTTCCTTTTTCTGGACTTCTGTTGCCTCTTTCTGCATTTCTCTTGCTTCTTTCTGCGCCTTTCTTCCTCTTTCTGCACATGTCCTACCTATGTAGGCATAGTTAGAAATTAGCATTTAAAAAACCTTTGAAATTCACTGAAAAAACCACAGGTTTCAGGGACGTTATAGTTAGGGATTAGCATTTAAAAAACCTTCGAAATGCACTGAAAAAATCACAGGTTTCAGGGACGTTATAGTTAGTTGAAAATTTCACTCGTATAAAACCAGAGAAATTCGGCCGTTATAGTTAGTAGAGCTAACTATAACTCGCGCCCCCGCAATGCACTGCTGATGATGTCACATATTACATCACTCATGACATGGCCAGTGACGTCACTGATGACATCACTGATGACATCATCCAGTGACTGAGTGTTTCTAAAAAGTTCAAGAATGGTATATATATATATATGCCAAGGTGTATTGAAGAATGAGTGGGTGTATGAGTGTCTGAATGGATGATTTAGTGGGTGCGTGACTGACTGTATAAGTGAGTGATTAAACGTGTCTTAGTGAATGCATGGGTGAATGATTAATCTGTGTGAATGTCTGTATCAGTCTGTCAGTTGGTGTGCAAGTGGCTGCATGGGTTGGTGAGTAGCTACATCAGTGTCTATATGGGTTAATGATTGGTTGTCTGAGGACCTGTATGGGTGCCTGAGTGTCTGTGTGGGGGGGTTTGTGACTCACTGCACGGATGTGTGAGTGGGTGATTCACTGGGTGTATGGGTTTATGAGTGCGTGTGTTAGGGACTGTATGGGTGAGTGAGTGTACGTATAGCTGTGTTGGTGAGTGAATGGATGTCTCAGTGGTATATGTGTAAGTAACTACATATGTGAAAATCAGTATAAGTGAGTGTTGGAGTATATAAGTGAGTATATGTGACAGTGAGTGATTGTGACAGTGGCTGCATGGATAAGTGTGTGCTTATGTCAGTAATTGTTGAAGAGAGTACATATATGGTACTATGGTACTATCTGCATGAATAAGTGAGGTGGTGTATGTGTATAACTGTATAGGTGAGTAAATGGCAGTGCAATTAATTCTTTGGGTGACTGATTAGGTGTTTGAGTAACTCTTTGGGTAAGTGGCAGTGTGTGTGTGTCTATATGGGTGTATGAGTGTATAGATCAATGGCTGTATTGATGAATGACTGCGTGTATGAGTGACTGTATGGGTTTGTGAGTGGATGTGTGTGTAGACGTATGAATCACTGAGCGGGTATGTACTAACTGCTATTGGTCTGTCTATGGTTTCGATATTGGTAGTCTGTTTTTTAGAGTGGGTATATCAAAGGTTATATTAGGGTGTGAGGAGGTGCATCAGATAATCACGTGGATGATGTCATCAGTGATGTAATATGTGACATCATCAGCAGTGCATTCCGGGTGCGCGAGTTATAGTTAGCTCTACTAACTATGACGGCCGAATTTCTCTGGTTTTATACGAGTGAAATGCCCAACTAACTATAACGTTTTTTTCAGTGAATATATATATATGTCCGTAATTTCAGCGGATTACTTGGAGAACGCGGAGTTCGGAGTAAAGTTATACATATATATATATATATATATATATATAGTTGCAAAATGGGTTCCGCCTATTTAATACGCCCACATTTTTTGCTTTTTGGATCACCCGGTTCTGGACTTTTTACTGTGGATGAGTCTCACTACCGGTGTCTCACTCACAGTAATCCAATGGCAAATGGAGTGCACGTGTTTACTGTCATTATCTGCCTTTTAAGATAAGCCTGCTGTGATGAAGCAAGGGTTAGAGAACTGTTGCCTGGTTTATATGTGCACACGTGAGAGGGCTGTGCATGTGAGACTAATGTTGTGCGCAGCACAGTAACTGCGCACAGGTAGCCTGGGGCAGAGGGGACTCTGCAGGATTAGATACTGACCTGGGCTAGGCCTTATAATGTTAGTGTACACTCACAGGGAAAGTCAGTGTGGGTTACTGTTTTGACTGCAGTGACACTTTATTATACACATGGGGGAACACTTCCTAAGAGTGCAGTTTTGCTTTCCTTTGGAATACAAAGTCCAGTGACATATCAAAATGGGCTGGGACATGTGCGCCAAAATCAAATCTGAGAGTTCCAAGAAGGTGTCTTTACAACTTATAGGTCATCCAGAATTGTCATTTTTCTCTGGCTCAGCTCAGGAGCAGAGCCCAGGCTTTTTTCACCCGGCTGGGCCAAGTTAATTACATTTCTTTCTTGCAGCAGGAACACAGGCTTCCCTACACAAAATGAGAAATTAACAGTGCTTCCCTCAGCTACTAGCAGGAAGGGGTGGGATAAACATCTGCATCCATTAATTACCTGTCACACTATACCAGGGCTGGGGACAGCCCAGGCCCACTGAACAAAGGAGGGAGCCCAGACAACTGGAGCCTACGCAGGAAGGGGGTCCTCTTTGAAGTTTCAGTGGGAAAGGCCCTGACAATGATGTCAGTGAGGGGCGGACCTTAGACCCCAAGAGCAGATGTAACCAGTGCCTCCTAGATGACGCCATATGGAATGGTCCCAGCATGCTGTGCAGGAGGGTTGGCACGGGGTGGAGAGGTGATGTGGCATCCTTGGATTGGCCAGGGGGGCCTAGCTTCTAGAACGTTCCACCCTCTTTTAAAAACTCTAGCACAAGGAAGAGAGAGAGGGCTGTTGGTGCCTTTTGCTGCTGGACCCTGGGACTGCAACAGACATGGACAACTGGAAGGAGAAAACCCCTGACACCCAAAAGATTCAAAGAACTCTGCCCCAGTTGACCAGAGGACCAATGGGTCTTCACCCGACAAACCCTATGTTTGTCGGGTGAAGGAATCCATGACCGTCTGGGATTTGCACCCAATTTTTAAAAGCATTCCAAAGGTTGGAGCTTTTGCTCTGCACCTGGGAGGGCAGCACTGTCTAGGGGTTGGTTCTATGGTTGCATTTAATGCGGTTTGAAGGTGTATAAGGAAGATACATGGAGTGAAGCGCCCCTTAGGAGCTGGATCTATGGCTGCATTTTATGCTTTCGGAAAGTGATGCCTCCTAGGGGCTGTTTTTATGGTTGCATTCTATGTAATCTGAACATAAATAAAAAGCACACAAACACGTTATGTTCTTCTTAAAACGTTTTAGTAATATAATAATGTTGGCAGTGATCATTGATCAAGGTTGATTTGTTTTATTGATATGGTTATCATTTACTCACAACATGATGGTGTTTTTGACATATAGTTTGTTGTTCTAGTAATATGCTGACCCTTGATAAGGCCTGTTTTAGTTAAAGAGATGCACCCCGTATTGTGATGTGTTATCTGGTAGAGGTGGGATGTGCTGTGATTTTGGGGGTCATGTCCCTTTGGGGTCAAATGTGATTACCTAATGTCAGCTAATGTATTTTTAATCTGCCTTATTAATATATTTATAAATCAATGTGTAATATTTCATGGTGTGTGTGTAATAAATCTACTTTTTCTAAAGAAAAAGCACCGACTGGACACTCATTAATAATGGTGATTACTAGCCCACACCACCTCGCCCGAGTAGGCCTTGGACTGCTCTGCTTCACTACCGAGAAAGTTGAGCGGTACAATGGGATGCTTGGTGTCCAGCAAGAGAAAATTGGGGACTTATTACTTGCGCAGGCGACCAGAACACGCGCGGGTTCCTAGAGCTCCAATTTATTTCAGACGTCATGATGTGTTTTGGCTTTGAATGCCTTTCTCAAATGACAGTTACCCTGGTGCTTCTAATGCCACAGTTTTTAAACAGACATAGTCTCTTTGCTATTGGTGGAAAGTACATAGCAGGCGTGGAAAGACTTTATGAGTTCAGCACTCTGAATTCATTCATAAAACGATTCGCTGTAAGTACCATTTCCACAGTGGGCAACGCTTTGTTCTTTCCATCAAACACCCAAGTGTCACTTCTAAAAAATAATTGACAAGTCTCTGGAAGCCTCAACCAGCCGCTTCGGCCCCAAATTACATGCCTGAGGGCACAACTTCAGTAACTCATGCCATGCTGGGAAGTCACCGTTCAAACAAGTGTAAGCAGGCTCGCATTTTTCGGGTTACGGCGGTTCGGCAACTTCCAAAACCTGGAGAACCACAATGTGCCACTACTGATGCTGCCAAACTGCTTGAGGGTGGGTGCTCTCTGTGCTTGTGGCCACACATATATCCAAATTAAGGTCACTCTCCATAAGAAAATAAGAAAAAAGATCAGAGCACACGCGGGTTCCTAGAGTTACACCGGTGCTTCTAATGCCACAATTGTTAAACAGACATAGCCTCTTTGCTTTTGGTGGAAAGTACCTAGCAGGCGTGGAAATACTTTACAAGTTCAGTTCTCCGAATTCATTCATAAAGTGCTATGCGGTAACTACCATTTCTAACAGTGGGCTGTGCTTTCTTCTTCCCATCAAACACCCAAGTGTCACTTCTAAAAATCTGTAATAAATCTACTTTTCCTTTTTCTAAAAGAAAAAGCACTGACTGGACAATCATTTATTGAGTGTTTATATTGCGTGCAGTGAATGGTGATTACTAGCCCACACCACCTACCCTGAATAGGCCTTGGACTGCTCTGCTTCACTACAGAGAGAGTTAAACGCTAGAATGGGGTGCTTGGTTTCCAGTAAGGGGAAATTGTGGACTTATTACTTGCGCAGGCCTGACATCCTGCACAACTTATATATATATATATAGATATTTGAACATTGGGAGCATCAAGACACCCACTGGGGTTTGGCACTTTGCAATGTTTGTGGGCAGGCACTTCAACTACCAGCATGCCTTGCCACAGCCCACATGGGCGGGACTTGTTAACTTGCAATAAAAACAGGTGCGTGTAATGAAGCCTTGTCCTCCTTTTGTGCAGCCAGTGAACAAGGGCGGGACTTACGCCCGAAACGCGTTTGGCAAGTCAGAGGGCTGGTGTGGGCCACGCTGTCGCACTACCACTGGCATGAAGTGTGTGTTAACCCTCTCGAGTGTGGCTTCTCTACTTGGGCAACCTTCTTTGTACATATATATATATTCACATTCACTGAAAAAAACAAAGGTTACAGGGACGTTTTAGTTAGGCTCAGATTTCATTCATACAAAACCAGTGAAATTCAGCAGTTATAGTTACCTGAACTAACTAAAACTGATGACATCTCAAATGACATCACCAGGCCTAAGGAGTCAGGGTATTACTACCCTGCCCCCTTTCCTTTTTTTTTGTTTTAAACGTTTTTGTTTGGGACTTGGCTGAGTCTGAGTCCCAAGATGGCTTCCAACACTTCCTGGCTGAAGTGTTGGCAGCCAATCGGATCTCTCCACGAGTTCGGTAAGATGTACGAAGGGCCCGTGCCTCTAAATATACAAATTTGGTTTTCCTTTAATATCTCCAAAACTACTGAACAGATTAACATCAAATCACAAAAAGGGCTCTTCCTGGAACACAAGCTACCTCTCTGCCAAATTTGGTGTAATTCCGTAAAGCAGTTCTGTCTGTAGTCGTGTTCAAAATCCATATGGAAATTGCATGGGAAACACACTTTCTTTGACCCCCTCCTTTTTCTCAGCCCCGCCTGACAGATCACCACAAAACGTTCCAAGCACAACTAGACACAGAAGGATACTTTTTTGGAAACTTTTGTGAAGATTCGGGAAATGGTGCCAAAGTTATAAGCAAGTCAAAAAAACGCTTTTCCAATGGAAACTAGGTCCTAACTATGAGATATATATACTCACTGAAAAACACCAAAGGTTACAGGGACGTTATAGTTAGGGTCAAATTTCACTTGTACAAAACCAGTGTAATTCAACAGTTATAGTTACCTGAACTAACCATAACTTACACACCCGCAATGCACTGCTTATGACCTCACATATTACATCACTCATGACATGGTCAGTGACATCACTGATGACATCTCAAATTACATCACTGATGACATCATCCCGTGACTGAAAGGGTTTTTGTAAGCGTTTCTGAAACTTAAAGATATATACTAAAAACGATGGATTTAGGCCCAGATCTCTGTACTGTGGTGAATGTATGACATTGTTCTGCATTCTGTCCATCAACTGTTGTTTTTGCATTTGTCACCCCGAGTGGGACGGGTATGCCCAGACGTGGGTCCTGTGCTCTCCATGCCACTGGAATCAAGCTATCCTGGCTGAAGAGGGGTGAAACCCTGAAAACGGTCCTAGGATGCTTGTTTGCAGTCCAGGGAGGACCTGGCTTGGCAGTTCGGGCTGGACTGTTCCCATGAGGCACAGGGTCAAGACTGATTTGCATATGGCTGGGTTCAAACTGGAATGGCATGGTGAGCAAAAAAACGATGGATTTAGGCCCAGATCTCTGTACTGGGGTGAATGTATGACATTGTTCTGCATTCTGTCCATCAACTGTTGTTTTTGCATATACTAAACTCCAGCATAAGTTAAATTACTATTCTTTCTGTACTAGTAATTAGTCATACTGTTTCGAACATATCTCATCTGAGTGGCTGTGTGACTGTCTGTATCAGTGCGTGAGTGGATGTCTGTGTGGATGTATGGTTGTGTGAGTGGCTGTATGGATGTGTTAGTGGGTTTGTGAGTAGTTATATGAGTGAGTGAGTTGCTATGTTAGTGGCTGTTTTGGAGAGGGAGTGGCTGTATAGGTGAGTTAGTGGCTGCAGAGGTGTGTGAGTGGCTGTATGAGTGACTGAGCAGCTGTGTGAGTGGCTCTATGGTTGAGTGAACAGCTGTTTGAGTGTGTGTATAGGTGAGTGGGTGTAAGTGGCTGTTTTGGAGAGTGAATGTGAGTGGCTGTAAGGGTGACTGAGTGGGAGTTTTATGGATGTGTGAATGGGTTTGTAAGTTTTTCTGTGGGTGTGTGAGTGGTTGTATGGGTGAGGGAGTGGCTGTGTCAGGGGCTGTATGGCTAGGTGAGTGGGTGTGTGAGTAGCTGTGTGAGTGAGTGTAAGTGTGAGTGGCTGTATGGGTGAGTGCATGTGAGTAACTGTATGGGTGTGTGAGTCGCTGTAATGGTGTATCAGTGGGCGTGTAAGTCTCTGTATGTCTGTATGACTGGATGTGTGAGAGGCTGTACTGGTGAGTGAGTGCATGAGCGACTATATGGGTGAGTTAGTGGGTGGGTTAGTGAGTGTATGGGTGGCAATATGAGTGAGTGGTTGTGTTAGTGGCTCTATGGTTGAGTGATTGGTTGTGTAAGTACTAGTATGGGTCTGGGAATGGGTATGTGAGGGTTTGTGTGGGAATTGATGTATGAGTGGTTCTCTGGGGGTGTGAGTGGGTGTGTTAGAGGTTCTGTAGATGATATCATCAGTGATGTCATTTGAGACACCATCAGTGATGTCACTGACCATGTCATGAGTGATGTAGTATGTGAGGTCATAAGCAGTGCATTGCGGGGCGTAAGTTATAGTTTGCTCAGGTAACTATAAGTGCTGAATTTCACTGGTTTTGTACGAGTGAAATTTGAGCCTAACTAGAACGTCCCTCTAACCTTTGGTTTTGTCAGCAAATTTCTAAGTTTTTTTTTTAATGATATTTGCCAACTATAATGTCCCTGTAACTTGATTTTTCAGTGAATTTCTAAGGTTTTTAAAATTTTATTTCTTAAGTGTAACCTGTAGCCTTTGAGAATGAGTGTCTAAGTGAGTGCATGAGGGTCTCATTCAGAGTTTGAGTGTCTGAGTGGGTCTGTGATTCGGTGCATTAGTGTCTGAGTGGGTCTGGGAGTGGGTGCATGAGTGTGTGAGCGGGTCTGTGAGTGGGTGTGTGAGTGGGTCTGTGACTATCTGAGTGGGTCTGTGAGAGGGTGTGTCTCTCAGTGGGTCTGTCTGTGAGTAGATGTGTGAGTGTATGAGTAGGTCTGTGAATGGATCAGTGACTGAGTGGGTGCATGAGTGTCTGACTGGGTCTGCGTGTGAGTGCGTGAGTCTCTCAGGGGGGTCTGTGAGTGGGTGTGTGTGTCTGAATGGATCTGTGAGTGAGTGTATGAGTGGGTGAGTGAGTGAGTGTCTGAGTGGATCTGTGAGTGGGTGCGAGTGTCTCACTGGGTCTATGAGTGGGTGCATGAGTGCTTCAGTGGGTCTGTGAGAGAATGCATTAGTGCCTGAGTGAATGTACAATGGTTTTTTTGCCGATCTTCCTGAATTCGAGGCGACGTAACTTGGGGGCGCACTGACAATCGCAACGTATTCGCAAATAAAAAACATTTTTCAAGGTCTTGTACACATAAGGGGTCCCACAAATACCCCTATATTCCACCCATGCTCTACCCTTACCTCATACCTCTTTTCAGTTTTATTTTGAGCCTCCCGGGTTCCGTTTCCCGTTATATAAGATGGCGGCTACAACTCTCTCCTCAGGTTGCGGCCAGCCAATCCCGGCATTGCTCTTGGCGCGCGCTTTTGCGATCACGAAACGTCTAGAAATATCCGCGCCACAGATATCGCTATCTTGATTCTCTAAAATTTCTTAACAACTACTGAATGGATTTACACCAAATAACTGAAAGCGTGATCTGCGTAACTAATCTACCTTTCTGCCAAATTTGGTGTAATTTTGTCCAGCAGTTTGGGCTGAAGGCATGTCAAAAGAGTCTATCGGAATTAACATGGGAAACGCAGCTTTTTTTTTTATCTCCCCCCCCCTTTTTCTCGGCCCCCGCTTGACAGATCACCCTGAAACTTGCCATGAGCAACAAGACTCACTATGACACTGTATTTGGAAATATTTGTGAAGATTCGTCAAACGGCGCCAAAGATATAGGCAAGTGAAAAAATGCTTTTTCTATGGAAACATGGTCCTAACTATAACTATAGATTGCAGTTGTCCCCTCTTCCTTAAAAAACACACACTTTAGCTCTACTGCCATGTTGGGTCGGTAAATACAAAAATGTCTCCAAGTCATTTAGTAGGCACGTGCATTAGCAATGACACATGCACGCACACTCTTCATCACACTTTTTTTTGTCACTTTTTTTCTTTTTCTTTTGGCCATGCTGTACAGCATCTTGCCGATGATGTACAGAATCGGCAAAGGGTGTTGACAAAGGTGATAGGTACCAAAGACGAGACTGATTGGCTTGGCCAATCTATGTTGAAACTCCTGAAACTTATGAAAGCGTACTAAAACTGCACTACAAAGCTGTTAGGAAAAATCTTTGCTACTTTGTACACTTCTACATTACAAATACATGCATACTCCCAACATCTGAAAGGTCCCTGATAGATCCCAATAGATCACAATCCCCACATTCCAACCACACTTCATGCATTCCAGTCATTATCTGTTAACACCACCAAAGTAGCCTCAGGCTGAATGTGTGCTCTACAAATTACGGGTATTTCAGCTCTATTATATTACAACATACGCTGGCTGGTAGCAATTGCTTGTTTGAAAGCGGTATTAATTTCGGGTCTGGATTTATGCTTTCTTGGACACAAGATAATATAACCCAGGAGCATTCCGCTATAGGTTCACCTCTCAAAGGCAGCAGGCCACCAAGTTCTAGAATTTCTCCTGTTCCTCTGCCCCACTATCATTTGAAAGTCTTGCAATTCTCCAACCATAGATCAACCTGCCCGAAAAAGGCCCAGGTGTCTTTTTTTATCCATTTACTTTCCAGGTTAGGATCGCTCTGTAGGCTTCACCACCTTCCAAGTATCAATTTAACTGAGTTTGAACTACTTTTCTCCCAACACACTACCAGCTGTACATTCCTTGAGCTTGAGGGTAAGATTACAGCTTGTCCTACAATTCTACAATGCCGAACTTTCACTTTACCTTTTGGAATATCCTTATTTCTCTATTACATTCTGTACTATGTGCCTGCTCTCCATCTGCCTCCCCATACGACTCCATCTTACAGCATAACCACTACTGTTAGTTTATTTTTGTCATTTGCACTGTACTTGTCTACTCACTTTTGTCGCATTATGTCTACCTATGTTCAGTGCTGAGGCCTGAATGAGCCTGTTCTTGTTTGATACACCCTAAGCAGGATATCCTTTAGGAGGATACAAACCATGCATGCACCTCTCTGCAACATTAGCTGCGGTAATAAATACCATGTTATGGTGCCCAAATACTGCAGAGCAAGTTCAGGTGACAGCTATTTTGCAGTACAGGACCTAATTGTTGATGTAGTGTAGTTCTGAGTTTCTAGCCCACGCAATCAACCAGACTTAGCCTTGAACTGCTCTGCCTCACGATTAGGAGAAGTGCTAAAAGGGCTACTTGATAACCATTTAGAGGGTCTGCAGTGCAGAGGCCAAAAAGGTACCTGAGGTAAGATTGTAGAGGTAAGTTGTTTAAAACAACGGTACCTGGACTGTTAATGCAGACCTTGAGGTGCCTCTGGCTGAAAATGAATAGGGCGGCATGTCTCCAGTGCTGTGAAGCCAAGAGAGGGACGGAGAGCTTAAGAAACGCCTTCTCACCAGAGTGCCTGATACCTGAAAGAAATATATATATTTACAGTGTGTTAATTACCAAAACGCAAGGGCTGCTTTGAAGCCTGTATGGACTTTAATTGATGGAAACACTAAAATCTTCATGGTGACTAAGATGTATTCTTTTTGATAGGTAATGTAAGGGGTAATTAGCAGAGTTTAAATAGACACAACCAATTTTGTATTAGGTACAGCCTGATTATGTATTGCTAAAATATATACTTTGAAAGCCATTCTTCTATATTAAACACTAAGTCATTTTGCAACAGCCTATCTTGTACTATGTGTAATACAATTTCAAAATAATGACTTCCATATTCACAGTACTTTCAGCCACAAGCTGGGAACTCACAGCACTATGAATACACAAGTCATTATTCCTCACTCCACCAACTAGGAATTAATTCGGTGACACTCTGCTCACACAAACGGACATCTGCGGTGATCACATAAACCAACCGAGGTTTCATACATAACTTAAAGAGAGGATTGTCTCCTTATTTTATATGCCGTAACCCGAAAGTGAAAGAACAACAAAATAGTTACAGAGCATTTTGTTCTTGTTAGCCACATCTTTGACCCCGCCACAACACTCACTTCCGCTCCTCAGGGCACTGAGGATCACAGTTCCCATGCTTTTTTATGCACTTAAACAGCTGTAAATGAAGACAGCATGGATATATGCCAAGTAAACAAAGTTGCACTTCCAGGTCTTGGAATTGGCAGAGGCATTAGTGTCCCTCCCCAGCCGCCGAGAATTCAGCCACCGACCCCCCCCCCCCTCCACCCTCCCCGAAACAGGGGGAAAGCTCTACAGTTTAGACATTTGGTCTACGGTTTCTAAAAACTTGGTCGTCTATTGGAAAGGTGCAAAAAAACGTATCCATTGCTCAAGTATGGATCCTGCTGGGGGATGTGGTCTGTGCGACTCACCAAAAGTAGTTGTAGAAAAATAATTTTCCACTCATTGTAGCGCACCTACGAATGAAACAAGCATTTGCAATGCAATCGGTCTCGCCTTTGGGACCTTATATGTATTTAGCTATGCAGCACATTAGCCTGGGTGCTGAAACATCTACTGTTCTTTATTATGGAGGGAAAGTAAGCACCAAACTGCGTGACACGCCAGGTATGGGAACACATGGAGAGAAATATTGCCTTTCAGCGGGAAATGGTATAGTCCAAAGCTCTGTTTTTAATATAAAATCAGGGCCTTCGGTGGTCATATCACTGAAAATACAAGATTTGGAAAAAATATTATGGTCTACGGGTGCTCGTGGAAGACAATTTCTATGGACTGGAATCTAGAGAATGCTAAAGTGATTCTGATATTTTATTGACCTCTGCTGGTCGTTTTCTATCAAGAAAGTTCAATAGAGGCACTCCGATAGGGCAATCCTAGAGCGGGGACGCTCCGTTAGGAACAACCATTTGCGCTTTAAAAATTCTTAACATCAACCTACCTGCGGGCAGTGGCAGGCCTTCTTGACTACCTGCAGTCTCACTGATACTTTTGTCTGCGAGGCCCAAAGGTGAAGGCCTGTGAGCCATGGGAGTGCCAGACGCTTATTTTCCTAAAGAGTTTGTGCAGGTGATGGGAAATGGGCTAGACTCCATCACTGCTAAGAGACAGGCCCTGGCACTCTCTAGTCCAGGGAGCAGGGCCTAGGTTTCCAGAGCTCTAGCTCAGGCCCTATTGTTGTCGAAGTGACTGCTCTGGTCAGAGGGCAGTTGTCCAGGTCCAACCAGAGCTGTGCGCCATCAGGGCTGTGTGCATGTCAGGGGTGGAACAGAGGGCTCTGGGTGCAGAACTCTGTCCATTCCTGGAAACCAGTTGCAGCTGGGGACCAGGCCCCAGTGCTAGGGCTGCAAACACCCCCGCAGGCATACATGACCCATACCTTACCTCCTGTCCAGGCTTCTCACCAGTGGACAATAGCCTCCAGATCTTGAGCCCATGGCACCTGCACCCCGGCCCAGGAGCCAGCTATGATGATATGTGGAGAAGAGTCTCTCGCCCACAGTGACGTGGGAGCGGGTGTTTCTCAAGGCACAGGGGATTGCAAGAGGAAGCTGCCACATGCGGATGGAAGTGAGCGCTATTGTCGTGATACTTTGGTGTAAGTGACCAGCAAGTAGGTGTATGTGTGGGTGTGAGAGAAAGGGTGTTTGCATGAGTGCCTGTGTGAAGAAGCATAAGATAGAGTATGAGAGACTGTGAGTGTGTGTGTGAGAGTATGAGTGTGTGTCAGGGTGTGTAAATGGGATTGTTATTGAATTGGGGTGTGTGTTCAGCACAAAATCCCATTATGAAGACAACATACTCCTCGTTCTAACAACTGCAGACAAGTGTCAAGCCCTGTAGACAAAAGGCCAACCAGTCAACCTGTCAGTCACCATGTGGCGTGTCTGCTGCTGTCAGATCAGACAACACTGTTCACAAGATAACACAATAGTACTGTTTCAGCTTCCAGCACCAGGGCAGGCTCTCTCTTCTCTTTTGTGATGTTAGATTGGCCTGGCATGGCTGCAGGTTCACACACACACACTCTATCTCTTTCTCTCTCTCTCTCTAACAATGGTGAACCACAATCTACAGCAGCTGTCTTTCAGCCTTGGCAGCCTTGATCCTTAATTGAAGTTCTGCATTTATTTATTTTTACTGTGGTTTCCCACTTCCTCATCGACTGATTCTCAATATTTTCAATATTGCTATACACTGTTTTGTAATGTTGGTATGTAACAAAATAGGGCCCAGGTGTATTACTCAAGTTAGGAGAATTGAAATCCCCAGTTTTTCAGAGGCACTTTTCAGGATTGACAATTCCACCATGCTCAGGTCAGGCAGACCCTCTCTGGGACTGGTTAATATAGGGCTTTTCAGAGGAGGTCCAGGGGAGCAGGGCCATTCCAGGTATTTTTGATAACCATTATGTCCTAGATGATATCCATTACATTCTAAGTATATTCTAAGTACTTTTATCTCATGTGGGAATTTGGAATGGCTGCAGCTTTCCTGTACCTAAATTGGAAACCCCTGCGTTAAACTGAAGAAATGCGGCGGCCACCGGCGTCTTAAGAGGACGGCCCCTCAGTCCCGTGTTCTGGCACACTCACCCTCGCTCCACTCGTGGGGACCCCCGCTGGAATCCCTCTCTCCTGGCGCTCACCTCGCGTCATTTACGGCGCCTGGAGTTAACGCATTTTCGGTCCATTGGGAATTATTTCTTCTTACTGTCGCTATACTTTTGAAATAGTTGTGTTAATTTTCAGGTTTTTCTATATTGTGGGCATTTTCCAAAACTGGCGTCAGAACACTAGGTTTATGAGGCCCAACTGGTGCTGTCCGGTGACTGGTGCAGATGAATTCTCAGGTGTACGCTCTTTGTGCCGCCTGCCACGAGGGATAAACGCTGGGAAGATCGAATGCTTCGCTGGTTGACCAACAAGGTTCTTGTGCCACCATTGGTGACGCACTGTGTTTTTCATTCACTTCAATGCCTCACAGCCCCGATGGGGATGCAGGCGCCAGTCCGCATTGAGGGAATGTTTAAAATTGCTTTTGGGGCACGGCAGTCTGGCTAGTCAGATCAGCCAGTTACAACGTGTCTGCATACCGCATGTTTTACATGTGCATCGCTTCTAAGCCTCACCACTGCCCCCTCTTTCTTCTTGCCCTTGTTTCTGGCGCGTCTTTGTTTTACAATAGCTTTTCAGATGTGCCTAAGAGCAATCTTTAAAGCGTTTCCAGAAGCCGTACCTGCGCGCGCAGCTGGGACACGAGACAGTAGTTCCTTAAAAAACAAGGCGGCAGAGACGGGGATTAGTGACTTGCCCACAATCAAAGAACGGTGAGCCGACTCCGAGACTGCTGACGCCGTGCAGGGTCCCCGGGAGCTTCCGAGATGATCTGGAGCCGACGGGGGGAGGGAGGGAAAGTGAAAGCGCGCGTTGTGCTGAAATGCCGCGAGCCCTACGCATGCACATCGCCTGTCCGGGCGAGTGCGCATCTCCTGTCCCCGCTTCGGAAGCGAAATCGACGACAATAGATCTCGGCGCTGCGTCGCTAGGCGAGACCTACAAACGTTAGTCATACTGCAAACAGATTGGCTCTTCTATACGTTTAAGATTTGTGCCAATAGCTTAGTGCAGTGGTTCCCAAACTGTGGTTTACGGACCCCCGGTGTCTGTGACACATTCCCAGGGGGTCCGCAGGCAGCAGTTTTAAAAGCACTGCAAAGTTCCTTGTATAATCAGAAGTTTTCAGGCAACAATACAAGTGTCAAGCTAACTCCAGTGATTAATGTACCTGCTGGTGAGAGATGGGAGTTTTGAGGGTTATTATGCCTGCTGCAAAGAATGTGTACCATGCATTTAAAAAAACAGTATTTTATGTGCATAGCTCAGTGGGTTACTGCTTTTGTCACAGAGATTCTGTTGTTAGTGTGCAGTTCATAAGTAACAATCGTAATCTAACACAGTGAGCTATGAACTGCCATCAAAGAGCTGCATGGAAACTGTATGCTACAAGTAATGTATTTTTCCCAGTCTTTCATTATCCTGATACGGCTAAAAAAAGGTTTGTTTGGGTAGAAATACATTCTTATTAATAAAGTCAACTCCAACCACTGTGTTATGTTCTGAATCCTGAGTTTGTGCTTCTCCAGACCAAAAATGCCAACTAGTATGGATGACATGTGAGTCCTACACCTTGTAGTCCCCTTTGCCTCGTGTAACATTTTCTATACACTGATTTACACTCGTATGATTCATTGTCTCTGTATGTGTGTTACGTAAAGTGCTCTGACACCCTACACTGGTATAAGAGATGCTGTAAAACAAATTACATACATGAGACAGAGGGGCTATGGAGAGATGAGAGGCATTGTAGGAGGGTGATAGTTAGGGAATCATTGAAGAGCCCCAACAGAGATGGTTGTATCCTTGTGCACAGTAAGGTCATTTACTATGCTTTAAAAGCTAATACAATTCAATATATAATGACTAAAGTGTTGTCGAATGCACCATTTTTCCCCTAATTTTCTTGAGGGGAGAGCCCCCCAAAGTCCCCTTTGTAGTGGTCAGGCTCACTCGCTGCACTTTGTGTGCACTGTACGGGGACTGGTCTGACAACATTTGCCGGGGCTGCCTTGGGTTTCCAGTCCGGCCCTGGCAGGAGCTGGAGCCTCGTACTGCAAAATAAAACCAAACACTGAAAAAGTTGTTGCCGAGATGCAGTACCAACCTTCCCATTAAAATGTTTCAATTTTTTCGAAAATAATAAAATCTTTTGTAATTCGAGTTTTTGTTTGGTGTGCACTTGTTTTTGCATTTTTGCGAATTACTGTTTTAATGTTTGAAATTTAAATAGTACAAATTGCTTGGGGGTCCGTGGCTTCCAGTAGTGACTCAATGTGGGTCCTCTGGAGTCAAAAGTTTGGGAACCACTGGCTTACTTACATGTCATCAATCGAACCCCCTAACATGCAGTGGATCTGGGATGCTGCAAGTGGAGGGACGTAGCCAAGGCTTCAATACACAATAGAAGAAGCTCTCTTCTGCTCTTCCTTACACATGCAAAAGAAAGCTTCCAGACATGTAAACTAAAGCAGAACCTTTGGTCTCAGTCATATCTGAAACCGCCAAAGAGGCTCAAAGCATTAGACAAGTAGGTACTACTGGTTTTGGGAAACAAAAATCAGGTTTTGGATTTACTACATGTTCATACGAGAATGCAGATTGGTGCAAAGTTGTTTCTGTTGGATTGCTACTGCATGAACATTATTTACTGTAAAATGTGCCAACATTTTTCCATCTGAACAACTTTGGTGATTATAATGTAGCTATTTAATTTGCATTATTTCCAATTATTCTCCATGGATTGTCTTGTCCCACCATGGCAGAAATTACAGCCATTGCCAGACTGGGAGAAGGAAAGGCAATGCAACTCTTCGGTGAAAAAAGGATGTGTTTTTTATTTAAGTGAAAGTTTGTAATATATACTAAAACACTAGAAATAATAGAATCATTTGGCGGGCAAAAGTCAAAATCTCTCGGACATATCTAACGAATCTAAAGAGGTTTAATTGCCTTGAGCATATTCACCCGTAGTATTTCACAAGGGTCTGATCTAGAATGTAAACACAGCATAACCTGCAAACAGTCTTAACCGTTTCAGTGTGAGGAAAGCACAAAGGCTCCAGTTCACAAAGTTAAATTCAGTCATAAATGAAAATTTACAACCCAAAACAAATTTTTTGCTTCTCACCAGAGTCCACAAAGAGATTCATTAGTGGGAGTAAATGCATTTACTACTGTATAGTTCTCTGCCACAAAAGCAGAGAAACCTCCTGTAGTAATTCCCACTCTAGAGGTGGAAAGTGGACGTTCCAAGTAATGCTTTGTCTTGGAAGTTTGAAAATTTCTGCAAACATGGTTATTTATGGACATTCTCAAACCCATCTTCATCCCCTTTCCACCCTGGAAATTGTTAGAGATTAACTCCAGCCAAGGGCATGATTATTCTCCTTACATGATGGGGCAAACAAATCATTGCCTCATTTGTAGAGGGTTCATAGGAAGGACTTTCTTCATGGGGAAAATGTTTTTCCCGGTGAAAAAAAATAAAAATATGCATTTGCAAATGAGGTTCTATTTCTGGTGCAGATTTCTTCACTATGCAGAACTACACAAGGGGAATAGGGGCACTGAAAACATGCATCTGGCACAGCTTTCCAGGCATACTACTTGGAACGTGTGCGAATAGCAAAATAATTTAAAAGTACATTCAGATGGGGGCATGGCTACAGCAAGGACCGATGTAGACGTCCTTACACGCTCTGATCACTGGGCAGCTCTCCCTGGATCAAACAGAAACAATTATGTCAGCAGAAGCACCTGAAGAGCATCTCAAGAGGTGACTTTGGTTATGGGAGCCAACAGGGTGAGCAACTTTTACTCCCCCAAATTGACGCTCCCTCAGTCCTGTACGGAGCAAATAAAAGATGGCAACAGTCATAATGAAAACAAACCAGAAGGAGACCGGGAATGCATTACACCTGAATCAGTGTCCCTGGTGGGCGTTTATCTACTTTGGGAACCAATAGCATATGCCTTGGCAGTGGAGGGGGGTTAGAGGTGACTGCTTGTGCGGAACCTCAAAGGAAGAAGACAGCGCTCCTATAGGGCTGAGAGAACTGGATTGCACTAAGCCTGGATGAGGTGAACTCTAACCGAGCGCAAGTTGTGGGAAGGCCAATCCCCCAAAAGACAGTAATTGTTGGAGGGTTAGATCCAGAGGAGGTAGAATAAAAAGAGCAAAAATACTGCCCATGCAAGGAAGGTTTGAAGGGGATATTCATGTCCTGATTGAAAAATTTAGAAAGGAATGAAGCTCCTTTTGACAGGGCTTTACTAAATCTATTGCTGATGTAGACCGCTCTGTAGAAAATAGAGTGTAATCTCTTGAAGTGGCAGTAGCGGATGGAGCTCATTGGAGAGATGAGTTGGAAATCAGGGTGGAAGAACTGGAAATAAATGAGCAAACTTTTAACTGTTAAGACGGACGACTGCAAAACTGATCCTGGATGAACAATGTGAGGGTCAGAGGGCTGCCGGAAACAGACATCGATGGTGATCTAGAACAATAAGTACACAATGCATTTGGCTTCTTACCTGGGAGCTATGAGGACTAACCCATAGAACTCGATTGAACTCCAGAGTTTTCAGCCCCTATCATGGCAAGAATAAATGGACTCCTGACGTGCTGATTTAAATTCAAAAGTAGAACTCATGAAGTTCGCCAGACAAAGGGATCCAATAGTTTTCAGAGGTTCTATGCTTACCCCATTTCAGGATGTCCCTGCCCTGACGCTGGCAAAAAGGAAGCTTTGAAGATGGGGGACGGTTACCTGAGAGCTTAGCAAATCCCATTTAGAAGGGGATATCCATTTAGTTTACACTTTAGATTCAACAATAAGCCAGTTGGGATCTCCACCAGATTGGAAGCAATAGTGGTAATCAATTTGGAAGGAGAGCAAGAAACCATCATCAACAACAAAGAGGACCAATGGACAGCATGGAGAAGACTACAACCTGGAAGAGTGAGATGCCTAAGATGAATACAAATGGATTAGAAATAATGCGAGAGGTAGATGCTGATGCCCCGCTTCTCCAATTAAAATTTTAGGTGTGTTTCTTTCATGTTCAGGGGCTACAGTGGGATTCCACGGGCCTCCTTAGCTTTACTTGAACCACCCCTTCTAGAAATACCTGACATGTAGTGCAATTGGTAAAACTCTTGAGTTAATGGGTGTTGAAGAGAAGTAACACTCAAACTGGTACCAGAGAGAAAGTCCTTACCCACTTTACTCCCTCCTTTTATTTTATTTTCTCTCATTGTCTCACTCTATGATGCAAGATAATCCAGGGAGGGCCATATCTCTCAGAAGTTGAGGAGCTTGCCTCAACCAGGAAGGAGAGATCTAAAATCGTTATTGCTTGTGTATCCCAAAATGTTATCGTGTTCTTTTAATTTATAGTTATGTGTTTTCTGTTCCCAGGAAAGATTACCCAACACTATTACTGTTACGGATGTTGTCTGTTGTTCGTTTCCACTAAAATGTAAGGTTGGCCAGATGATAGAAAGTGTTAGAGGAGTAGAAGCTTGGTCATTTGTTCTATTAATTCTAAATGATTTGAAAATGAGAACACCGAATTTTCACCGTGGGATCATCAGTGTAAAGAATTTGGGGAGGCCTGGGAATTACGGGTGGGGAATCTATAAAGAGCAAACAAAAAGCACGAGCCAACTTGATGACAGGCCCCGGGTGAGCTTAGAGCCATTCGCCTGGGTTGAATCTGCAATTTTAGGTTGCAAGTGAATTTCAGCTTCAGCTGTGTATAGGACTTGGGTCTCATTGGCTTGCAAGTGATCGCAATTATGCTGTGTTTGTTGTGAGCGTAGGAGTCTTTGTGTTTCAGCAAGTTTTTAAATTGTGGTGAGGCAGATGGTGCCATTTTGTTTACTCTAGATAAAACTTTGGAGTTTTTGACCTCTTCCGCCAGGGTGGTTAGTAGAGCAGGTAGGGATGTTAATTTTTCCCAGAATTGGTTTGCACAAGCACCCAAGATTAGAGGTTGCTGAGACTTTGGCTGATTCTTCTAAGAGGTCATTTACAGTCACGTGGAGACATTCAAACCTCTTATTAATTGAGGCTGTATATTGAGGAAGTGTTTCCAACAAGGAGATTTGGATGTCAAAATTATTTGATCGAAACTGTAATGCCCTGGAAGAAGCACCCAGGGTAAAAAACTGCCTCTGTCACACAACTTGTTGCCTGGTTAGGCTTTTTCCAGATGAATGGGGGTGGGGATGTTGAGGGGGCAGAGGCACACAACGTGTTCTACTGAAAAACTGGGGGTGGAGTGTTTCCATCCCTCGGAGAGTTATTTGTTGCATCCAAGAAAGAAGCGGAAGGTTCCCTACTACCTTCCATGTAGAGGGATTGTTGCTGTTGCTAAATGATGCCCTCTGAGGCTAAAATAGGCTGCTCAGTGACAAAAGAAAGCGCCTTTAGTGAGGGGGGGAGGGAGATGGACAAGGTAGACAATGTATTTTTTAACAAGTCCTCCGGACTTCCCTCCTCATTGGGTTGAAGGTCAGTTCCTCTGTTATGGACCATACTGTTCACAGTGGTCGTTGAAGATGGTGTATCAGGTGTTGTGTGTTCAGCGTAAATCAGCTGTCTTCTGGGTGGGCATTTTTCACTGACCAGGAATTGGTGTGTCTCAAGATTGATGACTAAATTAAGTTTAGGTTTATTATTTGTTGTCTTGGAGCCCTTATCCATGCGGCCTAAGGACGATTGAAATCGCTGTACACATTTGCCTATTTATCAGATTCACACGAGTCTATACATAGCAAGGGATTTCTAAAATGGGTCCCTTTGGCCTAAGAACTTATACCCACACACAGAGTGCTACTAACATACATGTCATTGCCTAAGGTCCTGATTCACAAAGGTAAATGACGCTTTTAATTTAAACATCAGAAAAATAATTAAAATTAATTTAATATATTTTCATTATTCTAAGTTTTTATTCAATTTTTTTTCCTATTTTGTCCTACTTTTAAAGTAAATATGTACAATTAATTTACATTATTTGCCATAAAAATTTTTAATATTTATTTTGGAGTTTAAACACTTTTTACTTTCCCCTAAAGTTTACCATGTGGAAATATCCAACTCAACTGCAGAGTTTCCCTATTGTAAAGTATAGGGAACATTTAAAAAATATATTTAACTAAATGTAGCATTTCCTAACTTAGGGAACGTCCCTCTGCGCACAGCCAATAGATCGCGAGAAGCGATATCTTGAGACTGTCAAAGTTTGAACAAGGCAGTCTGATTGTATCAACAACGTTGATTGTCTTTTAATGATGAAACGATATTATATCTGACATATCGTAATTCAAGAAGATAAAGCTTAAGAGCTACTTATCCAAGGCATTTCACTTATCCCAATGCATTTCGGGCGTGTGTTGCCCTTCATCAGGGGAATCTATACAAAAATGAAGACATGGATAAAATGAGGACCCACAATGAGTGGAGTGTATTGGTCAATTGTGCTCCAGGTGCACGAGCGTGTACATGCGTAGGTGTTAGTGTTATCTAATGTGAGAAGATGATGTGCTCCATGGGTTACATATAAATACATCAACAGTATACAGCCGAATGTGCGTCATTGAACGATTAGTGGACAAAAATTAATGAACGATTAGTGGACAAAAGTTAATCATGCAGACAAAGAGCTGTGATCATTAATAATGCTGAAAAGTATGTCAAAACATCCTAGCGTGCCAACGTGATGTAATATAAGTGTGAATATAACACATGCCATGTTTCCAGCGCGTGGTAAAATGTGCCTCCGCGGTGCCCAAAACAAACGAACCGGCTCAGGAGCCAATGTATTATAGAGTGAAATTTGAAGCAATGAAGCCGAAGTTTAAAGACAAAAGAAAAATGTGTGCCCTCGAGAGTGGTCTCGAGTACGTCTAAAACCACCAGTTGTCAAGGTGTGTGGCCATGCATAAAACAGTAGCGAGAGCTTACCTCGAAAGTTCAAAAGTGTGACATGCCGGACAGTGATCGCGTTTGAGCCCGAGTGAGGAACGGGCACGTCAAATAACGTGACGGTGCGTTAGTAAGTAGCACAAATAACAGACTAATCATTCCAAGTGAGGATTGGCGCCATCTTGGAATAGGCACTTCGGGTTAAAACACAAGTGTACGAAGGAGAGAATATGTGCAAGAATATACAGCGATCACCAAGAGATTGATGATAGCCATAAAATATAAATGAAACAAAGCCCAGAATATATGTGAGAGTACAAAACAAAGAAGGTGTATGAAACAAAGGTTATGTATGTCAGGGCTGATGAACAACAAGTGCACCAGGGAGGGGAAAGAGGGAATCCAGGTTAAACAAATACATAATGAAGATATGAAATGTGGGAATATAAAATGAAAAAAGTGTACAAAGACAGCTAGACGACCAATGTATGGAACCCACAAAACAAGATGACAGAAACGTTGAAAGCAATGTAACCCACAAATAGACACCTAGCAAGATTCTGAACAAAACACTAAAAAATAAAGAAACACAGTATCATAAGTAACATGCAAATTCCAATCGGTCATTGAGACCCCGTGGTTTCATAGAGTCCAGGAAGGTTATCCAGTAATTCTCCCTCTTTAAGAGGTAATTGTTGTTGTCTCTGCCTTCTGCCTTTTCCACAACCTCCAAGATAGCGAATTTCAACTGAGAAATGTTGTGATTGTTTTCCATAAAGTGAACAGCCACCACGGATTTAACATTTTTGGTGCGGATATTGCTTTTGTGTTCATGAATACGGGTTTTGATTTTCCTCTCCGTTTTGCCCACGTACACTAGGCCACATGGGCATTTCAGCATATAAATCACGTTGGTGGTATCACAATTGGCAGTCACTTGCAAACGGATAGGAGTACCTTTCATGGGGTGAGCAATTGTAGGGCCCTTGATAAGATTGTTGCAATTACTGCAGTTGTAACACGGCGAGGACAAAGGGTTGCAGTAATTGCAACAATCTTATCAAGGACCCTACAATTACTCACCCCATGAAAGGTACTCCTATCCGTTTGCAAGTGACTGCCAATTGTGATACCACCAACGTGATTTCATGTTTTGTGGGTTCCATACATTGGTCGTCTAGCTATCTTTGTACACTTTTTTCATTTTATATTCCCACATTTCATATCTTCATTATGTATTTGTTTAACCTCTTTCTCCTCCCTGGTGCACTTGTTGTTCATCAGCCCTGACATACATAACCTTTGTTTCATACACCTTCTTTGTTTTGTACTCTCTGGGCTTTGTTTCATTTATATTTTATGGCGATCATCAATCTCTTGGTGATCGCTGTATATTCTTGCACATATTCTCTCCTTCGTATACTTGTGTTTTAACCCGAAGTGCCTATTCCAAGATGGCGCCAATCCTCACTTGGAATGATTAGTCCGTTATTTGTGCTACTTACTAACGCACGTCACGTTATTTGACGTGCCCGTTCCTCACTCGGGCTCAAATGCGATCACCGTCCGGCATGTCACACTTTTGAACTTTCGAGGTAAGCTCTCGCTACTGTTTTATGCATGGCCACACACCTTGACAACTGGTGGTTTTAGACGTACTCGAGACCACTCTCGAGGGCACACATTTTTCTTTTGTCTTTGAACTTCGGCTTCACCGCTTCAAATTTCACTCTATAATACGTTGGCCCCTGAGCCGGTTTGTTTGTTTTGGGCACTGCAGAGGCACATTTTACCACGCGCTGGAAACATGGCATGTGTTATATTCACACTTATATTTATATCACGTTGGCACGCTAGGATGTTTTGACGTACTTTTCAGCATTATTAATGTTCACAGCTCTTTGTCTGCATGATTAACTTTTGTCCACTAATCGTTCATTAATTTTTGTCCACTAATCATTCAATGACGCACATTCGGCTGTATACTGTTGATGTATTTATATGTAACCCATGGAGCACATCGCCTTCTCACATTAGATAACACTAACACCTACGCATGTACACGCTTGTGCACCTGGAGCACAATTGACCAATACACTCCACTCGTTGTAGGTCCTCATTTTATCCATGTCTTCATTTTTGTATAGATTCCCCTGATGAAGGGCAACACACGCCCGAAATGCATTGGGATAAGTGAAATGCCTTGGATAAGAAGCTCTTAAGCTTTATCTTCTTGAATTACGATATGCCAGATATAATATCGTTTCATCATTAAAAGACAATCAACGTTGTTGATACAATCAGACTGCCTTGTTCAAACTTTGACAGTCTCAAGATATCGCTTCTCGCGATCTATTGGCTGTGCGCAGATGGACGTTCCCCAAGTTAAGAAACGCTACATTTAGTTATTTAACGCACCCTCTTTTGGTCAGAGAGTGATACCTCCGTGGCACGCCACAACCTTCCTGCACCTTGTTTAAATAGTAGTGCGTGTTCAATTACAACATTGTTAAAAATATATTTAACTCAAAAATAAATATTGGAAATATTTTTATATTAAATATTACTGTAAATTCATTTTATAAATGTACTTTAAATATAGAACAAAATAAAAAAATGCTACAGCACTATTACATTAGTTTGAATTGGGGGCATGGTCTGGCTACGCAACAAGATGGCCGCTTGACCTCGGAGCTCTGCGCTGTGGGGAGCCCCGAACGGCGATGGTGGACACCTCAGCACACAAGAAGCAACCTATGTCCTGACAAAAGACTGCGGAGCAAACTGAGATCCTGGCATGATATTTTGTTTCCATTTAATGTTTCTTTTTCACTCACGGAGAACTGAATGAAGGAGGAGAGGGTGACGCACGAAGTAGCGCAGCGCCGCTGAGGAGAATCCGCCGGCCTTGAATTCTATTACTAGGCGGCGCCGGACGACCTCGCAACATTGTATTCCTGCCTTTTCCCTTGGGCAGCCTGGTAACTTTTTATTGGTATCACCCCTCCAGTAATATAAACTGAACCCGCGCTTTCTTCATGCTCTTGGAGCGCGCGGCTCTCACGTGAATAGGAATGCTTGTGGCGGTGTGACCTTCTCATGAACCGTGACTGTTAGATTCTTTGTTGCGAAACGGCACCTGCCTCTTTAGATAATCTTCCTGTTAGTGAGCCAGTCTGATTATTCCTGCCAGACGAATGACTTTACACCACTGAGGATATATTGCAAAATACTTCACGATATCCTAACCCGCATTCTTCCAACAAAACTCACCGTGTCTTTACCGCTCCTATGCTGATTTGAGACGAGTGGTGTATACTGTTGCCATGCGTCTGGACCGCCTGAGATAGCCTCATTCTTTATCAGAAGGTGGCGAAATACTGAATTATCGATGAGGTGAATCTACTCTTTTGTCAAGTGAAAGGGCTGAGTCCGCCCATGCCGCTTTGAGGCTGCTCTGAGGCGAATAGTGTGCGTCATTTGCATACCGCTCTGATGCTGATTTGAGACGAGAGGTGTACGCTCTTATCGCTCGAGGCGACCTCATTCTTTGTCAGGAGGTGGCGAAATACTACAACATTGATGAGAATTTACTTGACCCGCGCTGCTTTGAGGCAACTCGGAGGTGGTTGGTGTGTGTCACTATCAAATAATTGGTGCGGTTAAGACGGCCTCATTCTACAATATAAGGCCTCAGTTAAGAGAACTACCTGCTTGCTAAGCAATTAGTTACCTGTTGTAAGACCTTATACAGCAACGGCCTGGAATGCCTTCTGGAAAAGCGGCTGGTAAATCTGCAAAACAGTCCTCTGATTCTGAAATCCTAAGCCAGAGCCGCTCCGCCTCAGAGGCTTGTAATACTACTTCCTCAGCCCAAAAGTAATCTAACCTTATGATGACATCTGCATTAGACTGTACTATGAAGCGGATACTCCAAGAAATTACTGCTGTAGGACGATGCCTAGAGGGAATGGAGATGTCCATCTCTGCTCTTGCGACTGAGACTAAATCCATACGCGCTGACATTGCTGGATTCCAAGGTCGGCTTGATGGTCTCACTGAACAAGTAGTTGCAGCTGAAAATCGACTTACTAATATACCAGACCGAGACCAAGAACTTCTCTTCCTTAGAAGCAAAGTGGCAGATTTGGAAGATAGAAATTGTCGGGACAATGTGCGCTTCTTTGGATTTCCGGAAGGAGTAGAAGGATCAGACGCGAAATCCTTTCTTAGGACAGCTCTCCCAAAGATTACAGGTCTCAGTTTTGACCTGCCATTAGAAATGCAGAAAGCACACCGCATTGGTCCTCTTAAAGGAGGGAAAAATGTGCAACCACGTACACTTATTGTTTGCTTTCTACGACACGAACAAGCTCGCCAGCTAATCACTGCGCCCCGTACACACAGTCCATATATATTTGAGGGTCATGAGATTCAAGTGGCAGCGGCCTTCTCAAGAGACACAAATGAATTCCGTAAAGCCTTTCTCTCTTTTCGACCTCGCTTGCGTCAACTAGACATCAAATATGGTCTTTTTGAACCTTGCACATCTACGGATTACTAAGGATGGCATATCCAAAGACTTTTTTAATCCAGAAGATCTCCGACATTTTTTAGACAACATTACTCCTCAAAATATGGAATGCACTGAATCTATACCTGAGCTCCAATCTTCACTTTCCTTACTAACCTCCAAGAAGACTTCTAATGAACTTCGGTGTAACCCAGGTCGTTCCCAAAGTAGGGGGAGAGATCCAGATAGACATGTTCGCTCTCCCGGTGATCGAGCTCAGGTCCTTCAAGCAGTAGCTGCTCTTACACAGGATAGAGATAGAGTCAAATCACGCTCTCCCCTTAAATCTCTTCCATCACCTGAAGATGTTTCCTGAACTTTAATTTGCTATTCAACTGTTTAATCCTGAAGAACAGATGGACGAGATTTATCCTACTGAAGTCATGACCTGATGAGTATCTGAATATATACTTTCTCTCTTATGCATTATTTGCTGCACAATATTCGTATTATACTCTAATCCATTCTTGTACTCCTCCTCCCCTTTTAATATATGCACATGTTAATGTTTAACTATTCTCATAGTGTTATGAAATCTTTTATCTGGTTGTACTCTTTGTATTGCTAAAAAGTTTTTAAATGATATAAATTAAGAACTTGACTGTACATATGAATTATTGCTTTAATGTTATACACTATACTCTTCATACTACTTTCTTTTATTTTCCTTTTACATATTTTCTCTCCTCTTTCCTTCTAATAAGTATTTCTGACAATATTTGTCTCTCATATGGTTTATCATATTATTTAGATATGATCATATTTAAATAGATCAACTCTTAATTGTTATTAATGCTGTATAAAAACTGTTCAATTGTTCTCCATATAAGTTATATTTTAAATAATTTAGACTTTCTTCATTCCTTGAGATTCCTCTGGTGTATATTACCTAAAGGTTTATATATAATGTTCTTCTCTCCTTTAATTCTCCCTCATATCCTTTTCCTCTTCTTTTCTTTTTCCTTTTCTACTTAGTACAAATTCATAACATTGTTTACCAATTATATTAGTTTGATGAACTAGTATTTAAATTAATTAACTATGATAATATTTAATAGTGTCAGTATTTAATTATTGCATTATTTAACTGTCATTATATTTTGTAATGGTTATATTTAATACTATTTCTCTTTACTATGTTTTGTAAAGATTATCTGTCTATATTTCACATCCAATATTCTTACCTCACTATACGACACTGACTCTATTTCTCCCATTATCCCTAATAAGCTCACCTATTATTGTTAATAATTTGACATATCTATGTCCTTTCTATCCACTTTTTCGCCGTGAGGGGCTCCCCCGGCGCATATAGCCCAAAAGCTAAGACCCGCAGAGAACAGTTCTATTCCCCTAGTACTGTATTATCCTTGTGTAGTACACATACCCTTTTCTCTTTTATTTATCTCTTTCTTTTTTTTCCTTTTAGTCCCTTTAGTGTCTTATTTCTTTTCCTTTTAATTGGTCTCCTTTACATTAACTTGCATCTTATACTTGCTCTCCTCTCTTGCCCGGAACTTACTCTTCACTTCTTTCATTCACTCTTTTCCCTATTTCCTTTTCTCTTTACTCTTCCCTTTTCCTCAGATTTTAACATCCCCACTTTCTAATATACACATGGCTGCGAACATTTCCTCTGCTTACCATCCACTATGTATTATCTCGTGGAATGTTCATGGTCTTACGCATTTTATTAAACGCAAGAAAGTACTCTCCTATTTGCACGCGAAAAAAACAGATATTGCTCTTCTGCAAGAAACTTATTTGGATGCTCTAGAATCTTCTAAATTACGACGAGAATGGGTGGGCAAGGTCATTCACTGTGGATTGATGACTCAACTTCTTCCTAATGAGACTCATCCACGAAAATGCGGAGAAGCTATTCTACTTCACAAATCCTTACCTGTTACGATTGTCAAAACTTGGATTGATCCAGAAGGCAGATATATTTTTGCAAAGCTGAAAATAGGAGACAGGATTCTTTGTGTGGGCTGGGTATATGCTCCGACAGGAACCAAACGCCCTTTCTTTATCAGTCTAAATCGTTTGTTGGTAGAAATTGGCGCATCTAGTTAAGTTATTGGAGGTGATTGGAATCTCGCCTGTGATGCTGTAATTGATAGAACAGGCCCCCTGGATAAGTGTAATGACCGAGACAGAGCTTTATTGAGAGACATAACATCAGACCACGGATTAGTGGATCATTGGAGCCTTTGTCACCCCTCTGATCAGGAGTATACCTTCCTCTCTTCTACCCCTGGCTCCCAATCCAGGATAGATTACTTTCTTATTTCGCATTCAGTAGTTGCATACACTACTGAATCCCATATCTTAGAAGCTGCAATATCAGACCTTGCTCCTATTCTTCTTACTCTAGAAATAGGTTTAACCTCTCCAGGCCGTAAACCATGGCGTATGAATATTCAAAGATACAGTTCACCCAAAGGTAAAATCCTGCTTCGTTCACATCTCTCCGATTATTTAGCTGTTAATAAATCATCAGTAACCTCCAACAGAATCGTCTGGGAAACTGCTAAAGCAACCATTCGTGGTCAATTAATGAGAGATGCTGCTGAGGCCAATAAATCTGCGTCCTTACATCGTACCGAATTGGAGACTCAAATTACTTCCCTCACACATCTATACTCATCTCATCCCTCAATACCCAACCGGCACAAATTTGAACTTGCTAAATTAGTGCTTAACAACTTATACACTTCTAAAGCGGAGTATGCTCTTCAACGTCTAAAGGGTAGAAATTATGAACAAGGGGAGAAAGCAGGCTGATTACTTGCAGCACAGCTGAAACAGCGTGAGGCAGCTATGACCATTCCTGCTTTACGTGCAGAAACGGGTGAGATCCTTACGAAATCGCAAGAAATTGTAGACACTTTTGCATCCTTTTATAAAAAACTTTACACCCCTGAAACTTCAGTAACTGAGGATCAATTAATTTCCTACCTTGCTGACATTACCCTCCCTTGCCTCACGGATGAGGGTAGAGGTTTCCTTGATGGTGATATTAGCAAAGAAGAAATTGCTACAGTCATCGCCAAATTACCTTATCATAAATCTCCAGGAAAAGATGGCTTCCCTGCAGAGTTTTATAAATGGACTGGTACAGATACAGTTGATGCTCTATTTTCTGCCTTCCATGAGGCAGTTCAAACAGGTTCACTCGGTCCTATTTCTAACAGAGCGTTGACTGCGGTGATCCCCAAGCCTGGCAAAGATCCACTTGCCTGTAGTAGTTATCGACCCATTTCACTAATAAATAGTGACGTCAAAATTCTGGGAAGTATCCTAGCGGCACGCCTTCGTAAAGTTATTCCTTCTCTCATACATCATTCACAGGTTGGTTTTGTCCCAAGTCGTTCCTCTAGGAATCACCTTCGAACTCTGGCTCACACTTTATGGACTGCAAATAAGTTGATGGAAGATGCTGTAGCCCTCTCACTGGATGCAGAAAAAGCATTTGACCGTATTGACTGGAAATATCTTTCTGCAGCCAACAAACGCTTTGGCCTAGGCGATCAGTTTATTTCTAAAGTTCGTCTCTTATATGACAACCCGATAGCTCAGGTCAATTGCGGTGGTTTTCTTTCCGACCCTTTTCCAATCCGAAGGGGCACCCGTCAAGGTTGCCCTCTCTCCCTCCTCTTATTTTTACTAGCGATAGAGCCTCTCGCCTTACTTATTCGACATTCACCACAAATTCAAGGTATACCCATAGCAGGAGGTGACTCTAAATTACACTTGTATACTGATGACATTCTTATGTTAAAAGAACTTCCCCTCTCTTTACCAGCTTTACTTGAGATTATTGATGGCTTTGCAATCCATTCTGGTTACAAAGTAAACTGGGATAAAAAGCGAAGCTCTTCCGCTTTCTTCTGGTACCATAAAAGCATCAATCCATGGTTACCCTTTCTGTTGGAAATCATCACAATTAAAGTATTTGGGAATTCTGGTCAATAGAGGTTTGGCAAGTATGATCTCAGATAATCTCTCACCCCTTATAACACAAATGGAAACTGATTTTGCTAGATCGTCTCGCTTGGGTTTTTCCATGTGAGGAAGGGTACAAGTCGTTAGGATGGTCACCTTACCTTGCTTTACTTATGTACCTGGAATGCTTCCAATTGTAGTTCCTTTATCTATGCTACGTCGGGTAGACGCCCGTATTAGGTCTTTTGTTTGGGGATCTACACGCCCTTGTTTAGCTGCCACCAAATTAATGGCTCGCCGCTCCTATCGTGGTTTGGGATTACCATCTTTAGAACATTACTCTTTAGCCTTACACCTATCACAATTAATTTATCTACTTCCAGATACGACTGATCCTTCACAGTGGGTCAAAACGGAACATTATCTACTTAATCGAATCGATGGCCTTAATTTTCTTTATGGAGCTCAAAATCCCCGTTCTTCCCCTCCGCGTCCAGTGTTGCAAGCCACATATCAAGCATGGCAGCGAGCACACCGCCTTTTACGAATTGCTCACCGTTTACACCATAAAGCTCCACTTTGGGGTAATGAGTGTATTCGAATAAATGGTCAAGCCCTTCAATGGTCTAGTTGGAAATCTAGTGGCATTCAGACACTCGATCAGGTCATATCAAATGGAGAGCTAAAATCCTTTGATTCGCTCCGTGAAGAGTTTGGTCTCCCATTACACCAGGCTTCACATCACTTGCAGCTACAACACTGTCTGAGAAGATGTCTAGGCTCCCCTCCCTGGATATTAAATTCCTCACCAATATTAGATTACCTCCTTACTTGGGGACGACAAAGGAGTAATGTCAGGTCTATATGGTGTTTTAACTCATCACTTATATTCACAACCACTTCTTAAAACTCTTCAAGAGAAATGGCAAGAGCGCCTACACATTACTATTGAAGAAGATGTCTGGTCGGATATACTAAAAGCCCTTGACAAAGGTACTCGAGAAGCTCGTTTGAAATTCTGCCTTTTCAAAACTTTACACAATTGGTACTGGACACCTCTGAAATTACAAAAGGCATGATTATTGTCACACTTTAAATGTTGGAGATGAACTGGAGTCAACTGTGACCTTCCCCATATATTATGTGAATGTCCTTCCATGCAGTGTTTTGGGATTTGTGTTTGGGACACTCTACAGGGAATAATCCCTTCCCTTCGTACTCCTCTCACTTTTTCCATCATTTTATTGCATGATCTTAGGAGTCTTCCTGCCATTACACGTCCACAACGTTGTCTTTTACACACTGCACTTTCTACAGCTAAAATCTGAATCATAAGATATTGGCAATCGCCTAGCCCTCCCTCACAGGAAGAATGGATGGTAGCGATGATTCAAAGGGCATCCCATAAACGTATTATATATAGATTACAGGATCAAGAGGAAATTTTCCAACAAGTTTGGGCTCCTTTTCTCCGAGATCCCTGTATACTTTATTTTTCCTTCATATCTTTTTTCATCCATTATCTTCTTTTCTTCTCCTTCTCTTGCCTTGATCTTTTTCTATCCGGGTAAGGAGTCTACACTTATTCCTTTCTCCACATTCTTTTATTTATCTGTATATATATATATATATATATATATATATATATATTTATTTATTTGTGACTCTTCAATAATTTTCCCCATTTCTTTACTACTCAATTCACACTATGCATCTCCTACTCCATGGATTAATTTTTACTTCCCTTTTCATTTTCTTTTTCATTGCACCTCTCTTTATCATATTCATAATTATTTTCATGTTCCCTTTTTATTTAAATTTTCCCTACGGTTATTTCTATGACATTATGAATTTAAAAATATATAATATATTGTTCTGTTTTGTTATTCATCTTACATTTTCTACAAGACCCTTTTTGTAATTTTCTTTCCCTTTAAAGTTGAATGATATCCTTTTTGATGATACTCTTTGTGAGCTTATGATGTTATACGATATTTTCTATGTATTCATATTTCTCTGTATATTAATTTTTACTAATAAATTACGGAAACAAATTAGTTTGAATTAAAAATGTATTTAATGGAATTAAATTAAATTTAAAGAGCAAAATTTGACATGTGCATTAATAATTATTAAAAGTGATGTATAGAACTAAATAAAATGGATTCAATTATTTTTAATATTTATATCAAAAATATGTTATTAAAATGTATAATTAAATAATAAATACATACTATATTTTTCTACTTTGATTTATACTTATTTATATTTTAAATAATTTTAAATATAATTTAATTTAATATTATTTCCTATGGGGTTTTATTTTAGGACCCTAGCTCCATTATTTTCTATGGGAGGATGTTGCAGTCCTAGTGGTTGGCCATGGCTAGTGCTCGAAGTACTACTGCTTTTTTTTCTTAGTAGTAGTAGCGTACCCACACTCAGTTTGTGAATATCAAAAAGCAGAAAGCTTTCTCAAAACTGTAAACGTACTCAAATTGTAAGTTACCTTTGTGAATCAGGACCTCACTGTACAAACAGTCGATATGCACACGGGATGTTAGTGCTCAGTTCTCGATTTCACCTAACAGAGGAACTTTGCATGAGAGGGTTCAGTAGACCACTTTGTGAGACAGAGAAAAAGGTCTGGGCACAAATTCACGAAACATGTAAAGCTGCCACAACCTTTTCACACCCAGGACAGGGACAGTAGTCCACTATCACACATTTGGTGTGCCTCTCTAGGTCACAGGACAGGCAAGTCATGAACCTCACATAGTCAGGGACAAGCCTTAGTTATCTGTGTTGCAGGAGCAAGGGCCAACAATAAAGGATCACAGTTTCACTGAGGGCAAGAAAAAACACATGTATACCATGCAGGGACTTTCCCTTCTCAACAGTGAACAAAGTAAAAAAACATTTTCTTATCTATGCCTCCTTAGGGGAATCCTGTCCCTGTTTGCTTCTGTGCTTTAATGCGGACTGTTGTGCTCTTTACATTTAAATACTGAAACAGCATTGCCAGGATGATTGATTAATTAAGTGCTCTACTGGAGTGCAATATATGACTTTTGTCATTTTTACCTTGACTTCTGGTCTTTTAACCTCTATTTGAAAAGTGTGAACCTATACTCCCTTACTTGCAAGTTTGTAAATAAAACACTTAAAAATTTTCCGATCTTTCAATCACATCAGCCTTCAAAATCACTATATAAGCAATGTATTTTTACATTTATGTGGCAATACACTTTACCTAAACAATTACAGATTGGCTCAATATAGGATTACCCCTTAACATCTGGGCCTCCCCCAAACCCCCACCGAGCTGAGCCCTTTTTTGGCTATTTGTGGTAGTTGACGCTTAGGGCTCCATATATTTTTTCCAAATTAAGGTATCCAAGACAAATTTGTGTCCTTTTTTCCAACATCCTGAGGGTTCTAAAGGTACCCAGGGTTTGTGGTTTCCTCTGGAAGGGACTGAGAAAATAGGCAAAATATAGCAACATTTTGAGTCTTTTTGGAAAAATAGAAAAAAGTACTTCGGATAAGTGTCTGTTTTTTCCCTAAAACGGCATCAACAAACGGTTTGCTGTGCTAAAGTCACCACCTTCACAGCTTTCAGGAACATGTAGAGCTGAATAAAAAAAACAATTGTTTAACAAATGAATATCTTTTATAGAGCGCGCGGCTACTCAGAGTGTGGCCTGGTGCTCGGCACAGGAGTACAAGTACAGAGGTCCGAGTCCCCAGAGGTGTCCAAGGAACCATAAAGCTTAAAAAGATACGTCCTGAGAGCCTTCTTAGAGGGTGCTTCTTCAGTGATTAATTTCATGTGTTCAGGCAGCTAGCTCCACATGCATGCTGCTCTGACCATGAAAGAGGACCTCCCTCTACGCTGCTTTTGGAATCTAGGGGATTGTTAACAAGCCAGCACCGCTAGAGCGGTCTTCCTGGTCTGTACTCCTCAATCCTTTCATTTAAGTAAGAGGGACCCCTGTTGATTGCTGGGCCAGGAACAAGGTTTTAAACATTATGCGCCTGCACACCAGGAGCCAGTGGAGCTTCTCACGGAAGTGAGATACTGAGGCGTGACTAGGCAGCCTAGAGATGAGGCGTACTGCCATGTTCTGTATCACTTGCAAATGCTGGACTAAGTAGTACGGAAAATACAGATACAAAACATTTACATAGTCCAAATGGGACAAGATCAGGGCACTGACCACTATAACTTGAGATACGTGGGGGAGAAGGTACAGGAATTTCCTGAGCATTTGGAAGATCCAGAGACATGATCTAGCCACTGCCGACACCTGGCCGTTGAAGATTTCTAGCAGTGTTGGGGTGGGGGGGGGAGCAAACCTCGCTGGGCCAAGCTCCTTTCCACCCAGAAAGGGGGTTTAACCCAAACAAAAGGATCTCTGTTTTGTCTGGGATGCATTGTAGTTTATTAGACTGGAGCCTGTACAGCAGTGCATTCACACAATTGGCGAAGGATTCTTTGGCACTCGTTGAGTGCTCTTTGTACGAGAGCATGTATCATCCGCATATGACAAGATCTTAATGCCAAAGGACTCGACCAGGTTTGCCAGTGGGGTCATTTATGCATTGAAAAAGGTCAGGCTCAACGAGGAGCCCTGTGGGACCCCTATTTCAATGATTTGGCTCAAATAGCCAGCAGTAATTCATCCAGACCACTTGTTTTTAGTTTTTCAAAAAGGAGCTCAGCCTGCCTAAGACTGGCCCCGCAACCTCTATGTGTTCCAGTCTTTGTAATAGAATGCGGTGGTTCAACGAGTCGAAAGCAGCCAACAGGTCCAACAGCCCCAGTGCTACATTGAGGCAAAAATCTAGACTAGTTTTAATGGATTCGGAGACCTCAAGGAGAGTAGTCTCTGTACTGTTCCGGGCTCTGAACTCCGGATTGGGATTCGTGTAACAGATTGATATCTGTTAAAAAGGTAATGAGCTGACGATTCACCACTTTCTCCAGAATTTGTGCTGCTGCCGGCAATAGAGAGACTGGTCAAAAATTAGTAGGTACTTCTGCGTCAGACTTCTTAAGAAGGGGGCCCACCTGTGCCTTTTCCAGGAATCAGGTAGAACAACACCTGAGAGGAGCGAGGTGGAAAACAACTCCTGAGAGATTGGGGCAATGTTGTCAGCTATGGTTAATCACAGTTTTTGCACTCTCAACCAACTTCCAGTTTGTGGTAGAAACCAGTGTGAAACCCGTGGGTGATCCAGGAAAGCTACAGATTTCTAGAAAGTAGACAAAACTCTGAATTCACCAAGGGCCATCTCTGTAGATCCCTCAAGCTTTTCACAAAGAAACTGTTGATTTAAAGAAATATTGAAAATGAGTATTTCTGAAATGGGCACAAGATATAGAGTTTAGAAGCAGTAGTTATTTGTACATCGTTGAAATTGTGGGTACGCATTCTAGCATATGATTTAGAGAGCATTTTTCAAAATGATTTATTTTATTTCTTACACACTGGCTTACATTTGGAAGGTACAAATGCAACAAAATCCAATTGGTAATAACAAATGTTCTACTATTTTATGCTCCCACATGTCTTCTGACACGGCACCTCACTTGTGTGGGTAGGCTTAGTGCCCACAACAGAAATGCGCCAAAACACAATATGGATACATCACGTTTTTCCACTGAAAACTGCCACTTTTTTCCCAGTGTGGGTAGCTGTAGATTTTGAGCCTAGACCCTGCCGGCAGCTAGGGAAATCTAGCAAACTTGCACATTTTTGAAAACTATACACCTGGGGGATTCCAGGGAAGGGTGACTTGCATGGCTCTCACCATTTTTTTTTTTTTTTACCAAGAATCCTTTGCAAACCTCAAACTTTGATTAAAAAACACATTTTCCTCACATTTCTGTGATAGAAAGTTCTGGAATCTGCTGGGAGCCACAAACTTCCTTCCACCCAGCATTCCCTTAAGTCTCCCAATACAAATGGTACCTCAGTTGTGTGGGTAGGCCTAGTGCCCACTATAAGGAAACAAATAAAAAAGAAACATGGATTTATCACATTTTTCCACTCAAAGATGACCCTTTTTTTGCAAAGTGGGCAGCTTTGGATTTTGGGACCTTGCTCAGCTGCTAATGGGAAAACTTTTTGAAAACTAGACAACTAGGAGAATCCACAGGTGTGTGACCTGCGAGGCTCTCACCAGGTAATTTTCCCCAGAAGCCCTTTCAAATGTCAAACTTTGGTAAAAAAAAAAAAACACACACATTTTTCTCACATTTCTGTGACGGAAAGTTCTGGATTCTGCAGGGAGCTATAAATGTCCTACTACCCTGAGTTCCCACATGCCCCCCATTAAGAATGGTACCCCACTCGGGGTGGGCCAAGAGACCATGACACAAAAGGCTCTAAAGCACTACATTGATAGCTAGGCAACAGGAGTACCTGCGATATTTGGGGCCGTGCTGTGGTGCCACCGATGCAAACCTACGAACTAGACATTTTTGAAAACTAAACAACTAGGCGATTCAGGGCACTACTCCAGTTCAGGAAGGACCTCAAGACCTGGCTCTTCGGATGACCCCAGCACTCAAAGGAGCCGCCCCCCCGCGCCCTGATACCCTCGCGGGTGAGTAGCTGTGCTTCACCAACCCGATTGAGGTTGGTGTGCCTTGCGTGGATCCCATGAGGTTTTCTTACTCACAATGCTCTGCAAACCTCAAACGTTCCCTGAAATCATGCATTTTCCTAACATGTTTGTAATGGAAACTTAGAAAATCCACAGGCATCCACAAAAGTCCTACCACCCAGTGTTACCTCACATGTACCAATAAAAACGCTGTGCCACTTGGGCGGCTAGGCCTACTGCACTTGTGAGGGGGTTCCCACTGGCCCCGGTTTGATCTGTTCCTGTCATGAGCAATAGGACCAACCACAGAAATGGCGTAGCGTTTTTAATCAAGTAGCCTTCACCCTTATATATAAAAAAAGAAATCTTTTACCTGCTGTCTAGTGGGATTTCTGCCCTTCAGGTGCACATTGGGTTTAATTACTTCCATCCGCTCCCTGGGGACGCAAAAAGACTGATGGCCCCTTAATTGGGGTGTGGGCATGCCCATGCCCATGGTGGGCAGCTCCCACTCATATATTAAAAAAATTAATCCTTTTCCTGGTGTCCAGTAGGCTTTCTGCCCCAGGGTACAGACTGGGGGTAATTACCACCATCAGCTCCCCTCCCAGGGGTAAGGGGGCAGGAAGACTGATGCCTTATTTAAGTAGGGTGGTGGCATGGCCATGCCCATGGTGGGCAGCCACCACCCCTATATTTAAAAATAAATCCTTTCCCTGGTGTCAAGTGGGCTTTCTACCCCACTCAGGGGTGGAGGGGCAGATCGAAGGTAGGTACCCCCATCTGCCACCTAGGGAGGGGGCAGAAAGACTGATAGATTTAAATATGCTGGGGGGCACAAGCCCGAGTCTAAAGGGCTGCTTCCCCCATCCCTGGTGCCTAGTGGTCGGATCCCTGCTTGGGGGTCACTCTCCTGTGGCTATCTCCAAGCAGGGATCCACTGAGAAGAGATCGCATTGGAAAGATGAGATTCTCCCCTTTACAACAATACCTTTCCCATCCCAATCAGTGCTCGGGGCTGGAATATGCCCCCCCCTTCCCCCCAGCATTGATGCAGTAATAGCAAAACAAGCCCATTGGCTCGTTTTACTTTCACTTTACTGTAATGATGGCAGTGCGCCATGCGCTTCTATCATCATTACAGTAAAAGAGAAAAAAAACATTGGCTGCTCGGGAAGCTCTTCCAGAGCAGCCCGAGCTTAAAATTAAATAAAGGAATCCCTCTGGTGCAGAGCGCCAGAAAGGCCTTTATTTACCTCCCTAGTGTCAGCTAATGGCACAATACACAAAGAAATTAAATTTATCAAATCTAAGCTCAAACCTTAACACTGAAAACGCAAATGTTCATCCCATGAAGAGTAACAGGAATAGCCAAAAAGGAATTTTGAAGAACATATGTGCTTTCTCAAAGGATTGCAACTAGCTTTACATGTATTCTAACACCTGTAAATTTAAAGTGCCTAGCTACATGTATTCATGAATTGGGAATCAAAATGACGTGCACGTATGAAGAACGCACACTTGGGAATAATGCCCTTACTGAGCAACTCTGCAACTGAATGACACTTTAATTCTAGAGCCACGTGGAGAAGCTAGACTTGTAGTGTTTGTACAAGAATGGTACCTATTATGTGAGGAGATACAAGAATTACTAGTCCAAAGGGTGTCACTGCTATGGTAATGACCGGGTCTGGTGGCTCAGCGGACTAAAGCAGCCACTGCAGGGGCCTGTGTTCGACCTCATGGTCACAGGTTCAAATCCCGGCGGGTCCACTCAGCCTTTCATTCATCTGAGGTTGATGAAATGAGTACCATTGAGTTGGGTAACAATAAACATCTGTTATTCAGCGCCAGGACACCTACGGGTAATCGTGCGCTTTACAAATACACCTGTTATGTTATGTTATTCAGATGTAGTGCTATGTCTTTTTATGCATATTTAAAGTTTCAAGTTTATTTCTATTAGTGCTGGAGGGAAATTTGAAAATATATCAATACGACACACGTCACTCTGAACTCTAATAGAGTTAAGAAGATCAAAACATTGTATTTTGTGCACAGAATCGCTTATTCAAATGGGGACTCAAAGTTAAAAAGCATTGGCAAAGCTGATAGGTCTCGCCTATACAAGAGTTATTGGCTTTGGCAATGTTTTTGCCATGTTGTACATCAGTGTGGCTGCTGTTCAGCATGGCTAAACGTTAGTGGTGTGGAGTTTCCTAGAGTGGAGTGAGAGGAGTAAAGTGACTGTATTTGTTAGAGTAGAGTGTCGTAGATTGGAGTGGGGCAGATTGAAGTGGAGCAGATTGTTTTAGATTGTAGTGGGGCAGATTGTTTTTGATTGGAGTGGGGCGGATTGGAGTGAGTAGATTGTTTCGGATTGGAGTGGGGCGGATCAGATTGGGGCGGATCAGATTGGGGCGGATCAGAGTGGGGCGGATCAGAGTGGGGCGGATCAGAGTGGGGCAGACTGGAGTGGACTGGAATGGATTGGAGTGGGGCAGATTGTTTTGGATTGAGTGAGGCAGACTGGAGTGGGGCAGACTGGAGGGGGGCAGACTGGAGTGGACTGGAATGGATTGGAGTGGGGCAGATTGTTTTAGATTGGAGTGATTTGGAGTGGGGCAGATTTTTTGGAGTCGGGTGGATTGGAGTGGGGCAGATTTTTTAGAATGGAGTGGGGCAGATTGTTTTGGATTGGAGCAGATTGTTTTGGATTGGAGTGGAGCAGATGGTTTTGGATTGGAGTGGGGCAGATGGTTTTGGATTGGAGTGGGGCAGATGGTTTTGGATTGGAGTGGGGCAGATGGTTTTGGATTTGAGTGGGGCAGATGGTTTTGGATTGGAGTGGGGCAGATGGTTTTGGATTGGAGTGGGGCAGATGGTTTTGGATTGGAGTGGGGCAGATTGGTGTGTGGTGGGCTGGATTGGATTGGTCTGTGGTGGATTGGATTGAATGGGGCGTGTTAGGGTGGGGTGTATTGGCGTGGATTAGAGTGGGGCGGATTGGAGGATGTTGGATTAGGGTGTACTGCACGATTATGTGTTAAAGCATACTTTCAGAAATTATATATAAGAAACAATGTCGCTTTACAGTAAAATAGCCCTCATCTTTTGAGAACAGCGCCCACGAGCAAAAACAAAAGAAAACATGAGTGCAAAGTGGGAAAAGAAGACTTGGCCAAAAAATAAAAGAGAGTTAAATATAGAAAATAAATCTTTGCAATTTTGTTTGCCCTGCTGGGCACGTTTTTGCCAGTCACAGGCCATTTGTTTGCAGGGCATTAAAAGTTCAACAGAACAAACTAGTACCTCAATCACGTCAGGAGCAGCTGACTGACACTGATTAAGTTGACTCAATCAATGTTATGCCTACCTTGATGAATTACGATGCTGTAAAGAAGAGTGCCACGCAAGCCAACAAATGGTAAGCAATGGGCGGGCTCCAAGCCCTTTTTGTTAAGAGTGTCTCGCAAGCGAGACGTATGTGCTGGTGCAGGCTCGACCTTAAAAAAAAAAAAATTGATTCCTGCCTGGGTAGAAAATCAAATAAACGATTATTAGGATAGAGAATAAATTCCAGTGGGATATGGTTAATTTGTGCTATTGGGAATTTTTGTTTGTGTGATTGCATAATTTTGTTTGTATGATTACATTCATGTGCATGCTAGAATGGAGGCATGCATGAGCGCTTGTCTGCAATAAAGGTGACTGGCATGATTTCTACAGCTACATTGTAATTCTTTTTGTGTCAGAGGCTTTTAGCATGCTGGGGGCTTATTCAGCTTTAGCCAGTCAGCCAACATCTCCTTGACCTCCTTGTCCATCTCTGGTGGTCTACCTCCCCTGGTGAGTATCCCAATCAAGGAGACTGAAGCAGCTCGACAGCTGAAATCTGGGCTGTGAGAGTAGAGGGCCCGACAGGTCTAGTCTTAACGTGTACTTTCTGTTCTCTGGGTCTAGAATCGTGCACCATCCTGACAAAGATAGTTGCTGTCCCTTTCTTGCTAGGCAAGTAAATGCATATTTAGTGATCGATAGGTTGTGTACACCAACTTTCTATTAGTCCATCTACAACCAAATTTAGGAATGAGCATAGTTCTGGCGTTTGTAATGTAGTAGACATACCCTGGATGTTAGCCTCTAAAGAATTCAGGGATCAAAGTAATATATGACGTTTGAATGGGCACAACAATTTTAAGCAGTTATCCCCAATTGCATCATCAACACTCTCCAGAATCTCATATGAATCCTGCTTTTCTTTTGGAAAATCTGTCTTTCTCAGACCCTCAAAATCAGTGGCACAAACCAAGCTTGTGGTAAGCATAAGTCTTCCCATAGTTATGCACTGAAATAGGTCATATTTTCACAATCTTCCCCAAATCTATACAAAAGATTGATTTTCTACTCTGGGGTATCTTCTGGCTGTGTCGATACCTTGCACATATTAAACCAGTTCAGTGCTTGGATATTCAATAGACTTAACTAGTTATTTAGGTAGAAGTTAATCCAAACCCGTATCAGGCTTTTACGATGTACTTTGTCAAAAATGGTTGTGTCTTAATTTAAATCTTCAGATCTTATGACTGAAAGGATGGCTGTACAGCACTTATAAAAATACATTTTTCTGCCATCTTTTTCTTCATGAACCCCTGTGGATAGTTACTCCTGAACAGATATTCCACTGTTTTCCTGCTCCTGATTTCTTGTAGGACACTGCACTATTTATAGATTATATGTAAATACATATATTTAATGTATGTTTCACTTAATCTGTCACCTAACAGAATCATGTTGTGTTGCCTTACATAAAAGAATAAAACAAACCCTTGGATTATTGCTCATTCTAGTGTAGACCAGTGGTTATACACGCAAACTACATAAAGGAAAACATTTCTCCAGCTATGTTTTGAAACACTATCATCATAACAGTCCCACTATCCGAAGCAAAACTGATCTGAATCGCAGTGAATGATATGCATCCGGTCAGGGCCTTTTGGGCACAACTGACTGTCCTGAAATCTCTCCAGCTCCTGACTAAACAAAGGTTCACATTCAAGCTCTTGGGTCCTGGTTACGTGCGCAGCAAGATGACCACACACTAGGCGCGCTCCACACTCAAGCCACCAAAAGAATTAATCTTTTTCAAAAATAAAAACTGGTAGGAATCACGCGTCAAGTCACAGTAAACCCCATGTGATTTCACATAATATATATGTGAAAAAGCAAGTCAGATTAATAGGGGTGCAAACAGGGAATTGCTGGCCTGGAAGAGACCTCTCCAACCTCGGGTTTTGCTTTGGGATAGAGCACCGCTTGTCTAGAACATGCAACAGACAGCAACTCCAATAAGCGCCAGCGGAAAGAGTTACTGAAACTACAAGATGAGGAACTGTTGAGTGCTGGAGGCTAATGTCACAAAGGAGACAGAGACTGTGGGAGGGTTAGATGAAGAGACCTGGAGACCAGCTTGAAGGATGCAGAGAAGACCTGATGAAGTCCTTGCGCTGGGTCTAAGTCTAAAATAAATCCACTATCTTTTTGCGGTTATTAGTGTATTCCGCAGAATGCACTATGATTGAGTTACAAACTGAGAAGAATGTAGATAACATGCATTTTAATTAGTCAGACGATAAAAAGAAATAGCGGCCTCTACTGGTATAATATTATACTTTACAAAAATCGGTCTTAAAAATAAAGTGGCTAAATGACACAACCCTAGAAAAAAAAATCTTAACAAGTGTTACATCTTGTAGCTTGCAGGAACAAAAATTGCATCAAGTAAATTTTGGCCTGGCTTAAGTTGCCCATAACTCATTACCCGTGTATATTCCCCAATTTAAAATGAATTAAAAAAATGTTTGATTTTAGGAATCAAATTGGCATGTATTTAAAATTGCATGAATTTCATTTTAACCGTTCAACAAATTGGACGGAGTTAAGTTACTTTAAAAATAATCATTTGAGTCAAATTTTAAATAGCAACTTTGAGTGAGCACTTCCTGGTTAATTTGTTTAATGACTGGACTATCCAAGAGGGATATCACTTTAATAAATCTATAAAGATTTTTCGCATCACTCAGGTTAGTAAAAATCACAGCCTGCAGGGGCCCTTGTGAAGCCAATTTGTAATTGTTCCAGGACAAGATAATTTGACCATTATATATAAATGCAAAACATGCCTAACTCAAGATAAATATCCTCAATAGAAAGGGACATTAAATATAACTTCCATTGCCAACTTCCAAATGATCAATCTTCTAACTAATCTCAAAGTGAAAGACATTCAATACCAGAAATGAGAACAGTGGTTAAATTAGCAGTATCCCTTTAACAGAGCTTCTATTTTGATGGCCAATAGCAGTAAAGAAACTCAATAATCCCATCCCAATGTAGGAAGTTTTACAAGATTGAGTTTTGATAATTCTGATATGTGAAAAGATTTGCACTAAACAGCTTGCCTGAACAAATTTAAGAAGGGATAACATTTTTGCCCATGTTTTTGAATTTACTCGAATAATAATGTGGGGGATCACATCTGGTCCTTGTGCTTGAGAAGATTTTGGCGACCGGACTAAAGTATTATATCTACCATGCTGGCAAAAATCTAAGTTGTACTTACTGGATCAAGCCTTGGTTGAGGATATGTAATGAATTATTAACATTATACAAATCCTCTAAATGAGTCTCCAGGCCTAATCACAAATTGGGAATTATTTTTTAGTGACATTATTACTATCAATATGAATACCAAAATGCTCTTAGGTTTCCATTAATGAGTAAGTAGTTCATCAAAACCCAAGCTTGTGCCATCTTATTGCTCTTTTCATCCCAACCAAGCTTTTATCTACTTCGTGCCTCTGCATTAAACAATGAACAACGGTCAAAGGCTCCGTATCTGTAACCAACACCTTTATCCAATACCTTGGAGTCAGGATATTCCAACCTTATTGTGAGGCAAGTGGTTTAATATATGTTGTGGTTGTGAGAACTCACTGTGTAATAAAGTCACAAATAAGTCTTGGGTCCAGTCAGGCTGCTTTATAAAACCTTAGCTCAACCCTAGGTAACTGTGGATTCGAGCAGTCAGACTTTAACAAAGGAACAAATGGAAAGCATTTAGAAGTACCAAAACAGTTGAATAATAAAGAAACATGACAAAGGAAATTCAACACCAATTTATAAAATTAGGCCTTATTTTCATGAAGTTTTAAGACACAGAAACGAATAAAATACACCAGACGGGTCCAGAGAAAAAAATGTTTAAGCTAATCGTAAACCACTGCTTTTCACTCAAATCGCAAACAAGCATGTTCAACCACTGTGATTAACGATTACTTTAAAAGCTTTTACAAGGTTGCGTTTGGGTACTCTGGCCTGCTTTGGGTAACCCACTCTGACAGGGAGTGAGCCACGGGGACCAATAAGGCTAGTAGGACAGTTACCTTGCTGTCAAAGCAATCTTCAGTCCAGTTCTAGGTTCCATGGGCGATCCGCCAAATACTTTAATAGAGTGGTCCTAATGCAAGGGATACAGGATGCTGAAGATGCTGTAGGTTGCTGACCCGGTGACGAGGAACTTCATGGGGGCTACTCAGTCCACTGTCACGGTGGGGCGACTTTGGCCACAAGAGTCGATGTCCCTCAAAGTCGATCCAAAAGCTAGTTGCCACTAGTCTCCAGTTACAACAAAACCTGCAGTTCCCTATATCTGAGGCTAGTGTCCATCTTGGGTGACCAAACTGCATTCCAACGACTCTCCCAGGCCCAGCAGACTCAAGGGCAACTTTTGAGTGTCAAGACATGGTCTCCCGGGCTGCACTTCGAGTATCAGCGGCGATCAAGAGATTGTGGCTACCAACTCGCCAAGGCAGGCTTCTTCAGCTTTTGGAGCTCTGGAGCTATAACAGAAAGTCAGCCAACTGACTCTTGGAGTCACTCTTTCTGCCTGGGGCTCAGGGATGACTTTTCCTCGAGCAGTGCACAACAGGTACAGGTCTCTCTTTGCTTGCCCAGGAGCAGCAGGTGCAGTTGAGTCTTTGATGCAGCCTTTCTTTGCCAGGTCCAGGGAAAAGCAGGCCAGCCCTCCTCTAATCCTAAGTCCGACATCATCTGAGATCTGGGTGCTACTTTTATGCCCAGAAATTGCCCACTGATAATGTAGTGACTACTAGTCAATGGGCAACAAGGTCCCCTCCCTCCTGGTGAGGAATTCCTGCAAATGCTGGGATCTAGATGTCCCAGAATGCAATATTGTGACCATTCTTAAGATAGCAGAACCCCTCCATCCGTGTCTCGAGCTTTGTAGCACACCCCAGATGTGTGGATACCGAAGGGCTACAAGCCCAAGGGAAAACTGGTTTGACAACTGTTTCCCACCCTGTCTTCTGAAGCCAACATTTCCAGAACAAAAGAGAAGCCCCTCTCGTGTGTGTCCACCATTTGCCCTTCAAAGGCGGCTTCCTCTTCGAAGCCCACCTTTTGGGCTCACACCCTGTTTGGTCTTCCTGTCAGGGAGGCGTTAATAACTCTTCCAATTACAGTCCCTTTTGTGTTCCTTCTTGAAAGTCGTTCACACCTCCCCCAGAAGGACAAAGGGCTGTGTCGTGGCCAGCAACCATAAACGGTCACTGGAAAACTTTGGGCAACAGTGGCAGCTTTCTAAAGATGCCACTTACTTAAAAGTTACATTAAATTTGGCTTGGGCATCAAGCCGGGTTTAGTACAACAATTCTTTTTATACCTTGGCGTAGAAACTTTAGCAGTTTCACTCAGAAGTTAGCACAGCTGAGCTGTCATAAAAAAAATGACAATTTGGGGTTTTTACACTTAGAACATGTAAACACACATGTTCTACTTTTTATTATACAGCATCCTGCTTTAGGGGGTTCAATAGGCCGTACTTAAAGGGTGACATTTATATTAAAAAGGAAGGTCTGAGCTTTTACATTACTTTATATGACAAAGTCGAGTCAGCAGTTCGAAATTTGATCTGTCATCCAGAAATAGCAGGCTGGGAGTCATGTTTTGCTTTGTCACACTTGTAGTGCCTCAAAGGGTGCTGTAGTCCATGAGGGACACGTTAACGTAAAGGCCTTGGGTACCCCGGTACCATGTACTAGGGACTGATAAGTAAGGCAACTTATGCCAATTGTGGGTGAACCAATCAGAAATGCATGTTTTAAGGGTCAAAGCACTAGAACTGAGGCCTGTTTGGCAGAACTAAATGAACTTTCATAGTAAAAAAACCAGCAGCATCAGTCCAAAACTTATTAATTTGTGTTTGTAATAAGAAGAATCCTAAGAGCAAAGCAGAACCTGACGTTTTTTCACAGGGAATAGTGATCTAAACAGATACTGGGTTGTGGTGACTTGTGGCTTTTGTACAAACTTAAGTTAAAAAACACTACCAGCAGGGAGTAGGAAATGAAAATATAATCTGTAATGGACTTTGATTACCTCTGCTCCAAGATGGTTGACCGGTACTGTCTCCTTCCAACCTCCATTTAATAGAACTCAAGTCAACTTAGATGCCTATTGTAATAATGTTTTACCACATGTATATGATTTTTTTATTTGGATTATTCAAAGCCCAAATCTCTTGAGTAATTACTAATTCAGAAACTTGAGCGTTAGTATTAGAAACCTGAACTTTAAAAACTCCCAAAATTAGAAGCTTACTAATGGGTTATAAAATATAACATGATTTGATAACAAACAGTACTCTGGATAGCCATTCCAAAATCTTAATCCCAGCAGAAGTTGAGCAATGGACAGTAAAATATATAGAATGACAGCAACTGGCATGGCTGGAATCCTAAGGCCCACAACATATCTGGATGCAATTGCTAATTGGATACAATCCCAATTATAAAATGGCTTGAAGCTATCTCTACATTATTAAAATCCAAATAATTTGCCAAATCAAAATCAGCTGTTAGCCAGGTTTCCTGCATAGAAGTAATATCAGCTCACAAGAAAGCTGCCAAAGTTACCAGAAGGCAAACAAATCAAACATAGCAATATTCCAATAGACAAACCCTTATGATTGTAAGTAATAACAACACTAAGGGGCCGATTCCGATTCGGGCCGGAAAACGTACCGACCGACTCGGTACGGGAATTTCGTCCGACCGACACGTACCGGCGCCGTCCGACCCGGGTAGTACGATGAAATGCATGTGAATCACGACCGACTCGTACGGAACACAAAACGAACGACCGACCCGGACGGAAACAAGCTATCCGGCCGGGAAACCACGCGAATCGAACCGACCGACACGCACCAGGAATCAACCCGAACGAAACATACCCGCGAACTCCGACCCGCGCAGTACGATGCAATGCGTGGAAAACCAGACCGAGTCGCACGGAGCACAAGCCGTACGACCGACACGCATACAAAAGCCAGCCGAAACAACACTAAACTCCGCGACCGACTCGTACGCCGCACATGAAACCTAGCTGAAACACAGCGGGAACGACTCGGAGAACATCGCACGAGACAACTGCAGCGTCCTACTCGGTCAGAAGAACGTCTCCTACATGCACAAAAAATCCTAAGGAAAAAATACAAAAAAAAGGGCCAAACAAGCAAGCACAAAGCCAATAAATACAGGGGTGAAAACAAAATGGAACAAGGACACATCCCCAACTCCACCTATATAAAGGCCACAAATCCCTACCATGATCCTTTGCAAATTCCACTGACCTGCCAGCACAGAACACCATCAGACAGCAACCACAGACACACTCACAGCTCATCCATCACACAAGCCACACACCATTAGCACCTCAACAAATAGCACCCTCACATACACCCAGCAAAACCTACACACACACACACACACACATCAATCCCCACCACTACCCATCACCATGCCCCTAAAGAAGAATCCAAAGTTCCTAGACAGTGAATTGGAAGTCCTGGTAGATGAGATCCTCAGGGTAGAGCCACAGTTGTTTGCCACATTGGTCCAACAGACCCCCATGGCGCAGAAAACCAAGATGTGGGAGAGGATCGTCGACAAGGTCAACGCACAATCACCATGTTTGCGCACAAAGGAAAACATCCAGAACAGGTGGTATGATGTGCGCAGGAGGGTCAGGGACCTACTGAAGAAGGATTACCTCCTGAGTCGGCACACCGGCAGTGGCCCTCCTGCAAAACCTGTATACCTCAGGCCCTGGGAGGAGAAGGTGCGGGCCATCCTACCACCAGTGAGCGTATATGGACTAACAAACATCCCAGAGCCTGGTGAGTACACAACTAATATACACAATATGGTGTGACAATACACACACATCACTGTCAAGGGGATAGTCAAACCATGCAGCCTTAGCAAATCCACAGCAACCAAAAGATAATCATCCCAAGATGTGAATGCTAGTCAGACAAACACAATACCTGCCATCTCATAGTGATATGTAACTGTGTCATGACATGTACAAACCTAACAACAAATACAGCAAGGCAGTGGCACAAATATAACCAACAAACACTGTCAGATATTTTGCCACCACTAGAACACCACCTCACAGGGAAGCTCACTGAAAGGAAGGAATTATGTGTATGCTGGTGAAGTCAGTGTAGCCAATAGCATGATGGGAGTTGTAGTCACAGATATTGGTCACCCTCACAATTGGCCCATCAACACCACCCTGAATCATGCTCACATCACAGGGAGTGGAAAAGGTCTGACAAGATGGCTGACACTGGGTACTGCTGTGGGGAGCACAAGGCCCTGCTGGGAACTGTGCACCAACAAACAACAGGACCACACTGTCAGCCATCTTGCCATTGCTGTCACACTCACACACAGTGAAGTCCACTCAAAAGGAAGGAAGTATGGGCATGCTGGGAAGGGGGTGTAGGCAATAGCATGATGGGAGTCGTAGTCACAGATATTGCTCACCCACACAATTGGCCCATCTACACAACTCTGAACCATGCTCACATCACAGGGAGTGGATAAGGACTGACAAGATGGCTGACACTGGGTACTGCTGTGGGGAGCACAAGGCCCTGCTGGGAACTGTGCACCAACCAACAGCAGGACACCACTGACTGACATCCTGAAAGCCAACTTGCACTCCCTGCAATGGAAGCACGTTCCATGGTGGGATATCTGGCTGGGTGGGAAGGAGGACTCACAGCACCGATCATAGTTACAAGCAGTTCTCCTCACACACCACCTCAACACTAACTCCACATAACCCACCTGGGAGAATGCAATGCCTCACACTCTAATTGAAGATCCCACAAAGAACCACCACCCTGGGTTATGCTGTGTGAAGCACAGGGACACTCTTGGGACTTGTAGCCAAACAACCGCCAGGACAACACTGTCAGCCATCCTGTCAGCACAGGCACACTAGCCCACAGGGAAGCAGAGTCAAAAGGAAGGAAGTATGGGCATGCTGGGAAGGGGGTGTAGGCAATAGCATGATGGGAGTGGTAGTCACCGCTCAACATCCCCCACCCACATGGCCCAGCAAGCTCACACTGAAGCATGCACACCTCACAGGCACTGAAAAGCCACTTCAAAGATGTCTGACACTGGCCTCAGCTGTGGGGAGCACAAGGCCCTGCTGGGAACTGGGCACCAACAAACAACAGGACCACATTGTCAGCCATCTTGCCATTGCTGTCACACTCACACACAGTGAAGTCCACTCAAAAGGAAGGAAGTATGGGCATGCTGGGAAGGGGGTGTAGGCAATAGCATGATGGGAGTTGTAGTCACAGATATTGGTCACCCTCACAATTGGCCCATCAACACCACCCTGAACCATGCTCACATCACAGGGAGTGGAAAAGGACTGACAAGATGGCTGACACTGGGTACTGCTGTGGGGAGCACAAGGCCCTGCTGGGAACTGTGCACCAACCAACAGCAGGACACCACTGACTGACATCCTGAAAGCCAACTTGCACTCCCTGCAATGGAAGCACCTTCCATGGTGGGATATCTGGCTGGGTGGAAAGGAGGACTCACAGCACTGACCATAGTTACAAGCAGTTCTCCTCACACACCCCCTCAACACTAACTCCACATAACCCACCTGGGAGAATGCAATGCCTCACACTCTAATTGAAGATCCCACAAAGAACCACCACCCTGGGTTATGCTGTGTGAAGCACAGGGACACACTTGGGACCTGTAGCCAAACAACCGCCAGGACAACACTGTCAGCCATCCTGTCAGCACAGGCACACTACCCCACAGGGAAGCAGAGTCAAAAGGAGGAAGGAAGTATGGGCATGCTGGGAAGGGGGGTGTAGGCAATAGCATGATGAGAGTTGGAGTCACAGATATTGGTCACCCTCACAATTGGCCCATCAACACCACCCTGAACCATGCTCACATCACAGGGAGTGGAAAAGGACTGACAAGATGGCTGACACTGGGTACTGCTGTGGGGAGCACAAGGCCCTGCTGGGAACTGTGCACAAACCAACAGCAGGACACCACTGACTGACATCCTGAGAGTTAACCTGCACCCACTGCAAGGGTGGCATGCTTCATGGTGGGATAACTGGGCTGGGGGGAGAAGGAGGGCCGGATGGCAACCAAATACCACCAATGCTGGTCATGCACACACCTCAACATTCACATTGAAATGCCACAGGTTGGCAGGACAATGTGCTAAACCAATATCAACTTCTGACTGTCACAATTTAGGAGAATGCAATGTACAGGCCCGCATCCAGAGGTACAGTCACAACTGTCAGGTGTGTGAACCATTGATGCCTGTAGAAACATAACATACAATGTGTGTCTCTTCCAAAAACAGGTGATGATGGGGACACAGCAGCAGACGATGAGGAGTCCCTGTCCCAGGCTCCGGGGGACACTGAGCTCACTGGTGTGGATCAGCCTCTGCCCACCTCGGATGGCGAAGACCTAGCTGGACCCTCCGGTGTGAGTCATCATGCAGCACCAGCAGGACCAACATCTGCACCCCCTGCACCCACCCCTCCAACAACTGCCAACACACAGGCCACCCCTGCCAACACGGACAGACCAAGGACCAACGATGACAACAGCACAGGGACCCAGGCCCAATGTGGAGCAACCGACAACGAGCCCAGTAACAACCCCCAAGTGGGCCCACGGTCACCTGTGCGTGCCACCGCAGGTCCCGCACGTGTCGCCAGGGGTGGTGGGAGGGGTGGTAGACATAGGTCGCTGTTTGCAGAGGGGTCTGGACTGCATGATGACCCCCAACTGGCACGCATTGCGGTTGCGTACCAGAATAGCACCGGAGAGGTCAGCCAGGTAGTGGGGATCCTCAAGGACATTCAACAGCAGCAGGCTGCCCATCATGCCCGCTTGGACTCACACATGTCCCGTGTTGAGACACACATGTCCCGTGTCGAGACACACATGTCTGGCATGGAGTCCAAGTGGGACACATTGGAACAACTGACAGCGGTGCATAGGGACATATTGTCATGCCTCCGCCAGATTAGCACCAACATGGCCTTACCTCCCTGTGTGCCCACAACATCTGGTGCTGCAACAACTGCAAATGCCACAGGGAGGGAGGCTGACTCTGGCGGAGAGTCCTCTGCACCGCAGCAGCCTGCACTTGAGGGTCCCCCCCCAAAGAAGAGGGGCCGTCCGAGGAAGGAAAACTGAGAGGCCGATGGGCATGTACATCCCCCAGGAACCCAACACCTGTTCTGGAACTTTTCCTCTGTGTGCAAACTGCACGCCCTGTCGAATGCAACCCAACTCTCCCACATGACATGGGGAGCTTAAGTTGGCCCAATGTATCAGATGACTTTGGATTTTACTCAGGACATTTCTGCTACCAAGACTTCCAACTCACATGGGAACTTTGGATTCCAATACCAATGTACAGCACCCACCATCCTGTGCACTATCCTCACACATGTATGGAAATAAACTCACTAATACACCATACTTGCCTCTGTTGTGATTCCAACGTGGTTTCTGTCATGGAGATGGTGATCTGATAAATGACACTGTGCATGCTAACTGCTACAGCAAGTCCAACACCGTCATGTGAGTCATGGCGACGTGGCACATATGAGGGAGACACACCACTAGGGCTACACAACACATACACACCAGGGCCATCAGACTCATTGCCTACACTGATGTTGGCAGGAAATACAGTGGAATGCACAGACACCACACCTATTCAGAGTCTGTGTCAACTAGCCCACAGGTGCAGCAAGCAAATGTCAGTCAGATGTGTGACCACAGACAACGCACATCCCAAAGTGAAGCACAGGTTTATTACACATTTGCAACATGTTGTTTCCACTACAAATGCAAGGTAATCCCACGTGGATGTGGCCACAAAGTCAAAAAGTGCAGAACATAGAAAGTCCAGGGGTGTGTGGCACATCACCTGTAGGGAAACGACTGCTGCCACCCTGAAAGCTGAATCATGGAGTCGGGGGATCCAAGTTGACCAAACAACTCTGTAAGCACCCTGTGAAGGACAGACATGACACACAGTCAAAACCACTGAAGAACAGCACAGAACTGCAATACTCATGCCCAATACATGTCACAAGATAACTACACAAAACCTAGTTAGCATGTCAACACTGTTGGGCAGTACAGACTACCTGCAAGGACACATCGCTGCACGCATCCAGTCAAGTAGCACATGGCCACACTCAAACAGCACCAGAGCACCACCCACACATATCATGCAAACTCAAATCAATGACATGACAACTCTCTGGATACTCACATTCACCAGAAGTTGGTGATGAGCTGTGTGCGGACATCACCATCATCATCATCATCACTGGCATCGTGGCCCAGGCCAGGATCCTCCACAGGTGGCGGACGTTGGTCATCGTCATCCAGGATGAGAGGCAACTCCTTCCGCACTGCCAGGTTGTGTAGCATGCAGCAGACGATGACAATCTTGCACACCTTTGCTGGGGCATATGGGAGGGCCCCTCCTGTCTTGTCCAGGCAGCGGAAGCGGCTCTTCAGGAGACCAAAGGTCCGCTCGATCACTCTCCTGGTCCGACCATGTGCCTCATTGTAGCGCATCTGGGCTGGTGTCACAGGGTTCCTGATGGGTGTCAGCAACCACGGCATGTTGGGGTATCCGGAGTCACCTACAGACAGACAATTGCACATTAGCGGAGTTGGAAAAGTGGGCGGAATACAACATCGCAGAACACACACAATGGTATAAAGTCAGTACACACCGACAAGCCAGGCACGCTGGTTCTGCATCTGTGACATCATCCTCAGGATGCGACTACTCCTCATCACGTATGCATCATGTGCCGAACCGGGGAAACGGGCACACACATGTGTGATGGTCATATCTGCAAGACATACCACCAGAGCATTGATCGAATGGTAATGTTTACGGTTCCGGTATGCCTGCTCATGTGCCTGTGGTGGTACCAAAGCCACATGTGTCCCATCAATGGAGCCAATGACATGTGGCATCCTCCCCAGGGCATAGAAGTCACTCTTGACGTCAGTGAGTTGTTGACGTGTTGGGAAATAGATGTACTGGTTCAGGCATCTCAACATTGCCCCCAAAACATCGCGTAGCACACGGCTGAACATAGTCTGTGACATCCCACCAGCAGTCGCCACAGTGTGTTGAAAGGTACCGGTGGCAAAGAAGTGTAGGGCTGCCATCACCTTCACCTTGGGGGTCAGCGCTGTAGGGTACGGCCGGCCAGGTTGCAAATGTGGGGCCAAGCGCACTGCCAAATCCTCAATCAGCTGCCTGGTGAAGCGGTACCGTCGGATGCTGTCATGTTCCACCATCGTTGCCAGGTCAGGGAATGGTCTATGGACAGCTGGAGCCCTGCAGTGCATACGTGAAGAAAGCAAGATTGTCAGTCACCCCACATATGTGCCGTCCACCATACTCAAATTCACATGATACTTCATTACGAGACACAAGTACTTGATGTGTGTGCCGTTCTGTTTGGACATATATGGCACCTACATGGACATCATCTAACATCTCTGTTCAACAAGTGTTGACAACAGGTTCCAGGGTGTGCTATGGGAAACCATTAGGCTGTGTCACGGTACCCATTTACTGCTGTCACGTTCCACACACACACCACAGTGACATGTCTGGACAGATGCGCCACAGGCATCACAGCTCATTGACAGGTAGATTCCCAGGGACCCTGTCTTGCCACATGGACACTGGCATGACATGGCGTATCATGTACACGTCAGAAAAACAAACATGGCTCCCACAGGTAGTGGCCCCTGTTGCCTCTGCAGGACAGACATGGACGTCTGTGACACACACACACACAACATCAAAGTCCATGCACAAACAACGTGGATGTGGAGACTGTCTCCCATTGTGCACATGGAGTCAGAGACATCGGAAACACAACATGCACACAGACTGTGGAGGGCCATCACTATTGTGGCAATGGGTCACCCTGTGACGTACATGCCTTCCCACATGTGAGCCTGGGGGTATGTGACATGTCATACACATACACAACCTGGAAATGTGACCATGCCACATGCTCCAAAATGAACAGTTGCACATCACAGTGGTCAGGTGCACAACACACAAAGGATCCTGTCCCCATGAACACGTGCACAGCCTGGGTGTGGCTGCCCCCAAGTACCACCCCAAAAACCACATGTTTACCACCATACACAGATAAGGTAATGCAGCCTTACATGCCTTAGATACAGTGTGGACTGGGTGTGGTGTTGTAGGTGTGCCCCTGAGTCCCTGGAAAGTTTATGTGGCTGGCATAGGTTCACCAGTGACAAGCATGGTGACATATGCGTGTGACCTGTACAGGGACGCGTTGTACAGCAATGGACCGATCGGTGTGCCCGCACGGCCCATTGCATCTGTTGTGAGCGGGTACGCGTTGTATCCCGGAATACGCGTTGTACAGCAATGGACCGATCGGTGTGCCCGCACGGCCCATTGCATCTGTTGTGAGCGGGTACGCGTTAAATCCCGGAATACGCGTTGTACAGCAATGGACCGATCGGTGTGCCCGCACGGCCCATTGCATCTGTTGTGAGCGGGTACGCGTTGTACAGCAATAGACCGAGCGGTGTGCCCGCACGGCCCATTGCATCTGTTGTGAGCGGGTACGCGTTGTACAGCAATGGACCGATCGGTGTGCCCGCATGGCCCATTGCATCTGTTGTGAGCGGGTACGCGTTGTACAGCAATGGACCGAGCGGTGTGCCCGCACGGCCCATTGCATCTGTTGTGAGCGGGTACGCGTTGTATCCCAGAATACGCGTTGTACAGCAATGGACCGATCGGTGTGCCCGCACGGCCCATTGCATCTGTTGTGAGCGGGTACGCGTTGTATCCCGGAATACGCGCTGTACAACAATGGACCGATCGGTGTGCCCGCACGGCCCATTGCATCTGTTGTGAGCGGGTACGCGTTGTACAGCAATGGACCGATCGATGTGCCCGCACGGCCCATTGCATCTGTTGTGAGCGGGTACGCGTTGTACAGCAATGGACCGATCGGTGTGCCCGCACGGCCCATTGCATCTGTTGTGAGCGGGTACGCGTTGTATCCCGGAATACGCGTTGTACAGCAATGGACCGATCGGTGTGCCCGCACGGCCCATTGCATCTGTTGTGAGCGGGTACGCGTTGTACAGCAATGGACCGAGCGGTGTGCCCGCACCGCCCATTGCATCTGTTGTGAGCGGGTACGCGTTGTACAGAAATGGACCGATCGGTGTGCCCGCACGGCCCATTGCATCTGTTGTGAGCGGGTACGCGTTGTACAGCAATGGACCGATCGGTGTGCCCGCACGGCCCATTGCATCTGTTGTGAGCGGGTACGCGTTGTATCCCGGAATACGCGTTGTACAGCAATGGACCGAACGGTGCGCACGCATTGGCTGGGGCCTGGCATGGCAACGGACGCGTTTTCGAAGCTTCAACGAGTCCGATGCAGTGAATTCAGTTGGCCAGCCACAACAATGTTGCAAATTCATGGGTGTCATGAAGTTGAAATTTTGAAGGATGCTGTGGGCGTGTATTAGTGCTGCTATTCCATGGATTGGTCAGATTCAGAAGATGCAAACGACTTGGACCTATCACTTTGGACACATGGGACAGTATCTGCCTCTGCAGCACCCATATAATGCTGGCTGTTCCCCTGAGGGCTCACTTGCCTGCACTACATGCTCCAGGACGACATCTGCCACCAACACTGCTGCTGTCTCTGCATCCTCTGGCTACTGCAATGGCACGTACTGTGGAGAGAGCCCCAGCCTTCAGCCTTGAGGAGAACCAGGCCCTGCTGGACAACCTCCTTCCACAGTACAGCAAGCTGTATGGGACACCAGGGGAGCAGGTGAGTGTGCTGTCCACTGCCTTACTAATTGTGCATGTTGTCTGACTAGCAAGACTTACAGTGTGCACACCACTGGCTAGCATGCTCACTGAGTAGTTCTCACCCCCAAAGTGTGTAGTCACATGCACTGAACAGGTACAGTGCAGTAACAGTGCATTCCAACAAGGTTTACTTCCCATGCAATGATACCATGTAGTAACTGCTGGCAAACTGTTCATAGCCATCGTTGCACTGCCTGTGTACATCATATGCCCCTGTGATTGAGACATGTATATCCGACTGTGTGATGCACGGATATGTTGCATGTGTAGTAATGGCCTTTTCACTTTGTCATCCTCACAGGTTGATGCCCACCAGAAGCAGGAAATCTGGCTGACCATCGCCCGGGCAGTAAGATCCGTGGGGGTCTACAAGCGCCGGATCCGCAACTGCCAGAAGAGGTGGCAGGACCTTCGTGGCTGGACCCGGAGGATCGCAAGGGTCCAGCTGAAGCTGTCGCCTCCTCGCAGGAGGGGCGGACACCGGACCCTGACCCCCCACATGCTCCGGATCCTGGCGGTGGTCTTCCCTGACCTGGATGGGCAGCTGAAGGACAGACAGCAGCAAGGAGGGGGTGAGTCCATGACTGCACTGTGAACTCTGTCTGACATGCTATGTGCCCTCCTCTGGCCTGGTTAAACTTCCACAGTACATCAGTCTTGTGGTCCAGGACCCATGTCCCTCAATTGTGACATGCCCACTCCTCATCTGATACGCAGGTGTGGTCCTTACGGTCAGGAAATTGTGTCACTTGGGTACAGGGTCCTTGCATTTTGCTTTGCTCAAGGTGGGGGACAGCTTTTGTTCCCGTGACTTTGTGGTGGGCTTCATGGGTGGGTCGATTGCTCACACAATGCCTAAGTCGTGAAATGTAATCTGGGTGTAACTTTGATATGTGGTCCACTTGCTGATCTGAATCACCACATGTCCCTGGGGTATTTGGCACACCCCCATGCTGCGGGTGGGAACAATGTTTGGGCCTCAGGAGTATGTATGTCAAGTGTGTCACACATGCTTAGCCACCTGCCTACTGTCCAGGGCTCATCCCTCTTACAGGTGGAGCTGGACAGTCATGCCTACTCCAGGGCATACAATACACTCTGTACTCCCACTCCCGTGTATCAGCTGACATGTTGTGCTCAGTGACATGTTCCCTCAGGTGTCTGCCTCTGTGTCATTGTGCTGTGGCTTCGTTGTCAGGACTACTGGTATGTTTATCGGTTAGGGCTCAGCATGCCATCTGAGATGTGACCATGACAGACGATACTTCTGTGACTTATAGGTGTTTGATCACTTGACTGTGCACACAGGTGTATGCGACTGTGACTTTCAGGCAGCTGTTTTTCATTCACAGCACACTGTGAGGTGCTCAGGTTCTGAGAGTTGTGTTTCATGTCTCCCATATGTCCAATTGGTATGACGTGGACAAATACGAGTACAGATGATGTGGTTTGTGGGGGATGGACATGTGCACTTGTCACTTACATTACTTGCATTCCCCATGTCCTAGGATTGTGACACAGTGCAGACTGTTGTTGGCTGGCTGCCATGGCCATGTGACTGGAGACAGTGATGTATGACTTTGCACGCATGCCTGTGTCATGGCATTACACTCCCTAAGAGTGATCCTGCAGGGGAGTGACATGTGCAACATGCACCCCATTGTGGCATTGACTATCCGGACATGGGTGCATCATGGTGTCTGGTGCTGGTATGCATCACATGCATTACTATTTAGACTCTGGCCATCCCTTTATCCGGACACCTGCACTGACTCAGTGGCAAGAGATGTGATGTGTGCATGTTCACATACTTCACCGTGTTCTCTGCAATGTCCAACAACTGTGTAGGTGGTGCATGTGTCCACACTGGGGTATTACCATCAGACAGGCACCAGACAGATGGGTGCAAGGGCAGGAGGGGTGTGAGTTCCATGGTTGACCATCAGACTGACAATTGGCTTCTCAGAATCTGGGTGAGGACTTTTGGCAATGTTCAACTAAGGATGCCAGGGCTTGCTCTGTAATGTGCTGTACTTACTGTGGTGTGTGCGGTCAGTGCAGGTGACTGATGTTTGTCTGTTTCCCTGATTGTTTGCAGATACATCCACGGCCACAGGAGGGGACAGCTCCACGGACCGGGAGGAGCTGCAGAGCCAGACTGGGTCAACAGCCGACGAGTGGTCGGAGGGACCCAGTGGCACGGAGGGCGAGGGGAGCCACACCGAGGAGTCCTCAGCACCATCCACCTCAGCTGAGGACCACAGCAGCTCGGAGGATGACTCCCTTGTGGAGGCGGGTCTCAGCAGCCACCAAACCCCAGCTAGTCTGTCTGGGCCCGCCCCACCACCACCACCACCGCCCTCCCATTGGCTCCCATTCCAGAGGTCCGTGGAGGCTCCCGTGTCCGGGAGCGTGTCTCCTTTGTGCCAGGCACCGCACCCCCTGCCCCTGTGTCCCCTGCTGCCCTGAGTGAGGAGTCTGTGTACCTACTTCGGCAGCTCCATGTAGGGCAGACAGCAATGCTGAGTGTCCTCCATGCACACACCACTCTGTTGACACAGCTGGTGTCGTTCATGGAGGGCATCTCGACGGGTATGTCTGCCCTACAGAGGAGCAATAAGTCCATGGACTCCTCCCTGACGGCAGCAGTGTCCCTCCTCCAACAGTCCCTCACCCCTCCTACCTCTGCCCCATCCACACTTCCTGGCACCCTACCTGTCCAAAGCACATGCACACCTGCACAATCACCCAAACACACAGACACGAGCAGCACAGACACACCCAAAAGAAAGGCAAGACGTGCACACAAGCATCCTCAGGGGACTGATACCACACACACAGGGGATGGGGAACAGACACACACACAGGCATCCACAATCACTCCGCAGTCCTCCAAATCCTCTCCCTCCAAGACCCCTTCCCTTGCCTCACCTGCAACCCCACCTACACAGCAGCTCTTCCTCTGTGACCTCGGCCTCTTCCCCTCCGATCCTGCTGATCCAGCATACCGGGGGAAGAGGAAGTCCACCCACACAGAGGGGAGTGCCCCTCGCCCCCGGACACCCTCCCCCAGGCGCAGGCAGACTGAGGACCCCATTCGGAAGTCCCCCCGGACCAGGAAGGGCAAGACCCCACCACCACCACCACGCAGCTCCACCACCCAGTCTCTCTCCTCCATCCCCCAGGCCACCACTCCACAGGTTCCACCGCCACACCCTGCCCCAGGTTCCCCCACACACCGATACCGCATCCCCAAACTGCTTAGGCCCTCCCCCCTGCCACTTGCTCTTCCACCCCCAAACCAGACGCTCTGCCTGTTTGTGCCACTGGTGTGGAGACCGGGTCCCCCCTCTGTCCTGCCCACCTCATCTGCCCCCCTTCCACTCCCTTGGAGTCATGCACTGCAGTGGAGTCCACAACCACCCCGTCTGACTTGTGCCCTACAGTGGTGCCGGCCCCCCTGAGTCAGACACCTCCACTGCAGTTGCCGGTGACACTCCTGCACCCACCACCCCTTCACTGCCTCCTTCTAGCATCCCCTGATCCTGTCCCTGCGGTGCCTGGCCTGCCCCTCGTATGCCCCTCCAAGGGGGATGTCCCCTGTCCGTACCAGTGCAGGCAAGCAATGGCTGACGAGTTGTCACACATCACCCTGTTGGGACTGTGTATTTGGACTGGCCATTGGCCTTAGTTTCTTTTGGAGTTAAAAATTTTGTTTGACATTTGCTGAATAAAGCCTCTTTTTGTTTACTTGTGGTTTTTCTTTTGATGTACATGATGTAGATGAGTATCATCATGCATTTGCAGTTGTAATAGTGTTCAGATCAGGAAAATGAAGTGTTGCTGTGATGGACTCCATGTGGTCCATGGGATATGTGTCCTGATGTAGTCTGGATCTATAGCATCCTTTGCTGCAGTCTGAGGGTGTAATGTTCAGCATTTGACACAGGGATGTACGTTTTGCATTTGTAAATTAACATCTTTGTCTTACACTGATGCACATCTGGTGGGCTTACCACTGTTCAATGTTTCTATTTCCCTGACTGTGTGCCCATCTCCACTGGACATGCAGTTTAGCACATCAATGTTGAAGGACTCATCTGTGTATACAGTGCAACTTGCTTGACACGTGTTTTGGGTGTATGCAGATGACTGACGTGACACTCCCGTACCCAGGCTGATGTGAGCAGAGCCTTCGGTGTGTTGTAGTTGTTGACTCACTGACCGAGTGTTCTGCTGACATGTTTGAGTCGTGCACAGACAAGGTTTGGCACAGCGGACCTTCCACAGGAGTGGAGTGCCCTCATGGCAGTGTGTAATCCCGTGACATTGCCTGGGCCCGTGTTGTGTGTTGTGTAAGCATGTCTGTGCGTGTTCCCTTCCCTTTTCCTACACAGGCTGTGTCCCTACGGATGTTCCTGTTTGTGATGCTTGCTGAGTTGTTCTGTGTTCATCCAGCATCTTGGACCTGGTTTCTCCAGGATGTGGGTGCATGGCAAACTAATGTTCATCAGGTTGTCATCCCTAGTTGTCTTTGTTGTCAGGGCTGGGGATGTGGGCAAACGCAGATGGGACACAGTCAGGATTCCTCTTGGCACTTGTTGGTTACACAAGTCATGTAATTTACAGTTTGTGTTAGCTTTCAGTGATTGTGACACGTTGTGTGTGTGACTGCTGCCACTCCTCAGGGTCAGAGCTGCAATGTTGGAAGTTGTCTACGTGTGTTCTTTGTGGGTCACCTTGGCTTCTTCATTGGTGTGTGACTATGGCCGGGAGCCCATTGATTGTGGTGGATTTCACGTCATGCCCATGTACCGCGTACTGTGCAGTGTGTCAGACATTCACGAGTCTTGTTGACTGGCCATGTGTGATGGGTTTCTGCACCTTAGTTCCCCCCACCACCCCTGGGATTGTCATAGGTGCATGTGCAATGTCACCAGTCCATGTGAGCTTCACTGCTGCACATTGGTGTAGATCAAGGTGTGTGGTGTTGAGTGTGTGCAAATGTGAGTTGTTGCACGGCTAGACCCCTACCTCCATATTGGCCTTGGCTGGCAGGCCGTGCTGATTGATTTGTGCTTGTGTAGGTGTGATGGTAGTTTGTTGCTCAGGACACATGGCTGTGGTTCACAGTGTGAATGACATCTACCTTTGTCATCACAGTGGGATTATCATGCAGGCTAGTGTCACCACAATGTGGGGTCCCTGGGGGTAGTGCTGTGGTGGGTCTGTCTCTTGCTGTGTTAGTTGCTGTTCCTACAAGCTTGTGTGACATGTGTAATTTGGGCTCCCTCTCATCTAACAATGCCTGTTTGCCCACATAGGGGAATCCGATCCATGAGTTACTTTTGTGTGGCACTGTGTTGACATCTGTGTAATAGGGATTCAGGCCTCCTCATGTGTTGTGTGTTTGCCTGGGGACACTGGCACACCACCCCCTCACCTGTTGTGTTTGATATGCAGTGTGAGTCTGCCTGTTTGTGTTTGTGCATTTGCACCACTGCATTGGCATATCTTGAGTGTGCCATTGGCTGTATGTTGTTTGGTGGCTTTCCCCTGCTGTCCCTGGGACTCCTAGGTCATCAGTCAGCACAGTGATCATGGTTTGTATGTCCCATTGCTGCCATGGTATGGTATTTGTTCACCTGACATCTACAGTCTCCCCAGGATATCTACATTTGTGTGTCCATTGGTGCAGATATGTGGGTCTGCATTATGATAGTCACTTCTGTCATTGTGTTATTTGTGAATGTTGACAATGTGAGCCCCCATGGGTGATGTTTGTATGCACATGGCCAAAACGATGTTTCATTGCCACTGCACTGTTTGCCTCACCCAATCTATGTTGCTATGGGACACAAGCACTACTATGCCACTGGTGTGCTTGTTGTTGTGTGACCAGGAATCATCCATGCAGTTTGGCTTTTGCAGCTTTTACCATGACTGCACTTACCTTTTGGTCACTGTGGTGATGGGGCTTTAGGCCCCATTGCCACACTGTTCAAAATGTGCTTCAGCTATGGACCCCACACTTACCTTTTGGTCACTGTGGTGATGGGGCTTTGGGCCCCATTGCCACACTGTTCAAAATGTGCTTCATCTATGGACCCCACACTTACCTTTTGGTCACTGTGGTGATGGGGCTTTAGGCCCCATTGCCACACTGTTCAAAATGTGCTTCATCTATGGACCCCACACTTACCTTTTGGTCACTGTGGTGATGGGGCTTTAGGCCCCATTGCCACACTGTTCAAAATGTGCTTCAGCTATGGACCCCACACTTACCTTTTGGTCACTGTGGTGATGGGGCTTTGGGCCCCATTGCCACACTGTTCAAAATGTGCTTCAGCTATGGACCCCACACTTACCTTTTGGTCACTGTGGTGATGGGGCTTTGGGCCCCATTGCCACACTGTTCAAAATGTGCTTCAGCTATGGACCCCACACTTACCTTTTGGTCACTGTGATGATAGGGTGTTAGACCCCATTGCTACAGTGGTCATGGTCTGCTTGCATTGTGGAGGCCACACACATTTATGTGTGACACATGTGATAGGGGGTCAAATTGTATGTTCAATGTCATGTTCAGTGTTGTAGGCATTTGACACAGACTACACACGCTTGTCATGGTGTTGGGGGGAGATTTAATTTTCAGACATTCCTTATGTGGGAGTATGCTGGTTGTGTCATGCATTACCCGTCCTATGAGTAGGGGTGGTGGTAGTGGCAGGCATCCAGCCCCCATGAGTGGGGATGGTAGTAGTGACAGGCATCCAGGCCCCCTGAGTAGGGGTGGTGGTAGTGGCAGGCATCCATCCCCCTAAGGGTGGGGATGGTAGTGGTGCTAGGCATCCAGGCCCCCATGAGTAGGTGTGGTGGTAGTGGTAGGCATCCAGGCCCCCATGAGTAGGGGTGGTGTTAGTGGTCGGCATCCATCCCCCCATGAGTGGGGATGGTAGTAGTGACAGGCATCCAGGCCCCCCTGAGTAGGGGTGGTGGTAGTGGCAGGCATCCATCCCCCTAAGGGTGGGGATGGTAGTAGAGACAGGCATCCAGGCCCCCCTGAGTAGGGGTGGTGGTAGTGGCAGGCATCCATCCCCCCATGAGTGGGGATGGTAGTGGTGACAGGCATCCAGGCCCCCCTGAGTAGGGGTGGTGGTAGTGGCAGGCATCCATCCCCTAAGGGTGGGGATGGTAGTAGTGACAGGCATCCAGGCCCCCTGAGTAGGGGTGGTGGTAGTGGCAGGCATCCATCCCCCTAAGGGTGGGGATGGTAGTGGTGCTAGGCATCCAGGCCCCCATGAGTAGGTGTGGTGGTAGTGGTAGGCATCCAGGCCCCCATGAGTAGGGGTGGTGTTAGTGGTTGGCATCCATCCCCCTATGAGTGGGGATGGTAGTAGTGACAGGCATCCAGGCCCCCCTGAGTAGGGGTGGTGGTAGTGGCAGGCATCCATCCCCCTAAGGGTGGGGATGGTAGTAGAGACAGGCATCCAGGCCCCCCTGAGTAGGGGTGGTGGTAGTGGCAGGCATCCATCCCCCTAAGGGTGGGGATGGTAGTAGTGACAGGCATCCAGGCCCCCCTGAGTAGGGGTGGTGGTAGTGGTAGGCATCCATCCCCCTGTGGGTGTGTATGGCATTGGTGATGGGCATCCCACCCCTATGGTTCTGCTGTTGCTAGTGTACGTCATTTGTGCATCCCTATGTGTGTGTGACATATTTCGGGTACGTGTCGTTTGTTGGTGTTGTTGGTGTTTGACTTACCGTCTGCGCCGTACGCGTCCGTGCCAGTCCCGGTAATAGATGTAGAGTATAGGTAGGACATGCGCGATGGGATTCATGCTTGGGTTGTCTCGTTCGGGTTTCGCGTGTCTTCGACTCGTACTCGTCGCTGGCTTGTTCGTCTCGTAGTCGTGGATATTCTTGTGGCGCGAATCAGAGCTTTTGTACGGCTCTCCCGGATGCTCAAACGTGCCGGACGTAGCGACGGGTTCGGCGCGTACGGAAGGCGCATCGTACTAGTCCGGCCGGAAGGTGCTGTGTATTTGCTTCCGTGCGACTCGAATCGGCGTTTACGGATCCGGCTCGGGCGGGGAACAGGAGCTGAAATGGGTGAGTACGGTTCGCTCGGAATCTGGGCTGTTATGCGCATCGTACTTGTTCGTTCGGACGAGTGTTCGAATCGGTCGGGAAACACGCGTTCGGCTGGTATTTTTTCCGGACGAATACTGTTAGGTGCGCTTCCGGCCGAGATCGGAATCGACCCCTAAATGTTAGTTGTCCAGGCAAGTCAGTAGTGACACAGGTTGGTCATCTTGAACATTGTTGTCATGGACAGTATTAACATAATTAGTAGTCCTATGAGTCTCTGGATAGAGAGACATTCATGGATCTTGCATACATCCAAATTGCCTCCAGTAAGATGTAATTAGCCGTGGAACTAGCTAAAGGCTTCTTTGTTAATTTAATTGGTTGCAATCGAGGACGGAGTATCCGAGCCCAGTGCCTGAGCATGTTGTCAGATCAGATTACAATTGAAAAGACTGCATCACTTGTAGAGGCATCACATACGCCGGTACTAGTTTTTACAAACTGTACAAATTTTAAATCAGATGAACGAATAATATGTAGCCAAAGGATCAAGTAAAGATTGAACGATTTTAAGCAGATATGATTGATTCAGTGGGCAATGACATTCAAGATTTGAAAAATATTAGAAATTGTAAATATTAGTATGTCAGTAGTATTACGAGAAACAACTTCTGAAAATAACATGCATGAAATGGAATGCAAATTATGGTGGGCCTGATATATAAAACCTTTTTTACGGCTGCAAACAGCAACTCTGTTTGTAACCGCAAAAATGTTTTAAATACGTACAAACCCCATTTTAGGAGTTGGTAAGCTATTACCAACTTCTAAAACGGGATCACAACTTTATAAGGAATCATTATTTGAGAGGAGCACGTTGTAAGGATCCCTTCTGAATAACAATTCTCCAAGTGTTGTATCAATGTTTTGCAACCGCAATCTGAGCATAAAAAACTGAAAATGCACAGACTCCAAAGTTGGGGTGGTAAGCCATTCACAAAAGGGGAGAGACATTGTGGATTCAAAAAAAAGTTTGTTGTGGAGTATCCAGTGATCCAGGAAACCACTGTAAACTCTCAAACAAACTTTTTTTTTTTTAAAGTAAACTTTTTTGTTTTAATGCAACATTTCCTTTAAGGAAAATGGACTGCATTTAATAAAGTTTACTTTATTTAAATGCATCACAGACTTATGCAAAGCAGCGGATGCCTGTCTATTGAAAGGTGATTGAAATGGACAGGCATTTGCGTTTAAAGATCTACTGAGAGCAACATCCAGTTTATAAGGATTTTCTGAATAGATCGGATCCCGTGGGAACCTTACCAGCCACTGCCCTCTTTTCATAATTTTGTGAGTTTTAATATTTTTTAAGTTTTCTTCTACTGCACTTATTACTAAGATGGAGAATGAAGGAGGAGAACTGAGTGTAGTAACTGGTTCACCAGGACACGCTGAACACAGATCTATTGATCAGTGGTATTTACGATACAATTATGTACAGATGTTATTGGTTATCGGCGAAGATTGAGAGTCAACTTCTTGTATCTGGTACATGTAGCGAGTCAGCGATGACTATAGGTGGCCCTTTTCTATCAGACTTTGGCAGTGTCAATACTGGACAGTTTGGAAGAAAGATGGTCAAAAAGAGAGAAAACTGAACAGTTTGCTTTGGATGAACATCTTTTATTGTGCTTGTGGTAAAATCTAGGAACTAATGGCTAGCAACTTGGCAGGCTACCCCTGATCATAGCATTTTCTGTAAGAACCTAAAATCATATCTTGCTATTATGAGGACCTCCAGTACTTCACCTTGGCTTTGGGAGTCATTTATCACAGCCTCAACTACTGGGGATGAAAGGTGGCCGGTGCATCCAAAGGTTAAGCAACGATTTGGGAAAGCAGCAGTATCAGAACTAATTACCAGTGAAGGACAAGAAATAGTTTTGTACCAGTGGTAGAGCAAGCATTATCAGTTGGTCAAAAACATTATCTACAGAATCCTTCACTCTAGTAGAATCTAAAGTTTGTGTTATAAAATTATATTTTTGTGTAATAAGTTTCTCGTTAGTCTTGCTTGAAAAATAATAGGGAATGAGTTTTCACTGGCTATCATGTTAGCGGAGACCAGTTCAGGACATTTTAACGGCACGTAAAGGGACACATATGTGCTCTTTGTAAACTAAAGCTCTACGGTTAAGGGTTCTCACATTGGTGACAGACTCTTCCATACTGAAATGAAAGAACTCCTGAAAATTATACAGTGTATCCCAGAAATCTACAATAAAATCAATATCTCTGGCCCCTGTCTGCTGGGCCAACAGGATGTAGGTTCATGCCTTTACTTGTTGCTGACGCACTGTGCCAAGCAAGCAGACTCAAGTAAGCACTAGGGCAGGCCTCAGAATTGTTCAAGCACAGATGGATTCCATCTGACAGCTAAACCAAAGCAATAGTACATGCACGTTAATAGAAGCAACTACTTGAACGCAATGTTGTTGTGAAGCACAAAGGTAAGCAATTATGACGGGCAAAGTGCACAGTCAACAGTGAAAGATCAGGAGGTCTACAGCACGTCAATCATAGAAGGGAAAGCAAACTGGAAGATAAGAACCAATCTATGCCAATCAGGGCTACTAAAGACACTTACTGTCGGGTTTATGGTGGCTGAAAGACTGAAAGATTAGGACTCTTCTCAGATCGACAGAACCATATAGTAAAAACAGAGCAAAGGCGTACTAGTCAGAACACCATGCCAGGCACCATTGGGAAAGATCGGCTCACAAGGCAACATGGAATGACACACAAACTTCAAAATAGGAAAGAACTAAAAAGAAATAGCAGAATCATAGCTAGTAAAGTCAGAAAATAACCCTCCCATGCTTGATATTCTCCAGGCTATGAAGGCAACAAGTACGGTACTGGAATATAAAATAAATGTAATTAACACATTGGGACTGGCCTCCGAAAGGATTTCAAGAAAATAAGCATTACTGAATGTGAGTTGTATTGGAATACTGCAGAAAAAAAGAAGATTCTAGTGTAGGGCTCTTTATCCAGAACTGAATCAAGATGGAGCTCGAGCCAAAGGGACTACATACAGCATTCTTCTGGGTACAGACTGCCTAGAAGGTACTAGTCCCTCTTTACCAGGGAGGCACAGCCCAGCGCTGTAACCGACTGCTTCTTAATCTACAGCAACAGAGAAGAAAATATTTCAAGAAGCAAGCAGGGTCCTAGACCCTATGAAAATACAATGCTTTTGTATACAGATTTCACGCAAGCGTTTCAAAAACAAAGAATGAACTTTGATGGTGTCTGCAGGAGGCAAAGAAAAATTAACACGAAATAAATACATCATGCTGTTTCTAACCGAACTCTGAGTGCTAGCAGAGAAGAAAGCATGGGGCTTCCTGAAACCAGAAGACACCTGTACAGTGTTCTTCATTACTGTACCTAAGCCATGACCAAGGAACTTGCTGATATCATGCTGGCTGTAAGGTCTAAGAGCAATGTCCATGTATGAGGCAGAAATTCAAATATCTTCTACCCGCAGGGTGTCTGTGGAATTTTACACTGCAATACGACTCGATATGGAAACTAACTCTGGGCTCTGAGACATCAGTTTGCTGATATACCACACATTTCACAGAGAATTTACAGAATAAGGAGATTAAAAATGATGATAAAGGCAAGCAGGGCAGAGGCCGGGTGGTTTATGCGCACAATGAGTGTTGTAGCGCTATTTTTTAACTCAACCCTTGGCGAATATGTATGAAGGAGCATTTCTTTAATACTGTACGCTTGCTGCTATCTACATGCGTGTCCTCCAAGGACCCCAGAGCCTTGGAGACCTTGCGCAATCACCAACTGAGGAGGAAATTGTTGCCACAATTAAAATGCATACCTTGCAATCCACCCATACAGGGTAGCAAGCTGGGATTATGATGCCCTCTGGCTCTGTGATCATGTGCTGCCTCCAGCTGAAGCTGCAGCGGCTTGTGTTCTTCAGTCCTACTCGTGAGCTCAAGGAGCAGTTGTTCCACATTTTTCTTCATGCTTAATCAGTACAACACATCTGCACAGCTGTTGCTCAGTACTGCTCTATGGCTGCATTAACTGCTTAACCCTGCATTTCACTTTGTTTCATTAGATCTACAATCTGCTGGTGATATGCATGTCAGATACGTCTAGCGGCGGTGCCTCTGATCACTAATAGACGTGAGCCGCAACATAGATCAAGGCTAGTTACAACTGCAGGTTATCTTGTCAACTGTTTTTTTTTTCCATACATTAAAGGAACCTTCGAATTTATACTTTCACCTGGATGTGGTCTAGAAACGTTCTAATGAACAGAAGGTAAAAGGTAGTCTTCCACTCCTATATGCTGGTTGTAATATTGGAATTTCCAGGGCCGTTAACATTCAAGCTAAAAATTGGAATCAACCATGAAGGATGCATCTCCTCCCTGGTTTTTATCACATCAAGGCAAACCTACTCTGTGACGGAGCAAGTGGAGAAAAGCATGTTTTATCTATGCGCAAGTGCATGAGGCAAATCTAAGCCCAGCTGACACATTGTTTATGAGCTGAGGGCCAGAAAATATTAGAGAACTTATCGGAAATGGAGCAAGAGGAGAGTCATGGCCTTGATAAATTTGTAACAGTATTTAAAAATAATTTGGATGTACACTACCATCCCAAGGTCAACATAGTTTTGGAAAGATTCCATTCTGGAATGCGCATTCAAAATGATAGCAAGACTGTTAAGGAATATGTGACTGTTCTCAGGAAAATAGTTTCAACATGCAAATATGGGGTGCTGGTTGAGAAGAGAATTAGGAATCCGATATACTGCAAACTGGATAAGGTGAGGGAGGAACTTGGCTGAACGATGAGCCACCTTCAAGTGACGTTATAAGTATAGCCCAGAATGTTGAACAAATGTTGAAATGTGTTGAGGAACTGCGAGGTGGAGTTGAGAAGGAGGAAGTGTGTGTGTGGGTGCAAACCTAGTGTCAAAACAGGTGTCAAAATTGATTACCAATTCTGTGGTAATTGATTTTGTTGTGGTTTATCTGGACATTATGTCAATTGGAAAAATTGTCTATCAATGAAAGTGAGCTGGAACAAACATGAAAGGAAAGGTAATTTCTCAGAATGTTGTAAACAAAAATGAGAAGGTGAGGGAAAACGTGAAAGAAGTGTATGAGGCGGTAGTGCTCCAAGTTGGTGGAAAATTTTGTGAAAACCTGTGAAATGTGGTTTCGATTCAGGGTTTTCCCATCAAAATGATGTCGGATTCTTGCTCGAAGTTATTCATAATTTCTTTAGTGGTGTACCAAAAGAATTTTGAAGGGAAAGTCAACCTGAAGGAGATGGACATCAAACCTTGGGGATAGAGTGTTCGTGTAATTAGAATGCTGGGACACCTTTCACAGCTCACTGAAAATAGAGGATGGTTGACAGTAGACAAAATATGTGTTTCCTTTAAAGGACATTTCATTGCGGCCTGGCCTCATCAGAAAGATTTAGGTATTTTCCTGGATCCCAGTGCTGATATCCAAGTGTGTGTACATCAGATTGAGAGTGTGCGTGAAAACGTTCATGAAACTTTTTCCAGTGTGTTTTGCGAGAAATTAGCCAGTTTTTTTTCCCAAAACAGATTTTTTTTGCGTCAACAGTCATACATATCCTGGTGTAGCATGGGTTTCTGATATAAACAGTAGAATACATAATAACATTACTGATGTCGACATTTATAACATCTAATCTAACAGTTAAACAATCAGGAAATAGTGCCATGTCTATAGTGCATTCTAGGGTGTCGGCTGCCCCCTGCCAAGTTATTCTGAAACATGTATGAATGAAACTCTCCGCCACACTATTGTCCCAATACGTCGGTATCCCTTGTGATAGGGGTAATGGGCTCTAGGTATAGACCACGATAATACGTCCATCTTTTCCATATTTTGGGATGCTTCTGAGGGCATCCCCTCGCTTTAAAAACCGGAAGCTCTAAGCCCATGCAGAAGTCCAACCCCTTCCTCCACACCTCAACCAAGGGAGGATTTGCGGCCTTCCATGCCCGGACTATATCCCGCTTCACCAATGTAAGACCCAGGAACAGTAGAAGGCGTTTATAGTTATTGCCCCCTATACCCTCCGTGATATGCAAAATGGCCAATTTTGGCGAGATAGGTATGTCCCACCCCAGCATCTCCGAAAGTCATTTCATAACCCTTTGCCAAAACCTCAGGAGTGCAGTACACTGCCAAATTGTGTGTAACCAGGTAACCTCAGTATTGCCGCAGTGCAGGCATACTGGGGATTCCACCAGGCCGGCCCTCCGCAGCTTGTGCCTGATGAAATAAACTCGATGAAGGTACTTAAATTGTATGAGCCGTAGGCGTGATGCTATTGCCGCACCCCGCGGGAATTCCAATGCCTCAGCCCAGTCATCCTCATCTAGTGGACCCAGGTCCCCCTGCCAGGCCTCTCGGAGTGTGTCTAATGTGGTAGGGCTATTGGTGACAAGTGTTCTGTATATTTTAGTAATTTTATGGTCTCCGAGATTGCCCATAAAGACCTTTGCTTCAATAGGGTTAAAGTCTGGTATGTCTTCCAGGTGTGCAATATAGGGGAAGAGGGCGTGACGAAACTGGAGATATTTGTAAATCTGCATTCGGGGCATATTGAATTCTCGCTGGAGCTCCTGGAATGATTTCAATGTTAAACCCTGCAGGACCAACCCCAGCGTGGATATACCGATGTCCTCCCAAAGACCGAAGCCGGGAAGTGTCGAGAGCTGGGGTAGGAGGCCATTATGCCACAGGTGGGTCTCTCTGGTCAGTCGGCCCCACCACCCCATCAGGCGCAGAGATTGCCTCCATATCACAAACACAGCTCTCGTCGCCTGAGGTGAGGCTCGAAGAGCCGACCCCGAATGCAGGAGAGTGTGCAATGTCGTATCATCCATTAGCCAGCGCTCCACAGCATATGCCAGGTCTCGTCTATCTCCATACCACCAATCATTAAGAACAAGGAGGTGGGACGCTGCGTGATATGCCTGGATATCCAGGGTAGCCATTCCCCGCAGTAGCCTGGAACAGGTTCTCAGGGCCACCCGAGCAGACCCCCACCCCCAAAGGAATTGGCCTAGGATCACGTTCATTTTCTGAACCACGTGATCGGTATTGGATATGGGTGGTTCTGCAGCTGGTACAGTAGTCGGGGGAGAGAAACCATTTTAAAAAAAGCCGATCTGCCGAATAAGGACAGAGGTAAGTGTGCCCAGGATCGTACCTGTGTTTTTATCCGCGTCCACAATGGGGCCAGATTTCTGTCCCACGAAGCGGGCTGGAAGGACGACAGGAATAACCCCAGGTTACCGTCACCTCTCTAGACCAAACGCCCAGTTCACTCCCACCCCGTATGGGCCAGAGGAACGATTTACAGGCGTTCATAAATAGACACGACGTCTCCCCAAAGATCTGCATTATGCGAAGTAGCCTCGGTCCTGTCCGGTTAGGATCGGTAAGGAAAAACAGCACATCATCATCATCATCATCATCATATAGTGCAATGCGGTCAGAGATAACCCTAGACCATTCGAAACCGCAGACTTGAGCATCAATCCTGACCCAGGCCGCGAGTGGCTCGATCGTGAGCGCAAACAAATAAGGGGATAGGGGACATCCCTGGCTGGTCACACGTCCAATAGAGAAGGTCCGTGAGGTAGAGCTCGCCACCCGGATTGAAGCTGTAAGATCTGTATATAAGAGTTGTATATAGGCGAGGAGACAGGGGCCAAAGTTCAGCCTACGCAGGAGTGCAAAGAGGTAAGGCCAGCTAAGTGAGTCAAAAGCTTTGTCTATGTCTGCGAGTAGTAGGGCGGCCGGGCCCTCCAAATGGTCCACTGCCGCGATGACATTGTGGGTGCAATGGATATTATGTCTCGTGGCCTGGCCAGGCATGAAGCCTGCTTGGTCGGGGTGTACTAGGTTGGCTATGTATGGCAAAATGCGGTTTGCAAGGGCTTTGGCAATTAGTTTAGCCTCCATATTCAGTAGAGATATTGGGCGGTATGACATATGGTGTTCTGGAGGTCTACCTGGTTTTAAAAAAACAACTACCTCGGCAGGTCTCCAATCCTGTGGGAGACGCCCCGTTTCCAATGCGCCATTAATCACAGCAAGGTAGTGGGACATGAGTTGAGGTTGATATATTTTGTAGAAATCGCCCTGGAAACCATTAGGCCCTGGTGCCTTACCAGAGCGTAGGGCTGTCAATGCGGCCCCAAATTCATCAGTTGTTAGTGGGGTATCCAACTCCCTCCTCGCTGCATCAGAAAGCGCTTTCGGGGGTAAGTCATCCAAAAAGCGATGGATGGTGGCTTCCGGTAGGATCGCTCTAGGGGCATATAATTCTGCAAAGTATTCTGCGAAGCTTACTGCGATTTGGCCTGGGTCAGACAGTCACGCCATCTGGATCACAAATACCAGGGATGGTATGTGGCTGTAGTGCCTGTTGACAGAGACAATGCAATAATGCACATGATTTGTCCCCCATATATCCTGCTACTGGTGGCTAGCCATGCCAGTTTGGCCTCGTCTAGCAGCTCACTGGCATATAACTGTTGCGTGAGAAGCAATTGACGGCGTGCTATTTTCCCATCTTCTCCCCTACCCTTCCGCTCTAGATCTATGAGTTGGGCCTCAGTCTCGGTCAATTTCTCTCGACGCTTTTGACGCTGCGCTGTGCAAAAGGATATATCCGCTCCCCGTAGGGTTGGCTTCATGGCTTCCCATAATACCTCCGGAGAGTCTACCGTCCCAGTGCTATAAGCTAAATAATCTGTGACAGCTTGATGCATATGTAGTCTATATTGGTGGTCATGTAAGTGCCATGTTGAAAGTCACCACCAGAACAAGGGGCAGCAGCTCCAGTGTCACCAGGGAGTGTTCTGAGAGGCCCTGGGCAATATTTCAGCTGTTGTCATTCTATGGAGGCTGCCCGAGGGCACGAAATAGTAGTCCAGGCGGGAGAATGAGTCATGGACACTCGAGTAGTATGTGAATTCTTGGGCAGTGTATGGGATCTCCTCCCGGTGTCCACCCAACCCATCCCATCCACCAAGGACTGCAACCGTGATTCCTGCGGTGTTGCTTATTTACCAGCCACACGCCACCTGTCCCAGATGGGGCATAGTACATCATTCCAACCACCGATAGTCCACTTGGAATCTTAACCCAGACTGTCTGCAGGCGTTCCACAAAGGTCCAAGCGAGGTGCGGGGGCATATACACTAGCCAGAATGATTGGCTCCCCGTATAATGTGCCTGACACTTATGTACCTTCCCTGGGGGTCCAGCCATGATCTGGTATGAGCAAACGGGACCCTGCGATGGATTAAAATCGCCACCCCTCGAGAGCCCCTAGTGAATCCGGAGTGATAGATCTGGGCATAGCCAAAGCGGGAGAAACAGGGCACTTTAGTGCCCAGTAGGGGAGTCTCCTGTAGCAGTAGGACGTCGGCTTTGTATCGTTTGGCCTGCCGGAGTACAGCGCCCGTTTTATCTTGTCCAGGACGCCCCTCACAATCCAGCTGACTATGCATAGCCCCTCCCCTGTGGCCTCTGTCATGACTGGAGACATGTACTCAGGTTGGTCAAGCAAGTGTGGGGTGACTCGTGTGGCATCGCCACAGGGGGTAATGTATACATAGTAGAAGAGCATGGCATTAAAAGCAACACAAAACTGCCCTACAATCCCCCCCTCCTCCGCCGCCCCCAATACCTCATAACAGTTGAAGTATCTGTCGCGGCTAGGTGGTGGCCCCATCTCCAACGGGGGTCGGGCGCAAACCCCTGGCAATGGATCCCCATTAAACTTCCCTTAGACATGAGAGAGTCCCTTTACTCAAGAGATGTTTCCGAAAGGGAGTAGCCCGTGAGTTCTTTGCCACTTTCAACACTGAATCGGATTCTTTCAATGACCCCTTGAGATCGGTTACAAAGCTGTCTGCTCCCACCGGGACCCCGCCGGCCGCGCACGGGATTTACTGCGGGTCTTGGATCTGCGTTTGGACCGCGACCTATGACTCTGTTTGTCTTTGAATTTGGATGATTTGCACCCCGCGCCTGCAGACGACGAATCTAAGTCCATCCTTGGTGGGGTATGTGGTTTCGTCTTAACTGTCTCATCTGTCCATGTGAACACCTCCTCCGGGGTCTCGAAGAAAAAGGACTGTGACTTATAGGACTCTCTTAGGCAGGCTGGGTACAGCAGGGCATATTGGATTTTAAGAGCACGGAGGCAGGCTTTTGCCTCCGTGAAGGACTGTCGGCGTTGCTGGACCAGCCTTCTATAGTCCAGGAAGATCAATATGCGATGTGAGGCATAGAAGATTGAATACTTTTGTCTGGCTTGTTGCAGGATTGTGTCTCTATCATTGTAATTGAAGATTCTGGCAATGACAGCCTCAGCCTAGCCCCAGGTGGGGGTTTTTGAAGTAAGGCCCGGTGAGCATGTTCAATTATGAAACATTATGACATGGAGTTAGGTGGAAGCCAGTCTATAACTCAATTAGCGAGGAATTTCTCCGTGTTGTTCCCTTCGCAGCTTTCGTGAAACCCCACAAAGCGGAGGTTATTTCTATGAGCCCGCCCCTCCGCATCTTCCACTCGCATTGCCAGGCCTTTTGTAACAGATTCCAGGGTGGAAACCTTTTTTGAAGAGAGGCTACTGTGTCTTCCACCGTTGAGATCCGCGTTTCCGCCTCCGAAATTTGTTCGACTGCATTGCGAAGGTCCTGGCGGATGAGCATAACGTCGGAGCCCACGGCCCCAATTTTATCCATCGTGTGGCAATTAAAGGGGCGACACCCCGCCCGGCCAACGGCGAAGATTGAGCCTTTTCTGAAGCTGATGGCCCCTTCAAGGACCAGCCTGTGGGCGGGTGGCAGGCAGTGGCCGGAGGGGGCCCCCACCCGAAAGCCACACCAGGGCCTGGCCCGGCCGCCTCCTCAAGCAGGCACTCCCTACCTCCTCCACCGGTTGTCACGATCCATCCACCCCCGGCCCAGGCTCCTCTGAGGGAAGTGGCAGTGTCAATAAGGGCTCTCCTTCCCACTCCTATATAGATTGGCCCAGCTGGTTCTATGGCTCCGAGTTCCACTTTACACCTAGCGGTCGAGAGAACTTACCTGGGCCACCCCGCTGGGTCACCTCACTGTGAGGCCCCGTAGGGTCTGCGATTTTGTTGTCTTCTGTAGAAGGAAGTGCCAGTGACCCCATCCTCCGCTTGCAGATCAATTTGGGTCACGGGATAACGCCAGGCAACCACCACTCCACGTAGGTCTCAATGCCGGCAATCCGCCACTCGCAGCCACACTGCCGCACAAGGGCTACCAGACCACCGCGGCCCGCCCCGGCCGCCGATGTCCAGGATCAGTGTCCCCGCCAAGATCTTCCCCGATGCCTCAATTCAGGTGTGGCACCCGGACAGAGGGTGCCCATCGACGCCCACACGACCAATTCCACAAAGCAGGCCTAAGGCCTGGGTCGAAACGTCGGCCCCACGCTCCAGCCAGTCCACTTTGGAGCGCCCCCGGAGGCCCCGGCGCCCTACTGGCTCCACCCGGCTCCAACAGTCCACTGAGGAAAAGGGAGGTCTCACTGGGTGTTGCCGCGATCTTCGGAACTCCGTCAGTCTACTGCTGGTGGGCCTTCCGCCCGCCCCTCTGAGTGTCCCTGTCTGGGCAGGCGGCACTCTTCCAGCGCGTCCCAACCTGGAGCCGCTCTGCCACACCACAGCGGCCGGATCACCAGGATGCTGCCGCAGCCCGGCCTGACTGCCGAGGTCGGAGTGCTGGGCCGCCGGCCCCAGCCCCCTGCCGATTCTATTCTTCGGGGGTACACCATCAGCGGTTCAGCGCACCCCCGCACAGCCGTCTCCGGATGTAGGTCTGAGGCCGGTCGTCCCGTGCCGGAGTACTTTCAGATGCTGTAGGCGCCGCACCGGTCCCACGCTGCCTCCCCAGTGGTCTTACGGGGGAAGGGAGGCTCCTTCTGGCTCCGTGGCGCTCAAGCCACCGTCAGCGGGGTTCCCGGCGCTCCCCCTGGCAGAGAGCAATCTTGGGCAAATTTGCGGGGTCTGGATGGCATATATGTGTGTCGGTGCGGCAGGATTTTAGTCGGATTTATGCAGGGCTACGGGTGCTTGCCTAAAGCACGTCGGCCATGTTGGACTGGTAGGCCACGCCCCCGAAATTGGACTGTTTGTAGAATTACTCTCACAAAATCAAATTAAAGGAAGATGTGTGCCCAGTAGTTTCTAAAGTAAGGAAGATACCGCAAAATGTGCAAAAAAATGTGCAGTCAACCATGACCAGCAGGATGATGTAGTCGATTTTAACCAGCCTCCACCTAATGTCACCAATACTTTGGAAAAATTTGAAACATGCTCTTTGGAAAAAGGTTCAGAATGTAATGGTTCGCATGAAAATCTGGTCCTCCTGCACACTTATGTCCTCCTAGGATTATTTCGTGCCTTATCGACTTTATTGCACCTTCAGTGGTAGCTCTTTATAACTTATCATTAGCCTCTGCCAAATTTCTGGTGGAATGAAAGTCTGCTCAAGTGTCTCATTTCTTAAAGAAACCTGCCGCCAACCCACAAATCCTTTCTTAATTACCGTCCTATTTCTTTGCTTCCTGCACTAGTAAAATCACTTGAAAACCATCTAAATAAACAACTGGCTGCCTTCTTGGAGGGCCACAAGATCTTGGACCACTCACAATCGGGTTTCCGAGCATTGCATAGTATGGAGACTGCACTAGTTGCAGTAACCGACACCATCAGACTGTCACACAATGCAGGTACTCTTGTTATGTTGGTATTATTGGATCTATCCACGGCTTTCGATATGGTGTCCCATTCAATCTTAACCAGCAGACTGTATGACACAGGAATATATGGCTGTGAGCTATACTGGCTCAGGGATATCCTTAACAACTGAACCCAAACCATCTTGTTAGATTCCTTTAAATCTCGCATTCTACCAGTCAATAAAGCAGTTCCACAGGGTTCCTCCCTGAGCCCAACATTATTCAATATCTATATAGGCCCCCTGGTGCAAATCATAGGATCATGAGGCTTCCAGACCGTATCATACACAGATGATACCCAATTTTTCATCTCCCGTGGGCAGAACTTGGAACTAATTAAGTTTCGGTCCGTTAGCTGTACAAGAGAAATTTCTGATTGGATGACTAAAAACTGCCTCCAATTGAACAGCAAGAAAATGGAGATTGTACTATTTCGCAAGGCTCTGGAGCTCTAGTTGGCCGACTGGTGGCCCAGGGAATTTGGCCTTGCCCAAATTCCAAAACAGATTGTAAAAAACTGGGCATTACGTTGATCACACCCTTTCTATGAAAGATCAAGTTAGCACGGCCTGTGGCATCTGCTTTGACACTATTTCTTCTAAAAAACCGTCTTCCCTTGGCTTCCTTCAACTTCTAGAAAGACATTGGCCCAGAGACTAATCACGAGACGCCTTGATTATGGCAACACTTTACTCGTGGTAGCTAATGACACCCTGTTGTCCAGATTGCAGGTAGTGCAGAATATCGCTGCATGCCTGATCTGCAACCTCCCCTCTAGGTCTGCCTCTGCAGCTATCTTAAAAGCTCTACATTGGTTGCTCATCAGGAAACGTGTTACTTTCAAGATTTTTTGTCTGACCCATAAAGCTCTCAGGCAAACACTACCTACCTATCTTAATTCCAGACTCTTTCCTTACCAACCCTCCAGGTCACTCAGGTCTGCCTCAAGAGCCCGCATATCTGCACAGCCAGATTTGGAGGTCAATCTTTTACTTAACATCACTCAAGTTCACCGGAACAAGCTTCCCCTCCATATCTGCATCTGTTGGGACCTCTCCACGTTTAAAAAACTCCTGAAAACATGGTTGTTCGTTTTTTCTGTGTCACTGCCCAGTAGTAAACCCCGAGATACTGTTGTCGCGTTATATAAGAGCCTTTAACATAACATAAAAAGTGGTTAAGATGAAGTTGAAAAGACTGTATGAAAAGGGAATAATTGTATATATAGGGGTCACGGAGTGGTTAGCCCCAGTCACAGTAGCTCATGAGCCAAGTGGGAATATTAGACTGTGTATCGACCTCCAGGGCGTAAACAGAGGAGCAATTCTAAACAAATTTCCATTACCCAATCTAGTGGAAATTCTGTCAACAGTAGCAGATGCTAAGTGTTTCACAACATTAAACTTAGCATCTGTGTATCATCAGATTAGACTGCATGAAAGTTCAAAAGACGTCACAGCATTTGTCACTCCAACGGGGTGTTACAAATATTCAAAGATGCCACTTGGTCTTCTTTTCACAGCCTCAGTATTTCAAACGGTGATGCAAAATATTGAGAGATCTGGAAGGAGTGAAGTGTTTTGAGCATGATGTATGATTTATGGAAGGAACTGAAATGAACAAAAACATAGGGGACATACATCAAGTATTGGAGGGGTTGATTAGAGCAAGTCTCACACTTTAGAAGGATAAATGAAGGTTGGGACTGGAACAAATAACTTGATTACACCATTTCATGTAATGGAATCAGACCAAAGAAAAGAGCTAGTGAAACAATTACAAAGCTTGAAACTCTGCAGCACAAGGATGAAGTTCTGTCTTTTTATTTTTAGGAATGGTGGAGTTCAATAGGAGATTTACCCCTAATATTTCTGAGAAAACAGGACATTTGACATTGATCACAAAAAAGGGGCAGAGTATCTGTGGAGTGAGGAGTGTGAGCCTGAGTTTATGTGTTTGAAAATGATTTGGTTGCAACACCCAATGTGTATGCTTTTGTGCTAGGCAGGGAGATAATAGTGGTTGCTGATGCCAGTGGCAAAGGGTTGAGAGTTGTTTTACTACAAAAGGTTGACTGTCGGTAAAAAAACTCATTGCGTGTTCTTTCAGAGTTCCCACAGGAGCCAAATTCAATTATTCAGTTATAGAGAGGGAAGCCCTAGTTGTGAATTGGGCTGGAAAGAAATGCAGAATTATTTGTAGAGAGCACAACTTATGCGGTAGGGTATCCTGGCATTGAAAGTAGGAGTGGCCTGGTCCAAGAATAGGTGAAGAGCCATGTCTTCAGTGTCAAGAACTGAGGAGGCAGCTCTGATGTGCAGGGGTAGGGGGAAGCCCGGCTACCAGATCTGATTCTATGTGTGTGGAGGATGTGTGCGAGTAGGAGTTCGGCTGAGCAGAGGTGTTGGATAGGTATGTGGAAGTTAAAGTAATCGTTAAGGTAGGCGGGGCAGATGGTGTACAAGGCTTTTGTATGTGTGAGTAAGGTGGCTGAAGAGTGCCCTTTGTGGATGCAGAGCCACAGGAGATCTCTGAGCTGCTGGGTGACGTCTGTGGGGTTCTTAATTTACCATTAGATAAGACATCAACCTCTGAAGGGAATCATTTGTGAAAAAAGACTAGATTTAGTGTATTCCCAAATGGGTTGTAGAGCTTTCGGAAAATGCATTTCTACTAATTCTACTGCCGATTGTTTGTCCAGACTTCTTGCTAATGTTGCGGATTCCTCTTTGGATGAGAGTATGCTGGAAGTATGAAATGTGGATTGAGGAAAGTGTGCTATCACTCAGGGAGTTGTGTCTAAGAAATAATGGAAAGAAGAAGTGAGAGGTGATAACACTCTTTAATGATGTTTGGAGTTCACAAAAAAGGATGGGCCGACAAACAGACACTTCCATATTGTGAAGTCGAAGATGAACTAGCTAGTAAGGAAGAGCTTTTGTTTTGTGGTAACAAACCAGTAGTGCCAGAAAGTTTAGGAAAAGGCATGGGTGATTGTTGCATTGTGGTTTGACATATACATTTATTGCATTCTTTCTCTGCACATGCCTTGTTATCCTTTGTAGTGCATTCCACATTCCAGGAGAATGTTGATCGTGGGTGTTCTTGGATGCATTTGATAAAGACTATTGCTTTCCTGCCTTCAGGGCGGTATGCTGTGCTACTCTGAATAAATGTCTTAATTTTACTGAATTGTGTATTCTTGCAACATTCTGGCGACGAGTTACTGAGGTACCCTGCCATCCCTACTATTTATGAAGGACATTGCAAGTTGCAATTGTAAAAACATCATAGTGAAGATTTTTGGTGGCTTTATATTGACTTGGAAGTTGAGTGATCTATTACTATTTGCATTGAGCGCAAAAAGAGCGACAAAGTCTCTAAAACTCAACCCTGCGATGGAATGTAGGGAACTGACCAAAAGCCCTAGGGAAGAGGCTGCAGTGGACATTGTTGGGACTTTGAAAGGTGGAGGATATACTCCATATTATTACTGGCAGTGGACATTTATTTTAGGTGGCCAGAGGTTTCATGTGTGGGAGATATCGACCTTCTTCTGTCATGAGGTTTTTGGAGGGTTTTTTCTACCAAGAAGACTTCTAGAACTGTATCGCATTGGATAATGGTTTTCAATTATGTTCTCAGGAGGTTGTGGTTTTATACACAAAAAATGTCCTCTCTATCCTGAGACTAATGGCATGGTAGAATGCTTCAACCGCTGTCTCAAAGACAGTTTCCAGCTAGTTTGAGGGACCAATTGGATTGGAAGCATGCCCTTCAAGAGCATCTAGAGTCACATGTACGAAGCATTGCTGCGGTCGGAAACAGGTGATTGGGCCATTCTCGACCGCAATAATGCTTTTACATATGTACAAAACACAAATTGTGATTCGGTAACACGTTACCGAATTGCAATTTGTGTTTGCGATTCGGTATTTTGAAGGTGCGTGTTTAGGGTTTTTCTTCCAAATACCGAATCTGAATGGGATATATGAATTTTTTACAACCGAATTACCGTTGCAAAACATTCATATTTTACTGACTCATTGAAGGAGGTGGTAACCCATTCGCAAATGAGACGAGGTCTGCAGGGGACCCCTTCCCCTTTGAGAATGGAAAAAAAAAAGACAAGGCAGTGGTCCCAGGGACTACTGCATACACTTAAAAAATAAAACTTCAAGGTTTCATATTTTTCTTTTTAAACGCATCCCGTTTTCCTTTAAGAAAAACGGGCTGCATTTAAAAAAAAAAAAGGGTGCTTTATTAAAAAGCAATCACAGACATGATGGTCTGCCGACCTCAGCAGGCCACGATCCCTGTGATGGCTGTGATTCCTAATGTGTTACAATCGTGACCTTCCTTATTAATATTCATGAGGTAGGTTGATTTGCGACCAACATGGCATCCCTAAATGAAACTCAGTGAGTTTCATACATTAGGAATACTGATTTCCTAACTGCGATTTGGAGAGAATCGCAATTTGTAAATCGGTATTCCTAATGTTTGTACATCTGGCTATTAGCCTCTTACAGATTTTCACCCCACCACTGGGAAGACACCATTTGAGCTATTTCGTGGGTGGAGACCACATTCTAGCTCAGTACCCAGTTGGATGACCTGGAGAAAAAGATGGGTGGAGTCAAAAGGAGTTGAAAAAAATGAAGGTCTGGAACAGCAGTTTAGATGAGAGTCAGGATTCGAGCACCTGTCTGTGTTATTCCTTGGTCCAAACAAACAGAACCCTGAGATGCAGTGAAGATATTCAACAATGATGTAAAAACCAGTGATGGTCACATATGAAATTTGAGTAGAGTTTCTCTGTGCAGAAATGGCACTGTACCAGATCACACTTCAAAGTCAAAAGCGTCTTCAATTTTGAACATCTTTCTGGTGAGGTTGTAGGCACAAACAACAGCTTTTTGGGAAAGGGCAAGCACATACACAAAGAAACAGTGTATCAGAAAGGCTACATTTTGTAGTGTATGTATCATCCATACTGGGGTAACATCATGTTATATCGTAGGTAAGTAGTTCCAGTAGTCTTGGTTAGGTTACAGATGATAAGTTTATTGATCTTAGATGTTCAGATAGGTTTTCCAGTATAGATGTAATAAAGCCCCACCAGGAGCAGCTTCTCTGCCGCTCAGCCCAGGATCCAACTGACAGTCCCACTCACAGCATACCCAACATTCCAATGACATCACATTCACACTAACATTCTACTCTCACTGGCTGAACAGCAGAAGCAGAGAAACAGGGAAGATGTAAGGTAGAAACCTAGATATAACACACCTTCCTCTTTATAAAATGAACAAAGAGAAAGCAAATATAAATAGTAACATTGCAGTAACATCACAGTAATACTGAAGAAACTTGCCAGAAGAAGTATAGCAAATTGCACATAAGTTATGAAAAACATGCTAAAATAAGCAAGTAGAAAGGTGATGTAAAAGGAAGCAATATGGAAAAGAAATTGCAAAATGTAAACAGTAATGCAATGAGTAAACACAAAGATAGAGTAAAGGAAATCGAAAACTAGAAAAGACACATCTCCTTCCTTAGCAGAGCAAAAAAAAATTGAAGCAAGAAGTTTCAAAAGGAAGGAAATTGTAAAAGAAAGTACATACATGAACAAGAAAGGGGTATACCATGAAAAATTAACAAAGAAATAGTGCACCAATGTAACCACCACAACCACACCAACTGGCCAGACTGGCGAGGAGGATGGAAACACTGAACACAGCAGGAAGAAGGAAAACGACAAGAACAAATGTAAGCAAAAGGTGACCAGCACCCAAAACAGAAAGCAAGCAAAGGTGAATTCCAAAAGCAGGAAGAGAAAAACACCCAAACAGAAAGCAATCATAAGTAAATAACGGGTGACTTACACCCTACCAGAAATCAAGCAGAGGTGAAAACACAAAATAGTGAATCCCCAAGCAGTAAATGCAAGGAAAATGCGATCTGGGTGAGCTGCACGACACGTAAATCAAAAGTACAGTCACACCTCAAGTTAGACCATGCATGAAAGTGCAAGGAAAATGCGATCTGGGAGAGCTGCACAACATATAAAGCAAAAGTACAGTCACACCTCAAGTTAGACCACGCATGAAAGTGCAAAGAAAATGCGATCAGGGAGAGCTGCACAACATAAAAATTAAAAGTACAGTCACACCTCAAGTTAGACCACATATGAAAACCTGCGCACAATAAAACAAAAGCACAGAGAGTAAAATCATGTAAAGAATCAGAGGAAAAGAAAAATGCTCCAGGGAAAGTGCGATCTGGGTGAACTGAACTACACAGCAAATAAATTCAGTCACACCTCAAGTTAGACCACGTATGAAAACTTGCGCACAATATAACAAATGCACCGTAAGTAAAAATCATGTAAAGAATCAAAGGAACAAGAAAAATGCTCCATAACAAAGTACAGACTGCAAAACGTAAGAAAACCTGCATGCCATGCAACAAATACATTACTAATACAGTAGCATGTATAAAGTAATATGATCAAAGGTACATCCAAGAATAAATCAAAACAGGTAAATAAGTAAACTTTAGCATGGTAACATAGCAAAAAATCAATGTAGGTATACGTAGAAACATAAAAATGCATAATAATAGAGCACCGTAGTAATGGGAGCCAAAGATGAGAAAATGAACATGGAATAGGCAATATGGCAGTACATTAAAGAAATGTAGCACAGTATTAGTTACAGTAATAAAAATGATAAAGTTGGTATAAGTCTCAAAACAATGAACTAAAACAAATAAAGTAGTCACCGTGGTCCGTAAGAAAACATGCTGGGCTTAAAGAAGATGTAGCGATAAGAAAACAGTACCTTGGTTGAAGATTACCCTATAGAGGACGCTGGCAGTAAGCGCTGTAAGGTAAAAATGAAGAAGAGTGACTTCACTCCTTGAGATATGTCACATCTAAATAAATACAATTGCTCCGGCATGTAGAATGTAAGGCAAAGTGACGGCTCCAAATAAATGATGGATCCCTTGAAAATTCAGTTTCTCAGACGAGAAGTACGGAGGCAGTGTAACTGAAGCGCACTGCGGAGGTGCACAAGACAGCAAAGCCAGGAGAGGGAAACTGTCAGCAAAGCCCAGGTGCTGCATGACATCAACGCTTGAAATACTTTATTGGCACGCAAGAAAAGAAAAACGTGGTTGGCAAGATGCTGAAGTACGTTGAATCCTGCGAGACACTTCATATGTTGAGAACAGCTTGATGAGTCCAACCGCAAGATGGCGGCACGTTCGGTGACGCAGTGCTGGGTGGTTGTAGGCAAGTGCGTGCACCCAAAATTGCTGCACGGTAACGCTGAGACGGAGAAGGATTCGAAAGCGTCACTGAAGATCAGAGGATCCACGAGAAGGTAAGAGCGCGTGCTGAGCATGGCGCGCGTTGTTTTTCAAACCACGACAGGACGGTTGAACTGCCAAATGTAGAGGGGAAACCGAGGCCCATAATTAAATCAATTATGATTTACCTCAAAATGTTCACAATACTAGCCACCAAACAGGATCCATGTAAAGTGTCAGCGAGTAAGCAAAGCTCAGTCTCTGGGGTGTCTAAAGTTGATTCTTGGCATAGTTGATGCTAGTCACTGGTTCCACGAAAGCATCCCAAAATACACAACGGGTTTGGGAAGTGCTCGCAAAATGAAGAGAAGGTACACCTCTGATGTAGAGCCAGGGTACATCGGCAGTTTGTATGGATGGCGCTTGCTCAAATTGCTTGCTGGGTGCAAACGTTAGTGTTTCCCATGTAGAAAGAGTAGGTACACAGGATGAGGTACAGGCAGTATTTGGCAGACAAAGGCAGCAGGAATCAGGCAGGAAGAAGATGTAGCAGGAAACATGCGTCCTGTAAAATGGGTTCTTAGATATAGTGCCAATCTTTGAAGATGCCGGATCCACACAATGGTAGAAATTTTAAAGTAGCAGGAATCAGGTTGGAAAGACATGTAGCAGGAAACATGCCCAGTAAGAAGCAGGCAGTAGAAATCAGGCAGGAAGAAGCAGGTAGCAGGAAATTTACGCCTTGTCTATGGGCTGTCCGGTGAATATGGACACTGGTGGGGCGGGAGGGCGTAAGATCCTTAGGTAAGTTCTTTTTAAGTAAAATCTTGTATAAAAGTACCTTTTCAAGCTTGAAGTAAGTCCTCACGCATGGTTTTGAATCCAACTCGTCGCCAATTTATGTTATATCGTAGGTAAGTAGTTCCAGTAGTCTTGGTTAGGTTACAGATATGTTTATTGATCTAGATGTTCAGATAGGTTTTCCAGTATAGATGTAATAAAGCCCCACCAGGAGCAGCTTCTCTGCCGCTCAGCCCAGGATCCAACTGACAGTCCCACTCACAGCATACCCAACATTCCAATGACATCACATTCACACTAACATTCTACTCTCACTGGCTGAACAGCAGAAGCAGAGAAACAGGGAAGATGTAAGGTAGAAACCTAGATATAACACATCATTTATTCTGTTTTTACTATGTTGGTTTAGTGTTACTTTGCAGTTGGTTATATGTTCGTTTAACTGTGTCTTGTTTGCAAAATTAAGTAGGTATTCTCAGTTTGTTTATAAGAGAAAATTCGTAGTGTTCTTATTACTGTACCTACATAATGACCAAGGAACTTGCTGATGTCATGTTAGCTGCAGGTTCCAAGGGCAGAAGTTAGAGAACGGGGTCCGTGAATGAGGCAGGAATAATGATATCTCTTACCCACATTACGTTGGTGTCTGGAATTTTACACCTTGGATTGCCTTGATGGATGGCTCACATAAAGAGCGATCAAAACACCTGCACCAAAGACTGATGCAGGCAAAGGCACCAGTAAAACGAGGAAGGTAATCAATGAGCAGATCAAAGAGTAGTAGTTCCCCATGTAGGGGTGATGAACATGGAACAAGCCACAGAAAAAACTTGACAAACAGAAACAAGAGCGAGGGAGAACCTCAAGAAACCCTAGCATGGACACTGAAATAGATCCCCTCCCCCCCCCCACTAGAAAAGAAGGGCTAAAAGATGAAAATGTAAACTGGCAACTCGACAAAAAGAGGACTATCCACCAGATTAGTGCCTCATGCAAGATAAAAGTTAGAGGAAGTAAGAGGAAAAAAAAGCAGAGTAGGTTACAAAACACTCCCAGATTGCAGACATATGATGGCATAGCCCTGAGTGTTGGTAAACGTGTTATATAAAATGAGGAAAATGTTATTGTATCAATTGTTGAAAATATATTTGTTTAATTTTCATTTTGATTATAATTCGTGAAAGGAAGGGCGACAGTCACATCATGCCTTAGGGTGATGAGTAGACTGGAACCATACAAAAGTGAGTGCGATGGTGGTAGGACAGGAGTGTTTGGTTTTTAAGGTGAAATGGACGAGGGTATGGTCATAACAGACCACTCGATGTTAAATATCTGACAATAAAAGAACTGTACTCAGGAATCCATAGGATAAATATAACAAACAACATTAAATTGCTGTGCCTAGATGCAAGCGGAATGGTCAACAAAATAAGAAGTGGTGTTGAAGATGCTTATACAACTCAAGTCAGATACTGTGCTAATACAAGAGACACATTTGATGGGAAAACAACTGAGGATTTACAAGAAGATACAAGATGCCAGCTTCTTGATTGGATCAGAGGGGCAATCGATATGGATGAGAAAAAAAACAGTGCCACTTATAGCTATTAAGGTCTGGGAAGATGCACATATGGCAGTAGCAGGAAAATAGGGTGTTCGTCAAGCACTAGACATTTCAGTGTATTTACCATCCAGACTCCAATCAGGAGACTTGACAAAATATGTGTATTGATGCTGGAAGCACAGTGTTATGCTATATATGGTAATGGATGAGGAGCAGGACAGACTATCATTCACCACGGGATGTAAGGGAAAGGTGAAGCCTTCCACACTGAAGGAATCTGTGCATGCCATTGGAATAGTGAATATATGGAGACAAATATTACAAAAACTACTATGGTGCTCACCAGTGATACTCACACTTAGATTATGTTTTAGTTCCTGTAACAATAGTTGACAATTCGAAAGAAACTGAATACCTAATTAAATGCATCTCTGATCACGCACCATTGACAATGACAACGCATATGAGGTAGGTGCCTGAGAGCACTGGAATAAAAACAGTGAAATGACTAAGGACTGATTTAGAGTGAGGAGTACGATTTGTACTCCAGCAGGTGGATAGAGTAAAATACTCCTTTGCCTTCACGGAGTACCTGTCCTCTGCATTTAGAGATGTCAACCGGCCCTGCAGATATCTAGAGTCATTCGCAGGAACTGCTGGTATGGTCGTTCCTGTCAATGTGTTAAAAGTTTGACGGACCATGGTGCAAATTGACAGACATTCGTCAAACTTTTAACATGTTTTTGGTTTTTTAAAAACAAACTCCCAAAGCAGCAGTTTGTTTTTGAAAAATCAAAATTGAATTACCCTCACAGTGTGGGAGTTGTCTCACATGGTGTGGGGGTCAATTAAATGTTTTCAATGTCCCTCCCCGTCAGGTTTTGCCCTGCGGTGAGGGACAGTGAAAACTTACCATTGGACTGTCCACTCTAAATCAGGCAGGTGGTCACACTGCCAAAACTCTAACAGTCCATACTCCGTCGGGCTATCGGAGCACTATCTCGGTAACTGCCCGCAGTAGGTTCCGTCATCGAAATACTGAAGATTCACCCGCCTGTAAATCAGGGACTGAGGGTTTAACAGGGTACCCTCTCTGCCAAACTCTAAATCAGGCCCTTAATATGGCAACAGAAAACTATTTTAAGGAAATATAGGAGCAGTGGATTCAAAAGTAGTATTGTGGGAAGACTATAAAAACAGACGGAAAACACCAAGCAATCTCTGCAGTTTCTGGAAATAAAAAAAGAAATGAACAGAAAGATAAGAGAATTAGAAACAGAAATGATACCTTGAAGCAGACATTGTTAGAGAAGAACTATTACAAAACAAAGCCAATTAGCACAGAAATATGAAGAATACAGACAAGTGATCGAAAATAAGATGAGGTCACATTTCCTGGGCTTACAGACCACCATTATCATACTGGAAAGAAGGAAGGCAAATTTATTGACCTGGAGACACAGGAGAGTTTTAGAAGACGGCTGCATCAGTGAAGTAAGGGACCAGGATGTGAAAGTAATCCACATCAGATAAGGAACAGCTTAGAAATGAAAAATTTCCTAGCTATCGTAATGGAAAGTTTCAATTCTATTAAGGACTCGGAGGCGAGGATTATGCTATTCTCTCTTTGCTTTATTTTCAATAGCAGCCATTTTAAAACTTCAAACTGAAACCACATTTCCCAAACACCCTCGGGAAAGTGGTTGACAAAAAAAGAAAGAAGGGACAACATATCCCTCAGTCCAAACAACCAATCCAAGCGCTGGGTCTTCAATATAGTCCTTCCTCAACCCCTTGCTCTTCCTCTTTCTTTGCGCGAGTACGCCATTAGATTGTCTCTAGCCGTCCTGTTTCCCGGCTTCCGATCCTGGAACAAAAGGACAATATCAGGACTAGAAAACCAAATCAAGGCAAAACCTGCAAGCAAGGGTATGCAAGTTAACAGGTCACCAGACACGAAAACATGCTGTATCAAAAGAAAAAGCGTCTTAAGGATTCTCCAAATCATAGAATAACGCAAGAATTAGCAACATAAACAATTGATGACAACCTAAAAAGGTCTGTACTTACTCTCAACGGGCGGGATGTCTCGTAGAGAACCATGGGTGGGATAATCCTCGCCTCCGAGTCCTTAATAGAATTGAAACTTTCCGTTACGATAGCTAGGAAATTTTTCATTCTATGTCAGGACCGGAGGCTTCGGATTATGCTAGTTCAAAGCTTACTTACCACCAAATGTGCCATATCAATAATCGGCTTGAAATAAAACCTTTTAAAGGTGGAGTCGGAGGACCAATCCGCTGCATTCATAATGTCCTCTAAACGAGCTCCGAGTGCGAACGCCTTGGAAGCCATTGCTCCTCGAGCCGAATGAGCATCAAACTGGCGAAGGCTAATGCTTGCTTCTTGCATCACCCAACGCACCCAACATGCTATCGTCGGGGAGGAAACCGCCTTGTGTGGTTTACGGAGAGCAAGTAAAAGTTGCCTTTCCCCTGGAGGTCTGAGCTCTGCAGATATGTCCTCATACGCCTTCAAGCAGCGCACCACACAAAGCTTAGGTGAGTCCGGAAATGCTGGGTACTCGATCACTCGAGTGTGACTCTTAGTCCTACGTCTGATGGTGAAAGACACTCCCGAAGGAGAAAAAACTCTGCCCATAATGTCCAGGGCACGCACATCAGAAACCCTTCTGCATGAAACCAGACAAAGGACCATTGCCAGTTTTGCTGACAGCTCCTTTCTTGACAAGTACTCATTAGCCTGCCCGGACAAAAACAGATTGAGCACCCTATTCACATCCCACAACTCCGAGTACCGCGGTTCCGGAGGTAGTGACAAGCGGAGACCTCTCAGGAGCCGGCAAACAAAAGGGTGTTCTCCCACTGGTTTGCCTTGGACCGGGGCATGCCCCGCTGAAACCGTGGACCGAAAAGTGTTCACAGAACGGTAGGCTAAGCCTTGTTGGGCCAAACTTTCCCAAAAATTCAGAACGTGAACTATGTCTGAGCCCACGGTATCACAACCCCGTCGCATACACCAACCACACCATCGTCGCCAGGCCGATCGATACCGCTTAATGGTACTACCTGCCCAGGCCTTGGACAAAAGGTTCTCAGCGTACTCCGAAAGGCCTGGGAGCGACCATCTGCCCCTGGAATCCTCCATGCCATGAGGCGCAGGGACCCGTTGAGCACCATCTGATGAGGAAGGTGGTCCGGACTGAGAAGAAGCTCAGGAAAGTGGGGGAGTCATATTGGAAAATCCCAAGAAAGTTCCAGAAGAACTGGAAAACAAATTTGGGACCTCCAAATGGGAGTGATGAGAACCACAATTGCTTGCTGCCGCTTGATGTGAGCTGTCACTCGGATGATCATTGCGAAGGGCGGGAACGCATAGGGATGCTCCTGTGTCCAATCTTGCAGGAAGGCATCCGTGGCTACTGCCAATGGGTCTGGCCCTCCAGCTGAAAAACCGAGGAAGTTGATAATCTAGTCTGGAGGCAAAAAGATCCACGGAAAAAGGACCCCAAAGGTCCTGCACAAGAGGAAAAACGTTCTGGATGTAATTTCCAGAGACTGGAATCTCTGAAATGACGCGACTGCCAATCCGCCACCAGATTCTCCCGACCGGGAAGATATTCCGCTGAAAGCGAAATTTGGTGCTCGAGGCAAAACTGCCAAAGGTGTGTTGCCAGATCCGAAAGCACCCTGGAGCGAGTGCCGCCTAGGTGGTTGATGTATCGGACCGCCGATATATTGTCCATTTTTAGCAGGACACAGGACTGGATCCGTTCCTTGGTCCAACAAAGCACGGCGAATGAGCTCGCCAGGAGCTCTAGACAATTGATGTGCAAGGCTTGCTCTTGCGGGGACCATGAACCTCCTGTGGAAAAATCTCCACACCTGGCGCCCCAACCCGACCTGCTGGCCTCTGATTCGATCACCAGGTCTGGAGCGGAGCCAAAAATTGCTCTCCCATTCCAGGCTTCCATGTGAGAGAGCCACCACTGAACCTCGTGTTGTGCCTCCTCTGACAGGGCCACTGGATGGGAATAAGGGAGTCCTCTGCGAAGATGTTTCGCCTTGAGGCGTTGCAAAGCCCGGTAATGTAACGGACCTGGAAAAATCGCCTGGAAGGAGGCTGAGAGCAAACCCACTATTTGGGCGATTTGTCGAAGGGGAACCGTTCCCTTTGTCAAGGTGCGCCGCTGTTTGTGACGTATCTTTGCCAGCTTCCGCGCCGGTAGGCTGAGAGTCGCCTCTGTCGAATTGATCACAAATCCCAAAAATGTGACCTTTTGGGCCGGAACCAACAGTGACTTTTTGGTGTTTATGACAAACCCCAAGCCTTCCAAAAGTCTGACTGCCTGCTGCAACTGGTCTCGAAGCACCCGTGGGTCTTGAGCCAACAGAAGCATGTAGTCTAAATACACAATTAACCTGGTCCCTTGCGCCCGCAGGTATTTCACTACCGGTTTGAGCACCTTCATGAAACACCAAGGAGCGGAGGAGAGCCCGAAAGGAAGTGTGGTGAACTGATACACCTGATGTCGCCACAGAAACTGAAGAAACTTCCTGTGAGCTGGAAAAATAGGAACGGCCAAGTAGGCATCCTTTAAATCCAACCGGACCATCCAGTCTGCTGGACGCAATACGTCCCTTAAGAGGTGAATACCCTCCATCTTGAAATGGCGGTTTACCAGCCATTCGTTGAAATCGCGGAGGTTTAGGACCGGACGTTGCCCCACCATCCGTCTTGTCCACCACGAACATGTTGCTGAGGAAACCTTGCGAATGCAAGACTGTGTGACATATAGCCCCTTTGTTTAAGAGCGCGGAGACCTCTGCGTCTACTAACTCCTCTTCCTGACTTGAAAAACGAATGGGACGGGGCGGGAACGTCTGCTTCGGCTCGCCGCAAAACTCGATCTGAAAACCTTGGATCGTTTGCAACACTCAAGCATCTGACGTGACTGTCTTCCACACATGCAGAAACTCGGCCAACCGGCCACCCACTCGCATCAGAGAGTCGGTTGAAACACTTACCGGTGTTAGAGGAATTTTCTCCTCCACAGAAACCACAACCTCTGGAACGCCTCCCTCGTGAAGGGTAGAAATTGTTGTAGCGTGATTGGGTCTGGAACTGCCCTTGCCTGGAGCCTTGCCCCCTGGAGTTCTGGGGAGCCTGGCCGGTCGAGCAACCCCTTGCTCGACCGGCCCCACGGAAAACCCGGGAGGAGAAAACCTTTTTGATCGAAGTCTGGGCTTTATCAAGCGACATGAACGTGTTCACGAACTTGCCCAGTTCTTTAATAAATGGTTCCCCAAACAAACCTCCTTGGGCCACCGCCCCGGCTTCGAAGTCCGCCAAATCTCCCAACTTGGGGTCCACTGTGATTAAAAAGGACCGCCTGCGTTCAGTGGATAACGCACAATTGGCGTTCCCTAGGAACACCACCGCGTTCTGAGCCCAACCTGAGAGGGCTTCCGGAGAAATCAGGGCCCCTGAACTCTTTGCGTCTTCCGCCATGTCTAAAATCATGGTGAGGAGGCCGAGGGCATCCAACAGCTTATCCTGGCATGCCCTCCAGGAACGATCTATCCCCTTTTTAGGGTCTTTAATAAACTTCGCAAGAAAGGTTGCCATTCTGGGATCCAGCTCCGGGGTCTGCGCAACCTTCCCGTCAAGAGAGGGGCGTGGGCACTCGGAGCGCAGACGGCTACGGGCTTCCTTGCCCATGGGGGTGCAGATCCTACCTGCCACGTAGCCGGCCACCTTCGCCGAAGGGGTCCAATCAGAGGACCGGGGGTGCATCAACAACTCAGGATCCAGCATGTCGGATCCGGTACTCAGCCCTTGAGGCTCCGTGGAGCCTGCTGATGCTGCCGGTCGCCATGGCCTCGATGGCCCGGGCTCGTCATCCGTGTCTGCCTGGGTATCGTCCCCAAACCCCGGGGATGGACTGGGAGGACTAGCAGGAATAGGTGAAGGGGACGGGTCTACAGGGGGTGGCTGGGGCGGGTTCGTAGCCAAAAAGGCGGCCCGTAAATGCTCGAACGCGTCCTGATCGACCCCGTCCACTTTGGGACGTTTCGCCGGCACTGGGTCAGTATCATTTGCCCCTGCGGGCGTGATGGGAACATTAAGTGCTTGTGGGGCCCTCCTAGCGCAAAGCTGCTCTAGCTTCTGTGTCAAACGGTCTTCCATAGGGGCCATGGCCTCCTCTACTGCCCTATAGATAGACGCGTCGACCGCGTCATAAAACTCATCATCCCAGGGTAGCTGGGCTAGGGGATCCTCCTCCCACTGCATGTCCGCCTGTGAGACATGATCACGAGTAATCAGACTCTTGCACTGGACTTGTCAAACTAGTGTGCCAAAGACACCTCCACAGCAGTATGCTGCCTGATATAGCGCTGGGGACCAGCAGATCAAAACGGCACAGCCGCACTCAGAAAAACAAGAGGTGCAAGTGAACACCTCAGGGACACCACCCTGCTGAGAGAAATTAACAGGCTTACTGTAGGATTTTTATATATATATGTAGAAACTCCCTGGGACAGTGTCCCTGCAGGCCCTTATTCAGCCTGCTATGCCAAACTGCCAAGCAAACGCTATGAAAAATAGACCCTTCACGGGCGTCAATAAATCACACTCAAACCTACTCAGAACACGTTCCGAGCGTCAACTGGGGCAAGAGCTGTGCTCTACAGACCCTTGTCTGAGGGCGTACGTCTCCAGGGAATGAGAGGCTACAGGCAACGGCAGGCGGAATGCGCGCGCTCTCCCACTGGGTTTGAATTCCGCTCGCCGCTGCCCATAGAGACGCCGACACGCTGTGGAAAGCGCTGCAGCGCCCCTGGTGGCCGGAGGTGGAGACCGCGCCCCGCTGCAGGGAATCCAGACAGTCCCGCGTAGGCCTGGGTGGACCCGTGTGCCGCGGCGACGAACGCTAGCGCAGTACCCCAAACAAGGTGAGAGAAAAGAAAGAAATATCTAACGCGCCAGCTCCGGGCCGCAAGCCGGAAAAACTACCGCCGAAGGCGGTGTGACGATGCCCTAACTTGAGGGGAATAAAAACGGCAAAACAGCGCGTACCAATAAACACTGCAATAACCGTTAACATTTTGGCAATAACCTAGAATTAGCGCAATAGCAGTGGCGGGAGGCAGAACGCGGTCCTGCAACTGCTAGGGTAATCAGTTTAACAGTTGACAGGAAAACCCATGCGGGAAAGTGAAAAACACTTATCTCATGGCTGCGTAGCAGCAAAGAAAGAGGAAGAGCAAGAGTTTGAGGAAGGACTATATCGAAGACCCAGCGCTTGGATAGGTTGTTTGGACTGAGTGATATGTTGTCCCTTCTTTCTTTTTGTTTGTCAACCACTTTCCCGAGGGTGTTTGGGAAATGTGGTTTCAGTTTGAAGTTTTAAAATGGCTGCTATTGAAAATAAACAAAGAGAGAATAGCATAATCCGAAGCCTCCGGTCCTGACATAGAATTCGCAAATTAGTTTATACAATACTAAATGCACACATACCAAGCCTGATCTTTCTGTGTTTGTAAATGAGCTATCAATGTTCAGACTAATGAAAGAGCAGTTAGAAGCAAATATTATAGAGGAAGAGGTCAGTGCTTCTATGTTTGAGGTACAATCTGGAAAGGCACAGAGACCAAATGGTTTTCTAACTGAATGATTTAAAAATTTATTCTAAAGTGTAATGGCCCACCTAACAAAGACATAATATTCATTGCTACGAGAAAAGATAATGCTGGAATACCTCAGAGTGTCAACGGTAACCAAGTTGCACAAAGGGGGGAAACCAAGGACAGATAAAGTCATATCAATCCAACTTATTTTTTAATGCCTAGAACAAAGCACTGGCAAAGATTAGAGCAAACTGACTGATAGGAGTAGTGAGATTTTATTACACACTGACCGGTCCAGCTTTATGCAAACAGAGCAAACAAAGCCACTTCTACAATTATGTAGAAGACTGCATAATTGGCTCCATATAGCAAAATGGGTGACCAAACCAACAACAATACTGTCATTGGATTCCAAAAATATATTAGCTTTGGTGGAATGATCCTTTATGTTCCAGTTCTTGGAAAATATGGGCTTGGGCCCAAAATTAATGGCATGGATTAAGCTGCTTTACAGGCCATCCATGGCTACAGTGGGAGTAAAGAACAAGTTACTTACCTTCGGTAACGATGTATCTGTAAGAGACATATATTAGTTATAGATTCCTTACCTTAGAATTAACCCCAGGCGTCAGACTGGATCCGGAGAATTTTTCTCTTAGCAGTACCCCTGCACAACGGTAGGTGGCGTTGGTCGACTCCGCATCTGTCGTCGTGGTCGCCGGGATGATGTCGCGGTATCTTAGACGTCGTCCCTGTGCACTGACATCAGTTCTGACACGACTATCCACACCAGAACCGCAGAGCCATGAAAGACACTGACCACTGGTGCGCCACACTAGGGCCCTGCAAGGGAGTCCCTATCCCTAGAAGTCAGTTCGCATGGCGGGGAGGAAGGGTGGGGCAGTAAGGAATCTAAAACTAATATACGTCTCTTACAGATACACCGTTACCGAAGGTAAGTAACTTATTCATCTGAAAGAGACTATTAGTTATAGATTCCTTACCTTAGAATAGATACCCCAGCAATACCAACCCCAGAGGAGGGACTGCGAACCAAGTTCAAACCAGAAGGTCCTGGAAGACAGAACTGGCAAAGTAGCCGTCCATCCGGACTTGACTATCCAGGCAGTAATGTCTGGTGAACGTGTGCAAAGAAGCCCACGTGGCCGCCTGGCAGATGACAATGATTGGGACTTCACGAGGCAAAGCAGTGGTTGCTGCCGTAGCTCTAGTGGAATGAGCTTGCAGCCCTACTGGAGGTTCCGTTTTAGCTAAAGCGTAACAAATCTTGATACAAAGGACGACCCACCGAGAGATTGGACGCTTTTGCACAGCCCGACCTTTCTTGGCACCCACATAGCCAATAAAGAGATGATCGTCTACCCGGAAATCCTTTGTTCGATCAAGATAAAAAGACAGCGCACGTTTTGGGTTCAGACGGTGGAGTCTCTCCTACTCCTTGAAACGGTGCAGAGGCAGGAAAAAGGTGGGCAGAGTAATAGTCTGTCCGATGTGAAAAGGAGTGACAACTTTAGTTAGGAACGAGGGCCTCGTTCGAAGCACCACTTTGTCCGGATGGACCGAGAAGAAAGGGGGATTATAAGAAAGAGCCTAAAGCTCACTCACTCTGCGAGCAGAGGTGATGGTGACAAGAAAGGCGGTCTTCAGAGTGAGAAGCCAAAGAGGACAGTTGTGAAGAGGCTCAAAAGGAGCACACATAAGGTAGGTCAAGACAAGGTTCAAGTCCAACTGAGGCATTATGAAAGGAGATGGAGGAAAGAGATGAATAATGCCTTTAAAGAACCTGCTTACAATAGGGGACTTGAACAAAGAGGGCTGATCTGGGAGCCTAAGAAAAGCAGAAATGGCTGCCAGGTAGCCCTTAAGAGTGCCCAGAGCAGAGCCCTGCTGGGCCAAAGAGAGAAGGAACAAAAGAACCTAAGAAAGAGGGGCAGAAAGGGGATCCACAGCCTTTGCTGTGCACCATGCCACAAACTTGTTCCACCGACAGGCGTACACCGTCTTAGTGGAGGGACGCCTGGCTGCCAAGTTGACATTACAGACTTCAGGAGGAAGGTCAAAAGCTGACAACTGTTGCTGCTCAATCTCCATGCAAGGAGGTGGAGGCTAGACAGGTTCGGGTGGAGAACCGTCCCCTGCTGCTGCGACAGAAGATCCTCCCGTAGGGGCAGTCTGATCGGAGGATCGATGGCCATGCTCAGGAGCTCAGGGTACCAGACTCTTCGTGCCCAGTCCGGTGCCACAAGAATGACTTGGGCCCGGTCATGCTTGATCTTCTTCAGCACTCTGGGGAGAAGTGGTACAGGTGGAAAGGCGTACAGGAGGCCGCAACTACACTCGCAATGTAAAGCGTCGCTGAGCGAGTGCCGCCTTGGAAACGCCAATGCGCAAAACTGCTGACACTGCGTGTTCTCTTCGTTGGCGACCAAATCTAACCAAGGCTCTCCCCACTGCTGAAAGAGACCTTGCACCACCTCTGAATGAAGATGCCATTCGTGATCCACCAGGCACCGACGGCTGAGCTCGTCCACTCTGGTGTTCAGGGAACCTGCTAGGTGTTGAACCACCAGGGCCATGCCCTGATGTTCCAGCCATGTCCAAAGGCGAAGAGCCTCTTGACAAAGGGTCCACGACCCCACCCTGTGTGTTGCAGCACCACATGGCAGTGGTGTTGTCCGTGAACACCTGCAGTGCTTTCCCTTTGAGGGAGGGAAGGAATGCCTTCAGTGCCAAGCGAATCGTCCGGAGCTCCAACAGGCTGATATGAAGCCCAGACTCCGCCGGAGACCAGACTCCTCTGATCTCTGCCTCTCTCAAGTGGCCGCCCCATCCCAGGAGTGATGCATCGGTCACCACAGTGAGTTCTGGTTGGGGAAGGGAGTGGGATCTGCCTCTGACCCAATCCTGGTTCGTTAACCACCACTGCAGTTGTTGAGCAGTTCCCTCCGAGATCTGGACGTAGTCGGTAAGATTCGCCTGATGCTGCGCCCACTGGAACTTCAAGTCCCACTGCAGAGCCCGCATATGCCATCTGGCATGATCCGCCAGCAGGGTGCAGGAGGCCATGAGGCCCAGCAGCCTCAGCATCATTCTCACCGAAATCCGGGATAGAGGTGAAACATCGGTATCATAGCCCAAATATCCCGGACTCGCTGTTCGGGAGGATAGGCCCGAAACTGCACTGTGTCCATAACAGCTGTGATGAAAGGGAGTGACAGAGGGAGTCAGGTGTGACTTCGGCACGCTGCTAGTGAACCCCAGCGAATGCAAGAGGTCCGCCGTAGTCTGGAGATGGGAGACGACAGCCTGGGGCGAGCCCGCCTTCAACAGCCAGTCGTCGAGATAGGGGAAGACTGGGACCCCTAATCTGCGCAGATGAGCTGCGACCACCGCCATCACTTTCGTGAACACCCGAGGGGCACTGGTAAGGCCGAAAGAGAGCATGGTGAACTGAAAATGCTTATGGCCTACCGTGAACCGTAGGTAACGTCTGTGGGCTGGCAGGACGGGGATGTGGAAATAAGCGTCCTGCAAGTCCAACGCCACCATCCAGTCTCCAGGGTCGAGGGGTAGAAAAGACCTGAGCCAAGGTGAGCATTTTGAACTTCTCCTTCCGGAGGAAGCTGTTGAGGGCCCGGAGGTCTAGGATAGGACGCGGGCCTTTGTCCTTCTTGGGCACCAGAAAGTAGGGGGAATAGCAACCACGACCTACTTCTAGCGCAGGAACCCTCTCGATAGCTCCCTTGGCCAAGAGAGCTAAGACTTCCTGGCGGAGAAGCGCCAAATGATCCTCCGACATGCGATCTATGGACGATGGCATGGAGGGAGGGGTAGTCTCAAAGGCGAGGGAGTAGCCCCTTCAGACTATCTGCAAAACCCACCTGTCTGACGTGATGGATTGCCAGTGGGGGAGGAGATGGAGAATCCACCCACTGGCCGCTGATGGGCCTGAAAGGTCAGACTAGGAGGGTTTGGAGGCTGCTGCAGGGGGGAAAGGGTGAACTGGCCCACCCGCTGGTTCCCAGACTAGCGTCGCTGGGTCCCACCGCCACGCAGAGGCTGGGCAGCTTGTGTGGGCTGGTGGCTTGACTGGGCCAGACGTGGTGGGGTGCACCTTCCATAGCCACGAAAGGGGCGAAAGGCAGACGGAGGTGGGCGAGAGGACGCAGCTAGACCCAAGAATCTGGCCATAGCCCGAGAATCCTTAAAGCGCTCCAGCGCAGAGTCTGCCTTGTCACCAAAAAGGCGACGGCCATCAAAGGGCATGTCCAGCAAGGTTGACTGAACATCCCCCGAAAAACCAGACGTCCTCAACCAGGCGTAGCACCGAATGGCTACTGATGTGGCAGTCGTTCTGCCCAGTGAGTCGGTGGTATCCAGTTCACAGCGGATTGTGAATTTTGCTGTGTCTCTCCCATCTGCCACGGCTTGAGAGAGAACGGCCCGGGCCTCCTCCGGGCTCTGAGGCAGCACCTGCGCAACCGTATGCCAGATGGCATGGGAGTATCGGCTCAAGAGGGACGCGGTATTCACGGACCGCAGTGCCAAGCTGGAGGAAGAGAACATGCGCTTCCCAAGATGACCCAGCTTCTTGGATTCCCTATCCGGCAGCGCGGAAGGGAATGCGCCCTTGGAAGAGAAAGCTTGGACCACCAAGCTCTCGGGGTAAGGGTGTTGGGTGAGGAGAATGGGATCGCCCGGTGCCGGACTGTGGCAGCGGGCAAACGTCCGTTCCACAGGAGCCCATGTGCTGGGCTTGGACCAAGTGCCCAGAAGGACGTCTGTGAGGGCTTCATTGAAGGGCAGGAGGGGTTCAGAGGAAGTTGCCGCCGGCTGAAGCACCTCTGTCAGGAGGTTAGTCCTGACTGCCACTGTAGGGAGCTCCAGGCCCAAGGCCTCAGCTGCACTGCAACCCACCACTGCATGGGACGCTCCCTCCTCCGTAGCCACGGTAGAGGGAGAAAGCATGCCAAGGTCTGGGGAGGTGTCCAGACCACTGGCATCACCCAATTCCTCTCTCCAGTCTGGTTCTTCCAGCTGGTCTGTCAAAGGGTCCAGCGACCCCTCCCAGTCCTCATCACCAACCTCAGGGCGATAGGAAACACCTGGGATGAACAAGGGAACACAGGTACCCTCCGGCGTCTGATTCGAGGTAGGTCTGGCTCCGGGTCCATCTCGGGGATGAGGATGAGGACTGCGTCGGCCCAGGGAACGGTTGTCGCCGGGGAAGGTCGAGTAAGGTCGACCGGCATCAATACGGATCCAGGCCTGGATCCACAAGAGCCTTCCAGCGCTGGGGCCAGAGGCGCCGGCATCGAAGGTACAGGGCCCCCAACCGACTCCGCGGGGCCCGAAGCTGCACCCCGGAGTTGGGCTGCCCAAACACACGGTGGAGGGCTTCGCAGAATGTACGAAGCTGGGCAGGGGACGCCCCGGCTCCTGGAAACGGGGGGAGGCGCGTCGTCCCCGAGTCAGGCGCCGGAGATGGAGCCTTAGAGCGAGGACACTCCGGGTCCCGCGTCGCGTCAGCCGACCGACGGGGGGAAGGCGAAGAGCGACGATGCTTCGTCGCCTTCTTCTTGTGCTTCGATTTACCCGAAGAGTGCGAAGATGTGGGCGAGGTGTGGTGGCTCCGCGATTGGTCTCGAGACCTTCCCCTCTAGCGAGGCCGGGAGCGACGCTGAGCCAACTGCCTGGCCTCCAAAAGCTTTCGGGACCGCTCCTGCAAAGATTTCGGATTCATGGCCCGACAGTCGGAGCACGACTTCGGGTCGTGGTCACGCTCCAGGCACCAGAGGCACACGAGATGCGGGTCCGTCACGGAGATCAGCTTGTGACAGGAGTCGCATTGCTTGAAGCCGGTCTGACGATGGGACATCCCTCGCGCACCAGGAGTCAAAGACTCGAAAAAAGACGTCGACAAAAAACGAAAAATGGTTAGTCAAAAAGTGACTAAGGGGCAAGCTCTCTCCCGATCTGCGCTACGATGGTGCGGAAAAAGAAAGAACTGACATCAGCGCGCTGGGGCGGCGTCTAAGTAGACATGCGGCGTCATCCCGGTGACCACGACGCCGATGACGGAGTCAACCAACACCACCTACCGATGCGCAGGGGTACTGAAAAGAGAAAAATTCTCCGGATCCAGTCTGACGCCTCGGGGTAATTGTAAGGTAAGGAATCTTTAACTAATAGTCTCTTTCAGATAAGAATATTACCTTGCTCCCCTCACGCTACAGAAAAACACTAGACTCGTCTCTACATTCTCCTTGTCACAGCATAGCATTCTGCTGATGACAAGGCGAGGTTCCACAAACAGCTATTCAGACCAATCACCAAAATACATATAAGAAGAAATGAAAACAAGTTTCTTTGAGCAGAACTTGAACTTTCTGCTTAATCATTTTCGTACGGAGATGGCACAATGGGGGGACATTTGTTGTCCCAACTGGGCCGGTCGGTCAGCGTTATGTAATATAACTGAGCTCACTAGCTTTCTCCATATTTTGCAAACAGCCCACAAATTTCTTTTAAAAGGCAGAACACATTGTAAGGGGCTTTTTATGGGAAAGTGGTACACCCCAAATCGCATTGCGTACCTTCTACAGAGGACTATAATAAGATGGCGGAAATTCCTTGCCTAATGTGCATAATTGTTATTTGGCTGTGTCAATATATGGGCTTTTAAGGATTAGAGTGAATGGGACAGAAACGGTGCAGTTATTATTTTTGTAGGGGAAGCTCACAGATACCCCTCCCATCCACAATGGAGATAGTAATAAAGGCAAGTAATAGGGTCACCAGTGGCAATGAATGGAAAGAGAAAATACTCAAGTAGACTCCCCTATTATGGTTAGGGAAATGTACGAAAGTGGTCAGTCACCTACAAGGCTTCAAAAACTGGGACATAATTGGCATATTGTTGGGTTCTGCTTCTATTCTCTGGACGCATGGAATGCCTGGACGTCGGGAGAATAGAAGGAACATAGCGGTGCCGGGGTTCTGGCAGAGACGGTTGGGAGGAAGTGCGGAGAGGAGCTGATTACTGTCCTGTTGACTTCTAATAAAGTATCTTACCTTGGTCTACGCGTCCTTACACTGGCGACGGGCTGACAGTCAACAGGACCTCCACGCGTGCGACGACCGGTGTTCATCCCTGCACGACTCCTCATCTGAACCGGGACTTTTCCTTCACTGAGGCCAGGCGTGCATCTGCGGATGTGTATCGGATCCGCTACTGTCAAAAAGGTACTGTACAATTTTATCTGGCTTTCGTGCCCTCCGTCTGTCTGCACGAGTCTCCCCTGCATGTCGCTACGTCACGCAGACATCATTCTTCACATGCGCAGTTCACAGTGAACCGCACACCGCTTTACGTCACCACGTCAATACGGCATACGTGGTGGCCATCTTTAATCCAGGCATCTTCATGTGCTGATCTTGGTGATCCGCACACCGTCTTTGACTAATGCATCTTTGTTTCTACCACACTCCACCTACGCATTCATAACGACCATTTCTGAAATTAATACGGTTCAGTTTCATGTGCTAATCTCGGTGATTCGCACACCTTGCTTAATTTTCACTTATGACCTTCATTTCATTGTCAAGCATTCCAAGCAATTTAAGCCACAATACAAAATTTGCACTTATCTGTCATCATTTGCTTCAGTGCTGATCTCGGTGATCTGCACACCTTTTCTTTACAAATATTACTTCTGTGATCTGCACACCGCATTCCTCATGGTGCTGATCTCGGTGATTTGCACACAATTATCATCAATTGCCTATTCTTCTAGCACTCCACATTCTTTAATGTGCTACCTCGGATTTGCACACCATAATCAGTATTGCCTATTTTCCTGTGTGCTGATTTCTTAGTTTTACTGTTCCACTATCACATTATTTCTTATTTCTGCGTAATTATTTCGACATCATGCACCAGGCAATTTCACCACCTATGCCCTTCATTCCCAATCCAGCATCTTCTGAAATTGATTGGGAGATATGGAAAGAATTGTTTGAAGCATACTTGGAAGCTCTTGATGGAGAATCGTTTACTAGCAAGAAGACGTATGCTATTCTTAGACATTGTTTAGGCAATGAAGGCCGTAACATATTAAAACACATTCCGAAGGAACCCATTATCATACGTGAGGGAGAAGGTGATGGTGTAGAAGATGAGTATGCGACAGCCATCAAAGCTTTAAATACTCGCCTCAAAGCTTGTAAAAACGTTACTCTGGAAAGACAAAGTTTACAAAAGGGTACAATTACAAGGTGAATCTGCACCAAGTTACGTTGGCGCCTAGCGTATTCTTGCGGCTTATTGCGAGTATAAAGCGTTTGAAGAAGAAATGATTAAGGATCAACTAGTGGAAAAGACTAACAACAAAAAAGTTCAAGAGGCACTTTTATCTAAACCAGATCTCACCCTACAAAAAGCATTGGACATTGCCACAAGAATAGAAAGCACTAGTTCATATATGGAGCAGATGTCTCTATCTGATAGTAAATCTCAAGGTGTTTTAACAGTAAAACCTAAACATAACAAAATTAAAGAATACAAGGATAGGCCAAATAAAAGGGACACTAACTATAGCACCAAGAAGAAACTAGAGTGTTACAGATGTGGTAGTACCAATCACTTAGCTCACGATAAATCGTGTCCCGCTGCGGACAAAGTATGTGCTAGATGTTCTACGAGAGGACGCTTTGCCAAAGTTTGCAAATCCTCTAGAAGAGAACCACCAAGAAAGGTGCATAACGTAGAATCTACAACGGAGGAAGCATCTTCAACCAGTGAAGAGGAAGAAATTCTAACTATTGTGGACATGAATGAATCTAGTGGCATTTGGGGAGTCAATTCGCAAGGTCTAAGAAGACCCCTTTGTACTATAAAAGTGAATAGTATTTGTATCAAAGTCTTAGCTGATTCAGGTTCTCATTTTACCTTGTTAAGTGAATCTGTTTGGAAGGAGCTACTTTCTAAGCATAATTTGAAGCAATCCAATATACATCCCATAGGTTATGGCGGGAAGGCCATTGATGTTGTTGGTGAATTCAATGCTGATTTTGAGTTCAATGGCAACATGTCTAAAGGTATTGTGTATGTAGCTAAAGATGAGGCATGTCTTTTGGGTTGGAGAGACCAAGGCAATTTTGGTATTATACTCTATCCCAACAATGCTCAACAAGTTGTGTTAAAGAAAGATTTGTTCCATGTACAAGCCATTGAAGGGAATTCATGGGAACAATCGTACCCAGATGTATTTAATAAAGATTTGGGTCTCTTCAAGGGTTTTAAACATAAAATCAAATTAACTAAAGGAGCTCTACCTGTTGTACATAAGGTCAGGACAGTGTGATGTCATAGAACCTATTGAGTCCTCCAATTGGGTGTCCCCTGTGGTCCCAGCCAAAAAGGCCAATGGCAATCTGCGCATGTGTGTGGATTTGCATGACCTTAACAAAAATATATGGATTGACCAACATCCCTTGCCCAACATTACTCAGATGACGTCCAATCTCAAGGGTGCCAAATATTTCAGTTTACTTGACATGTCATCTGCGTATCATCAAATTGAGTTGCATGAGGAATCAAAACATCTCACTGCATTTATCACTCCGGAGGGCCTGTTTCAAATTAAGCGCATGCTCTTTGGTCTTGCCTCTGCCTCTGCTGTTTTTCAGAGAGTGGTAGAGAGCATGTTTAAGGGAATGTCCGGGGTTGTGGCCTTTCAAGCTGATGCTTTGATATACGGGGAGAATCAAATCCAACATAACGAAAGACTAAATAGTGTTTTATCCTTGTTCAAGCAAAAGGGTGTAACTCTGGGTTTAGACAAATGCAGATTGAATGTAACCACAGTAGACTACATGGGTTACAGGTTATCTTCTGAAGGGGTGCAGCCTAAGCAAAGCCTGGTAAAGGCTATTGAAGATTTCAGTATTCCTACAGACAAAGATCAGTTCAGATCATTTATGGGTCTCATTGAATTCTATGCTAGATTTATACCCAACTGTGCATCTAAAACCTTCCACATCAGGTCATTACTCAAGAACCTACAACTTCTACGACTATCTATGCCTGTGATTGCTTTTTAATTCTGTACTGACCGATTAGGCCTCCTAATGCTACTTCTATCTTTATTTTAGCTATGTCATGACGTCTCATCATATTTGTTTGTGAATGCATTTATAATCTACTGCCCTATACGCACACTCATCATATTTGCTTGTTAATGCTTTTATAATTTAACTGCCCTATACTCGCACCTATTGCTCCCCTCCTTAATATTCTCCCGCCCCTCTTCCACCCTTTACCATTCCCTTTACCATTCCCCCTATCTCCTCCCCTAGCACCAACCCCCCTCCTCTCATCTCTCCCCCTTTCACCGAACCTTCTACTTTTATAAGGCCTATGATGATTGTTTAATCCCTCTCCGTCTCCTAACGAACCTCACCGACCTATCCCCCCCTCTTCTCTCTTGCTCTGACCCCCCTCTCCTCCTGCCCCCACTGTCACTGCATACTCTTGCCCCAGCCCCTACCTTACTTTCCCACCCGTCTCCCTCTAGCGCTGACTTCACTCTTGTCCTCCGACCCCTTTATTGCCTGCATTGCCCTCTCGCATCTCTCACCATCACCTCACTGACCCAGCATGCCCCCCCTCAATCTTACCCTCACCCCCCAGGACTCTACTCTCTCCAAACATGGCCCTAACTCATGGTCCATTCTCTACCCCCCCAATCTGTCAAAAAACGCTAAGAAAAATTTTAAACACAAACTCCTCATCCGAAACCCTGAAACACTTATTGTTGATAATTACATCAGCCTCACTTCCCCATTAAAACCAACTACATCTTTTACTCTAAACGCCCCTCCAAATGGAAAAGCATCTTCCTACAATATCTCCCAGTGACCAACTCAATCAAAATTCCCTATGGCTTTAAATTATCTACCTCTCCCTCACCAGCCTTTCATGGTGAAATTGACATCTCCATTTTCAAAATGGGTAACATCCTCATCCAAGCCGCTGAATCCCACCTCACCACCTTTGAACACCACTTCAGCACCTTGGCCCTCCAACTTTACAAATCCGCTCCTAACCTTCCCTCCTCCCAACCACACAACGCCCTGCCGGTCTCTCCCCTACATCCTACCCCCCTCACCCCCATACCTTCCCTACAGACAACACCATCCTCCAATCAATAACCCCACTCTCCCCTGACATCTCTACAGCCAACGCCACTCCGCAATCGCTGACCTCCATTTATCCGCTCCCCCTACCGACCCTCCCTCTTCCTAATATCCCCCCTACACACCCCCGCTCCCAATCCCACACGCACTCTAACGTCCTATCTCTTCCCTCCCCTAATACTCCTATTCCTAACCCCTTGGCTTCCAACCTGAATCCCAACCTCTCTACCCTGAATCCCCTTTCATGCCACCTCCGGCCCAATCATCTCCCTCTCCAAAACCATTTTCTCACTCCCAGAAATACATATTGCCTCTTAACCCTGAGGCTGTCCCTCTCCACAATCGTCACGCCCTTCTAACTTCGCTTACCTCTTCCCCTGAGGTCTCGTATCTCCTGTCCCTCTTCACGCATCCTCTCACGCCCTACAACCGTAGCTCTCCTCCTACCCCCCCCCCACTGACCTCTCACTCCCTCCAAATAACAGACCCCCTACCACAGCTAATACAGAACACCCCCTATCCCCCTCCCCCCTCCTACAATGTCCCCCCTCACTCTTATAACCCAATCTCTACACAACATAGAACACAAAAACAAGTTGAATGAGAGGCAATATATGTACACACACAGTTCGTACAATAAGGAGCACATCAATAAAAGATTATCAACAGAAAGTCGTTGTCCAAGATGAGATCTATCATCTCTAGCAACATCTGGTTGTGGTCATATAGACTGGCATGTCTGGTGGAAAGATAGAAATCCATAGCTCGCTCCCCAAGGTCTCGTTTAATGCAAGTATACAAGGATTCTACATCCAGTGTAGCAAACCACATGGTTTCCTCCCATTCTAAGTCTACAAGTTTGTTAAGTAAGTCCGTACTATCCCTGATGTATGAGGGTAAATTAGTCACTAACGGCTGCAAAAAGGTGTCCACAAACTTAGCAAGGGCCTCAGTCATAGAGCCAATTCCCGAAATAATTGGTCTTCCTGGTGGGAAAGGCATCTTCTTGTGTATCTTAGGAAGGAGATAAATGCACGGGTATCTAGGATTACTGATGGAAATAAATCTGTATTCTGTGTCAGATAAGAGACCCACCTCTTTTTGATGGCACGTTAGTCTATCCCCTTCACGGTTTCACCATTCTTTTATAAATTCGTCACTTATTGGTCGCGTTCTTTCCTCTCGTTTTTCTTTTCTCTTTTTTTCTTTATCTTTTGCTATTTTCCACACATTAATGTGTTTCGCGTGGTCATTTATTAATATTCTAAATTACACCCTTATTGTATGCAGTTACAGCCCTGAAGAAGCCCATGTTTGGGTGAAACGCGTTGGCTGGTCTCATCAATTGCATATCAAGTATCTGAAAATAAAAGACCAGAAACGACTTTCTGTTGATAATCTTTTATTGATGTGCTCCTTATTGTACGAACTGTGTGTGTACATATATTGCCTCTCATTCAACTTGTTTTTATATTCATTTTTGTGGTCTACAAGTGGCAGATCATTTGGAGGTGGGCAATATCTCTTTTTTGTTTACGTAAGTGACTAGTTCAGGAGGTGCAGTCTTTCAAGACCCAGCCGCTTTCATTTTTGTCTTTCCACAACATAGAACACGACCTCTCCACATTGACTAGAGATCTCAATCGTCTTAGAATAGATTTTAGTGCCCTCAGAACCAGAACCCTCCTCTATCGGGCAAACACCCCCTGCACTGGCCATAAAAACACCACCAACTACAAACCTTGGAGAACGACTCCTCTCCGCTGCCATATGCATAGACCTCTCCGCACCTCCTGCCATCTCACCCCGTCTGACATTAATGACCTATGCAACTCCTAACATCCCAGTTCACCAATCAATAATCCTCCACCCCCCTACTCCAACATCCCCGTTATATTGGGGACAAACAGAATACCCCTCTCTCCCGTCTCACACAGACCCCCTCCTCAACTCACCACCATCCACTCTTGCCCACCCCCCAAATGTAATCTCAAACCACTCGCCTGCATGCTTGTGAACTGTCGTTCCGCTGTCCGACATGCCACTGAAATTTCCGAAACTATCCTTAGCGAATCCATTGACATTGCGCTGCTAACAGAAGCCTGGCTAAATAACCATTCTCATAGCATACTTGACCTACTCTCCCCTCCAGGATATTCTATCCTTAGAAAAGACAGACCTGACAGAATAGGTGGTGGTTTAGCCATAATCTTCAAAGACGAAATTCAGCTCTCCCTTGTTAACAATTCCGAACACTCCACCTTTGAATACCTTGAAGCTGAACTTAAAGTACAAGGTTCCCACCCAATTCGCCTACATAATATCTACCACCCTCCTGGAGATCCTCATCCCTTCGTTGATGAGTTATCCAACCTTCTGACACAATCCTCAATATCCAACTCTAAAAATCTCTTCCTTGGAGGTCTTAACCTCCATTGGAACGATACCGATGATCCCACAATCACCCTCCTCACCAATCTTCTCGAGATCAATGACCTCAAACAACTATGTCAGTCCCCAACCCACACCAAAGGAGCCATCCTGGACGCTATCATTACCAATAAGGATCTGGCTTTCTTGTCCAATATCGTCCCCATCGACTGGTCTGACCACCATCTCTTACTGTTCACCATAGCTGCCACGGCACCCCCCCCCACTAAAATCCTTAAACCTATGAAATGGACCAGAAATCTAAATCTTATCCCCCCTGCTGTACTCGAGTCCAAACTCCATGCTCAACTTCTCCTCATCCCTCCCTCACAAAACGCAAATGAGCTTACTGAACACTTTAATAAAGCAGTCACAGATACCCTCGACCAATTGGCCCCGCTGAAACTAAAAAAATCAAAGAAATATCCCTTCCAAATCATGGTTTAACTCAGAGCTCAACAAAGAAAGACGTACACTCAGACTGACGGAAAGAACATGGAGACAGCATCCCTCTCCCTCACATCTGGCTTTCCTCAGACTAGCTAGATCGTCCTACAAGAAACACATTTTTAACGAAAAGGCATTCTTCTTCCGAACTCAACTTGATCGGGCCAAAAACAGACCCAGAGAACTGTTCAACATGGTTCGTAACCAAACTTCCTCCGCACCTGCAATACCGCTGGCTTCGACGACTAGATGTGAAGAAATTGCTCACTTCTTCGCGGATAAAATCGCGAAGATAGAGCAATCCTTCCTTTCAACTCTGATCCCAACCACCCCCCAAATCACTCCTGACATCTCCTCAATAACTCTCTCCGCATTCACCACACCCCCTGATCCCACTTCGAACCAGCATACTACTTTTCCTCACCCTCACCTTTCCTCGCGCACACCCTCTACAATACCTCCCCATAACCACTCCCCACACTTAACCATAACCACACCTCCTGAAACCAATCACCCTAACTCTCAACTAAAAAACAATGCCTCCTGGCATAATTTCCACCCTGTAACTGAACATGATGTTATTAACATCATTGCTAAACTAAAACCGTCCTCCCACACTAAAGACCCCCTCCCTTCCAACCTGGTCCAAGACCTAAAACACATCATTACCCCATCTTGGACCTCTATCATCAACACCTCCCTTGCCACGGGTTGTGTCCCCACCTCCCTTCAACTTGGACACATCACTCCCATTCTTAAAAATCCTATGGCCGACCCCAATGACCTTAACAATCTCCGCCCCATCTCTAACCTCCCCCTTCTTTCCAAAGCCCTCGAAAAATGTGTCCTGCTCCAATTAGATAAACACATTGAAAATTTCAACTTACTGGACCCCCTACAATCAGGCTTCAGGAAAGGTTGCATTACCGAAACTGCCGTGCTTAACCTTGTCGATGACATCCACCACTCCCTCGACAATGGCGAGACCTGCCTACTGATCCTCCTTGATCTCTCCGCTGCGTTCGATACAGTCAACCACTCTGCTCTACTTAATGTTCTCAGAGATCGATTCGGCCTCAATGGTACGACACATAAATGGTTCGTCTCCTACCTCCAACAACGATCACAGCAAATTAAAATTCTCAACTGCTTATCAAACCCCACTCCGGTCTCCCTAGGAGTTCCCCAAGGATCTATTCTCTCTCCCTCTCTCTTTAACCTTTTCATGGAACCCCTCACCCTCATTCTTAAACAAGCTGGGATCAAGTACCACCTCTATGCCGATGATACCCAACTCTACCATAAGATCAAAACCCACGCTGACATCCTACACCTTAACAACACCCTCACCAAGATTCAATCATGGTTCCAATTAAATCATCTCAAACTTAACCCCAAAAAAACTGAAATCATTCTCTTCTCCCCTAAAAACAACCACCTCCCCATTCAAACCTGGATCTCTGACCTCAATGCCCTCAACTGCTCCCTATCCTTGTCCAACTCAGTAAAATCCCTGGGTATCTCCCTCGATAATAGCCTAACTCTCAATGTGCACATCAAAAACTCGGCTAATGGAGCCCTCTTCACTCTCCGTCATCTAAAGAAAATTAAGCCCTTTATCCCAACTGATGACTTTAAACTAGTTGTCCAATCTTTTGTCCTTTCGCGTATTGATTACGGCAACGCCATCCCCACCGGAATCCCCAAGATCCACCTTGCTCCGCTCAAATCTGTGCTCAACCTAGCAGCAAGGCTCATCACCGACTGCAAATGCTTCGACCACATCTCCCGTGCCCTCAAAACCCTTAAATGGCTCCCCATCGAAGGCAGGTCCGCCTACAAAACCGCTTGCATTACACACAAAGTCCTCCATCAAAATACACCGACATACCTCGCCAACAAAATCTGCAAAGCGGGCAGCACACGACACATGAGAAGCACCAACGCTCTCCTCCTAGTCCCACCCCTACAAAAAAAGAAATCCACTCAGTCCCGCTCCTTTTCCGGCAATGCCCCAAACATCTGGAATGCCCTCCCAAAAGACCTACCATGTAACCCTTCCTACTCCAGCTTCAAAAAGAACTCAAAATGCACCTCCTCAATAAACACGGGGGTTCCAAACCAGCGCCCTGAACCAGCGCCCTGAACTCGCCCTTTCCCCTTCCATTTTTTTTTCTGGTCCCCCCTTCCTTCCTACCGTTCTCTCTCCTCCCCTCCCCTTCCACCACATTCTACTGGTGCAGCTTTCCCCCTTACCCACTTCTCTCATCCTCTCCCTCTCATACTACTTTCACACTACCCTCCCCTCCTACCAAAGTTTTCCCCTTTGCCTCCCTCCTCCCTGTCGCTCGTCTAACCTCCTACTCCCTGCTGCCCTCATGCCTTTCCCCTTCTCTTACCACCATACGAAATCTGATCTCCCACTTCCTTGTCTTACTGATGTATATTGCCCCGCTCTTTCTATATGTGTTTTGTAATTTATGTAAATTTAAGATGTTTCTAGTTTTTTTTTTTTGATTGTTCTATACTGTGACCACCTTTTTACCCATGTAAAGCGCTCTGATACCTCTGGGTCCAGCCAGCGCTATATAAAACCTCTAAAATAAATAAGAAGAATGTTCGGTTCTGTTGGGATGATGAATGCACTAAGGAGTTTGATGCAATCAAACAAGAATTAGCTCACGCTATTCCCCTGAAGGCATTCAGTACTACAGATCAACCTGTAATAATGACTGATGCCAGTCAGAAAGGCCTGGGTGCTGTGCTCATGCAACATAGAGATGGCAAGAATGAGGTGATTGCTTTTGCTTCTAGGAGTTTACATGGTGCTGAAGCCTCGTATTCCGTGATTAAACTTGAAGCCCTGGCTTGTTGGTGGGACATTACTCATTTCAAACATTACCTGTATGGCTCTAAATTTGCGGTACCTGTTGACCACAACACTTGGTAGAGTTATTCACCACAAGAGGTGGTGGTAAAGCAACTCCCAGCATCACAAGATGGCAGTATAGACTCATGGAACACAATTTCAGTTGAGTATGTGCCGGGCAAGAGAAATCTTGTGGCTGATTGTTTGTCTTGTCTTTGCTTTAGTGACAATATTACTATGGTAACAGAAAATTAGCATTTTGAACTGGTATGCAGTGTTTTGGGTCATTCTGAAGATGCCATATCTGAACAAGAGTGGAGAGATGCCTCTGAGAGTGATTTAGAGTTTAAGGAGGTAATAAGGACATTAAGCAAGGGGTGGTCGCATGAGATTAACGAACTGCGTTGTGTCAGCAAGTACAAGCATGTCTTCAACGAACCGTCTGTAGTGAATGGCTTGTTGTATAGATCATCCCTGTTGGTGGTACCGGATGTTATGAGAAACAAAGTACTCACCCTTGCCCACGAGGGTCACATCGGCATGCGTGCAATGAAGAGTAGAGGAAGGGAACATTTCTGGTGGCCGGCTTTGGACAAGCAGGTGGAGCATTTTGTAAGGGATTGTATGGAGTGTGCTGTTAGCGACAAATCGCAAGTAACTACTCCTTGTCCTGTGGAGGCCATTGAGGTTCCCGACAAACCATGGTCTAATTAGCCATAGACATTATTGGTCCCATGATTATGTCTGGTAGTGTGTCTGAATTTGGTAAAGTCCGCATGGATTCTCACAGTCGATGGCCAGAAGTCAAATGGGTGAAATCGTCTGATTCCAACTCTGTCATCAAGTTCCTGGAGTCATTATTTGCCAGGGAAGGTGTACCTGAGGAATTACTTACCGACAATGGACCCCAATTTGTTTCCTTACAATTTGAAGAATTTTTACAGTCTTTAGGTATTCAACATATCAAAACTTCCCTTTATCATCCTAGGAGTAATGGCCTTGTTGAGCGCTTTAACAGGGTCATTAAACAAAATTGTCAAAAGCAAGTAACTTGAATTGCAAGGCTGAACTGAGTAAACTATTGTGGGTGGTCCGCACTACTGTCAATTCTGATACCGGTTGTTGGAAATGTCCCTTTTTGCAGGGTTATCCCCAAACTTTTTGCTTCTTCCTCCTACTTTTTCCTGACCTGTTTGTGTTGGTTTTAGGACTCTAGGCACTTTACCACTGCTAATCAGTGCTAAAGTGCATATGCTCTCCATGTAAATTGTGTTATGGATTGGTGTTTCCATGATTGGATATTTGATTTACTTGTTAGTCCCTAGTAAAGTGCACTGAGTGTGCCAGGGCCTGTAAATCAAATGCTACTAGTGGGCCTGCAGCACTGATTGTGCCACCCACGTGAGTAGCCCTGAAAAGGTAACTCAGACCTGCCATTGCAGAGTCTGTGCGCAGTTTGTAACTGCCATGTCGACTTGGCCAGTGCACACACTTGCCAGTCCCTAACCTTCCCTTTTCTTACATGTCAGCCACCCCTAAGGTAGGCCCAAGGTACCCCTGTGGGCAGGATGCAGTGTATGTGAAAGGTAGGACATGCCCTGGTGTGTGTGGCATGTCCTGATAGTGAATTACTGCCAATTTCCTTTTTCACTATTGCAAAGCTACCTGTTCCCCATAGGACAGAATGGGAAGTTTGTTTATAACATCTTATAAACATAACTGGCCCTGGGAACTAGGTAGGAAAATAAAGTTTAGTATGCCTGAACTCAGAATCTAAAGATGCATCTTTTAGTGAAGGTGATTTTTACATTCTGTGTTTGAAAATACCACTTTTAGAAAGTAGGTATTTTCTTGCTCAGTCATCCCGTATGCCTCTGCTGGAATGTGGATTGCCTGTCTGGGTTTTGGATGACAGAAGGCTGGGGAGCAGGAGTGGCTCCAGATAGTCTAGGTGGGTCAGGAAAGGGCTGAATAGACCTGGGCTGCAACTGGAGAAGGGGGAGGAGATTTCCTTGTACCTCAAAGGGCCTGGTCTGCCTCTGACAATGTCGTCTCCACCTTCTGCCAGGAATTACACCAGAGGAGGCAGAACTGGTTCTGGCTGGGCACAGACACTCTCTGCCTAAGAGATCAAACGATTTTGGGATATAAATATTGGGGCCCAGACCCCTGAACTTTAGAACTCTTTTGGATCAAGAAGACTGCCAAGAAGAAGAGCTGGAGAAGCTGTGAGGAGGAACTACCACTTTGCTGTGTTGGCCTGCAGTGGCTGATTCTGTCTTGGGCAGTGAAAGGCCTGGACTGGACTTTCTGCAATCTACCTTTGTGAGTTTCTCCAAGGGCTTGAGGTAGAGCTTGCCCCCTGTTCAAGAAGTCTCAGGAACAGCAAAGACTTCAAGCTCTTCTGCCCTCAGCACTGGGGACTGTGTGTTTTGTGCTGCAACAGAAGAAAAGCAACCCGATGACGTCTACGACGCCGCTGCCGACTCCGTGTCCTGAAGGCAACGCAGAGGGCACCGCCGCAACGCCACACCGCAACCCTGATCTCACCGACGACGCCTGCTGACGCCGCCACCGAGCCGCTGCTCGCACCGCGACCTGTGGGCACCGCACTCCGCACCGCCTCGCTGCACGATGACGCCTTGGCACCGCAGAGGGCACCGCCGCAACGCGACCCTGGTCTCACCGACAACGCCTGCTGACGCCGCCACTGAGCCGCTGCTTGCACCGCGACCCGTGGGCACCGCACTCCGCACCGCGGCGACGCCTTGGTATCCCCGACGACGCCGCTCCACGCCGAAATTGACGCCGCTGCTTGCACCGTGGTTCGAGGGCACCGCTTGTGAAGTTACACGACGCACCGCTCTCATCCCGCACCGCAGCCTTGGGGCCTACCGACGCTGGCGCCATCGACTCCAGTTCGAAAGCCGACGATAGCGATTCAGCAATGACGCCGCCGCTGCTGGCACCGTGACCTGCCAGCACCGTGACGAGCACCGCCTTCATCTCGCACCGCGAACCTGGTCTCACCGACGACGCCATCCGACGCCGCCACCGAGCCGCTGCTCGCAACGCGACCGGAGGGCACCGCACCGCAGCACACGACGCCTGCCGACGCCAGCGGTCCTGACTTCAACAGAGAGGAGATCGATCTGCAACGCGTGTGACTTCGAGGGCCCCAACGACTCCTGCACCGACCTCCGGAACCGACGCCTGCGGATGCCGTGCTTTCGGAAGCTCAACGAGATGTCGCCGACGCCCTGCATTTCTAAAAAGGTACTGTTTGCGGGTCTTCCCGACACCGTAGCTGGCCCGCGACGCCGCGGTCAGCCAGAACTCTTTAGATTTGTTTGCTCACGACGCCGTGATAGCCCCGAATGGAGCTATCGACATCAAGGAACTATTTTTGAAGCATATTTTGATAACCAAAGATTTTTAAGTACTGTATTGTGGATTTTTATCGTTTTTGGTCTTGTCTTACGTATATAAAAATATTGGATATTTTTCTAAACTTGTGTGGTGTCCTTTTGTAGTGCTTACACTGTATTACTGTTGGTTATGTGCAAATGCTTTACACACTGCCTCTAAGATAAGCCTGACTGCTCGTGCCAAGCTACCAAGGGGGTGAGCAGGGGTTATTTTAGGAGTGTAACTCCCTTATCTTGACTAGAGTGGTGGTTTCTGCCTGGCTTTGGCACATGCCCTAGCCTACCAAAAATCCCATTTCTAACATTGGTTGTCAGCGGTGAGGATAGGACTTGCGTTTGCACTTGACTTACAGTGATTGGTGTGCACTACTACCATATCGCAGACCATTACGGGCCACATACTGGTTCTTTTTCTTTTTGGCCTATTTTTGATCTTGCCAGTTTGAACTTGCTACTTCATCATGCCTGAATCAATTGCATCATCTGTTGCATCCTTGGAAGTGGCCTTTGAGGAGGAGAGGTTACAAACCTACAATGTGAAGGAATTGAAGGTGATTTGCAAAAACCTCAAAATCCAAATCAGGGGCCTCACCAGAAAAGAGGAGCTACAAAAGGCGCTGATGGCATGGGTAGCAGCCAGACATGCTAGTGAGCTGTCTGGAGATCTTGGCATGGAGGCAGAGGAGCCTATTCCAGGGGTGGATGTGCTTTTGGGAGGGGGGCACCCTCTAAACTAGGCAACAGCAGTCTGTCCCCAGAGGAGCTGGAGGACAGGCGGAAAGCGAGGAAGTTCGAGTTGGAGAAACTCAGGATGGAAAGTGAGAGGGATGACAAAAGAATAGCCATGGAGGAAAAGAAGATGATCTTAGACCATGAGTTTAAAATGAGAGAGCTGGACTGGGAAGCCAGTAGGGCTAGGCCCAGCCCAGATGGTGGCAGCAAAAGTGTTAGGTCCAGTACTGAGGATGAGGTACACACACACACAAATTTGGGGCCCTGCTTCAAGGAGGGGGTTGACATACCCCAGGGGGTTCAGGATTGTGAGGTTACTCCAGTGGTGCGCAGTGTCCCTGAGGTGGATTGGGGAACTGGTACAGGGGATCATTTCCCTGGTAGTGGGAGGGACACTCTACTGACTCTAGATGAGAGGTGCAGGGAGAGGGGTTCCCCCATGATAGAAGCCCTGGTAAGTAAGTATGGAGACCAGCCAGAAGACTATGGGTTGAGGGACAGCAACAGCCAGACACGGTCTCATCAGTCTTGCGAGAATGATGTGGGGTACTTGTCTGAGGCACTGGATGGATGGGTGAAGGGTAGTTTGGTTAACACCTGTGTGGGGCTGTGTGATTCAATTGTTGGAGAGCATATTTTAAGTCCCTGTTTTCCAGAGCAATGCCAACACCAAGTGGAGTGTGAGTTCTCTGACCCCAGGGAGCTTGCACTGGAGGCAGACCTTTTGGTGGATTCCAGAGGGTCTGGAGAAGCATCTGGGGGTGACCCGGAAGGAAGTGGCTTAGGTATTTCCCAACCAAGGGTGGTGGGAAAGGTTTGTGGTAGCCCAGATAGGTCCCGGTGTTGTGGGAAGGGTGTAGGGACTCACGTCCTGTCTCCGCGGAGGAGTGGGAATGGGCTGCGGCCCAAGGTGCCCAAAACCCGGTCCCAAAGCCTGGGTGGTTTCCGGAGGGAACACCAGGTCGGGAGCCTAGGCTGTACTGGTAGGCCGTCCGTTGAGGGGGATCTCCTACTGTCAGGAGAACGTGGAGTGTCTGTAAACAGAGCTCCAGCGGTTCTGGTGTCTGGCGGTGCCGCTCCTAAGTGGAGGGTGCAGAAGTCCAGATTAAGGGGTGAGAGGGGGATGGGTTCCCCAGTGGGAAAACCAGTGGGTCAGGGGCCAGCTAGAAGGGCTGAGCCTCCTAGGAGTGACCATGGTGACACCACTTCTGTCCTGGGGGATCTTCGCGCACTGTCAGATGGACATCATTCGGGAGATCTGCGCCAGGCAGACTGTCACACAACACATGAGTCATGTGTTACCCTCAGGGGGGGCATGCGTGCTCCCAAGGAAGTCCTGGTGCGCCGGGCAGGTGCTCAGCCGCAGGGTTTAGTCCCTGGGTTGGGAGGCCAGGTTCAGGTCCTGCCCGACCTGGAGGGAAGGACGACTGTAAGCAGCGTCCTGACCGGTTTGTCTTCTAGGGGTACCACTACAGGTGGGAGGGGTGCAGAACTCTGGAAGGGGGTGCAGAGGGAGGGAGTCCTCACCTCTGACCCCGGTTCAACCTGGAGGGTTTAGATCCGAGGGTGGTGGATCAGTTGCAGGGTCAAGGCCCTGAACTGGTGGAAGAACTGTGTAGGAGGTCCGGTTCCAGCGTCCTGACAGTTTTTGGTTCTGGGGTGCTTCTCCTGGGAGGAGAGTGCAGGACCCCAGAAGGAGAGGTGAGGGGAGGAGAGCCTCGCCCGAGACCTCTGGTCAGCCTGAGGGTACAGACCCTGGGTTGGAGGAACAGGTTCAGGGTGTCCCCCCTGACCTGGGGGAAGGGGCGACTGCTAACAGTGACCCTACCAGTTAGTCTTCTGGGGGTGCTGCTCCAGGTGGGAGGGTACAGAGCCCCAGGGAGAAGGAGAGGGTGTGGGAGATCCCACCCCAGTCTCCTGTCCAGCCACAGGGTACAGACCCTGGGCTGGTGGGCCAGTGTCAGGCTGCCATACCGGACTTGGCAGGGGGAGAGTGGAGAAAGGGTGTCAGGCACCTGGGGCTACCGCCCCCCACTCTCTGACGCCTCAGTGGTTGGAGTGGCCTGAAAGGCATAAGGCCTGGCTCTCATCACTGACGATTGTCAGTGGCCACTGTGGCTGGCTGTCCTGGTGGACAGAGTTGCCCCTGGGAGGGAGACAGGAGTCACACCCCAGGGGTGGTTTGGGCCACACCATTGTGTTGGCCATGTGGGTACCGACTACCTGCTGGGTCACATCTGTGAGCGAAGTAAGTTTAGGTACTGCGCAGATGGGGTCCACAGGTGAGGAGAAGGGTTCCCCATGGGTCAGCTTAGTGGGTCCTGAGAGTATAGATAGAGGGATCCAACTAGGTTCAGGAAGGCGTAGAACGGGAAGGAAACCCTGCTGTTGCGGGCCAGGTTCCTTGCTCTATCGCCCCAAGCAGGGAAGCCCATCGAGGTATGGATTGGTCTACCCTGGCTTTAGGCTGGAAGGGGGTTGTGTTGGAAATGGCCCTTTTTGCAGGGTTATCCCCAAACTTTTTGCTTCTTCCTCCTACTTTTTCCTGACCTGTGTGTTGGTTTTAGGACTCTGGGCACTTTACCACTGCTAATCAGTGCTAAAGTGCATATTCTCTCCGTGTAAATTGTGTTATGGATTGGTGTTTCCATGATTGGATATTTGATTTACTTGTTAGTCCCTAGTAAAGTGCACTGAGTGTGCCAGGGCCTGTAAATCAAATGCTACTAGTGGGCCTGCAGCACTGATTGTGCCACCCACGTGAGTAGCCCTGAAAAGGTAACTCAGACCTGCCATTGCAGAGTCTGCGCGCAGTTTGTAACTGCCATGTCGACTTGGCCAGTGCACACACTTGCCAGTCCCTAACCTTCCCTTTTCTTACATGTCAGCCACCCCTAAGGTAGGCCCAAGGTACCCCTGTGGGCAGGGTGCAGTGTATGTGAAAGGTAGGACATGCCCTGGTGTGTGTGGCATGTCCTGATAGTGAATTACTGCCAATTTCCTTTTTCACTATTGCAAGGCTACCTGTTCCCCATATGACAGAATGGGAAGTTTGTTTATAACATCTTATAAACATAACTGGCCCTGGGCACTAAGTAGGAAAGTAAAGTTTAGTATGCCTGAACTCAGAATCTAAAGATGCATCCTTTAGTGAAGGTGATTTTTACATTCTGTGTTTGAAAATACCACTTTTAGAAAGTAGGTATTTTCTTGCTCAGTTATCCCGTGTGCCTCTGCTGGAATGTGGATTGCCTGTCTGGGTTTTGGATGACAGAAGGCTGGGGAGCAGGAGTGGCTCCAGATAGTCTAGGTGGGTCAGGTAAGGGCTGAATAGACCTGGGCTGCAACTGGGGAAGGGGGAGGAGATTTCCTTGCACCTCAAAGGGCCTGGTCTGCCTCTGACAATGCCGTCTCCACCTCCTGCCAGGAAGTCACACCAGATGAGGCAGAACTGGTTCTGGCTGGGCACAGACACTCTCTGCCTAAGAGATCAAAGGATTTTGGGATATAAATATTGGGGCCCAGACCCCTGAACTTTAGAACTCTTTTGGCTCAAGAAGACTACCAAGAAGAAGAGCTGGAGAAGCTGTGAGGAGGAACTACCACTTTGCTGTGTGCTTTGCTGTGTTGGCCTGCAGTTGCTGCTTCTGTCTTGGGCAGTGAAAGGCCTGGACTGGACTTTCTGCAATCTACTTTTGTGAGTTTCTCCAAGGGCTTGAGGTAGAGCTTGCCCCCTGTTCAAGAAGTCTCAGGAACAGCAAAGACTTCAAGCTCTTCTGCCCTCAGCACTGGGGACTGTGTGTTTTGTGCTGCAACAGAAGAAAAGCAACCAGACAACGTCTACGACGCCGCTGCCGACTCCGTGTCCTGAAGGTACCGCAGAGGGCACCGCCGCAACACGACCCTGGTCTCACCGACGACGCCTGCTGACGCCACCACCGAGCTGCTGCTCGCACCGCGACCTGTGGGCACCGCACTCCGCACCGCCTCGCTGCACGACGACGCCTTGGCACCGCAGAGGGCACCGCCGCAACGCGACCCTGGTCTCACCAACGCCGCCTGCTGACGCCGCCACCGAGCCGCTGCTTGCACCGCGACCTGTGGGCACCGCACTCCGCACCGCCTCGCGACGACGCCTTGGTATCCCCGACGACGCTGCTCCACGCTGAAATAGACGCCGCTGCTTGCACCGTGGTTCGAGGGCACCACTCGTGAAGGTACACGACGCACCGCTCTCATCCCGCACCGCAGCCTTGGCCTACCGACGCCGGCGCTTCAGCAACGACGACGCCGCTGCTGGCACCGTGACCTGCCAGCACCGTGACAAGCTCTGCCTTCATCTCGCACCGCGACCCTGGTCTCACCGACGACGCCATCCGACGCCGCCACCGAGCCGCTGCTCGCACCGCGACCTGAGGGCACCGCACGCCGCACTTCGCACCGCAGCAACGACGCCTGCCGACGCCAGCGCTCCTGACTTCAACAGAGAGGAGATCGATCTGCAACGCGTGTGACTTCGAGGGCCCCAACAACTCCTGCACCGATCTCCGGAACCGACGCCTGCGGACGCCGTGCTTTCGGAAGCTCAACGAGAGGTCGCTGACGCCCTGTATTTCTAAAAGGTACTGTTTGCGGGTCTTCCCGACACCGTAGCTGGCCCGCGACGCCGCGGTCAGCCAGAACTGTTTGGATTTGTTTGCTCACGACACCGTGATAGCCCCGGACGGAGCTATCGACATCAAGGAACTATTTTTCAAGCACATTTTGATATCCGAAGATTTTTAAGTACTGTATTGTGGATTGTTATCGTTTTTGGTCTTGTCTTACGTATATAAAAATATTGGATATTTTTCTAAACTGGTGTGGTGTCCTTTTGTAGTGCTTACACTGTATTACTGTTGGTTATGTGCAAATGCTTTACACACTGCCTCTAAGATAAGCCTAACTGCTCGTGCCAAGCTACCAAGGGGGTGAGCAGGGGTTATTTTAGGAGTGTAACTCCCTTATCCTGACTCGAGTGGTGGTTTCTGCCTGGCTTTGGCACATGCCCTAGCCTACCAAAAATCCCATTTCTAACACCGGTGTGTCCCCATTTGTACTGTTAAGAGGGCGTGTTCCTACCTCCAAACTGTTGAGGGGATGGATGGGTGGTGGTGGTGGTGGGTTCAGGTTGCCCAGGAAGAAAATTGAGGAGGTTGGTAAAAGGCGTGTTGAAGCACAAAACAAATATGATCATACAAGGGTGGGGTTGAATCCTAGACAGTTGAATGTCAGTGTGGGGGACATGGTAAGAATGAAGTGCTCCAGGATCTTACCCAAAGGAGAATCCAAGTTTTCAGTTTTGAAAAAGTTGTGAAGATCAACAAAAGCGCTGTCAAATTTGATGATGGTAAGTGGTGGAACAAAGGGAAGATTGTTGTGTCAAAGGTGGGTCCGGTTGTTCTTTCCAAAGAACCGAGTCATGTGGAAGATCAAAAAAAAACAATGTTACGAGTCGTCCTTTGTCTTCTAGGTCCATTAAATTTGGTTCTAAGTTCCGGGACTATGTTATGTGATGCCTGAACCATTCCCTTATCCTTCTATTAATTCCGTTGTTTCATTTATTCTTGGTTTTGTTGTTATTGCTCTCTTATTAGACTTTGAACATGTAATTTATTTTCACACAATCTTTTATGTATTGCATTGTGTAAAGGTGAGAGATGTGTTGGGTTCTCCTTCTATTCACTGGACGTTTGGAATGCCTGGACGTCGGGAGAATTGATGGAACATAGCGCTGCCGGGGTTCTGGCAGAGACGGTTGGGAGGAGGTGCGGAGAGGAGCTGATTACTGTCCTGTTGACTTCTAATAAAGTATCTTACCTTACCTTGGTCTACGTGTCCTTACACATATCTAAGGTGAGAGACATGTGGGGACAACATGTCACTTTTACAAAATTATTTTTAGCTCCAATTACACTATACCATAAGACAATATGTGATAACAGGAGAATATATACTTGCTTACTGTCTGCTAAGAAGGGGTCTGTTGATCAATGCGATGTCGACCAAAGCAGTATCATGGACATACAAAACAGTGATAAATAACAACAAACATACGTTAGCCAAACTAAAGGCCAAATTAGAATGGACAAATAGTTTGACATAATATGGCGTGCCTGGAGGCAATATACTGGACTTGAGCAAACACTATGCAACCTAAAAAGGTTTGTTACATGGCTACTATACAAACAAGTCATAACTGTCTTAAAGTTGACGGAAGAATCTGATGAATCCATAGGAATATGCTGTTTTTTCTAAAGACTGTGGATGAACGAAGTAGCAACCCGAATGAAGGTTGAATTTTTGATGCTTAACTAAAAAAACAAATATGAAAAAAACTATAAGAAATGTCACCATAAGCACTGACCAGAAATCTAAGGTCAGCCACCAAAACACACTTTCCACAGCTACATGTTTTTATGGCAGATTATTTCACGGACCCGACCTCTCTCCTTGGAACTCACGTACCGTACCCCTTCTGCATGAAGCAAACTTAGCAGCCTAAGACTGCTTTTCACTGAGTGAGAAGGAGTGGTTTGCATTGCCTCTTCGCCGTGAGGCTGTACGAGACACAAAACAGTGAGTCACATGGCAGCACTGTGTGGTTTACAGTGCAGAGAAGACAACATTTGAAAATTTAAGAATCAGTTCTTGCAGGCTTTCACACTACATCACAACTGACAGTCCTGGTTTCATTGCCGCTACTTTTGTTATCAATCTGCCAGCTCATTACCTTATTATAGGATCCCTATGTAAACCTTACTTCCCTTGGATTATGTTTTAAAGCATCTACGGAGGTAGAACCTATAAAAAAAATAAAAATAAAATACAAGACCTGAAAATATATACACTGATAAACACAGACTCCACAACCCAGCGGGAAGTGCAGCCCCTTTAATTCAGAAGCGAAAGTGCCTGCTCACTGAACAGTCACATATCTAATGGAATCCCAGCCACCAACTTCCAATGATTTCCTCTATAAAAGATCAAAGAAAAACAAGCATGGGAAAGTCAATGGATCTGGCGTTGGGTGGCAGCCTTTTGGTTTTGCCAGTGCTTGTATTGTTTTGTCATTTTTTGTGTAAAACTTTGTTTGGAGTACCGTGGGGCCCTCATCGTTATATTAAACAGAAAATAGCTAAAAACAAAAACATTTTTGGTCTCAAAAAGTACTCTTTGCCATATAAGACCCTGCCACTTAAGGGAACTCATTTTTGTGTGGATGTGCTCCTTCTTAAAGGGCAGAATGCGGTCACTCAAAGGCTGAAGAAGGATGACCCACTGCTTCATGCTGTATGCTGTGGTGGGCAGAAGAAAAATGTGACTGACACGACAAAAGACCAGTGGACAAAGTGAGATGGCTGATAGTCCCTGTAAGCAAGTGTATTACATATGCAAGTTCAGTCAAATCAAAATGCAATAGCTAATATCAGACCTAAACAAGCATTGTCAAAGCCAAAAGGTCTTGCCCATGTGAGAGCTATTGGCTTTGGCAAAGTGTTTTAGCCATGCTGTACACCAGTGTGAACACTGTTCAGCATGGCTTAAAGTTAGAGGGGCGGGGTAGATTGGGGTTGAGTGGAATGAGGTAGATTGGTGTAGAGTGGAGTGGGGTAGATTGGTGTAGAGTGGAGTGGGGTAGATTGGTGTAGAGTGGAGTGGGGTAGATTGGTGTAGAGTGGAGTGGGGTAGATTGGGGTAGAATGGAGTGGATTGGGGTCGAGTGGGGTGGATTGGAGTGGGGTAGATTGAATTGGGGTAGACTTGGGTGGTGTGGGGTAGATTGGAGTGGAGTAGATTGGGGTAGATTAGAGTGGAGTAGATTGGGGTAGATTAGAGTGGAGTAGATTGGAGTGGGATAGAGAGGAGAAGGGTAGATTGGGGTAGAGTGGCGTGAAATAGATTGGGTAGAGTGAAGTGGGGTAGATTGGGGAAGAGTAGAGTGGGGTGGAATGGGGTAGAAGATTTATCTATCAAACATATTGATAGGGATACTAAAAAAGGGGGTGAGGTCGCAATCATATATCGCTCTACTTTCCCTTGCACTGCCTCTAAGCTTACCAATATTGACAATACCGAGGGCATGTTGTTTACTAGTACTCAAGCTCCCACCTTCGCAATATCTGGCGCACTTATCTATTGCCCCCCTGATGGTGCAGCCATATTTCTTCAATCCCTAACACTCTCGGCCAACTTTATCCACTGCAAGCCAATTTTGTGGTATTTAGGAGATTTTAATCTCCATGTAGCTGACCCCAACATTAAATCTGCATACCAATTTGTGAGCACCTGGAGGGTTTTAACCTGGAGCAATTCGTTAAGGTGCCTACTCACAGAGCTGGTCACACTCTTGATCTTATCCTGGCCAGTCCCCTGTTGGTCAAGGTCCGACCGGTGCTTAATCTTATTTGGTCTGACCATGTCCTTATTCCTTTTAAGATTATAACTCAGACCCCTCGCACTTCACCATGTTTGATAAAGTCCATGATAAAGTCTATTTTGCTTGAGAGGCTGGAAATGATCGGCATTAAAGAGCTTGCCCTGCTATGGTTCAAATCTTTCATTAGTAACGGTTTTCTTCCTCCTTTCACCTATGCTGCAAAACCCCTGGATTGCAGAGTTCCTCAGGGTTTGGCTCTTTGTCCAACCCTTTTTAATATTTACCTGTCACCCTTGGCTAAAATTGTTGAGTCCTGGGGAGTGAGAGTTGTATCCTATGCAGATGACACTCAACTCCTTTTGGCCTGTCATGAAAATGTTCCTTCTTCTTTGAGCTCTTTTAAGTCCTGTTTTAAATCTGTTGTCAACTGGATGAACGGCAGCTTTTTAAATCTTAACTCAGACAAAACTGAGATTCTTTTCTTTGGTGTGAAGGCTACTCCTGATTCCAACCTCTGGTGACCATCAGAGTTGCACCCCCGCCCCTCCCCGGTGGTATGAAACCTCTGGGTTAAATTCAACTCCAAGCTCGCCTTTGAACTTCAGATTAAAGTACTGTCTGTCTACTGTTTTCTGACTCTGAGGCCTTTGAGAAGAATGCTACACCTCATTCCGATAGAGCACCGAAAAACAATTTTGATCACTTCAAAATTGGATTATTCTTACAGTTTGTATCTAGGGTTCCCTTCTTTACTCGTTTAAAGCCTCCAAATTATTCAGAACGCTGGTGCCAGAATGATCTTTAAAATCCCTCCCTGGGTCTCGTTATCTAAGCCGGCTTCACTGGCTTCCGGTCAATAGAATGTTCCAGTTTAAGGCCCTCACCCTTGCCTTTAGGATATTTATTGAAAAGGGACCTCTCTACCTTAGATGCCGCTACAAGTTGCTCCCCAGGTCCACTTATTGCAGTCCAAAAATCTCAAATTGTATATCTAATACCAGGAGAGGAGGCAGCTCCTTTGCCTATCTGGCAGCCAATCTGTGGAATGCACTGCCACTTGCTTTGAGAAGTAGCCCTTCGGAAATGACATTTAGAAAAGGCTTAAAAACACTTCTGTTTGATTCTCCTATAAACATTTCTTAATCATGGTTTTCTTTTCTATTGTTGTGGGAGATCTTTTCCGCTAGTGCCGGGACACCTTTGCAAGGTAGCTGAGCACTTTAGAAATTAAATGTATTGTATGTAATGGAGTGGGGTAGATTGGGTGGATTATAGGAGGGTAAAATGGAATGGAGTGGGCGTGGATTGGGGTAGTTTGAAGTGGAGTAAATTGGGATAGACTGTAGTAGAGTGGGGTAGATTGGTGAGTGGGATAGGGTAGACTGGAGTAGAGTGAGGTGGAGTGGAGTTAACTGGAGTGAAATAGACTGGAATAGATTGGAGTGGGATAGATTGGGGTAGATTAGAGTGGAGTAGATTGGAGTGGGATAGAGAGGAGAAGGGTAGATTGGGGTAGAGTGGCGTGGAATAGATTGGGTAGAGTGAAGTGGGGTAGATTGGGGAAGAGTAGAGTGGGGTGGAATGGGGTAGAAGATTTATCTATCAAACATATTGATAGGGATACTAAAAAAGGGGGTGAGGTCGCAATCATATAATCGCTCTACTTTCCCTTGCACTGTCTCTAAGCTTACCAATATTGACAATACCGAAGGCATGTTGTTTACTAGTACTCAAGCTCCCACCTTCGCAATATCTGGCGCACTTATCTATTGCCCCCCTGATGGTGCAGCCATATTTCTTCAATCCCTAACACTTTCGGCCAACTTTATCCACTGCAAGCCAATTTTGTGGTATTTAGGAGATTTTAATCTCCATGTAGCTGACCCCAACATTAAATCTGCATAGCAATTTGTGAGCACCTGGAGGGTTTTAACCTGGAGCAATTCGTTAAGGTGCCTACTCACAGAGCTGGTCACACTCTTGATCTTATTCTGGCCAGTCCCCTGTTGTTCAAGGTCCGACCGGTGGTTAATCTTATTTGGTCTGACCATGTCCTTATTCCTTTTGAGATTATAACTCAGACCCCTCGCACTTCACCATGTTTGATAAAGTCCATGATAAAGTCTATTTTGCTTGAGAGGCTGGAAATGATCGGCATTAAAGAGCTTGCCCTGCTATGGTTCAAATCTTTCATTAGTAACGGTTTTCTTCCTCCTTTCACCTATGCTGCAAAACCCCTGGATTGCAGAGTTCCTCAGGGTTTGGCTCTTTGTCCAACCCTTTTTAATATTTACCTGTCACCCTTGGCTAAAATTGTTGAGTCCTGGGGAGTGAGAGTTGTATCCTATGCAGATGACACAACTCCTTTTGGCCTGTCATGAAAATGTTCCTTCTTCTTTGAGCTCTTTTAAGTCCTGTTTTAAATCTGTTGTCAACTGGATGAACGGCAGCTTTTTAAATCTTAACTCAGACAAAACTGAGATTCTTTTCTTTGGTGTGAAGGCTACTCCTGATTCCAACCTCTGGTGACCATCAGAGTTGCACCCCGCCCTCCCCGGTGGTATGAAACCTCTGGGTTAAATTCAACTCCAAGCTCGCCTTTGAACTTCAGATTAAAGTACTGTCTGTCTACTGTTTTCTGACTCTGAGGCCTTTGAGAAGAATGCTACACCTCATTCAGATAGAGCACCGAAAAACAATTTTGATCACTTCAAAATTGGATTATTCTTACAGTTTGTATCTAGGGTTCCCTTCTTTACTCGTTTAAAGCCTCCAAATTATTCAGAACGCTGGTGCCAGAATGATCTTTAAAATCCCTCCCTGGGTCTCGTTATCTAAGCCGGCTTTACTGGCTTCCGGTCAATAGAATGTTCCAGTTTAAGGCCCTCACCCTTGCCTTTAGGATATTTATTGAAAAGGGACCTCTCTACCTTAGGTGCCGCTACAAGTTGCTCCCCCAGGTCCACTTATTGCAGTCCAAAAATCTCAAATTGTATATCTAATACCAGGAGAGGAGGCAGCTCCTTTGCCTATCTGGCAGCCAATCTGTGGAATGCACTGCCACTTGCTTTGAGAAGTAGCCCTTCGGAAATGACATTTAGAAAAGGCTTAAAAACACTTCTGTTTGATTCTCCTATAAACATTTCTTAATCATGGTTTTCTTTTCTATTGTTGTGGGAGATCTTTTCCGCTAGTGCCGGGACACCTTTGCAAGGTAGCTGAGCGCTTTAGAAATTAAATGTATTGTATGTATTGGAGTGAGGTAGATTGGGTGGATTATAGGAGGGTAAAATGGAATGGAGTGGGCGTGGATTGGGGTAGTTTGAAGTGGAGTAAATTGGGATAGACTGTAGTAGAGTGGGGTAGATTGGTGAGTGGGATAGGGTAGACTGGAGTAGAGTGAGGTGGAGTGGAGTTAACTGGAGTGAAATAGACTGGATAGATTGGAGTGGGATAGATTGGGGTAGATTGGAGTGGGTAGATTGAATTAAGGTGGAGTGGGTGGGGTAGATTGGCGTAGAAAGGGGTTGATTGGGGAAGAGTGGAGTGCAGTGGGTTAGGGTAGAGTGGGGTAGATTGGAATGGGATAGATTGGATGGAGTATGGTGGATTGGAGTGAAATGGGGCAGATTGGAGAAGGGTAGATTGGAGTGAAATAGATAGTAGTGGGGTAGTTTGGAGTGGGGTAGAATGTGGTAGACTGGAGTGGGGTAGATTGAAATGGGGTAGATTGTGGTGGAGCAGCTAGATTGAAGTGGGGTAGATTGTGGTGAGCGGGGCAGATTGGAGAGGAGCTGGACAGATTGCAGTGTAGTGGGGTAAACTGGAATGGAGTGGGGTAAATTGAACTGGGTGGAGTGGGGTGGGGTAGATTGGAGTGGCGTTGAATAGAGTGGCGTGGGATAGACTTGGATGAGGTGGGGGAGATTGGAGTGGGGAGATTGGGTTAGGGTGGGGTAGATAGGAGTGGAGTGAAGTAGATAGGATTGGGGTAGATTGGAGTGGGACAGATTGGATGGGGTAGATTGGAGTAGGGTAGTTTGGGGTGGGGTATGGTAGATTGGAATAGGGTGGAGTGGGTTAGACTGGCGTGGGGTACATTTGAATGGCATGTGGTAGAATGAAGTGGAGTGGGATAGATTGAGTGGAGTGAAATGGAGTGTTGTAGATTGGGGTCAAGTGGAGTGGGTTAGTGTGGGTAGAGTGGAGTGAAGTGGGGATGAATAGATTGGAGTCAAGATTGAATTGTAGTGCGATAGATTAGGGAAGAGTGGTGTGGAGTGTGGTAGAGTGGAGTGGGGTAGATTACGGTGGAGTGGATCAGGGTAGAATGGGTGGATTAGAGGGTAGATTGTAATGGAGTGGGGTAGACTGGAGTGGGGTAGATTGAAAAGGGATGATTGGAGTGGGGTAGTTTGAAGTGGGGTAGACTGGAGTGGAGTAAGGTAGAGTGGGGTGGGGTAGATTGCAGTGGGGTGGAGTGGGGTAGAATTGGGGTAGATTGGAGTGATGTAGATCGGGGTAGATTAGAGTGAGGTAGATTGGGGTGGAGTAGATTGGGGAGGGTAGATTGGGGTGGCATGGAATGGAGTGGGTAGATTGGGTTAGGGTGAGGTAGACTGGAGTGACGTGAAGTAGATTAAAGTGGAGTAGATTGGAGTCGGACTGATTGGGTGAGGTAGATTGGAGAAGGGTAGTTTGAGGTGGGGTGGGGTAGGGTATACTGGAGTCGGGTGGAATGGGTTAGACTGGACTAGAGTGGGGTAGATTTGAGTCGCATGTGGTAGACTGGAGTGGAGTACACTGGGTAGAGTGGAACAGAGTGTGGTAGATTAGGGTAGATTAGGTGGATTTGAGTGGGTAAATGGGAGTGGGGTAGATTGCGGTAGGGTAGATTGGAGTGGAGTAGGGTAGAGTGGAGTTAGATAGATTGGAGTGGAGTCAAGAGTGGAGTGGAGTGAGAACTGCTGGCGGTGCTGCTGCGGCACAGCCGAGCATATTACAAGTTGGCTTTCGACAGCCGTTTTCACGGCAGTGAGCCCAACATGAAAAGAGTGGCAGAGATGTAAATGCCTCTCATGGACCTGGAGGGTGTATGAGGGTGTGCACATGTAGTACTCCCCTGGATTTGCACCCCCAGTTCCTGCACGGTGTGGCTCGTATGCCAAACCGTGCAGGAAGGTGCAGTCGGCACTCTGACAGTGGCGGACTGAGCCTAACAGACTGCTGCCGTCAGACCTCCACAGCACAGACCGCCAGCACAGACAACGGGAGGAAGGGTGGGGCAAGGCAAAGCAGACGACGGGAGAGAGGGTGGGGCAAGGCATCGCAGACGACGGGAAGGAGGGTGGGGCAAGGGGCAAGGCATCGCAGGCGACGGGACGGAGGGTGGGGCAAGGCATCGCAGACGACGGGACAGAGGGTGGGGCAAGGCATCGCAGACGACGGGACAGAGGGTGGGGCAAGGCATCGCAGACGACGGGACAGAGGGTGGGGGCAAGGCATCGCAGACGACGGGACGGAGGGTGGGGCAAGGCATCGCAGACGACGGGGAGGGAGGGTGGGGCAAGGCCTCGCAGACGACGGGAGGGAGGGTGGGGCAAGGCCTCGCAGACGACGGGAGGGAGGGTGGGGCAAGGCCTCGCAGACGACGGGAGGGAGGGTGGGGCAAGGCCTCGCAGACGACGGGAGGGGAGGGTGGGGCAAGGCATCGCAGACGACGGGAGGGAGGGTGGAGCAAGGCATCGCAGACGACGGGAGGGAGGGTGGGGCAAAGCATCACAGACGACGGGAGGGAGGGTGGGCCAAGGGGCAAGGCATCGCAGAAAACAGGAGGGAGGGTGGGGCAATGCATCGCAGACGACGGGACGGAGGGTGGGGCAAGGCATCGTAGACGACGGGACGGAGGGTGGGGCAAGGCATCGCAGACGACGGGACGGAGGGTGGGGCAAGGCATCGCAGACGACGGGACGGAGGGTGGGGCAAGGCATCGCAGACGACGGGACGGAGGGTGGGGCAAGGCATCGCAGACGACGGGACGGAGGGTGGGGCAAGGCATCGCTGATGACGGGAGGGAGGGTGGGGCAAGGCATCGCTGACGACGGGAGGGAGGGTGGGGCAAGGCATCGCTGACGACGGGAGGGGAGGGTGGGGCAAGGCATTGCAGACGACGGGAGGGAGGGTGGGGCAAGGTATTGCAGACGATGGGAGGGAGGGTGGGGCAAGGTATTGCAGACGACGGGAGGGAGGGTGGGGCAAGGCATCGCAGACGACGGGAGGGAGGGTGGGGCAAGGCATCGCAGACGACGGGAGGGTGGGGCAAGGCATCGCAGACGACGGGAGGGAGGGGTGGGGCAAGGCATCGCAGACGACGGGAGGGTGGCTAGTGGCAAGGCAACGCAGACAACAGGAGGGTGGGTAGGGACAAGGCAACGCAGACAACGGGAGGGAGGGTGGGTGGGGACAAGGCAAAGCAGACAATTGGCAAGGCAACACAGGCAACGGGAGGGAGGAAGGGGCAAGGCAACACAGACAATTGGCAAGGCAACAATGACAACGGGAGGGAGGTTGGGTTGCAAGGAAACAGACAACTGGAGGGAGGGTGGGTTGCAAGGCAACACGGACAACGGGAGGGAGGGTGGGTGGGTTGCAAGGCAATAAGGACAACGGGAGGGAGGGTGGGTTGCACGGCAACACGGACAACGGGAGGGGAGGGTGGGTTGCACGGCAATACGGACAACGGAAGGGAGGGTGGGTTGCAAGGCAATACAGACAGCGGGAGGGAGGGTGGGTTGCAAGGCAATACAGACAGCGGGAGGGAGGGTGGGTTGCAAGGCAATACAGACAGCGGGAGGGAGGGTGGGTTGCAAGGCAACACAGACAGCTTGAGGGAGGGTGTGTAGTGTAGTTCCTATTTCCCTAATAGGCTCTGCGCATTGGAATAATATAACCTATAGGCTTGACGTAGGACTAAGGTCGGTATGTCCCTATCGAGTATATTAAACTTAATTACTTGTGCCAGCTAGCTCAGAGGCCACTAGAAACTCCTTGAGAACAAGAAGGGAGTAGTTTCTGGCAACCGAAAAACATGACAATTTTGTTTCTCTTTAGAATCGGAACACGTCTCAGAATCGTGGAAACAATAGATAACAGTTTCACTCAGTCAATCGTGCATGCTTAGTTTCTACAGAGTTACACAGAAAGGAAAGACGGGCGTTTCAATAAAAGGGGTTTTATTGAACAGTCTTGTTTCTCGTGTAAGCGATATGTGCTGTTATGATCACAAGACAGTATGCAAGATAAATAATGTACAGTGTAAGCAGTAGAAATAAATAATACTGCGCTAGCATTATCTTTTAGCATATAATCACGTACATAAAAACATGAGCTAAAAATGCGAGTACTCATACGATGCGTCTTCTAAGCTAGTTCTACCCCAATGTACCTAACCTGGTCTAGGTGTAGGGAAAGGTAGAAGTAGGTGGAGTATTCTCTAGTATGGTAGACTAAGAGTATGTTAAGTATAGTACGCCAAGTATGCCAAGAGTCCCTCTAGGTTCTAGTCAGCTCCATACCTTGAGAATGAGAGAGGCGGGAATCTCTTGCCGGATCTGGAACTCTAACACCCCGCGAAGGGAGTCAGAACACTGGAAGCTGGATTCGTCTGCATGCAGGAATGACAGCATCTTCTCAGTGCGGCCAGGCCGGGATACGGGCTCCTCTGAAGTCGAGGTCTCCTCTAACTTGCTTGGGCAAGGGAAGGTATATTTATACCTGGTAGGTGTCTTGGAATGTTAGCATTGACGTGAAGTCGGACAGAGGAAGACGGTCGGAATGAACCCTTAAGGTATAACGGTTCATACATAATAGAGGAATTCTTGGAGAAATCAATAGTCCTGTGCTAGGGAACTCCCGAAGCTTAAGGGTCTGGTTTCTAAGAACTCGATGTGACGTTAGGGTGGACGGATGTCGGTGACCATGCCTGTATTTGGAGTGCACGGTTAATGCCTAAATAAGGACTGGGATTCTATGCCTATATAAGGGCAATGCGAATTGTGCCTATATAAGGACATGATTCAGGAAAACCTACATACGGACACCTAAAGCGGAATACAACAGGTGGGCTGCAAGGCAACACGGACAACGGAAGGGAGGGTGAGTTGCAAGGCAACACGGACCACGGGAGAGCGTGTAGGACCTAAAGTCGGAGGGAGGGTTGGTTGCAAGGCAACACGGACCATATTGCAAGGCAACACAGACCACAGGAGGGAGGGTGAGTTGCAAGGCAACACGGACCACAGGAGGTAGGGTGAGTGGGTTGCAAAGCAACACAGAATACAGGAGGGTGGGTGGGTTGCACTGCAACCTGGACCACGGGAGGGTGGGCTGAAAGGCAACACGGACAGCGGGAGGAAGGGTAAGCTGCAAGGCAACCCCGACCAAGGTAGGGTGGGTTGCAAGGCAACACGGACTACAGAGGGAGGGTGGGTTGCAAGGCAACACGGACAACAGGAGGGAGGGGGGTTTGCAAAGCAACACGGACAACGGGAGGGTGGGTGGATTGCAAGGCAATACGAACCACAGGAGGGAGGATGGGTTGCAAGGCAACAAAGAGCACAGGAGGAGGGTGGACTGCCAGGCAGCATGAACCACGGGAGGGAGGACGGGTTGCAAGGCAACACGGACCACGGTAGGGAGGGTGGGTTGCAAGGCAACACGGACCACGTTGCAAGGTAACAAGGACAACCATTGCAAGGCAACACGGAGCACCAGTGAGCATATGGGTAGCAAGGCAACAGACCTCAGGAGAGAGGGTGGGTTGGTTGCAAGGCAACACGGACCATATTACAAGGCAACATGGACCACAGGAGGGAGGGTGAGTTGCAAGGCAAAACGGACCAAGAGAGGGACGGTGGGTTGCAAGGCAACACAGACCATGTGAGGGAGGGTGGGTTGCAAGGCAACACGGACCACATGCAATGCAACACGGACCACAGGAGGGAGGGTGGGTTGCAAGACAACGCGGACCACAATTGCAAGGCAACACGGACCAAGCTGCAACGCAACAGGGACTACGGGAGGGAGGATGGGTTGCAAGGCAACACGGACCACAGGAGGGGAGGGTGGGCTGCAAGGCAACACGGACCACGGGAAGGAGGATGGGCTGCAACGCAACATGGACCACGGTGAGGAGGGTGGGTTGCAATGCAACACGGACCACCATTTGAAAGGCAACACAGACCATGGGAGGGAGGGTGGGGGGAAGGGGATACCAACAACGGGAGGGAGGGGGGAAGGGGACACGGACAAGGGGAAGGGGACAACGGGAGGAAGGGTGGGGGAATGGTACACCAACAACGGGAGGGAGGGCGAGGGTAAAGGGACACCGATAACAGGAGGAAGGGTGGGGGAAGGGGACACCCACAACGGGAGGTAGGGTGAGGGGCTGGTAAGGGGACACCGACAAAGGGAGGGAGGGTGGGGGGAAGAGGACATCGACAACGGGAGGGAGGGTAGGGGGGAAGGGGACAACGGGAGGGAGGGTCGGGGGGAAGGGGACAACATAAGGCAACACAGAAAATTGGCAAGGCAACACAGACAATGGGAGGCCGGAAGGGTGCAAGGCAACACGGACAATTGGCAAGGCAACACGGATAACAGAAGGGAGGGTTGGTTGCAAGGCAATACGGACAACAGGAGAGAGGGTGGGTTGCATGGGAATACGGACAACTTTTGCAAAGCAATACAGACAACCGGAGGGAGGGTGGGTTGTAAAGCTTGACGGACAACAGGATGGAGGACAGGTTGCAAGGCAACAGGGACCACGGGAGAGAGGACGGGTTGCTAGGCAACACGTACCACAGGAGGGAGGGTGGGTTGCAATGCAACACGGACTACTGAAGGTAGAGTTGGATTGTAAGCCAACATGGACCATGGGAGGGAGGGTCTGTTCAATGCAACATGGACCATGGGAGGGAGGGTTGGTTGCAAGGGAACATGGACCATCATTTGCAAGGCAACATGGACCACCGTTTACAAGGCAACACACACAATTGGAGGGTGGGTTGCAAGGCAACACAGACAATGGGAGGGAGGCTGAGTTGGTTGCAAGGCAACACAGACAACGGGAGGGAGGAGGGTTTGCAAACCAACACGGACAATGGGAGGAAGGGTGAGTTGCAAGGTAACAAGGACAACGGGAAGGAAGAGGGTTGCAAACCAACACGGACCACGGGAAGAAGGGTGGCTGCAAGGCAACAAGCACCACGGGAGGGAGGGTTGCCAGCCAACACGGACCACGGGAGGGAGGGTTGGTTGCAAGGCAATACGGACCATAGGAGGAAGGGTGGGGAGAAGTGGACCCCAACAACAGGATGGAGGGAGGGAGGAAGGGGACTCCGACAATGAGAGGGATTGAGGGTGGGGGAAAGAGGACAGTGATAACGGGATGGGAAGGGGACAACGGGAGGGAGGGAGGGTGGGGGGGGAAGGGGAGAGCGACAACGGGAGGGAGGGGGGGGGAAGGGGACAGCGACAACGGGAGGGAGGTAGGGTGGGGGGGAGGGGACAGAGACAACGGGAGGGAGGGAGGGTGGGGAAAAGGGGACAGTGACAACTGGAAGGGGACAGCAACAACGGGAGGGCGGATGGAGGCAAGGCAACACGGACAAAGGGAGGGCAGGTGGGGGCAAGGTGACACGGACAACGGGAGGGTGGGTGGGGGCAAGGTGACACGGACAACGGGAGGGCGGTGGGGGCAAGGTGACAGACAACGGTAGGGTGACACGGACTATGGGGAAAGGTGACACGGACAACGGGATGCTGGGTGGGGGAAAGGTAACACGGACAACGGGAGGGCGGGTGGGGGCAAGGCGACGCGGACAATGGGAGGGCAGGTTGGGGCAAGGCAACACGGACAATGGGAGGCCGGGTCGGGGCAAGGCGAGACAGACAACTGGCAGGACCACACAGACACGGGAGGACAGGTGGGGGAAGAGCCACACAGATAACAGGAGGGAGGGTGGGCTGCAAGGCAACACGGACCACAGGAAGGAGAATGGGCTGCAAGGCAACACGGACCACGGGAGGGAGAGTGGGCTGCAAGACAACACGGACCACGGGAGGGAGGGTTAGCAGCAAGCAAACACGTACTACGGAAGGAGGGTGGGTTGCAAGGCAACATGGACCATGGGAGGGAGGATGGGTGGAACGGGACAACGGAAGGGAGGGTGGGGAAAGGGGACAGCGACAATGGGAGGGAGGGTGGGGAAAGGGACAGCGACAATGGGAGGGAGGGTGGGAAAGGGGACAGCGACAATGGGAGGGAGGGTGGGGGAAGGGGACAGCGACAACGGGAGGGTGGGGGGAAGGGGACAGCGACAATGGGAGGAAGGGAGGGTGGGGGAAGGGGACAGCGACAATGGGAGGAAGGGAGGGTGGGGGAAGGGACAGCGACAATGGGAGGGAGGGTGGGGGAAGGGGACAGCGACAATGGGAGGGAGGGTGGGGGAAGGGGACAGCGACAATGGGAGGGAGGGTGGGGGAAGGGGACAGCGACAACGGGAGGAAGTGAGGGTGGGGGAAGGGGACAGCGACAACGGGAGGAAGGGAGGGTGGGGGAAGGGGACAGCGACAACGGGAGGAAGGGAGGGTGGGGGAAGGGGACAGCGACAACGGGAGGGAGGGTGGGGGAATGGGACACCGACAACGGGAGAGACGGTGGGGTGAAAAGGCAACAACAACGGGAGGGAGGGAGGATGGGGGGGAAGGGTACAGCAACAACGGGGTGGGAAGGTTACAGCGACAACCGGATGGGAAGGGGACACCGACAACGGGAGAGAGGGAGGATGGGGGGAAGGGGACAGCGACAACGGAAGGTGGGTGGGGGGAAGGGGACTGCGACAACGGAAGGGAGGGACGGTGTGGGGAAGGAGACAGCAACAACTGGAGGGAGGGTGGGGGGAAGGGGACCGCGACAATGGGAAGGAGAGTGGGGGAAGGGGACAGCGACAACGGGAGGGAGGGTGAAGGGAAGGGGACAGCGACAACGGGAGGGAGGGTGAAGGGAAGGGGACAGCGACAACGGGAGGGAGGGTGAGGGGAAGGGGACAGCAACAATGGGAGGGAGGGTGGGGGGAAGTGGACAACGGGAGGATGGGTGGGGGAAAGTGACATAGGGAGGGTGGGGAGAAGGGGACTGCAACAACGAGAAAGAGGGTGGGGAGAAGGGGCCAGCAACAACGGGAGAGAGGGTGGGGGAAGGGGACACCAACAACAGAAAGGCGGGTGGAGGCAACGCCACACGGACAAAGGAAGGGTGGGTGTTGGCAAGGTGACACAGACAACTGCAAGGTGACGTGGACAAAGGGAGGGTGGGTGGGGGCAAGGTGACGTGGACAATGGGAGGGTGGGTGGGTGCAAGGCGACGTGGACAACGGGAGGGTGGGTGGGGGCAAGGCGACGTGGACAACGGGAGGGTGGGTGGGGGCAAGGCGACGTGGACAACGGGAAGGTGGGTGGGGGCAAGGCAACACAGACAACGGAAGGGTGGGCAGGGAAAGGCGACATGGACAACGGGAGGGAGGGTGGGTTGGTTGCAAGGCAACACAGACAACGGGAGGGAGGTGGGTTGCAAACCAACACGTACCACGGGAGAGGGGGTGGGTTGCCAGCCAACACGGACCACGGGAGGGAGGGTTGGTTGCAAGGCAACACGGACCATAGGAGGGAGGGCGGGCTGCAAGGCAGCACGGACCATTTTGCAAGGCGACACGGACCACAGGAGGGAGGATGGGGGAAAGGGACAACAGGAGGAAGGATGGGGGGAAGTGGACCCCAACAACAGGAGGGAGGGAGGAAGGGTGGAAGGGGATTCCGACAATGGGAGGGATGGAGGGTGGGGGAAAGGTGACAGCGACAACTGGATGGGAAGGGGAAGGGGACAGCGACAACGGGAGGGAGGGTGGGGGAAGGGGACAGCGACAACGGGAGGGAGGGTGGGGGAAGGGGACAGCGACACAGCGGGAGGGAGGGTGGGGGAAGGGGCAGCGACAACGGGAGGGAGGGTGGGGGAAGTGGGCAGCGACAACGGGAGGGAGGGTGGGGGATGGGGGCAGCGACAACGGGAGGGAGGGTGGGGGAAGGAGACAGTGACAACGGGAGTGAGGGAGGGTGGGGAGAAGGGGACAGTGACAACTGCGGGTGTTGTCACTGTCCCCTTCTCCCCACAGGGCGGGTGGAGGCAAGGCAACACGGACAAAGGGAGGGCAGGTGGGCGCAAGGCGACACGGACAAAGCGAGGGCGGGTGGGAGCAAGGTGACATGGACAATGGGAGGGCGGGTGGGGGCAAGGTGACACGGACAACTGGCAAGGTGACACGGACAACGGGAGGGCAGGTGGGGGCAAGGCTAAACGGACAACGGAAGGGGGCAAGGTGACACGGACAACGGGAGGGTGGGTGGGCGCAAGGCCACACAGACAACGGGAGGGCAGGAGGGGGCACGGCCACACAGACAACGGGAGGGCGGAAGGCGGCAAGGCCACACAGACAACGGGAGGGCGTGAGGCGGCAAGGCCACACAGACAACGGGAAGGAGGGTGGGAGCAAGGCCACACAGAAAACGGGAGGGTGGGTGGGGGCACGGCCACACAGACAACGGGAGGGGGCAAGGCCACACAGACAACGGGAAGGTGGGTGGGGGCAAGGCCACACAGAAAACGGGAGGGTGGGTGGGGGCAAGGCCACACAGACAACGGGAGGGTGGGTGGGGGCACGGCCACACAGACAACGGGAGGGCGGGTGGGAGCAAGGCCACACAGAAAACGGGAGGGTGGGTGGGGGCACGGCCACACAGACAACGGGAGGGCGGGTGGGGGCAAGGCCACACAGACAACGGGAAGGTGGGTCTGGGCAAGGCCACACAGACAACGTGAGGGCGGGTGGGGGCAAGGCCACACAGACAACGTGAGGGCAGGTGGTGGCAAGGCCACACAGACAACGTGAGGGCGGGTGGTGGCAAGGCCACACAGACAACGGGAGGGCGGGTGGGGGCAAGGCCAGAAAGACAACGGGAGGGCGGGTGGGAGCAAGGCCACACAGACAACGGGAGGGCGGGTGGGGGCAAGGCCACACAGACAACGGGAGGGCGGGTGGGGGCAAGGCCACAAAGACAAAGGGAAGGAGTGTGGGGGGAAGGGGACAGAGACAACAGGAGGGAGGGAGGGTGGCGGGAAGGGGACAGCGACATGAAGGCGACAGCGGCAACGGAAGTGAGTGTAAGGGAAGGGGACAGCGACAACGGGAGGGAGGATGGATGAATGGGACACCGACAATGGGAGAGACGGTGGGGTGAAAGGGCGACAACGGGGTGGGAAGGTTACAGCGACAACGGGATGAGAAGGGGAGAGTGACAACGGGAGGTAGGGGGGAAGGGGACAGTGACAATGGGAGGGAGGTAGGGTGGGGGAAGGGGACTGCAACAACGGAAGGGAGGGAGGGTGTGGGGAAGGAGACCGCGATAATGGGAGGGAGGTTGAGAGGAAGGGGACAGCGACCACGGGAAGTAGGGTGAGGGGAAGGGGACAGTGACAACGGAGGGTGGGGAGAAGGGGACAGCAACAACGGGATGGAGGGTGGGGGGAAAGGGACTGCGACAACGGAAGGGAGGGAGGGTGTGGGGAAGGAGACAGAGACAATGGGAGGGAGGTTGAGAGGAAGGGGACAGCGACAACAGGAAGGAGGGGAAGTGGACAGCGACAACGGGAGGGAGGGTGGGGGGAAGCGGACAGCAACAACGGGAGGAAGGGTGGGGTAAAGGGGACAGTGACAACGGGAGGGAGGTTGGGGAGAAGGGGACAGCAACAACGGGAGGGAGGGTGGGGAGAAGGGGACAGCAACAATGGGAGGGAAGGTGGGGAGAAGGGGACAGCATCAACGGGAGGGAGGGTGGGGGGAAGGCGACACCAAGAAGAGAAGGGCGGGTGGAGGCAACGCCACACGGACAAAGGAAGGGTGGGTGATGGCAAGGTGACACAGACAACTGCAAGGTGACCCGGACAACAGGAGGGTGGTTGGGGGCAAGGTGACATGGACAATGGGAGGGAGGGTGGGGGCAAGGTGACATGAACAACAGGAGGGTGGGTGGGTGCAAGGCGACATGGACAACAGGAGGGTGGGTGGGGGCGAGGCGACGCGGACAACTTTGGTTGCAAGGCAACACAGACAATGGGAGGGAGGTGGGTTTGCTAACCAACAGGGACCACAGGAAGAAGGGTGGTTGCAAGGCAACACGTACCACGGGAGGGAGGGCGGGTTGCCAGCCAACACGGACCACGGGAGGGAAAGTTGGTTGCAAGGCAACACAGACCATTTTGCAAGGCAACACGGACCACAGGAGGGAGGGTGGGGGGTAAAGGGATACCGACAACAGGAGGGAGAGTAGGGGGAAAGGGACAACAGTAGGAAGTGGACCCCAACAACGGGAGGCAGGGAGGGAGGGAGGAAGGGGACTCCGACAATGGGAGGGATGGAGGGTGGGGAAGAGGTGACCGCGACAACTGGATGGGAAGGGAACAGTGACAATGGGAGGGAGGGTGGGGCACGGGGACAGCAACAACGGGAGGGAGGGTGGGGGCAAGGGGACAGCGACAATGGAAGGGAGCGTGGGGGTAAGGGGACAGCAACAACGGGAGGGGACAACGGGATGGAGGGAGGGTGGTGGGAAGGGGACAGCGACAACGGGAGGGAGGGTGGGGAGAAGGGGGCGGTGACAACTGGAAGGGGACAGCGACAACGGGAGGGCGGGTGGAGACAAGGCGACACAGACAAAGGGAGGGCGGGTGGGGGCAAGATGACACGGACACAGGAGGCCGGGTGGGGGCAAGGTGACACGGACAACGGGAGGGCAGGAGGGGGCAAGGCTAAACGGACAACGGGAGGGCGGGTGGGGCAAGGCGACACGGACAACGGGAGGGAGGGTGAGGGGAAGGGGACCACAACATCGGGAGGGAGGGTGGGGGGAAGGGGGGGAAGGGGACAGCAACAATGGGAGGGGGGGCGAGAGGAAGGGGACAGTGACAATGGGAGGGTGGGGGGAAGGGGACAAACGACAAGGGGAGGGAGGGTGGGGGCAAGGGGACAGTGACAACGGGAGGGCAGGGTGGGGGCAAGTGCCACAGACAACAGGAGGAAGGGTGGGGTAAAGGGGACAGCGACAACGGGAGGGAGGGAGGGGGGAAGGGGACAGTGACAAAGGGACAGCGACAACATTGGGGAGAAGGGGACAGTGACAACTGGAAGGGGACAGCGACAATGGGAGGGCGGGTGGGGGCAAGGCCACACAGACAATGGGAGGGCGGGTGGGGGCAAGGCGCACACAGATAACGGGAGGGTGGTTGGGGCAAGGCGACACGGACAACGGGAGGGCGGGTGGGGGCAAGGCGACACGGACAACGGGAGGGCGGGTGGGGGCAAGGCGACACGGACAACGGGAGGGCGGGGTGGGGGCAAGGCCACACAGACAACGGGAGGGTCGGGTGGGACGGGCAAGGCCACACAGCACAACGGAAGGGCGGGGTGGGGGCAAGGCCACACAGACAATGGGAGGGCGGGTGGGGGGCAAGGCCAAAGACAATGGGAGGGCGGGTGGGGCAAGGCCAAAGACAATGGGAGGGCGGGTGGGGGCAAGGCCAAAGACAATGGGAGGGCGTGGGTGGGCGTAAGGCCACACAGACTAATGGGAGGGCGGGTGGTGGCAAGGCCACACAGACAACGGGAGTGCAGGTGGGGGCAAGGCCACACAGACAACAGAAGGGCGGGTGGGGGCAAGGCCACACAGACAACGGGAAGGGCGGGGTGGGGGGCAAGGCCACACAGACAATGGGAGGGAGGTAGGGTGGGGGGAAGGGGACAGCAACAACGGGAGGGAGGGTGGGGGAAGGGGACAGCGACAACGGGAGGGAGGGTGGGGGAATGGGACACCGACAACGGGAGAGATGGTGGGGTGAAAGGGCATCGACAACGGGAGGGAGGGAGGATGGGGAAGGGTACAGCGAGAAAGGGGTGGGAACGTTCCAGCGACAACGGGATGAGAAGGGGAGAGTGACAACGGGAGGTAGGGAGGATGAGGGAAGGGGACAGCGACAATGGGAGGGAGGAAGGGTGGGGGAAGGGGACTGCGACAATGGAAGGGAGGGAGGGTGTCGGGAAGGAGACAGCGACAACGGGAAGGAGGGGAGTGGGGGAAGGAGACAGCAACAATGGGAGGGGAGGGTGGGGGAAGGGGACCGCGACAACGGGAAGGAGGGTGGGGGAAGGGGACAGCGAACATGGGAGGGCGGGTGAGGGGAAGGGGACAGCGACAATGGGAGGGAGGGAGGGTGAGGGGAAGGGGACAGCGACAATGGGAGGGAGGGTGAGACGAAGGGGACAGCGACAATGGGAGGGAGGGTGAGAGGAAGGGGACAGCGACAACGGGAGGGAAGGTGGGGGGAAGTGGACAGCAACAACGGGAGGAAGGGTGAGGGGAAGGGGACACCAACAACAGAAGGGCGGGTGCAGGCAACATCACACGGACAAAGGAAGTGTGGGTATTGGCAAGGTGACAGACAACTGCAAGGTGACATGGACAACGGGAGGATGAGTGGGGGCAAGGCCACCAGACAACGGGAGGGCGGGTGGGGGAATGGGACACCGACAACGGGAGAGACGGTGGGGTGAAAAGGCAACAACAACGGGAGGGAGGGAGGATGGGGGGGAAGGGTACAGCAACAACGGGGTGGGAAGGTTACAGCGACAACCGGATGGGAAGGGGACACCGACAACGGGAGAGAGGGAGGATGGGGCAAGGGCACAGCGACAACGGGAAGGTGGGTGGGGGAAGGGGACTCGCGACAACGGGAAGGGAGGGACGGTGGGGAAGGAGACAGCAACAACTGAGGGAGGGGGGGGGGGGGACCGCACAATGGAAGGAGAGGGGGAAGGGGACAGCGACAACGGGAGGGAGGGTGAAGGGAAGGGGACAGTGACAACGGAGGGAGGGTGAAGGGAAGGGGACAGCACAACGGGAGGGATGGGTGAGGGCAAGGACAGCAACAATGGAGGGAGGGTGGGCGCAAGTGGACAACGGGAGGATGGGGGGGAAAGGGACATAGGAGGGTGGGGAGAAGGGGACTGCAACAACGAGAAGAGGGTGGGGGAGAAGGGCCAGCAACAACGGGAGAGAGGGTGGGGGAAGGGACACCAACAACAGAAAGGCGGGTGGAGGCACCACACGGACAAAGGAAGGGTGGGTGTTGGCGGGACACAGACAACTGCAAGGTGACGTGACAAAGGGGGTGGGTGGGGGCAAGGCGACGGGACAATGGGAGGGTGGGTGGGGGCAAGGCCACGTGGACAGACGGGAGGGCGGGTGGGGGCAAGGCCACGCGGACAACGGGAGGAGTGGTGGGCTGCAAGGCGCACGTGGACCACGGGCAGGAGGGTGGGCGGCAAGGCAACACAGACGACGGCAAGGGTGGGCAGCGGAAAGCGCCATATGGACCACGGGAGGGAAGGGTGGGTTATTGCAAGGCAACGCGGACAACGGAGGAGGTGGGTTGCGAACCGGCACGTACCACGGAGAGAGGGGGTGGGTTGCCAGCCAACACGGACCACGGGAGGGGAGGTGCTTGGTTGCATAGCAACACGGACCATAGGAGGGAGGGCGGGCTGTAAGGCAGCACGTGACTAACAGCAAGGCGACGCGGACCACAGGAGGGAGGGTGGGGGGAAGGGACAGCGACAATGGGAGGGAGGGTGGGGGCGGACCGGGCCAGCGACAGCGGGAGGGAGGGAGGGATGGGTGGAAGGGGACACCGTGAGTTAATGGGAGTGAGAAGGGGACAGCAACAACAGGATGGGAAGGGACAGCGACAACAGGAGGGAGGGTGGGGGAAAGGGACAGCGACAACGGGAGGGAGGGTGGGGGGGAAAGGGACAGCGACAACGGGAGGGAGGGTGGGGAACAAGGGGACAGCGACAATGGGAGAGAGGGTGGGGGAAGGGCACAGCGACAACGGGAGAAAGGGAGAGTGTGGGCAAGGGGACAGCGACAACGGGAGGGAGAGTGTGGGCAAGGGACAGCAACAACGGGGGAGGGTGGGGGAAGGGGAGAGCGACAACGGGAGGGAGGGTGGGGGGGAAGGGGACAGCGACAACGGGAGGGAGGGTACGGAAGGGGACAGTGACAACGGGATGGAGGGTGGGGGGGAAGGGGAGAGCGAGTCAAGGGGCGGGAGGGGTGGGGGAGGGAGAGCGCTGGGGGCGGGAGGGTGGGGGAAGGAGAGCGACACGGGAGGGAGGGTGGGGGGAAGGGACAGCGACAACGGGAGGGAGGGTAGGGAAGGGACAGCGACAACGGGAGGGGGGGTGGGGGAAGGGACAGCGACAACGGGAGGGAGGTGGGGGAAGGAGACAGGGAACGGGGAGGGAGGGTGGGGGAAGGGGACAACGGGAGGGAGGGGGAGGGGGAAGGGACAGCGGCAACGGGAGGAAGGGAGAGTGTGCAAGGGGACTGCGACAACGGGAGGGAGGGAGAGGCGGGAAGGGGACTCGCGGCAGCGGGAGGGAGGTGTGGGGGAAGGGGAGAGCGACACAACGGGACGGAGGGTGATGGAAGGGGACAACGGGAGGGAGGGTGTGAGGGTGGGGGAAGGGGACAGCGTCAACAGGAGGGAGGGTGGAGGAAGGGATAGCGACAACGGGAGGGAGGGGGTGAGGGGAAGGGGACAGCGACAACGGGAGGGAGGGTGGGGGGAAGGGACAGCGACAACGGGAGGGAGGGTGGGGGAAGGGTACAGCAACAACGGGAGAGGGTGGGTGGGGAAGGGGACAGCAACAACGGGAGGGAGGATGGGTGGAAGGGGACAGCGATAACATGAGGGAGGGTGGGTGGGGAGAGGGACAACGGGAGGGAGGGTGGGTGGGATGGGGACAGCGACAACGGAGGGAGGGAGGGTGGGTGAGATGGGGACAGCGGGCAACGGAGGGGTGGGTGGGTGGGTGGATGGGGACAGCGACAACGGGAGGGTGGGTGGGTGGATGGGGACAGGCACAACGGGAGGGTGGGTGGGATGGGGACAGCGACAACGGAGGAAGGGTGGGTGGGATGGGGACAGCGACAACGGGAGGAAGGGTAAGTGGATGGGGACAGGGACAACGGGAGGGAGGGTGTGGGATGGGGACAGGGACAACGGGGAGGGAGGGTGGGGGTGGGATGGGGACAGCGATAACGGGGAGGTAGGGTGGGGGGAAGGGGACAGCGACAGACCGTGAGGAGGGTGTATGGATGGGGACAGGAACAAAAGGAGGGTGGGGCAAGGGGACAGCAACAACGGGAGGGAGGGGTGGGGGAAGGGGACAGTCACAACGAGAGGAGATGGGGAGAAGAGGACAATGACAACAGAAGGGCGGATGGAGGCAACACAACACGGACAACTGCAAGCACGACACGGAAAAGGGAGGGTGGGTGGGGGCAAGGTGACACTGAAAAAGGGAGGGTGGGTGGGGGCAAGGTCACACAGACAACGGGAGGGCGGGTGGGGGCAGGTCACACAGACAACGGGAGGGCGGGGTGGGGGCAAGGTCACACAGACAAGGGGGAGGGCGGGTGGGGGCAAGGTCACACAGACAAGGGGAGGGCGGTGGGGGCAAGGTCACACAGACAATGGAAGGGAGGGTGGGGGTGGGGACAGCAACAACGGGAGGGGACAACGGATGGAGGGAGGTGTGGGAAGGGGACAGCATAAACGGAGGAGGGGTGGGGAAGGCGACACGGACAATGGGAGGGCGGGTGGGGAGTGCGCAAACAGATAACGGGAGGGTGGTTGGGGGCAAGGCGACACGGACAACAAGAGGGCGGGAGGGGGCAAGGCGACACGGACAACGGGAGGGCGGGTGGGGGCAAGGCAACATAGAGAACGGGAGGGTCGGTGGGACATTGCAAGGCCACACGGACAACAGAAGCGTGGGTGAAGGCAAGGCCACACAGACAACGGGAGGGCGGGTGGGGGCAAGGCCACACAGACAGCCGGGAGGGCGGGTGGGGGCAAGGCCACAAAGACAATGGGAGGGCGGGTGGGGGCAAGGCCAAAGACAATGGGAGGGGCGGGTGGGGGCAAGGCCAAAGACAATGGGAGGGCGGGTGGGGGCAAGGCCAAAGACAATGGGGAGGGCGGGTGGGGGCAAGGCCAAAGACAATGGGAGGGCGGGTGGTGGCAAGGCCACACAGACAGCAGGAGTGCAGGTGGGGGCAAGGCCACACAGACAACGGAAGGGCGGGTGGGGGCAAGGCCACACAGACAACGGAAGGGCGGGTGGGGGCAAGGCCACACAGACAACGGGAGGGTAGTTGGGGGCAAGGCAACACGGACAACGGGAGGGCGGGTGGGGGCAAGGCGACACGGACAACGGGAGGGCGGGTGGGGGCAAGGCAACACGGACAACGGGAGGGTCGGTGGGACATTGCAAGGCCACACGCACAACAGAAGCGCGGGTGAAGGCAAGGCCACACAGACAACGGGAGGGCGGGTGGGGGCAAGGCCAAAGACAATGGGAGGGCGGGTGGGGGCAAGGCCAAAGACAATGGGAGGGCGGGTGGGGGCAAGGCCAAAGACAATGGGAGGGCGGGTGGTGGCAAGGCCAAAGACAATGGGAGGGCGGGTGGTGGCAAGGCCACACAGACTAAAGGAGTGCAGGTGGGGGCAAGGCCACACAGACAACGGAAGGGCGGGTGGGGGCAAGGCCACACAGACAACGGAAGGGCGGGTGGGGGCAAGGCCACACAGACAATGGGAGGGAGGTAGGGTGGGGGGAAGGGGACAGCAACAACTGGAGGGAGGGTGGGGGAAGGGGACAGACAATCGGAGGGAGGGAGATGGGGAAGAGACTGCGACAATGGGAGGGAGGGAGGGTGGCAGGAAGGGGACAGCGACGACAGGAGGGAGGGTGGGGAAGTGGACAGTGACAACGGGCGGGAGGGTGGGGGAAGGGGACAGCGACAACGGGAGGGAGGGTGGGGGAATGGGACACCGACAACGGGAGAGATGGTGGGGTGAAAGGGCATCGACAACGGGAGGGAGGAGGAGTGGGGGAAGGTGCATAGCGAGAACGTGGGGAAGGTTACAGCGACAACGGGATGAGAAGGAGAGTGACAACGGGAGGGGTAGGGAGGATGGGGGAAGGGACAGCGACAATGGGAGGGAGGATGGGTGGGGGAAGGGGACTGCGACAATGGAAAGGAGGGAGGGTGTCGGGAAGGAGACAGCGACAACGGGACGGAGGGAGTGGGGGAAGGAGACAGCGACAACGGGAGGGAGTGGGGGAAGGAGACAGCGACAACGGGAGGGAGGGTGGGGGGAAGGAGACAACGACAACGGGAGGGAGGGTGTGGGGGAAGGAGACAGCGACAACGGGAGGGAGGGTGGGGGGAAGGGGACCGCGACAACGGGAAGGAGGGTGGGGGGGAAGGGGACAGCGACAATGGGTGGGAGGGTGAGGGGAAGGGGACAGCGACAATGGGAGGGAGGGTGAGGGGAAGGGGACAGCGACAATGGGAGGGAGGGTGAGAAGAAGGGGACAGCGACAATGGGAGGGAGGGTGAGAGGAAGGGGACAGCGACAACGGGAGGGAAGGTGGGGGGGAAGTGGACAGCAACAACGGGAGGAAGGGTGAGGGGAAGGGGACACCAACAATAGAAGGGCGGGTGGAGGCAACATCACACGGACAAAGGAAGTGTGGGTGTTGGCAAGGTGACAGACAACTGCAAGGTGACATGGACAACAGGAGGGTGAGTGGGGGCAAGGCCACCAGACAAGGGGAGGGCGGGTGGGGGCAAGGCCACACAGACAATCGGCAAGGCAACACAGACAACGGGAGGGCGGGTGGGGGCAAGGCCACACAGACAACAAGAGGGCGGGTGGGGGCAAGGCCACACAGACAACAAGAGGGCGGGTGGGGGCAAGGCCACACAGACAACGGGAGGGCGGGTGGGGGCAAGGCCACACAGACAACGGGAGGGCGGGCGGGTGGGGGCAGGCCACACAGACAACGGGAGTGCTGGTGGGGGCAAGGGCACACGGACAGCAGGAGGGGTAGGGTGGGGGCGGACCGCACAGACGAGAGGGCGGGTGGGGGTAAAGCCACACAGAGAACAGGAGGGAGGGTGGGCTGCAAGGCAACATGGACCACAGGCAGAGAATGGGCTGCAAGGCAACACAGGAGGCAGAGTGGGCTGCAAGGCAACATGGACCATGGGAGGGAGGGAGGGTGGGTGGAACGGGACAACGGGAGGGAGGGTGTTTGGAAGGGGACAATGGGGAAGGAGGGTGGGGGAAGGGGATACTGACAACAGAAGGGAAAGGTGGGGGAGGGGACAGTGACAACAGGAGGGAGGGAGCGAGGGTGGGGGAAGGGACAGCGACAATGGGAGGGAGGGTGGGGGAAGGGGACAGCGACAACGGGAGAGAGGGAGGATGGGGGAAGTGCACAGCGACAATGGGGTGGGAGGGGACAGCAAACAACAGGATGGGGAACGGACAGCGACAACAGGAGGGGGAGGGTGGGGGAAGGGACAAGGACAACGAGAGGGAGGGTGGGGGGAAGGACAGCGACAACGGGAGGGAGGGTGGGAAGAAGGGGACAGCGACAATGGGAGAGAGGGTGGGGGGAAAGGGACAGCGACAGCAGGAGGGAGGGTGGGGGGAAGGGGACAGCGACAACGGGAGGGAGGGTGGGGGGAAAGGGACAGCGACAACGGGAAGGAGGGTGGGAAGAAGGGGACAGCGACAACGGGAGGGAGGGTCGGGGGAAGGGGACAGCGACAACGGGAGAAAGGGAGAGTGTGGGCAAGGGGACAGCGACAACGGGAGGGAGAGTGTGGGCAAGGGACAGCACCAAAGTGGGGGAGGATGGGGGAAGGGGAGAGCGACAACGGGAGAAAGGGTGGGGGGGAAGGGGACAGCGACAACGGGAGGGAGGGTAGGGGGAAGGGGACAGCGACAATGGGAGGGAGGGTAGGGGGAAGGAGAGCGACAACAGGAGGGAGGGTGGGGGGAAGGGGACAGCGACAACGGGAGGGAGGGTGGGGGAAGGGGACACCACCAGCGGGAGGGAGGGTGGGGGAAGGGGACAGCGACAACGGGAGGGAGGGTGGGGGAAGGGGACAGCGACAACGGGAGGAAGGGAGAGTGGGCAAGGGGACAGCGACAATGGGAGGGAGGGAGAGTGTGGGCAAGGGACAGCCACAACGGTAGGGAGGGTAGGGGAAGGGGAGAGCGACAGACGGGAGGGAGGGTGGGTGGGAAGGGACAGCGACAACAGGAGGGAGGGTGGGTGGGGAAGGGGACAACGGGAGGGTGGGTGGGATGGGGACAGCGACTACGGGAGGGAGGGTGGTTGAGATGGGGACAGCCGACAACAGGAGGGAGGGTGGGTGGGTGGGATGGGGACAGCGACGACACGGGAGGGTGGGGTGGGATGGGGACAGCAACAACGGGGAGGGGAGGGTGGGTGGGAAGGGGACAGGCGACAACAGGAGGGAGGGTGGGTGGGGAAGGGGACAACGGGAGGGAGGGTGGGTGGGATGGGGACAGCGACAACGGGAGGGAGGGTGGGTGGGTGGGGATGGGGACAGCGGCAACAGGAGGGTGGTGGGATGGGGACAGCCGACAACACGGAGGAAGGGTAGAGTGGGATGGGGACAGGGACAACGGGGAGGGAGGGTGGGTGGGATGGGGACAGCGACAACCGGGAGGTAGGGTGGGGGGAAGGGGACAACGTGAGGGGAGGGTGTATGGATGGGGACAGGAACAAAAGGAGGGTGGGGGCAAGGGGACAGCAACAACGGGAGGGAGGGTGGGGGGAAGGGGACAGTCACAACGAGAGGGAGATGGGGAGAAGAGGACAATGACAACAGAAGGGCGGATGGAGGCAACACAACACGGACAACTGCAAGGTGACACGGAAAATGGGAGGGTGGGTGTGGGCAAGGTCACACAGACAACGGGAGGGCGGGTGGGGGCAAGGTCACACAGACAAGGGGAGGGCGGGTGGGGGTAAGGTCACACAGACAATGGAAGGGAGGGTGGGGTAAGGGGACAGCAACAACGGAGGGGGACCACGGGATGGAGGGAGGGTGGTGGGAAGGGGACAGCGACAACGGGAGGGAGGGTGGGGAGAAGGGGCAGTGACAACTGGAAGGGGACAGCGACAACGGGAGGGCGGGTGGAGACAAGCGCGACAGACAAAGGGAGGGGCGGGTGGGGCAAGATGACACGGACACAGGAGGGCGGGTGGGGGCAAGGTGACACGGACAACTGACAAGGTGACACGGACAACGGGAGGGCAGGAGGGGGCAAGGCTAAACGGACAACGGGAGGGCGTGTGGGGCAAGGCGACACGGACAACGGGAGGGAGGGAGGGTGATGGGAAGGGGACCACGACATCGGGAGGGAGGGTGGGGGGAAGGGGACAGCAACAATGGGAGGGGGGCGAGAGGAAGGGGACAGTGACAACGGGAGGGAGGGTGGGGGGAAGGGGACAGCGACAAGGGGAGGGAGGGTGGGGGGAAGGGGACAGTGACAACAGGAGGGAGGGTGGGGGGAAGTGGACAGCTGCAACAGGAGGAAGGGTGGGGTAAAGGGGACAGCGACAAAGGGACAGCGACAACATTGGGGGAGAAGGGGACAGTGACAACTGGAAGGGGACAGCGACAACGGGAGTGGCGGGTGGGGGCAAGGCGACACGGACAATGGGAGGGCGGTGGGGGCAAGGCGACAGATAACGGGAGGTGGTTGGGGCAAGGCGACACGGACAACGGGGAGGGCGGGGTGGGGGCAAGGCGACACGGACAACGGGAGGGCGGGTGGGGGCAAGGCGACACGGACAACGGGAGGGCGGGGTGGGGGCAAGGCGACATAGACAACGGGAGGGTCGGTGGGACATTGCAAGGCCACACGGACAACAGAAGCGCGGGTGAAGGTAAGGCCACACAGACAACGGGAGGGCGGGTGGGGGCAAGGCCACCCAGACAACGGGAGGGCGGGTGGGGGCAAGGCCACACAGACAACCGGAGGGCGGGTGGGGGCAAGGCCAAAGACAATGGGAGGGCGGGTGGGGGCAAGGCCACACAGACAACGCGGGAGTGCGGGTGGGGCAAGGCCACACAGACAACGGAAGGGCGGGTGGGGGCAAGGCCACACAGACAACGGAAGGGCGGGGTGGGGGCAAGGCCACACAGACAATGGGAGGGAGGCAGGGGGGGAAGGGGGACAGCAACAACGGGAGGGAGGGTGGGGGAAGGGGACAGACAATCGGAGGGAGGGGAGATGGGGAAGAGACTGCGACAATGGGAGGGAGGGAGGGTGGCAGGAAGGGGACAGCGACGACAGGAGGGAGGGTGGGGAAGTGGACAGCGACAACGGGAGGGAGGGTGGGGGAAGGGGACAGCGACAACGGGAGGGAGGGTGGGGGAGGGGACACTGACAACGGGAGAGATGGTGGGGTGAAAGAGGCATCGACAACGGGGAGGGAGGGAGGATGGGGGAAGGGTACAGCGAGAACGGGGTGGGAAGGTTACAGCGACAAAGGGATGAGAAGGGGACAGCGACAATGGGAGGGAGGAAGGGTGGGGGAAGGGGACTGCGACAATGGAAGGGAGGGAGGGTGTGGGGAAGGAGACAGCGACAACGGGACGGAGGGAGTGGGGGAAGGAGACAGCGACAACGGGAGAGAGGGTGGGGGAAGGGGACCGCGGCTAACGGGGAAGGAGGGTGGGGGGAAGGGGGACAGCGACAATGGGTGGGAGGGTGGGAGGGGAAGGGGACAGCGACAATGGGGAGGGGAGGGTGAGGGGGAAGGGGACAGCGACAATGGGGAGGGAGGGTGAGAAAGAAGGGGACAGCGACAATGGGAGGGAGGGTGAGAGGACAGCGACAGCGGCCAGCGGGAGGAGGAAGGTGGGGGAAGTGGACAGCGAACAACGGGAGGAAGGGTGAGGGGAAGGGGACACCAACAACAGAAGGGCGGGTGGAGGCAACATCACACGGACAAAGGAAGTGTGGGTGTTGGCAAGGTGACATGGACAACAGGAGGGTGAGTGGGGGCAAGGCCACCAGACAAGGGGAGGGCGGGTGGGGGCAAGGCCACACAGACAATCGGCAAGGCCACACAGACAACGAGAGGGCGGGTGGGGGCAAGGCCACACAGACAACGGGAGGGCGGGTGGGTGGGGGCAAGGCCACACAGACAACGGGAGGGCGGGTGGGTGGGGGCAAGGCCACACAGACAACGGGAGTGCTGGTGGGGGCAAGGGCACACGGACAACAGGAGGGTAGGTGGGGGCAAGACCACACAGACGAGAGGGCGGGTGGGCTGCAAGGCAACATGGACCACAGGCAGGAGAATGGGCTGCAAGGCAACACAGGAGGCAGAGTGGGCTGCAAGGCAACATGGACGGAGGGAGGGTGGGTGGAACGGGACAACGGGAGGGAGGGTGTTTGGAAGGGGACAATGGGAAGGAGGGTGGGGGAAGGGGATACTGACAACAGAAGGGAAGGTGGGGGAAGGGGACAGTGACAACAGGAGGGAGGGAGGGGGTGGGGGGAAGGGGACAGCGACAATGGGAGGGAGGGTGGGGGGAAGGGGACAGCGACAACGGGAGAGAGGGAGGATGGGGGAAGGGCACAGCGACAATGGGGTGGGAAGGGGACAGCAACAACAGGATGGGAAGGGACAGCGACAACAGGATGGGAAGGGACAGCGATAACAGGAGGGAGGGTGGGGGGAAAGGGACAGCGACAACGGGAGGGAGGGTGGGAAGAAGGGGACAGCGACAATGGGAGAGAGGGTGGGGGGGAAAGGGACAGCGACAACAGGAGGGAGGGCGGGTGGAAGGGGACAGCGACAACGGGAGGGAGGGTGGGGAAAGGGACAGCGACAACGGGAGGGAGGGTGGGGGGAAAGGGACAGCGACAACGGGAGGGAGGGAGGGTGGGAAGAAGGGGACAGCGACAATGGGAGGGAGGGTGGGGGAAGGGCACAAGCGACAACGGGGAGGGAGGGTCGGGGGAAGGGGACAGCGACAACGGGAGAAAGGGAGAGTGTGGGCAAGGGGACAGCGACAACGGGAGGGAGAGTGTGGGCAAGGGACAGCGACAACGGGGGAGAGGGTGGGGGAAGGGGAGAGCGACAACGGGAGAAAGGGTGGGGGGGAAGGGGACAGCGAGAACGGGAGGGAGGGTAGGGGGAAGGGGACAGCGACAACGGGAGGGTAGGGGGAAGGGGAGAGCGACAACGGGAGGGAGGGTGGGGGGAAGGGGACAGCGACAACGGGAGGGAGGGTGGGGGGAAGGGGACAGCACCAACGGGAGGGAGGGTGGGGGGAAGGGGACAGCGACAACGGGAGGGAGGGTGGGGGGAAGGGGACAGCGACAACGGGAGGAAGGGAGAGTGTGGGCAAGGGGACAGCGACAACGGGAGGGAGGGAGAGTGTGGGCAAGGGACAGCCACAACGGGAGGGAGGGTGGGGGAAGGGGAGAGCGACAACGGGAGGGAGGGTGGGTGGGAATGGGACAGCGACAACAGGAGGGAGGGTGGGTGGGAAGGGGACAACGGGAGGGTGGGTGGGAAGGGGACAACGGGAGGGTGGGTGGGATGGGGACAGCGACAACGGGACGGAGGGTGGGTGAGATGGGGACAGCGACAACAGGGGAGGGTGGTGGGTGGGATGGGGACAGCGACAACGGGAGGGGGGTGGGATGGGGACAGCAACAACGGGAGGGAGGGAGGGTGGGTGGGAAGGGGACAACGGGAGGGAGGGTGGGTGGGATGGGGACAGCGACAACGGGAGGGAGGGTGGGTGAGATGGGGACACGCGACAACGGGAGGGAGGGTGGGTGAGATGGGGACAGCGACAACGGGGAGGGAGGGTCGGGTGGGTCGGGATGGGGACACGCGATCTAACGGGAGGGTGGGTGGGATGGGTGCAAGCGACTAACGGGGAGGAAGGGTAAGTGGGATGGGGACAGGGACAACGGGAGGTAGGGTGGGGGAAGTGGACAGCGACAACGTGAGGGAGGGTGTATGGATGGGGACAGGAACAAAAGGAGGGTGGGGGCAAGGGGACAGCAACAACGGGAGGGAGGGTGGGGGAAGGGGACAGTCACAACGAGAGGGAGATGGGGAGAAAGAGGACAATGACAACAGAGAGGGGCGGATGGAGGCAACACAACACGGACAACTGCAAGGTGACACGGAAAATGGGAGGGTGGGTGGGGGCAAGGTCACACAGACAACGGGAGGGCGGGTGGGGGCAAGGTCACACAGACAAGGGGGGTGTGGGCAAGGTCACACAGACAAGGGGAGGGCGGGTGGGGGTAAGAGTCACATAGACAATGGAAGGGAGGGTGGGGGTAAGGGGACAGCAACAACGTGGAGGGGACAACGGGATGGAGGGAGGGTGGTGGGAAGGGGACAGCGACAACGGGGAGGGAGGGTGGGGAGAAGGGGGCAGTGACAACTGGAAGGCGACAACGGGAGGGCGGGTGGAGACAAGGCGACAGACAAAGGGAGGGCGGGTGGGGGGCAAGATGACACGGACACAGGAGGGCGGGTGGGGGCAAGGTGACATGGACAACTGGCAAGGTGACACGGACAACGGGAGGGCAGGAGGGGGCAAGGCTAAACGGACAATGGGAGGGCGGGTGGGGCAAGGCGACACGGACAACGGGAGGGAGGGAGGGAGGGTGATGGGAAGGGGACCACGACATCGGGAGGGAGGGTGGGGGGAAGGGGACAGCAACAATGGGAGGGGGGCGAGAGGAAGGGGACAGTGACAACGGGAGGGAGGGTGGGGGGAAGGGGACAGCGACAAGGGGAGGGAGGGTGGGGGAAGTGGACAGCTACAACAGGAGGAAGGGTGGGGTAAAGGGGACAGCGACAACGGGAGGGAGGGGGAAGGGGACAGTGACAAAGGGACAGCGACAACATTGGGGAGAAGGGGACAGTGACAACTGGAAGGGGACAGCGACAACGGGAGGGCGGGTGGGGGCAAGGCGACACGGACAATGGGAGGGCGGGTGGGGGCAAGGCGACACGGACAACAAGAGGGCGGGTGGGGGCAAGGCGACAGACAACGGGAGGGTCGGTGGGACATTGCAAGGCCACACGGACAACAGAAGCGCGGGGTGAAGGCAAGGCCACACAGACAACGGGAGAGGCGGGTGGGGGCAAGGCCACCCAGACAACGGGAGGGCGGGTGGGGGCAAGGCCAAAGACAACGGAAGGGCGGGTGGGGGCAAGGCCACACAGACAACGGAAGGGCGGGTGGGGGCAAGGCCACACAGACAATGGGAGGGAGGTAGGGTGGGGGGAAGGGGACAGCAACAACGAGAGGGAGGGTGGGGGAAGGGGACAGACAATCGGAGGGAGGGAGATGGGGAAGAGACTGCGACAATGGGAGGGTGGCAGGAAGGGGACAGCGACGACAGGAGGGAGGGTGGGGAAGTGGGACACCGACAACGGGAGAGATGGTGTGGTGAAAGGGCATCGACAACGGGAGGGAGGGAGGATGGGGGAAGGGTACAGTGAGAACGGGGTGGGAAGGTTACAGCGACAACGGGATGAGAAGGGGAGAGTGACAACGGGAGGTAGGGAGGATGGGGGAAGGGGACAGCGACAATGGGAGAGAGGAAGGGTGGGGGAAGGGGACTGCGACAATGGAAGGGAGGGAAGGTGTGGGGAAGGAGACAGCGACAACGGGACAGAGGGAGTGGGGGAAGGAGACAGCGACAACGGGAGGGGGAGGGTGGGGGAAGGGGACCGCGACAACGGGAAGGAGGGTGGGGGGGAAGGGGACAGCGACAATGGGAGGGCGGGTGAGAGGAAGGGGACAGCGACAATGGGAGGGAGGGTGAGGGGAAGGGGACAGCGACAATGGGAGGGAGGGAGGGTGAGAGGAAGGGGACAGCGACAATGGGAGGGTGGGTGAGAGGAAGGGGACAGCGACAACGGGAGGGAAGGTGGGGGGAAGTGGACAGCAACAACGGGAGGAAGGGTGAGGGGAAGGGGACACAAACAACAGAAGGGCGGGTGGAGGCAACATCACACGGACAAAGGAAGTGTTGGCAAGGTGACAGACAACTGCAAGGTGACATGGACAACGGGAGGGTGAGTGGGGGCAAGGCCAACAGACAAGGGGAGGGCGGGTGGGGGCAAGGCCACACAGACAATCGGCAAGGCCACACAGACAACGGGAGGGCGGGTGGGGGCAAGGCCACACAGACAACGGGAGGGCGGGTGGGGGCAAGGCCACACAGACAACGGGAGGGCGGACGGGTGGGGGCAAGGCCACACAGACAACGGGAGTGCTGGTGGGGGCAAGGGCACACGGACGAGAGGGCGGGTGGGGGCAAAGCCACACAGAGAACAGGAGGGAGGGTGGGCTGCAAGGCAACATGGACCACAGGCAGGAGAATGGGCTGCAAGGCAACACAGGAGGCAGAGTGGGCTGCAAGGCAACATGGACCATCGGAGGGAGGGTGGGTGGAACGGGACAACGGGAGGGAGGGTGTTTGGAAGGGGACAAGGGGAAGGAGGGTGGGGAAGGGGATACTGACAACAGAAGGGAAAGGTGGGGAAGGGGACAGTGACAACAGAAGGGAGGGTGGGGGAAGGGGACAGCGACAATGGGAGGGAGGGTGGGGGGAAGGGGACAGCGACAACGGAGAGGGAGGAGGGGGAGAGGGCACAGCGTGACAATGGGGTGGGAAGGGACAGCAACAACAGGATGGAAGGGACAGCGACAACAGGAGGGAGGGTGGGGGGAAGGGGACAGCGACAACAGGAGGGAGGGTGGGAACAAGGGGACAGCGACAATGGGAGAGAGGGTGGGGGAAGGGCACAGCGACAACGGGAGAAAGGGAGAATGTGGGCAATGGGACAGCGACAACGGGAGGGAGAGTGTGGGCAAGGGACAGCGACAACGGGGAGGGTGGGGGAAGGGGAGAGCGACAACGGGAGGGAGGGTGGGGAAGAAGGGACAGCGACAATGGGAGAGAGGGTGGGGAAGGGCACAGCGACAACGGGAGGGAGGGTGGTGGGGAAGGGCACAGCGACAACGGGAGGGAGGGTGGGGGAAGGGCACAGCGACAACGGGGAGGGAGGGTGGGGAAGGGCACAGCGGCTAATGGGGAGGGAGGGGTCGGGGAAAGGGGACAGCGACAACGGGAGAAAGGGAGAGTGTGGGCAAGGGGACAGCGACAACGGGAGGGAGAGTGTGGGCAAGGGACCGCGACAACGGGGGAGGTTGGGGGAAGGGAGAGGCGACAACGGGAGGGAGGGTGGGGGAGAGGGACAGCGACAACGGGAGGGAGGGTAGGGGAAGGGGACAGCGACAACGGGAGGGAGGGTGGGGAAGGGGACAGCGACAACGGGAGGGAGGGTGGGGGGAAAGGGACAGCGACAACGGGAGGGAGTGGTGGGGAAGGGGACAGCGACAACGGGAGGAAGGGGAGTGTGTGGGCAAGAGGACAGCGACAACGGGAGGGAGGGAGAGTGTGGGCAAGGGACAGCGACAACGGGAGGGAGGGTGGGGGAAGGGGAGAGCGACAACGGGAGGGAGGGTGATGGGAAGGGGACAACGGGAGGGAGGGTGGGTGGGGGAAGGGGACAACGGGAGGGAGGGTGGGTGGGGGAAGGGGACAACGGGAGGGAGGGTGGGTGGGGGAAGGGGACAACGACAACAGGAGGGTGGGTGTGGGGAAGGGGACAGCGACAACGGGAGGGAGGGGTGGGGGAAGGGATAGCGACAACGGGAGGGGGAGGGGAAGGGGACAGCGACAACGGGAGGGAGGGGTGGGGGGAAGGGGACAGCGACATCGGGAGGGTGGGGGTAAGGGGACAGCGACATCGGGAGGGTGGGGGGAAGGGGACAGAAACAACGGGAGGGAGAGTGGGTGGGAAGGGGACAGCGACAACAGGAGGGAGGGTGGGTGGGAAGGGGACAGCGACAACAGGAGGGAGGGTGGGGGGAAGGGGACAGTCACAACGAGAGGGAGATGGGGAGAAGAGGACAATGACAACAGAAGGGTGGATGGAGGCAACACAACACGGACAACTGCAATGTGACACGGAAAACGGGAGGGTGGGTGGGGGCAAGGTGACACAGAAAACGGGAGGGTGGGTGGGGGCAAGGTCACACAGACAAGGGGAGGGCGGGTGGGGGCAAGGTCACACAGACAAGGGGAGGGCGGGTGGGGGCAAGGTCACACAGACAAGGGGAGAAAGAAAGAAACGCGACACAGACAAAGGAAGGTTGGGTTTTGGAAAGGTGACACGGACAACTGCAAGGTGACACGGAAAACGGGAGGGTGGGTGTGGGCAAGGTGACACGGACAACGGGAGGGTGGGTGGGGGCAAGGTGACACGGACAAGGGGAGGGTGGGGGCAAGGTGACACGGACAACGGGAGGGTGGGTGGGGGCAAGGTGACACGGACAACGGGAGGGTGGGTGGGGGCAAGGTGACACAGACAACGGGAGGGTGGGTGGGGGCAAGTTGACACGGACAACGGGAGGGTGGGTGGGGGCAAGGTGACACGGACAACGGGAGGGTGGGTGGGGGCAAGCTGTCACGGACAACGGGAGGGTGGGTGGGGGCAAGCTGTCACGGACAAAGGGAGGGTGGGTGGGGGCAAGCTGTCACGGACAAAGGGAGGGTGGGTGGGGGCAAGGCCACACAGACAACGGGAGGGAGGGAGGGTGGGGGAAGGGGACAGCGACAACGGGAGGGAGGGAGGGTGGGGGATGGGGACAGAGACAACAGGAGGGAAGGAGGTGGGGGAAGGAGACAGCGACAATGGGAGGGAGGGAGGGTGGGGACAAGGGGACAGCGAGAATGGGAGGGAGGATGGGGGAAGGGGACAGCGAGAATGCGAGGGAGGGTGCGGGGAAGGGGACAGCGAGAATGGGAGGGAGGGTGGGGGAAGGGGACAGCGAGAATGGGAGGGAGGGTGGGGGAAGGGGACAGCGAGAATGGGAGGGAGGGTGGGGGAAGGGGACAGCGACAACGGGAGGGAGTGTGGGGGGAAGGGGACAGCGACAACGGGAGGAAGGGAGTGTGTGGGCAAGGGGACAGCGACAACGGGAGGGAGGGAGAGTGTGGGCAAGGGACAGCGACAACGGGAGGGAGGGTGGGGGAAGGGGAGAGCGACAACGGGAGGGAAGGTGATGGGAAGGGGACAACGGGAGGGAGGGAGGGTGGGGGAAGGGGACAGCGACAACAGGAGGGAGGGGTGGGGGAAGGGATAGCGACAACGGGAGGGAGAGAGGTAGGGGAAGGGGACAGCGACAACGGGAGGGAGGGTGGGGGAAGGGGACAGCGACAACGGGAGGGAGGGTGGGGGGAAGGGGACAGCGACAACGGGAGGGAGGGTGGGGGGAAGGGGACAGCGACAACGGGAGGGAGGGGTGGGGGGAAGGGGACAGCGACAACGGGAGGGGAGGGTGGGGGAAGGGGACAGCAACAACGGGAGGGAGGGTGGGGGGAAGGGGACAGCAACAACGGGAGGGAGGGTGGGGGGAAGGAGACAGCGACAACAGGAGGGAGGGTGGGTGGGAAGGGGACAACGGGAGGGAGGGTCGGTGGGATGGGGACAGCGACAACGGGAGGGAGGGTGGGTGAGATGGGGACAGCGACAACGGGAGGGTGGGTGGGTGGGATGGGGACAGCGACAACGGGAGGGAGGGTGGGTGGGTGGGATGGGGACAGCGACAACGGGAGGGAGGGTGGTTGGGTGGGATGGGGACAGCGACAACGGGAGGAAGGGTAAGTGGGATGGGGACAGGGACAACGGGAGGGAGGGTGGGTGGGATGGGGACAACGGGAGGTAGGGTGGGGGGGAAGGGGACAGCGACAACGTGAGGGAGGGTGTATGGATGGGGACAGGAACAAAAGGAGGGTGGGGGCAAGGGGACAGCAACAACGGGAGGGAGGGTGGGGGAAGAGGAAAATGACAACAGAAGGGTGGATGGAGGCAACACAACACGGACAACTGCAATGTGACACGGAAAACGGGAGGGTGGGTGGGGGCAATGTGACACGGAAAACGGGAGGGTGGGTGGGGGCAATGTGACACGGAAAACGGGAGGGTGGGTGGGGGCAAGGTGACACAGAAAACGGGAGGGTGGGTGGGGGCAAGGTGACACAGAAAACGGGAGGGTGGGTGGGGGCAAGGTCACACAGACAAGGGGAGGGCGGGTGGGGGCAAGGTCACACAGACAAGGGGAGGGCGGGTGGGGGCAAGGTCACACAGACAAGGGGAGAAAGAAAGAAACACGACACAGACAAAGGAAGGTTGGGTTTTGGCAAGGTGACACGGACAACTGCAAGGTGACACGGAAAACGGGAGGGTGGGTGTGGGCAAGGTGACACGGACAACGGGAGGGTGGGTGGGGGCAAGGTGACCTTGGACAACGGGAGGGTGGGTGGGGGCAAGGTGACAGACAACGGGAGGGTGGGTGGGGGCAAGGTGACACAGACAACGGGAGGGTGGGTGGGGGCAAGTTGACACGGACAACGGGAGGGTGGGTGGGGGCAAGCTGTCACGGACAACGGGAGGGTGGGTGGGGGCAAGCTGTCACGGACAAAGGGAGGGTGGGTGGGGGCAAGGCCACACAGACAACGGGAGTGCCGGTGGGGGCAAGGCCTCACAGACAACGGGAGGGAGGGAGGGTGGGGGAAGGGGACAGCGACAACGGGAGGGAGGGAGGGTGGGGGAAGGGGACAGAGACAACAGGAGGGAAGGAGGTGGGGGGAAGAGACAGCGACAATGGGAGGGAGGGAGGGTGGTGACAAGGGGACAGCGAGAATGGGAGGGAGGATGGGAGGAAGGGGACAGCGAGAATGCGAGGGAGGGTGCGGGAAGGGGACAGCGAGAATGGGAGGGAGGGTGGGGGAAGGGGACAGCGAGAATGGGAGGGAGGGTGGGGGGAAGGGGACAGCGACAACGGGAGGGAGGGTGGGGGAAGGGGACAGCGACAACGGGAGGAAGGGAGTGTGTGGGCAAGGGGACAGACAACGGGGAGGGAGGGAGAGTGTGGGCAAGGGACAGCGACAACGGGAGGGAGGGTGGGGGAAGGGGAGAGCGACAACGGGAGGGAGGGTGATGGGAAGGGGACAACGGGAGGGAGGGAGGGAGGGAAGGGATAGCTACAACGGGAGGGAGGGAGGGTAGGGGACAGCGACAACAGGAGGGAGGGTGGGGGGAAGGGGACAGCGACAACGGGAGGGAGGGTGGGGGGAAGGGGACAACGGGAGGGAGGGTGGGGGAAGGGGACAGCGACAAAGGGAGGGAGGGTGGGGGGAAGGGGACAGCGACAAAGGGAGGGAGGGTGGGGGAAGGGGACAGCAACAACGGGAGGGAGGGTGGGTGGGAAGGGGACAGCGACAACAGGAGGGAGGGTGGGTGGGGAAGGGGACAACGGGAGGGAGGGTGGGGTGGGATGGGGACAGCGACAACGGGAGGGAGGGTGGGTGAGATGGGGACAACGGGAGGGAGGGTGGGTGGGTGGGATGGGGACAGCGACAACGGGAGGGAGGGTGGGTGGGTGGGATGGGGACAGCGACAACGGGAGGGAGGGTGGGTGGGTGGGATGGGGACAGCGACAACGGGAGGAAGGGTAAGTGGGATGGGGACAGGGACAACGGGAGGGAGGGTGGGTGGGATGGGGACAGGGACAACTTGGGATGGGGACAGCGACAACGGGAGGTAGGGTGGGGGGGAAGGGGACAGCGACAACGTGAGGGAGGGTGTATGGATGGGGACAGGAACAAAAGGAGGGTGGGGCAAGGGGACAGCAACAACGGGAGGGAGGGTGGGGGGAAGGGGAAAGTCACAACGAGAGGGAGATGGGGAGAAGAGGACAATGACAACAGAAGGGTGGATGGCGGCAACACAACACGGACAACTGCAATGTGACACGGAAAACGGGTGGGTGGGGGCAAGGTGACACAGAAAACGGGAGGGTGGGTGGGGGCAAGGTCACACAGACAAGGGGAGGGTGTTTGGGGGCAAGGTCACACAGACAAGGGGAGAAAGAAAGAAACGCGACACAGACAAAGGAAGGTTGGGTTTTGGCAAGGTGACACGGACAATTGCAAGGTGACACGGAAAACGGGAGGGTGGGTGTGGGCAAGGTGACACGGACAACGGGAGGGTGGGTGGGGCAAGGTGACACGGACAACGGGAGGGTGGGTGGGGGCAGGTGACACGGACAACGGTAGGGTGGGTGGGGGCAAGGTGACAGACAATGGGAGGGTGGGTGGGGGCAAGGTGACACAGACAACGGGAGGGTGGGTGGGGGCAAGGTGACACAGACAACGGGAGGGTGGGTGGGGGCAAGGTGACAGACAACGGGAGGGTGGGTGGGGGCAAGGTGACACGGACAACGGGAGGGTGGGTGGGGGCAAGCTGTCACGGACAACGGGAGGGTGGGTGGGGGCAAGGCCACACAGACAACGGGAGTGCCGGTGGGGGCAAGGCCTCACAGACAACGGGAGGGAGGGTGGGGGAAGGGGACAACGGGAGGGAGGGAGGGTGGGGGAAGGGGACAGCGACAACGGGAGGGAGGGAGGGTGGGGGAAGGGGACAGAGACAACAGGAGGGAAGGAGGTGGGGGGAAGAGACAGCGACAATGGGAGGGAGGGAGGGTGGGGACAAGGGGACAGCGAGAATGGGAGGGAGGATGGGGGGAAGGGGACAGCGAGAATGCGAGGGAGGGTGCGGGAAATGGACATCGAGAATGGGAGGGAGGGTGCGGGAAGGGGACAGCGAGAATGGGAGGGAGGGAGGGTGGGGGAAGGGGACAGCGAAAATGGGAGGGAGGGAGGGTGGGGGAAGGGGACAGCGAAAATGGGAGGGAGGGTGGGAGGGTGGGGGGGAAGGGGACACAGACAACAGAAGGGCGGGTGGGGGCAACGCGACACAGACAAAGGAAGGGTGGGTGTTGGCAAGGTGACACGGACAACTGCAAGGTGACACGGACAATGGGAGGGTGGGAGGGGGCAAGGGGACACGGACAACGGGAGGGTGGGTGGGTGGGGGCAAGGTGACACGGACAACGGGAGGGTGGGTGGGGAGCAAGGTGACACGGACAACGGTAGGGTGGGTGGGGGCAAGGTGACACGGACAACGGTAGGGTGGGTGGGGGCAAGCTGTCACGGACAACGGGAGGGTGGGTGGGGGCAAGCTGTCACGGACAACGGGAGGTTGGGTGGGGGCAAGCTGTCACGGACAACGGGAGGGTGGGTGGGGGCAAGCTGACACGGACAACGGGAGGTTGGGTGGGGGCAAGCTGACACGGACAACGGGAGGGTGGGTGGGGGCAAGCATACACGGACAACGGGAGGGTGGTTGGGGCAAGGTGACAGACAACGGGAGGGTGGGTGGGGGCAAGGTGACACGGACAACGGGAGGGTGGGTGGGGGCAAGGTGACACGGACAACGGGAGGGTGGGTGGGGGCAAGGTGACACAGACAACGGGAGGGTGGGTGGGGGCAAGGTGACACGGACAACGGGAGGGTGGGTGGGGGCAAGGTGACACGGACAACGGGAGGGTGGGTGGGGGCAAGGTGACACGGACAACGGGAGGGTGGGTGGGGGCAAGGTGACGGACAACGGGAGGGTGGGTGGGTGGGGCAAGGTGACTCGGACAACGGGAGGGTGGGTGGGGGCAAGGTGACACGGACAACGGGAGGGTGGGTGGGGGCAAGGTGACGGACAACGGGAGGGTGGGTGGGTGGGGCAAGGTGACTCGGACAACGGGAGGGTGGGTGGGGGCAAGGTGACTCGGACAACGGGAGGGTGGGTGGGGGCAAGGTGACTCGGACAACGGGAGGGTGGTTGGGGGCAAGGTGACTCGGACAACGGGAGGGTGGGTGGGGGCAAGGTGACTCGGACAACGGGAGGGTGGGTGGGGGCAAGGTGACTCGGACAACGGGAGGGTGGGTGGGGGCAAGGTGACACGGACAACGGGAGGGTAGGTGGGGGCAAGGTGACGCGGAAAACGGGAGGGTGGGTGGGGGCAAGGTGACACGGACAACGGGAGGGTAAGTGGGTGGAAGGGGACAGCAACAACGGGAGGAAGGGTGGGGGCAAGGGGACACGGACAACCTGAGGGTGGGTGGGGGCAAGGTGACAAAGACAACGTGAGGGTGGGTGGGGGCAAGGTGAGAGAGACAACGGGAGGGTGGGTGGGGGCAAGGTGAGAGAGACAACGGGAGGGTGGGTGGGGGCAAGGTGAGACAGACAACGGGAGGGTGGGTGGGGGCAAGGCAGCACCGGCAACAGAAGGGTGGGTGGGGGCATGGCAACACGGACAACAGAAGGGTGGGTGGGGGCAAGTCCACTGAGACAACAGGAGGGCAGGTGGGGGCAAGGTCACACAGACAACAGGAGAGCAGGTGGGGGCAAGGCCACACAGACAACCGGAGGGTAGGTGGGGGCAAAGCTACACAGACAACGGGAGGGCAGGCGGGTGGGGGCAAAGCCACACAGACAACAGGTGGGCAGGCGGTTGGGGGCAAGGTCACACAGACAACGGGAGAGCGGGTGGGGGCAAGGGCACACGGACAACAGGAAGGTAGGTGGGGGCAAGACCAAACAGACGAGAGGGCGGGTGTGGGCAAAGCCACACAGAGAATGGGAGGGAGGGTGGGCTGCAAGGCAACATGGACCACAGGCAGGAGAATGGACTGCAAGGCAACACGGACCACAGGAGGCAGAGTGGGCTGCAAGGCAACATGGACCATGGGAGGGAGGGTGGGGGAAGGGGATACTGACAACAGAAGGGAAGGTGGGGGAAGGGGACAATGACAACAGGAGGGAGGGAGGGTGGGGGGGAAGCGACAATTGGAGGGAGGGTGGGGGGAAGGGGACAGCGACAACGGGAGAGAGGGAGGATGGGGGAAGGGCACAGCGATAATGGGGTGGGAAGGGGACAGCAACAACAGGATCGGAAGGGGACAGCGACAACAGGAGGGAGGGTGGGGGGGAAGGGGACAACGGGAGGGAGGGTGGGGGGAAGGGGACAACGGGAGGGTGGGGGGGAAGGGGACAACGGGAGGGAGGGTGGGGGGGAAGGGGACAACGGGAGGGAGGGTCGGGGGAAGGGGACAGCGACAACGGCAGGAAGGGAGAGTGTGGGCAAGGGGACAGCGACAACGGGAGGGAGGGAGAGTGTGGGCAAGGGACAGCGACAACGGGAGGGAGGGTGGGGGAAGGGGAGAGCCACAACGGGAGAGGAGGGTGAGGAAGGGGACAGCGACAACGGGAGGGAGGGTGGGGGGAAGGGGACAGCGACAACGGGAGGGAGGGTGGGGGGAAGGGGACAGCGACAACGGGAGGGAAGGGAGAGTGTGGGCAAGGGGACAGCGACAACGGGAGGGAGGGAGAGTGTGGGCAAGGGACAGCGACAACGAGGGAGGGAGGGGGAAGGGGACAGCAACAACGGGAGGGAGGGTGGGGGAGAGGGAGAGCGACAACGGGTGGGGGAAGGGAGAGAGCGACATCGGGAGGGAGGGTGATGGGAAGGGGACAACGGGAGGGAGGGTGATGGGAAGGGGACAACGAGAGGGAGGGTGGGGGAAGGGGACAGCCACAACGGGAGGGAGGGTGGGGCAGGGGAAAGCGACAACGGGAGGGAGGGTAGGGGGAAGGGGACAACGGGAGGGAGGGTGGGGGAAGGGGACAGCGACAACGGGAGGAAGGGAGAGTGTGGGCAAGGGGACAGCGACAACGGGAGGGAGGGAGAGTGTGGGCAAGGGACAGCGACAACGAGGGAGGGAGGGGGAAGGGGACAGCAACAACGGGAGGGAGGGTGGGGGAAGGGGAGAGCGACAACGGGTGGGGGAAGGGGAGAGCGACATCGGGAGGGAGGGTGATGGGAAGGGGACAACGGGAGGGAGGGTGATGGGAAGGGGACAACGAGAGGGAGGGTGGGGGAAGGGGACAGCCACAACGGGAGGGAGGGTGGGGCAGGGGATAGCGACAACGGGAGGGAGGGTAGGGGGAAGGGGACAACGGGAGGGAGGGTGGGGGAAGGGGACAGCAACAACGGGAGGGAGGGTGGGTGGGAAGGGGACAGCGACAACGGGAGGGAGGGTGGGTGGGATGGGGACAGCGACAACGGGAGGGAGGGTGGGTGGGATGGGGACAGCGACAACGGGAGGGAGGGTGGGTGGGATGGGGACAGCGACAACGGGAGGGAGGGTGGGATGGGGACAGCGACAACGGGAGGGTGGGTGGCTGGGATGGGGACAGCGACAACGGGAGGGAGGGTGGGTGGGATGGGGACAGCGACAACGGGGAGGGAGGGTGGGTGGGATGGGGACAGCGACAGCGGGAGGGAGGGTGGGTGGGATGGGAACAGCGACAACGGGAGGGTGGGTGGGATGGGGACAGCGACAGCGGGAGGGTGGGTGGCTGGGATGGGGACAGCGACAACGGGAGGGAGGGTGTATGGATGGGGACAGGAACAGGAGGGTGGGGGCAAGGGGACAGCAACAATGGGAGGGAGGGTGGGGGTAAGGGGACAGTCACAACGAGGGAGATGGGGAGAAGGGGACAATGAAAACAGAAGGGCGGATGGAGGCAACGCGGCACGGACAACTGCAAGGTCACACACACAAGGGGAGGGTGGGTGGGGGCAAGGTCACACAGACAAGGGGAGGGCGGGTGGGGGCAAGGTCACACAGACAAGGGGAGGGCGGGTGGGGGCAAGGTCACACAGACAAGGGGAGGGCGGGTGGGGGCAAGGTGACACGGACAACGGGAGGGTGGGTGGGGGCAAGGTGACACGGACAACGGGAGGGTGGGGGCAGAGGTGACAGACAAAAGGAGGGTAAGTGGGTGGATCAAGGTGACACAGACAATGGGAGGGTGACACAGACGGGGCAAGGCGACAAAGACAACGGGAGGGTGGGTGGGTGAGGGCAAAGCCACACTGACAAGGGGAGGGCGGGTGAGGGCAAGGCCACACAGACAAGGGGAGGGCGGGTGGGGGCAAGGCCACACAGACAAGGGGAGGGCGGGTGGGGGCAAGGCCACACAGACAAGGGGAGGGCGGGTGGGGGCAAGGTCACACAGACAAGGGGAGGACGGGTGGGGGCAAGGTCACACAGTCAGGGGAGGCGGGTGGGGGCAAGGTCACACAGACAAGGGGAGGGAGGGTGGGAGAAGGCCACACAGACAAGGGGAGGGAGGGTGGGGGCAAGGCCACACAGACAAGGGGAGGGCGGGTGGGGGCAAGGCCACACAGACAAGGGGAGGGCGGGTGGGGGCAAGGCCACACAGACAAGGGGAGGGCGGGTGGGGGCAAGGCCACACAGACAAGGGGAGGGCGGGTGGGGGCAAGGCCACACAGACAAGGGGAGGGCGGGTGGGGGCAAGGCCACACAGACAAGGGGAGGGCGGGTGGGGGCAAGGCCACACCGACAAGGGGATGGCGGGTGGGGGCAAGGCCACACCGACAAGGGGAGGGCGGGTGGGGGCAAGGCCACACCGACAAGGGGAGGGCGGGTGGGGGCAAGGCCACACCGACAAGGGGAGGGCGGGTGGGGGCAAGGCCACACTGACAAAGGGAAGGCGGGTGGGGGCACGGCCACACAGACAAGGGGAGGGCAGGTGGGGGCAAGGCCAAACAGACAAGGGGAGGACGGGTGGGGGCAAGGCCAAACAGACAAGGGGAGGGCGGGTGGGGGCAAGGCCACACAGACAAGGTGGAGGGCGGGTGTTGGCAAGGCCACACAGACAAGGTGGAGGGCGGGTGTTGGCAAGGCCACACAGACAAGGGGAGGGCAGGTGGGGGCAAGGCCACACAGACAAGGGGAGGGCGGGTGGGGTCAATGCCACACAGACAAGAGGAGGGCAGGTGGGGTCAATGCCACACAGACAAGGGGAGGGCGGGTGGGGTCAATGCCACACAGACAAGGGGAGGGCGGGTGGGGTCAATGCCACACAGACAAGGGGAGGGCGGGTGGGGTCAATGCCACACAGACAAAGGGAGGGCGGGTGGGGTCAATGCCACACAGACAAAGGGAGGGCGGGTGGGGTCAATGCCACACAGACAAGGGGAGGGCGGGTGGGGTCAATGCCACACAGACAAGGGGAGGGCGGGTGGGGTCAATGCCACACAGACAAGGGGAGGGCGGGTGACAAGGGGAATGATGTTGGGGGCAAGGCGAGGGACAAGCGGAAGGGAGTGTGGGGGCAAGACAGACAACGGGAGGGAGGGTGGGGGCAAGCCAAACCGGACAACGGGAGGGGAGGGTGGGGGCAAGGCAAGATGGACAACGGGAGGAAGGGTGGGGTCAAGGCAAGACGGACAACGGGGCGGGAGGGTGGGGGCAAGGCAAGACGGACAATGGGAGGGAGTGTGGGGGCAAGGCAAGACGGACAACGGGAGGGAAGGTGGGGGCAAGGCAAGATGGACAATGGGAGGGAGGGTGGGGGCAAGGCAAGACGGACGACAGGAGGGAGGGTGGGGGCAAGGCAAGACAGACAACGGGAGGGAGGGTGGGGGCAAGGCAAGACGGACAACAGAAGGGTGGATGGAGGGAAGAGGAAACAGACAATGGGAGAGAGGGTGGCAAGGCAAGATGTACAACGGAAGGGAAGGTGGGGGCAAGGCGAGATGTACCACAGGAGGTAGGGTGGGTTACCGCCATAGCCAAACTTTTCCAATGGCCTGATGGATTAAGGACCATCAGAGAATTGGCTACATGCCCATCTGCCCAATTAGGATAGGCAGACATATAGCTGTTTTTTGCTGTCCGTGACTGCCAAGCAAACCCTGGATGTGAGGGACAGTTAGAAATAAAAAATGCCCCCCTCGCCATGGGAGGTAACTCTCATGCCGAGGGGGGGGGAATTAACTTTTCCATTTTCAAAAAGAAAATCCTGCTTAGGTATTTTCTTTTTGAAACACTGTTTTGTGCAAGGCTCTGCCATGTTTACGGAGTCCTGCACCAAACCGCAAAAAGCATTGAAAGAAACTGCAAAGACGGCAGTTCTTGGCAATGCTTTAAAAATGACCGGCTATTTGGAGGCAAAGTAATTTACTCCGCCGCCATGAAAGAGAAATGGGGCTCGCGCAAATATATAAATCTGGCACAAAGTCTGGTTTCTTTTAACTGACAAATGCAGGGTGGTACACGGCTACGTAAGAAACGCAGTCTGTTGCAAAACTCAATAATATATTTAGCAAAATATCTGCCTCTGACTCAGAATGAGCTTCTGGCACCATTTCTTATTGAGGCAGTTGTGCAAATAAGATAAAATACTTTCCAGATTAGTTTAAAGAACTGAAATTTCTTCATCTGTTCCACAGAAATGAAACATACTTTGCCCCAACATGCGTTATAAAGTTTGGAAATATACACATGTCTGTTTCATGTCACAGACTCCACTGTCTGAGGGGGCGTAGATGAAGTTAGTTTCCGAACGTACTGCAAATAAGCTAACTGTGGGAATGCAAGGTTGAAAGAAAGAAAAAGAGAATTACTCCATTTCTTGTGGATTTTATTCTCAGTTTCTGAACATATGATGAATTTTCAACATGTGAATAGGGCGCATCTTAACAAGATTCTAACTCAGGGATAGGAATACGAAAAGCAGCGCTATCTAAATGTCCAATTATTTCAATTAAGCAGATATTTCCCACACTCCTAACAACATATACTTAGATTTCACTCTCCCATGTACTGAGCGTCTCCAAAACCACCCAACCACAGCATGAAAAATTTCATAGAGACCAGTGACTTTACTGCCACCCCAACATGTCTGTACATATAACCACCATCTACGTAAATTATTAATGCTGCTAATCACCGACTGCAAATCTATCTCATGTGGACAGCCTGAAAATCTAGGCGAAAAGAAATGACGGGAATGCTTTGGGTGATTTCAGGCACTCACGATTACTCTGAGGTGCATTCCAGTTATTTCCTTTTCTTTGTCAATTTTTCCACTACAGAAAGTAACCAACCCTATGCACACCAGACTATCTCCCACACCAGCATGGATTGTTCAGACAATCTTCTAGGCATGTCCTCTCTATGAGAGATCACTGGAAACCCTAGACATGCTTCAGCCTGATGGGACTCATTACTAAAGTGCAGCTTAAGTTACATGGCTTAGCGAGCAAGTGACCCACGTCTGAGCATACCAGTAGAACTTAGGCCCTAATTACAATTATCCTGATTTCTCCTATCGCATAAAACACGCTAAAAAGGTGGAAAAAATTACCACTGCGGTAATACCAATTTCCAGGTATTGTTCCAATTCCAAAAGCAAAACTTGTAATGGTCCAGTAAAGATGTGGTAATACCACACAGTATCAGTAATACCGGGTATGGCTTTAAAGTGCTGCTTTACCGGGACACTTGCAATTAGGGCACTGGCACGTCTCACCATTGCCATTTGATATAAGAGGATACCATATTTAGGCACCAAAGCGGATCTGTTATAGTTTGAAAGGAGGATTGTAGGAAAGTAGAATCTACTTTTATGGTTACCCCTGCTTTTTGCCTGGTGCCATGTTGTTTCTGACTAGTCCGACTGGGATCCTTCTAATCAGGACCCCAGTCTCTGTGCTTTCTCCCCTAAATTGGTTATGGCAAGCAATGTTCCCTCTAATTTTTTTCCTCTGTGTGCGGCAGTGGAGGGTCTCTGTGCGCTGCAACAATGGCTATGTGCGCCAGGAATCAGACCGAGCGCGTGTGCAGCGCCAAATGTCACTCCAAACGTTTACTTAAAAAAGTGAAAAGATGGTGGATTTTCACACATACAGCACCACGTTAAGGGTCTTAAGGCCGGTTTTCAAATCAAGTTAGAGACATCCTGCATCATACTCATAGCCCCAGAGATGACCGAGCCAGCATTTGCACATGGATCTCCAGTTACCTCCAAGCTCCTGCTTGCACAAAAAGGGCATAAGCATAGGTCCATCGGGATGCACATAGAACCGAATTTGAGATTTCGCAATTCCGGTGATTCAGTCTCCCTGATTCACTCAACCATTGGTCAAATAAGAACTTGATATGGTCTTGTTGCAGCTGATACGTCCATTTGAGCCTATTCATAAAGCAGATGTTAAGTACGTCTTGGAGTGTGGCTTTGCTGCTGGTGATGATGTCAGCCACAATGGACAGTGAAATTCGAGCACTATCAAATAACCCTTCCTTAGTTTCTATAAGCATACCTGTATTCTTCATACCAACCAGATGTTTGTGCTAAGTTCCCACAGACTTTCATCTGTGTATTTCTCTACAGATCCATCAATGCAGTGGAGAGGACGCTACTTCCTGGATATTAGCAGATGTTTGATGTATTATATTGTTAGAATAGAACGTTTTAAGTGGACAGATCAGTTTTTCTCTCCTTTGGAAGGAACAAAGGTGACCCACGGTCCAAGCAAGGAGGGACCAGGCGGATAGTGGCAGCCATCAGCTACTGTCAGGTTAAGCAAACAGCACCCTGCTGGTAAAAGTCATTGAACATTCGACGAGAGAAGCAGTGGCAGGGCTGTAGGCCAGTAGTTCCATTGACAGTTATTTTCAGGGTGGCTACAAGGAAAAGCTGCTACACATTCACAAGGCACTACTGCTTGGACACAGAAGCTGTGAGAGATTCAGGGATGGGGCAGACAATGGTCTCCTATTTAGGTAATTGTTGGTATTAGTACTGATTGCTTGCCTCGTTCATGCATGTGAATTTATGAAAGATCCAATGCTGAAAAAGAAGCAGGTTACTTTATCTGTAACTACAGTTCTCCAGTATCTGTATCTATCATGATGGAGCAGACTTAGCTTGAGGATGGGTAGGGTCGTAAAGACAGACCTCTTGTCTTCCAGGAGGGGTGCAACCTGCAAAGAAATTAGAAAAGAAAAGGATTCGACTGAAGAGCATTAGACAGGATAGAAAGATGAGAAGGAGACAGTTCCAGAACTGGGAGGAAGACAGAATAAAGAGCGAGACCAGAGAAAGTAAAAAAGACTATCCTCTAGATAGGAAGGGGAAGACTTGGGGGGTGGGGGGGGAGAACAGTAGCACACGGAGGTCGCTGTGGGAAAAAGGGGCCAGTTGCTCAAATTTACACAGACTCGAGGGAGTCGACCTATATGCTGAAGACAGCGTGAGGCACAAAGACACCAAATGCCAACTTCCCACTAAGGAGTGAAAACAGAGAGGCTGCAGGGCAGAGGAGCGAGAACGGAGTTGGGGAAATGTGTGAGCCAGTAAGATGTTGAGGAAGGGCAAACTCCAAAGAGATGCCAGAGAGGGTGTGAAGAGAAAGACTAGTGCACACACAGCTACACTAGGAGACATGACTTTCCCTAAGGACCTAAGGATAATTCTTGTACCCAGGCAAATATCTAAGAATAAAGGACGGAGAGTGGGAAGAACTGACTTTATTTCAGGCATATATCATCATTAGCCATGGAAGAGAGGCTAATGGAGTGCCCAAGTCTTGAATATTAAAGACAAAAGAAGTGAAAGAAAGATAGAAAAGGAAGTTAAAGAAAGTTAGAAGCAGACAGAAAGGAAAAGACTGAAGGGATTTTGACAGTAAAAGCAAAGAGCGGAGAAGAAAGACAGTAAAGAAAAGATGAGTAAAAGAAGGAGTCAGAATTTTGTCCATTATATACACACATTTCTTTTTCTCAATTCTACATGCCTATTTTTTGGGGCAATCTTTCTGGGAGAGATAAGAGACCCGGAACCACAGGGTGCATGACCAACACCAGAAATATGAAGGACCAAACATAAGATTGTATCTTATAGCACATTTACCAAGAACCAAAATAAATATGTAAAATTGTGTAAATAAATGTGTTTAAAAAGTAGCAGAAACCTGACCTATTTAGGGATGTATTTTCTTTTGTGACTTATTGCAAAGTGCTGTGAGAAGTGGGACGTAATTGACTTCTGAATGGAAGTGCTACTTCAACAACAGCAGAGACACTGCAATTAGCTTTGGAATAGATTGCACATGCCTCACAGCAAGAAAGTTCTACCTTGCAACAAACTTTGCAAACCCAAAATGACTGGTTAATCAAAATGCCCCCACTGAGGATGATACAATCAGAAGACTGGCAGAAATGGTGGCTCATAGAAGAGTACATCCAAATGCACCTTCTGCAGTCCTACAAAAATACAATGCAAATTCCCCTATTCTTCCCGCTGGAAAACAACGAAAGGCTAGTCATGCGTCAAGATTCCAGCTTGATCACGCAGGCTTATCTGTAGATCTCATGTTAATTGCAGCCCCTCCACGAGCTGCGATTAACATAGATACTTAGACAAAAGCACTCAATCTGCCCGCAGCCTCGCTTTACTATCAAAACAATACAGCAAGTCTGCAAAACAAGGCCGATTACCTAAAAAGCACACTCCGTGTTTTTAAACTTGCTGTATTGTTTTGTTAGTAAAGCGAGGCTGCGCAGAGGTTGAGTGCTTTTATTTAAGTATCTATGTTAATCGCAGCTCGTGAAGGGGCTGCGATTAACATAGATACTTAAACAAAAGCACTCAACCTGCGCGCAGCCTCGCTTTACTAACAAAACAATACAGCAAGTTTAAAAACACGGAGTGTGCTTTTTAGGGTAATCTGCCTTGTTTGCAGACTTGCTGTATTGTTTTGTTAGTAAAGTGAGGCTGCGGGGAAGATGTGTGCTTTTATTTAAGTATTCATGTTAATCGCAGCTCGTGAAGGGCTGCAATTAACTATGAATACTTAAATAAAAGCACACAATCTCCCCCGCAGCCTCGCTTTACTAATAAAAGAATACAGCAAACAAACAGTTCAGGGCAATACAAAAGCACACGCGCAAGAAACAAAAAGTACAGCAAGTGGCCAACACTTACCTCCGCTCCCGAGTATTCACTGCAAAGTGGTCACTTCCGCCGCCATCCTCCGCAATATGGAAATGCCCGTTTTCGCGCCCTGCGCCTTTTAAAAGCGGCGGCGGGCGCGGAATACTCTTGCGGGATGTGCCGTCTGTGCGCGCTCCACACATGGCACTGCGCGCTCGCGGGTAGAGAAGTGCGCGGGCGCGCGGGCGCGCGGCTTATTGGGAACAGTGATGGCAAGTACTTGGGTACATCCCAGATTGGATACTGGTGTACCCTTATAAGTCCCTAGTATATGGTACTGAGGTACCGAGGGCATAGGTACACTAGGAGTCCCCCGTGGGCTGAAGCATGTATTATGCCACCCATGGGGGACCACTCAAACTGCAACTACAGGCCTGCCATTGCAGCCTGTGTAAGCTGGTGCTAGCACCACTTACGACAGATATTGGTTTCCCTATATCTAAGGTCACTGCACTTAAAACCTATAAGTCACCCCTAAAGCAGGCTTTGCAATCCTGAAGGCAGGGTGCTCGGTTCTAAGTGTGAGGGTGCCCCTGCATGAGCAGGACACCCCTACAACCTTCGGAGTCCATTCTCCCGAGTTGTAAGTGCATCAGCCATTACACTACATAGAGTGGCCGTGTGTCATTACAGGATGACCATCTCTAAACTGGCTGTAATGAACCCTGTCATGCTTGGTATCAAACATGTTGGAATCATACCCCCACACGGTATGATTCCTTGCACTGTAAAGCTCCTCCAGGAGGCCCTCAGTGCTCTCGGTACCAGTCTTCTAGACCCGGACAGCCCAACATGGTTGCTGCCGACCAGAGACCCGATTCTGCCCTCCTGCTGCTGAGCCAGGCTCGAGCAGGGGTAGGCAGGACAATAGGTATCCTGATACAGGGAGGTGTGACCACTTCCCAGACAGGGTTTAGTGTATTGGGGCAGGGTGGGGGCGCTTGTCAGCGCCACTAAGTCTGCTTGAAGGGCGCATTTGGTGCCCTCCTTGAATAGTCCAGTTCAAACCAGCTCAGGGAGCCATTGGCTCCCGCTCTGGCGCGAAACTGGACAAAGGACATGGGAGTATCCTCCCCACTGTCCGACCCCATCCCTGGGAGGGAACCTTGAATCGTCTCAACCCTTTCCTTAGGGTAGTAAAGGGCATATCTGTGGGTGGTCCCTAGATTCGTCGTGGGACAAGATTCATTTCAAGACACCACTTCTTCTTCGACTGTCTGGGCACTCTGGACTTTGCTTGACTACGCTCTGGGCATCAAGACTGCAACGGGGAAGACTCCTGCTGCTCCTGGTCTCCTCGCCCTGGTCATCTGCTGCAACGTCCGTGCCTGTGCTCCATACAGGAACCTTCCAAGGCCTGTGGACATCCAAGACACCTGAAGGAATCTCCCTTGAAGTGAAGGAGTCACTTCCCTGCATCTGCAGGCACCGCAACGAAGCTGACCGGTCTGCTGATCCTGGGCTCCCACGGACTCCAAAAGACTAGCAACACAGGTAGTGGTTCTTCATATCCCGCGAGGTTGCCGGATGTATGACGATACCACGCATGCATTACATTGCATGCCATTAGATCGCGGTTTTAACAACGCAAGTCGTTACAACGACTTGCGTTGGAGGGCGCTGGACTTAGGAGTAGTTTAATTTACTATTCCAACTCCAGCCTACGTACAGTAGGGAAGGTGTTGGATAGTAATTTAAACTACTCCTTGTCCTATAGCGCCCTCCAGTGCAAGTCTTTGTAACGACTTTCGTTGTAAAAACCGCAATCTAATGGCATGCGATGTAATGCATGCGTTCTAAAGGTTGTTTCCCGAGGTTGCCTTGTCCTCTCACCAAGTGTGAGGCCAGTATCCCCCGTCGAAGCTGAAGTATCGGAACCCCTGTGCACCGCGTCGACTTAGTGTTGCAAATGCTTGATGGCTTCCTTCCACCAAGATCTTCGGGCTCCAAGTAGCCCCAACCTCAAGCAGCTCCAGTGACCAAGATCTTTGTCCTCACCACATCACTTGCACTGTTGGCCTGCATCTTTGGTGAGCTGCTAGAGGTCCTCTTGCGACTCCAGTGCTTCCGGCCAGAGGGTCCTCCTGAGGGTCTTCCTTGATTCAGCAGGCTCCCCTGATTGCTCAGGCCTGCTCTGACTGCCCTACTTGTGGCGAGTCACTTGGACCTTGCTGGTCCCCACACTGCACCTTTTTTCGCTTTCCAGGTTGGTTGCGGTTGCCAAGGCTTATTGGTGCTCCCGACGGACACCGACCCCTCAACTCTCGACATCCGACGTGGGAAAGCTCGTGAACGGCTCCTGGTCTTCCACAACGTCGCCTAGTCCACAAAGCTGCAGCTCCAAGGTCACCGTCAGCTCTCCTGCAACACCCGACATCGGTGGGCATTCGTCTTCCGTGCCCCCGGTCACTCCTGAGTGGCACAGACTCTGTCTCCTCTGCTTGCAGGTACTTCTTCTCCTGAATCCACCTTTAGGTTCCACTGGACACTTTCACCTGCTCCAGCAGCAGCATCTTCCTGAAGTCCTCCATTGGGTTCAACGGCAGTTTCCGATGCTACTTAACACCTATGCACCCGGCTTCCCTGGTGTAGGTATCCTGGTTCCTAGGGTATCCACGGGTGGGTTGGCTCTCCAACCTTATGTCTTCCACTGGGTTTCTTCATGGTCCACTGGGAAGGGTCCTTCTTCTTTAAAATTGCAACTGCGGCTTACCCATTGACTTGTATTGAGCCCGCGGCCGTGTTCCCACTTTGCACACGGCCGCCGTGGGGTTCCTAGTTACTTACCTCGGGTGGTTCCTTGGGTCCCCGGCACTTCTACGTCTTCTGGGTATAGTCTTGACTTGAGTCGTGGTTTGCATACCACTATTTTAGTATATGGTTTGGTCGCCTCTGGCGACCACTGTGTATTTCGTGCTACTCACCTGTTTTCTCTGCAAAGTATTATGTGCATTGTATATATCTCCGGGTAGGAGATATTGGTATGCCTCAGTGAGTGTCTTATAATAAATACATATTTTTATAACTACACTATGTGGTTCTTTTTAACTTAATCTATATCTATAAGATTACGTCTGGTAAAACAAGCTGCTTCACATTCCTTCTGGACTAAACCTGAAGGCTGCTCTCCACAGCTACCACTTAGAGAGCTTTCTAAGGTTGTCTAAGACAACTAAAATCACCATAAGGGTTGTCTGGATTGGTGCAGGGTGCCCACTTACCTAAGTGTGCACCATATACCAAGCCAGCTTCTCAGAAGGATCTCATATATGTGAATTTCTGTACAGAACACTTTCACTGTCCTCAATAACTTCTGAAACGATCCATGTATTTATCATATACCAGTGGCAACCTCGAACCAGTAAAATATGTTTTGCAATCCACTGAACTGAGCTCTTGGGCACCTTGCTCGCCAGTTGCCAGTGGCCTCCAATTCCTTCTTGTGCCAGCCTGATCCAGGGTCGAAGTGACACTGCCGCTGCCTGGGTGTTCCCACTCACTGTTTCTACTGCCAACAGAAGCACCATCCACCCCAGGAGCTACTTAAAGTAGGCCGCAGCGTGACTGCATTAGTAGGCACCTGGGCACAGAGCTTGCCAATGGCCTCCAGTTCCTGCTTGTTCCAGCCTGATCCAGTTGGCGCTTTTTGACCAAGTGACACCACTGCTGCCCGGGTTTTCCCAACAACAGAAGCCCCGCCCACCCCAGGACCAACATAATGCAGGCTGCAGCACAACTGCGCCGAAGGAGCGCCAATGGCATGCCCATCTGAGCCTGGACTGCGCGCATTGCCAGGAACCCTGGCCCCACGACCACCCAACGCAGCATCTCAACAGCTGCCAACGGAGACAACGAATGTTGCCACTACTCCTCCGCTACCTCAACAACAAATACCTGCAAAAACGCTGCTGCCGCACATTCCCCAGCACCACAGTAGGACCTTTCTCCTGCACCCATTGCGATTTCAAATCCAACACCTCAGACGCCGACACCACCATGTCCAAACAACTGAGGCACGCCACCAGCCCACACCAACTGTCCACCATGCTCCTCAACGTCTGATCCCTCAGGAAACCCTACACCGAAATCTGAGACCTTCTCAACAGCAACACACCAACCTTCTTTTCCTGCCTGAAACATGGCTCAACCCAGCCTCCTACCCAGACATCGCCGCAGCCATCCCACCTACCTACAAAATTATACATCAGGACCGAACCCACAAACCAGACGAAGGACTTGCGATCTTCTACAAAAACATGATTGACTGCACCACCTCCATGGACTAGGACACAAACCTCATGGAGCACCTCCACTTCAAAATATGAACAGACTACAACGCCACTCTTAAGGGAACCCTCGCCTACTAACCCCCAGCTCCTGGAGGGGAATTTGGCACATACATCGCAGACTTCATCTCTACCTTCTTCATCAGATCAACAAACTACATCCTCCTTGAGGACCCAATTTCCACCTGGAAGACACTACAGACCCCAACTCCACGGCCCTCCTCAACAGCCACAGCAACCTCGGACTCACCCAGCTCGTCCAAGGACCAACCCACACAGCAGGCCCCACCCTGGACCCCATTTTCTCCTCCAACAACAGGATCACCACTACCCACACGACCCCACTCACAGGGTCTGACTACTACATCATAGATTTCAAGATACCCGTCCACCAAGCCAGTCTACCAGAAAAACGCAGAGCACCATGGAGACACTGGGGCAAAATATCCGAAGAAAACTGGACCAAGACCCTACAGGAATGCCCACCCAACCACACCAGGAACCTCGATGTTGACACTGAGCACTTCAATAAATGGTTCACCGACTGCGCCAACCGCACCGCTCCAACAAGAAATAAGACCTACAAAAACAACGAACAACCCAGCTGGTACTTAAATGACCTCAGGGAGTCCAAGTGCCACTACAAACAACTTGAGAGAAAATGGAGACTCGACAAAAACACCACGGCTAGATCCACATACAAAGCCACGCTCAACCTCTACCACCAACAACTATAAGACGCAAAGAAAAAGGCCCTAACTCTCAGACTCAAAACCAGCTCCAACAGCGGCAAAGAACTCTTCACCATTGTCAAGGAGTTCTCCAATCCCGCAGCTGCCAACGACGACAACATCCCTTCCCAAGCACTCTGCAGCAGCATCTCAAACTTCTTCAAGCAGAAGACTGCCAAGATCTAAAATATATGTGACCCACAGAATATTGATACGAACTACCACTACCAGCTGGACACCTCCTTCATAGTCAAACAGCAGCTAAGCAACTAGAAACCGTCTCGAACTAAGGAACTACCGCCCTGATAAATACCATCCACTCAGGAGCTCCCTCAGACCCATGCCCCCACTTCATGTACAACTTTGGAAGAACCATCAACTCTCCCACGCTCACCGCTATCATTATGACCTCCACAACCACCGCCATCTTCCCATCTTGCTAGAAAAATGCAGAATTCAATGCCCTATTGAAGAAATCAACAGCAGACCCCAAGACCCTCAGCAGCTACAGACCCAGCTTGCTCATGCCTTTTCCAGCTAAAGTCATGGAGAAAGCCATCAATACGCAACTTGCATACCACCTATGGCCCTGGCCTCTACTTCCGGGACGCCGAGATCTTTAGACGGGAACACATCCACCAGCCTCAACGATATGTTCTTTACACTTCTTCCGTTACTTATGAAAACGTGACTGCAAATCTAGGAGGCACTGTACGCCTTCTTTAGCGCATGATTGCGTGGTAAGGGGCCATCGAAATTTAAGGCCTGACAGAGACCAACACGTGTAACATAAGGATTGATTTTTTATGGACATATAATGAAAGTAGTGTGAGAGGGAAATTTGAAAGGATTTCGCGAAGAGAATAGATGGCTATGCCGGTCTTAACGTGATAAAATCATTGTGAAAACACGTGAGTATCTGAACTAGGCACTTTGTAAAGGAATCAAAGCCTATTTTGTCTTTTGAGTTTGGATTACCTCGGCTTGGAACTTTGCCCTGAAGAAGTCCCATGTGAATTGGGACGAAACGCGTAGGCTGTTTTTCTGGATGTATCGTCCTGTCTTGTCTAGCTACTTGAAGACGTTTGAATAAAGACAAAAAAGAAATAACAAGGACGTGAAAATTTTCATTTTAAATAGAATGTATTGGTTTTGCTGTCTCATGTATAAGACAAGTGTCTATAAAAGATTCCAGATACATGCTTGAACATTATATAATTCTATGAGGTTGGATTTTTAGACTTCAATGTATTGTGCTCCTCAACCTGTGTAGTTGCATATACCACCTAGAACTCCATCAACTCCTAGTTAGCTCTCAATCAGGCTTTCGCACCAACCACAGCACAAGAACAGCCCTCATTGCCGCCACCGATGACATCAGAAGCATCCTCGACCAAGGAGAAACGGCCTTACTCATCCTCCTCGACCTTTCTGCAGCTTTCGATACGGTCTCCCACAAGTCACTCATCAGAAAGCTTCAGCACTTGAGTATCTACGGACCAGTCTTCAAGTTGATATCCTCCTTCCTCACAGACCGAATTTAACAAGTTAGACGTCTACCTACACCTCAGAACACAAGAAACTCCTCAGCGGAGTCCCTCAAGGATCATCGCTCAGCCCAACACTCTTTAACGTCTACATGATGCCACTCGCTGACATCGTCAGAGCCAACGGCATCAACATAGTATCCTATGCCGATGACAAACAGCTCATCCTCTCCCTTACTAACGCAACCAGCACCGCCAAAGCAAACTTCGCCAATTGCATGAGCAACATCGCTGCTTTGATGAAAAGCAACTGCCTCCAGCTCAACATAGACAACACCAAAGTCCTAATCTTTGCCAACAACCACTCCCCATGTGACGCCTCTTGGTGACCCTCCATATTTGGCCCCCCACCAACCCCTGCGGGCCATGCCAAGACCCTCTGGATCATCCTGGACACCAATCTCTTCAAGACCAGACAGATCAATGCCGTCTCCTCATCATGCTTCCATATCCTACGAATGCGACGCCAGATTTTCAAATGGATCCCACTAAACACCAGACAAACGGTTCCCCAGGCTCTTATCACAAGTAGACTTGATTAGGAAATGCCCTCTACATTGGAATCCCAGCCCATGTCTAACACAGACTCCAAACCACCCAGATTGGCGCTGCCAGACTCATCCTGAATATTCAACAAAGGAACTACATCTCTCCACACCTCAACAATCTCCATTGGCTCCCAGTCCAGGAAAGATGCTAGTTCAAGCTAGTCACTCACGCCTACAAAGCTCTCCACAACACAGGTCCAGCTTACCTCAACCACCACCTCAACTTCTACCAACCCACCAGACACCTTTGATCTGTATCCCAGGCAAGTGAACACGATCCTTGCATCAAGAAGACCAGAAGTGGAGGATGCTCCTTCTCATATCTCGCAGCCAAGACCTGGAGGATCTCCCAAAACACCTCAGAACATTCCCCTCTTTCATGGACATCCAAAGGAGCCTCAAGATATGGCTCTTCAAGACGAAACAAGCATGATCTCTTCCTACCATCTCAGGCCTACCCTACTCAGCACCTGGATACCCTCACAGGTGATTAGCCATGCTCTACAAATTCACATAACATAACAAATTAAAAGTGTTAAATAAATTCTAAACACCTTCTAAAGATGGCATTCGGCCTCCGCTCCAGTGTGCTCTAGGACGAGAACTGTGGTCCAATACCCAGAATTCTGGACTTGGCACCGCGAGGCTACAAACTGAATTCCAAGGTCAGATACTGGACATGTTATGCAATTACGGTTTCCTGTTGATTCATCACTGTGACAGTGCACTGGGAGCGATCACCAGTTGGCATGTGCGTTCATTTAGTTTGCCTCTTTTCCTTGTTGCACAGCTCACCAAGCAAGAGTGATTCTAAAATTTAGGTCAATGAGGTTATGACACTTACATATTGTGTGTTATGCACTATTTAGATAATCTTCCATTTGTTTTCAACAGTATGACTCCCTTGCTCCAAACATCAGCCACACACAATCTGCATAAACACAGCTGTTTTGAAAGAGAAAAGGCAGAATGAAAAAACAAATGATCAAAATTAAAGACTATACCTGGAAGACCATTCTTCCACTGGGGCTGGTGACACGAGTGACGGAGTGCTGATCAACCAAATCCAGAGCATAAAGAGCCGATGACCCAAACACAAACTTCAACCTGCAAAATTAAGAATGTACCAGGTCAGGCAGGAACATCTACCAGGTTCAGAGTTTGACCAACAAGAACTTTTGCCTTTACAAATATTGTCACCAATTAATTTACAAAATCCTCAGTTATAATATTTGTGTAACTTGACATCAAAATACAATACTTGTTGCTAATTTCTGACTTCACACTGGTAGTTTAACAGCTGAACCCCGACAAGCCTGGTTTGGGCTATAGTTTCTGTGCTTTGATATTTTTTTTTCTTCTTTTTCAAGTAAATACAACCCTCGGGTATCACTTCGGATACCTTCGTATCCATTGCTGGATTATTCTGATTAAAATAGTATATTGTAACAATGCAAATTGTTAGCCCTCCGATAATTTGTTTTTAATCGAATCCAGGGGAACCAGTTTTAAAGCAGGAGAAATGGAAGAAGGCATTTTCGCGTGAGCAAAAGTTTGTGGTACTTCTTTAAGTGCAGAAAAGGTTTTGCAAAAATACTATGCGTCCCTGTGAGAAGTTTGACTACTGCTAAGTTTTGTGAACACAGTGAAGCTCGCTTATCCGGAAGATGCCTGCAATCACAATTCTGTGGCTGATGGGGACAACAGGTATATGTTGTTAGATCTCAGAAGTTTGACAAAGAGTCTGAAATAAGCATGGTAAAAAGTTTCAAGGTTGTTGTTTTAGGTGTGGTGCACATGGCCACCTGGCAAACAACAATGACTGTACTGATTGGAAAGCTACGTGTAAGTCTTGTGGATGGAAAGGATATTTAACAAAATGTTGTAGAAGTGGGAATCTTGATAAGAAGGTCAGAGAGGTTATGTGTGAAGAAGACCTGCATTTTGATGAGATTGTGTTACAACTAACAGACAATGGTATGAGTGATCAATTTGAGGAGGTTTAGATTTAGGATGTCTGTGTGAATGTTTTTAAATTCTCGTGCAAAAATAACTTAAATTGCAAAGGAAGTCTTCGACACACAGGAGAAAGCACTGAACCCAGAAGGCTAAAAAAACATATAGGCCCAAGTTCTAGTGCCAAGCAAATCAACAAGCATTAGAAGCCCAAAAAGTATAAAGTGGAACATGGCGCCCAGAGAGACATACCTCTAAATAAGGGGACACCCACAACAGGGACACACATGATGCAACTCAAGAGTCAATAAAGCCAAAGGCAGCCACTTGTCAAGGAACCCACAGCCAGAGACAGAGGAAAATAGAGACAGAAGGGACCAAACGCAGAAGCGGAATATCCTACAGCGCAGCAGGCACACCCAAGTCCGAGCAAGAACAAGAACCAGAGGAGAGGCTGTCACTAACCCCCACTCCCAAGTAGAAGGAACAGAAAGTAGAACAAAGGCCCACATTCGACTCAGGAGACAGAAGCCTCCAAATAAATCCACCTCTATTCACCCTTGGATGTGCACGGTAGGGCCACAAACATGCACCCTGCACACACGAACAGCGTACAAGAGCATACCAGGCCGAGCTAGGTATTAAACGCAAACCAAAGGAGAAGCCAGAAGCAGGACACAGTCATCAACATGGCAGATTAATGCCCACCACTTAGAAGAGAGAGTACCAGAGGACAAGGCACAACAGGGCAAGAGCCCCAAGAAAGGCTCGTAGAAGCACACATCCCAAGAAGGCAGAGACTCAGCACACCACTGTTGAAAACAAGCCCAGGAGGCGACAAACATGCACATCAGTGGTATTAGAACAATTTTCACAGTTGCGGTACCGACTACACTGTTACATCACTGAACACATAGGGAATGTGAAAAATCCAGATTTCACACAAAACGTACAAAATGAGCCACACCTATTCACAAGAGTGTGGTATGGATGTGTAGTTTGTGGCTGGTGGTGCATTTTGTAGCACACTGTCTCAAATATATTATTAAGGCATGGTATGTTACCGCACCGACGTTTACAGACAGCACATTCCCAATTGAAATTGACACTTAATTTGTACACACATACTATACTGATAAAACTATATAGCACCCAAACGATAATGTGTGGAAATCGGGTTTCAGCTAATATTTGTAATTTGTGCATCACCAAGTAAAAGTGTCTTGATTTGTTTTGATCCTATTAAAATCTTTGTTTCTATCACACTTCGGAATTACAAAAAAGGCTTATTTTGTGCTTTCATAACTACTGCATATATTTCGAAATAAGTGTACAGTTCATATTTGAAAAAAATTACAACCTACAGACTTTCTTTTTCACACCAGATTGTCACACAGCTCACTTTACAAAATCCTGTCATTTTGCAGTCAGCGAAAGAAAAGTAAAAATCAATCTCCGTGTTAAAAGAATAGAATGTCAGAAGTCATAGCCTGATATTTGACATGTCTCTGGATGCTGAGCAAATGTGACAAGATAAAAATAACATTTAAACACATCTTTATTAAAGACATCTTTATAACTCATTTACCTTGGAACTCCAGCATGGTTATTTTGGCGGTGCTACCCCGAACCCTACTTCCAGCGCCTATGTGAACACCATGCACCACGGCAGGCCTACCCACACCAGAGCACAGGAGAGGCCAACCAAGTACAGGACCTCCAGAAAGCAATGTCAAAGAGGCAGAAAAATGCAAGGAACCAAATATCCAGAGCCACAGCCTACTGCAGACCCTGAGCTGTGTCCTGCTCTGGGCCCAATCAGGAGCAAACGGAAAAGCACGTGACCAGATCTGCACGTCAAAAAAGGGCAAAGAAGAGGAAGTCTACAGCCTTAAATTGAAGACAGGAAATTGGAAGAAAAGCAGGTCCGGGGTAGGCTAAGTTTCCCCCTAAACAAGCAGTACAGTGGAAGAATACCACCAGAATTCAGAACCCACAGGCCTTAGAAGAAAGGACATAGCATTCAGAAGTAGCACATCCAAGGAATTACACGCTGTAGTCTCCAAGACCTAAATGGCAGCCAGGACAACAGAAACCAAGAGGAGCTACGAGAAACCCCAGAAGAAGAACCAATCAGAAGGCGAGTAAGCTGGTCCAGCAGAGGAAGCCACGCTGTGCAACAAAGACCAGGAAGCACAGCAGAGCGGAAAGGGATGAACATTCACGGAAGGCACCAATATCACAACCCCAGCACACTATGCAGACGGCTGCCAACAAAGAGCAAACAGAAGGTCACAAAACCCAAACGGGTCCTTCAAGGAAAATACTAACTCCCATGCAGCGACAGGAAGCAGACGGTGACTGCCTTCTAACCAGGTTTCCGAGTAGAGGTCGTTCCTTTATAACCACATCTGGATGGGGAGGACTTTCCATTTTTTTTTTTTAGGTCTCGCCTAGCGATGCAGCGCCATGCGCTGCGCGCTATGCGAGATCTATTGTTGCCGACTTTTGCTCCGATGCGGGACATGAGATGTGCACACGCTTAAAAGACATCAGCTGTGAACGCGTATGGCGCCGTTCGCTGAAGTTGCATGACAGGATATGTGCACGTGCAGACAGGCGATGTGCACGCTCACGGCATGTCTTCTCTGGCGATCCTGAGCTTGAGCCCGGACAGCCAATGTGCACGCTCACGGCGTCTCGTGCGCTCCCACCGCGCTTTCAGTTTCAAACACTCATTGCGACAATGCCCCCGCTGCACTCGTGACGGCTCTGTGGGCTGAATATTTTATAGTACCGGGAGTGAAGGGCTGCGGAAGAAGGCACCGGCATACACGGACTGTCACGCGCCACACGGCGACGACGTTCTTACACCTACACGAGGCGAGTATAATTTTACCCCTAGACTTCGCTCGCTCCTGGGGTCCCGTCATACAGGCCAATGCTCGTGCGCTACACAACGAAGCAGTCTTCACACACTCCCCAATTCGCTCAGCCCCCGCCATGGAACTACCGATTCTGAGTCGTGCAAAAATAAATATTACAGTTGAGATCAGCAGGCTTTGAAAGCTGTTCTCACTATCCGAAGAAAATGTACGTGGGCATTATGTATTAAAGAGACTTTATAAGATAAGACGCTTTATATAAACCTGTGGTGTTAACAAGGTAGGGGGTCGCGTAAATAAAAAAAACAGCTACACGAGAGTTGTTAGATATTTGAGATATGGGCGCAAAAGGTACATTGTGGTTGAGATCCTAGAATATTGATAACATTAATAAAGGGCACCTCAGAGGAATTAAAACACTGATTTACTTTATCCCATTTATGAGGGCATGTAACATGCGTTATAACTTAAGGTGCTCAGACACGGGCATACATTGTTCACTTGCCTGGTGGTGTGAAGCTGGGCGCGCCCTCTCCTCCTGTTCTACAGCAGGGAGTTCTTGAGTCCTCCCCGTGTAATTCCTCTGCGTGGTCTCTCCTAGGCTGGGTGCTCGCGCACGCTAAGGGGCCGTATCAGGGCCGCGAGAGGAGTGTGCGTGCACACGAGCTCGTGAGGGAGTCTACGCACAGACTGCCCAGGACAGCCCTCCGCGCCTGGGATCCGGGAGCGGCCCTGACATCGGGCCAGTCCCGGCGCGGACTCCACCCCCTGCTCTTCCTGTGAACCTTCTCTTCACAATGGACTTAAATCACAGATAGTGTGTCCCCGCTGCACTAATAACCAAAGAGTCACCGTCTCCCTTAAGAGCAGACCCAGACCGGTTGAATCACTTGTTAACGTGACATCATCATGCTTACTGCGGATTGATAATCTGGGATGGACAGAAACTCTGTGCTTCTTAAAAAAACTACTGCGACGTGCTTGTCCAAATGCATTTTGAAATGCGTTGTTTTGGTATGATTTTCTCAACATGTTTTGCCATTTTCTCCTCCCTCACCTCCGCTGTCTAAAAGCATAAATCCAGTTTTGTGCATATACAGAGCCTGCCAGTTTTGTCTAGTCTGCCAAAGTGTAAGGCACCAGATGTCTAGGACATATAGGTTGATAAAGTAATTTGAAATTTCTGAGGATCACACAATATGGTTAGTAACGGAAAGCTAGACAAGGTTAGAGCGCGCTACTCCTGGGGCCACTGTTATCAATTTTATTGTTACTAGATAAAGGGGATTATGTAGTAAATTGTTAAACTGATTTGCCCAGGATCGCACAATATGATCAAGCAGCAAATGGGAGACAGAATTACAACTGGATACTCCTAAAACACTGTCATTGAGTTGGTGATTAGTTCATGGCTCCTTCCTTTGCATTTTAAATTAGCCATGTCTGGATGATTTGCTTTTATAGCTTTACACTGCTTTATGTGGGGCGGGTTCCTCCAGTGCCCAGGACCAGTAGTAATTAACAAGCATTTGCAGTGCAATAGGTCTCGCATTGACGCGAGTTTGAGCTATTGACATTGCAAATAACAATGCCTTTTATTTTTGTTTTGTTTTTAAAAACATAAATAAAAGGCATTGGTAGGTACAATGCCAATAGCTTAAACTCGCGTAACTGCGAGACCTATTGCATTGCAAATGCTTGTTTAAGGTTGGCAGCAGGGTGCCTGTCTTGATAATGTAGACAAACCTCATGATGTAATTGGACGAGGAAGTGACGAGGAGGTAATGCAGGATCGGGTTTCATAACCAGTTACAGACTGGATGGCATGAGCACCATCATTTGCTTTGACTACACAAAGAGAATCTAGCCACGTAGAGTCCAAATGTACCCACTACAGGAGAACGAGAGAGACAACTCGGTACACTGTTTTGTGCATTCTCCCCACACATGCTGATGTATCACTCTAATAGTATTTTGTGTTGACACGAATATGTTTGAAATGGGGATGTGGGAAAATACGCCTGTGTGACATTTACCGTTCCTATGGGTGTTCAAAATATGTCACACCCATGTCACTGTTGATATTTTGTATACAAAAAGGACATGTGATTTTTGGGTGGCGTCCTCGTTCAGAATTTCAGACTCTCCTGAAGTCCCACAAAGGATTCATTTGAAATTTTCACATAGCCACGTGGCACCCTTAGGTCAGATACCTCTGCTCAGCACCTCCCCCCCCCCCAGCCACATTGGGTGCCCAGATTACAAGAAAGCCTAGTCACATTTTTCCACGTAGTTATTGTTGGGAGAAAGGTGGACAGCCACACTAACCTGATGCTTCAAGAGGGTGTGACAATGTTGACTTAAGGTTCCAAGGGGATTTCCAGGTTTGTCCAATGGCATCTTTCTAGACCCTGGACAGGGAACCACAGGCTCGGGAAGGGCTCCCCTGCTCCAGATGGATGGGAAGCTCGGACAAGTCCCATTCAAAACTGTGGCTGGCATGGGGTGAGGGCCCTGGACCATGTGATCTGGACCACGTGCCAACAGGCTACCCAGCGTTCAGGTCCACAGGCACATGGAGTCTTCTCCCTCCTCTGGTGGGGTGAAAAGATTTGACTGGCCCCTTGGACAGAACTCATGGGGCTGCAGGGTGCAGGTAGCCGGGCTTGGGCTATGTTCACCAGTCCATAGTTTCACAAAGTTCCCAGGATTCGGCAGGTCTAGGGAAGACTCTCCTGCTCTGGGAGGTTGGAAAGCTTTGACCGGGCCCCTAGTCAGACCTATGGTAGGCTTGAGGCAGAGGTCCCAGACCAGGGTGTCAGGCACTGACAGTCGGTGTCTCAAGTTACACACTTCCGCAACCCGGAGACCAGATGAGTCCTGGGCCTGGGCTCCTTTCATTGGGTCATTATGTCGCAGAGGGCCCAGAACAGGGGTTTGCAGGCACGAAGAGGGTGCCCCTAATCCAGCAGGGTGGGAGGCTCTGACCTGGTTCCCAGTTGGAATTCCAGTCTGGCGAGGGTTTCAGTCTCTTCGTCCTAAGCTCCATTTGCCTGCCTGCAGTAACACAGTGTGCCCAGGATGTGGTTCCTCTGGCCCGAGGAAGAATCCCCGGCTCCAGCAGTGTAGAAAGCTCTGGAAGGTCCCAGTCAGAACCATTGCAGACTCTGGGCGCATCCCTCTGGGCCTGTGCTCTATTTACAGGCCCTTGTTGTCACAAAGTGCCCATGACAGGATTCTGCACACTAGGGAAGGATTCCACAGCTCCAGCAGACTTGGAAACTCTGACAGCTCCTGGTCAGAGCTTCAGCAGTCCCTGGATGCATTCAATTGGCCCTTGGTTCAACTCACCAACCTGCGGTGTCAGAATGCCCAGGACAAGACTCTGCAGACTCGGGAGGGTTCCACAGCTTCAAGCTGAAAGCTATCACAAGTCCCAGTCAGAGCTTCAACATGCCCGGTATTTGGTCCCAGGGGACAGGGCTCCATTTGTCTGCCTGTTGTGCGTCAAAGTGCCCAGGATGGGCTTCCGCAGGCTTGGAGGGCTCACCAGCTCCAGAAAGGTGGAAAGTTCTGACTGGTCCCAGTCAGAGTTTTATCAGACCCAATACATTTCCCTGGACCATGTCTCCATCTGCCAGCCAGTGGAGTCACCAGTGCAGGGTTCCAAAGGCTCGAGACAGGCCCCAGTTCCAGCAGGGGAAAAGCTCTAACAGACCCCTCTTAGAGCCCCAGAAGGCAAGAAGCGTGGTCCTGTGGTCCAGACCCCCAATAACCCGCCTGCTGTGTCGCAAAGTGCCCAGGATGGGGCTCTATAAGCGCGGGGATGGTTTCCCAACTTCAAGGTAGAAAGCTCTGTAAAGTCCCAGTCAGAGCTCCAAAAGTTTAGGTATTAATTCCCCTTCAACTGGACTCCATTCATCTGCCTGTGGTTTGACAAAGTGCCCAGGACCGGGTTCCTCCGGCCCAGAGAAGGCTCTCCAGCTCCAGGAGGGTGGAAAGCTTTGACTGGTCCTGGACAGAGCTCCAGCTATCCAGAGTGCATTCACCTGGGCTTGGTCTCCATTCATGGTGTGACAAAGTGTTCAGAACAGTGTTCCACAGGCCCGAAGAGGGCTTCCTAGCTACGGCAGGGTGGAAAGTGACTAAGATAGTGTTCCACATACCGGGGGAAGGCTCTCTAGCTTCAGCAGGAAGGAAAGCTCTGACGGTTCCCATTCAGAAATCCAGCAGGCCAATCACTTGAGCCAGTGCTCCATTTACTGGCCAATATTGTCAGAAAGGGCCTAAGTCAAGGCACAGCATGCTCAGGTAGTGCTCCCCAGCTCTGTCAGGGTGGAAAGTTCTGATCAGGGCTCCAGCAGGCATGGGGTTTGTTCCCCTGGGCATGGGCTCCATTTGCTGGTCCATGGTGTCACAAAGTGCTCAGGGCGGAGTTTGGCAGGCATGGGGAGAGTTCCCCAGGTGTGGTAGGATGGACAGCCCTGGTAAGTAATAATAAGAGCTCCATTAGACCAGAGGTGCCTTCTCCTGGGCCTGGCCTCCATTCACTAGCCTTTGGTGTCACAAAAGGCCCAGGATAGGGTTCTGCAGGCTGAGAAGGCCTCCACAGTTCTAGCAGCATGGAAACTCTGGCAGGTCCCAGTCACAAGGCCAGCAGGCCTGGGCTCCATTTGCCATCTGATTGTGTCACAAAGTGCTCGGGACAGTGGAGGGAATGTCTGTGGGGGACTCCCAAGCACCCTGAAGACTGGAAAGCTAGGACAGGCCCCAGTATGAGCTCCAGCAGGCTGTGGTCTCTTGGCTCCATTCACCAGCCCTAGGTGTCACAAAGTTGTTTACCCAGCGCATTTCTGCAGCAACTTGGAATGATCATTTTGAGGGTTGTTCTCCCCACCCAAGCCAGTAATGAGGCCAAAACCCCCATGGCTCGCTTAGCCCGCACCTTGGTCTACCACTCCCATCCGTTAAGAGAGCCTAGGCTGCGTGTGCCCATGCAACTTTCTGGACTATGCTGTCCATGCAGGCAGCAGTGGCTCGCAAGTGTTCACGGATGGGAAGATAATTTCTACGCAGACTCGTGGCTCTCTTTTCCAGTAGATGCGACTACCAGGTTGATCGTGCCTGTAGAATATGCTTTTCTCAAGGATTAAGTAATGCACATGCAAGTCCACACGATTGGTAGAATGAAAGAGCAAGTGGCTCTTTAAATTAGTCATGGTTTCTTCGATCGTTCCATCTGTTAATGGGATTACCATATCATTGTCTCCATGGTGAGGAGTATCGCTCTCATCTCGATATGACTGGGTGGAAGGAGAAATTAACGGATTTTTGGGCAGGCAGGCTGCAGAGCTGCTCAGGCTGCGTCTGCTCCGGCTGCGTCTGCTCCGGTTGCCATCTTGGCCATGCCCCTAAATTGAACATTTCTAACATGGTTAAAATGTAATCTAAAAACCTAACACCCTAAAACCTACTTCTATGTGCTACGCTAGGAGAGCATGGAAAGGATAATAACTTGCATCTAGATTTTGATGCACAAGGGCATTCCTTACAGCAAAACGCTGTAATCGTCAGACGTCAAGAAGGCCATGTACCCTATGAAAGGTCAACAAGCGTTCAGCATCAGCATCAACTACTCCTGCGCTCAGGCTCGATATCAGTTTTCAGTAGAAAGTGTGATACAGAGGCAGCATCTCTGGCAAGCAAGATCATCTGGCAGTATTTCGCTCGCGATAATCTGGGCGAAGGGACCTCTCCTGTCCAAGTGGCAGTATCTTATCTGAGATGAAATTTGCAGTGTCACCTCTGGAATGTTCGCTATAGCCAATAACCATCAAGATACTAGTTTAAGACGCATTCCTTTTGACATATAATGTGAAAATACAACAATTGAGATTACACTGTTTTGCCTATTGTTATTTGTTTGATCTTAAATTTGAGATAACAAGGAACTTGTTCCAGACTGATGTCGCATCACGTGTTTTGTTTATGTCTGTATCTAAATGACTTTGTACTTTCACGGTTCTTGGAAAGATAAGGACAGATGACATCTGTGTCAGAGGCAGACATGTTGATTTTTCAGAAATACAGAAAATGGAGTTGCGGCCTACTCAAAATGGAGACAGGCTTTTTATCTTTACATCAACTTGTGAGAAGGACCTGAGAAGGTTGGCCCCCCTTCAATTTGAAACCCAGACATGGAAAGATATGCAAGGATCATAATGCTGATCCCTTGGGTGGCTCCAGGAACATAAAAAAGCTGTAGAGGACACAAGCAACCCCAGACCAGTTGCGGCCTTGTTAGGCCTCATCAGTGAGGTACAGCTTGGATGCTGTGGCACAGTGAGATATGGACCAACATCTGGGCATACCATGACCACTTAGGGTATTATATCACTGTTACATGAAACACACAAAATGTGATGGCAGGATGCTTGCAAATAGTCTGAATTAACCTGTGGTCCAATGACACCTGGGAGTCCGCAATGCCTACTCAAGGGGTCTGCGACTGCTTAGAAAATGAAATACTATTGACAAATTAAAAAGTGCAAATTAATAAAGCAAAATGTAAAATTAAAATTTTAAAAAGCTCTGCAAATGTGTAGGAATTTGAAATTGACGCTAAAAATTACATTGATATCTTCAGATTGGTTTGTGGGAGCAGTGAAAGTTGCTTAAGTAGAATATGGTATGGACAATGGGTAGCTGTAATCGAATTTAGAAAAACCTCAACTTTCTCACTAAAATTAAACTTTAGTTTTTTTTTTTTACATTTGTGAATTAAATAAAACATTTAATCATTTGTTTGATGAATGGGTCCGTATTTTTGTGTATTGTTGTGCAGTTAAAATTATCGAAATTGCTTAGGCCCGGGTGCCCAGATTCCAAGAATGACTCAGATGGGGTATCTGAATTTCAATCATTTAAAAATATCGAAATTGCTTAAGCCCGGGTGCCTCTGAGAGTCCTGCCTCGGGGCCCGAAAAATTGACCTCCATGAACCTTGCCCCCAGGGATGCGCCTGAGCACGAACCACGAAGGCTCAGGGGGAAAAAGGGACGCCGCGCTGGGGGTCAGACCCAACTAGCTTGGTGGGCTGGCGGTGGCAACACAGGCAGGCCACACGCCCAGGACCCAGGGCATATTGACACGACCGCTGCGGAACAGCTGCAGGAACTGCCACTTATCCTAAAACTCAGGAAAGGGGGTCACACAATTCCATAAGCCTGGCCTGGCCCTCTCCCTCTGGTGGTGCTGAGGACCCCTGAACAAGCACCTCCCTGCACCCCTACGAGGGTAGTCACTTGGGCCGGGTGGGGTGAGCAAGCAGACACAACGGTGGTGCTCATCCAAATACGCTGGGGAGTGCCCAGGAAGACACTGCGAAATACAGCGCCGCGCCCCTCAGACACTTAGCACTGACGCCTCACCCCAGGGACAACACAGACATGGGTAAAGACCGGCCACAAAGGGGGGCACAACCAACAAAGATGGACCAATATACGGCACCAGGAGGCGCGACAAAGATACACTGCGCGAGACGTCCACGGACGTCAGCAATGGGCCAGTCTCCCCCACTGCAAATTCTTGCGGCTATAGAATCCTCCAGTGCCGCTGTACAGGCTAAGATTTACGCAATGCCACAAGACATAGGCCTGCTCCGAGTCGAACTTCGCACAGTGGCGGAAAGCTCCATAATGACCGAGAAAAACGTCGCAGAACTACAGGGCGAGGTGTCTGGCTTGAAAGCAGCCCTATCGGACCTAACTGCTAAAACTGCAGACCTGGAACGACGTGCCAAAGACGCGGAGGGATGCTCCCGGAGATGCAATCTCCGATTTGTCAGATTTCCGGAAGGAGCGGAAGGAAAAACGCTGGAACTCTTTCTGGAGGCATGGATCAAAAAAACGCTCACAGGGGCGAACCTCTCGCCGCTCTTTGTGATAGAACGTGAGCATAGGGCGCTAGCTCAACTACCCCATGCAGGTGCAGCTCCATGAACTATCATTGCAAAAGTTCTAAAGTACAGAGACAGTGACAACATCTTAAAAGCAGCTCGCCGAGATAGGGACCCGGTCTTTGAGAACCACGTGATCCGCATCTTTCCAAATTACATGCGCCCAGTGTAACAACAGAGAGCGTCCTTCGGAGGGGTGAAACAGAAACTCAGAGCGATGAACCTTCAATATATGCTCCTCTATCAAGCCAAGTTGAAAGTCCTGCAAGGCGACCATGCCCACTTTTTTCCAATCCCCGGAAGAAGCATGGGACTGGCTCGAGATACGCAGCGAGGGGAGGCCCCTGCACCGGGGAGGGGGAACAGCAGCGGAACCCCTTTGGCACAGGCAAACTGAGAAAGAACACCAAGCGGAGCAGATGGCCTAGACCCGCAGCACACTCAGCGCAAAGAATAGTGGCCCGGCGAGATGGATCCTTAGACATGGAACACTCTGACTCCGGAACTGAGTGCAGAGGGTCGCCTAGACTGGACCCACAACTGCAACTAGCCAAGTGTGAAGCCGCAAGGGCACTAGTGGAGGAAGTCACAGCCTCGAGCTAGGATGCCAGCATGGGCGATGTGGTGGAGGACACGTCCCAGCCACAGAACTCCTGATATGTTTGTAGACTGGGGGTTTATTGCAGAGACAGTCGAGTGCGTGCTTCTAGATGGGGGACATGCCTGATTGAGCAGGAGAGGTCACGTTCAGTACCTATGGGTCCTGCAACGGAGGCTTGCGGACATGGGCCGAGCAATAGTGAGACTGGGTAGGGACCAACTGCACGGCGGGCGGGTGCACACTCCTCTCTCTCCACTTTTGCTTCTCTTTTCTTGTTTAGCTTTCTGCATGACTGATGGATGAGTGACTAGGAGACTGACGGTGAGCTTGAGCATGAGTGCAGACTGGGAATGAGGAGGACGTACTGGCAGGCACAACTAGGGCTGGTCCATGCAAAATGCCCACCTGGCACAAAGTGTACCTAGGATGACTGAGTGTAGTGCGACTGAAGTTCCGATGGCAGGCAAAGTCAGCCAAACCTGAATGGCTGGATGATAACTAGAGTGACTTCACCTATTCACCGTTATGGATCAGTGTTTTTATGCCGTCGATGCTGGCCTTTCAGACTTAACTTTTACTCACTTATGGGGGAAAGGGGTGGAGGAAGGTGTAAGGGGTGTTGAACACACATGGGGATGCACAAATTGTTTTTGCAGTGTTTACCCGGGGGGGTGAGGAGTTTCAAATGTTGATTTTGCATGCATTACAGGCGGCAATTGTGGCAAGGAAACAGGTAACTGAAGTGGGAAACCCAACGATGGAAAACAGATGGACGCTTTAAATTTATAACATGGAACATGCTGGGCCTAAATTCATTCGTAAAGTGCTACAGAGTGCAGACTTGTCTCTGACGCCAGTGAGCCCAAGTAGTTCTCCTACAGGAGGCACACCTGTCAGAGACAGTGTGACAGAAAGCTACATAAGAAATGGAAAGGTCAGCTGTTCTCCTCCACCTACTCAACATATGCGAGTGGGGTGGCGATCTGGGTGGCCCCACAAGTCCCATTCCAGATCTACAGATACAAAGCAGACACAGAGGGACGATATGTTGTAGTGCCTGGTGTGTTAGATGGTATAGAAGTGTGCTTTATGAATGTCTACGCCCCAAATGTAGATGATGATAATTTGTATTTAGAACTAGAAAGACAGCTAATCCCCTACATGGGAAAGCCATTAATATGGGTAGGAGACTTCTATTGTGTGCTGGATGACACCCCAGTAAAGTACACACCAAACCAAACATGTCAGCAGCTGTCAATCAATCAATCAATCAGGGGTTTGTTAAAGCGCGACTACTCACCCGTAAGGGTCTCAAGGCGCTAGGGGTAGGGGGGGCTGCAGGTTCCATTCCATCAAGAAGGGGGGTCTGTCGAAGAGCCAGGTTTTGAGGTTTCTTGCGAAGATGGGGAGCGATGTCTGTGCGCGGAGTAATGGCGTGCCTACACTGCGTGGATATCTGGCGCGAACAACACCCAACTGCACATGAGTACACCTGCTACACCCCGTCCCGGACTGTCTCTAGAAGACTCAATATATTTCCGATCTCCAAGGAGGCCACCTAAGCGGTGGCCCAGACCAGTATACTGGACCGCTACCTATCGGACCATGCCCCAGCGTTGCTGGAGTGGGGGGGTGGAACACAGCAGACTGAGGGTACCGCTGTGACACCCGCAACCGGAGGCTCTTCGGGACACGGTATTTAGAGAAGAAATTAGAGAGGCCATAACAGGTTTATGCGCCACCAACTGGTTATCTGCAGCCTACCGGGGGGTAGAATGGGACACATTAAAAGTGGTCACTCGCGGAGAATGCCTGTCCAAAATAGGAGGCACCAGAAGAGGGCTGGAGCCGGAGCTCATTGAAGCAGAAGGTGAGTTGACTAGACTACAACATAGGGAACAAAAACAGGAGCCGCACAGCGAGGCTCTCTTAAGAGCACAGCGCAGAGTGGGAGTGGTGTGGGACAGACTGGATTGTTTTGCTAGACGTGAATATCGTCCGCTGCTCCACAAGGAGGGCGACAAATCGGGTAGACTGCTGGCCTGACTCCTACGCAGGGAATGCCTTCCCCCACTTATAATGATGCTTCGGTCCCTAGACGGCACCACGGTTATCACGCAAGAAGGGATTAACTCCCTGCTGCACACTCACCTGGCCATGGTGTACAGGCAAGGCCCAGAGGCAGACTGGACTGCAACCCTGGAGTTCCTAAATGAGGTGCCTCTTCCAACTCTAACAGGGGAGCAGATGGCAGAGCTAGTGGCCGCAATTCAGCTTGATGAACTGAGGGAGGCGCTACAGGGAATGGCTCCTTGTAAATCCCAGGGCCCCGATGGCTTGCCGGTGGAATTCGATCAGAACTACGCAGACGTACTGCTCCCCCGGTTGCTGGACACCTTGCAGGAAGCTAAAAGATTCGGTGTCCTACCGCAGTCCATGAGAAAGGCGCAGATCGTCATGCTCCCGAAACAGGGCAGAGATGCAAGGGACCCGGGGGCTTACAGACCCCTATCAATGCTGGTAGTAGACGTAACATTTTTAACTAAGGTCCTAGCGACACATCTCAACAGGGTGGTAGCGCAGTTAGTACACGAAGACCAATGCGGCTTTATGCCGGGAAGAGGTAAACACATGAACCTTCGCCGCCTTTCGCACGTGATGCACTCGGTGGCATGTAGTGACATCAAGGCAGCAGTAGTTGCCCTGGATATCGAAAAGGCGTTTGACACCTTGAGATGGGAATATCTGTGGGAGGTCTTAAGAAAAATGGGATTCGGGAGAGAATACATAAATTGGGTCAAGCTTCTCTACTACCAGCCCAGCGCCCGGGTCCGCAACGGCGGCCTAGCATTGGGAACCATACCCATCGCAAGGGGCACAAGACAGGGCTGCCCATTATCCCTGCTCCTCTTTGCCCTGGCAGTGGAGCCATTGGGGATCCGACTTAGGCACGACATGAACAGATGGGTATTATGGTGGATGGACGCACACACGTATGCAGATGACGCACTCCTATATGTCCAGCAGCCGGAGGAGGCGATACCAGCACTCCTAGAGGTGTTAACCGCCTTCGGGACTGTGCCAGGCCAACACATAAACCGCCAGAAATCGGTCATTTTCCTATTGGCCACGTTGGCAGTGGGAAACACCACAGACCTCCCCGACGTGGATCTCAATTGGAAGAGGGATTGTTTTAGCTAACTGGGCATACAGGTACACACACCAGAAGCCCAATATGCCCTCAACATGGGGGCGGTGATCGCGGGCTGAAGGAATCGGTTCGTTCTGGAACAGACTCCCCCTTTCAGTCATCAGCCGGGTGGCTATGGCCCAGATGGTCATCAGGGCCGGACTGGCAACCGAAACCGGCCCTGGCAAACTGCTCGGCCGGCCCCCCCTGGGGTGAGGGGGGGTGCAGCTGAGCAGTTTGCAAGCGCCGGTTTCTGCCGATTTTGTTACAGGGGGCCGATATTGCTGAGCCCCGGTAACAAAAACGGCCCCCCCAGGGGCCCAAAACCGTCCCCCCACCCTAGCAACTCACCGGGGAAACGCCCGGTGCCCGCTACGGCCGAGTCCGGCCCTGATGGTCATTCTCCCTTGACGCTTATACGCCATGCAGAACTCTTTTTGCAAGATCCCAGCATCCACTTTCGCTACCCTGAATACCCTCTCCTAGTTTCGTTAGTGTGTGCCGGGGGACGAAATAGGGTAAAACTAGAATCGCTGAAGCTGGACACGGAGATGGGAGGGCTGGGACTCCCGGACTTCAGATTCTATTACTATGCAGGGCTGCTACAGTAGGCTGCGCAGTGGTGACTACTGTCTGGAGGACACCAGAGACAAGCGCGGTGCATTCCTTTCATGCTCCCGGAATGATTCCCACTATGGAGTGATGAAAATCCCATGCTAGATTATTCCACGTTGCCCCTAGAGAGAGTAGTTATAGCCACCATTGCCGCCATGGTTCTACTGGTTCACACAGTTCACTATTTTTCAATTTTATTAAAGAAAATAATTGCTACACAGGACTGTCAAGGGGCAGTAAGTCCCACATAACACATGCAAATGGCCACAAATTTGTGTATGCAGTCAGCGTCATAAATCATATGACAGGCCTGTACCGTAATAACTGTGTAGCAATGCATAAAAACAACACAGATAAAAAAAAAAATGAAATGTTCAATTTATTCTCGATGGTTTCAATGTGCATTTGTGCTGTGTTTATTTTTTTTTTTTTTAAACATATTTTAATGAATTTTCATGGTACATAATGGGCCGTGGCCTGTTGTATACATTATGTGGACATATTGAATCAAAAGTACCGATAAGAACGTAAAACTGTAACGCCTGCAGAACCCGCAGGCAAGACAACAAAAACATGGCACAGGTAGTCCCAGACCCCACAGGACTTAAATCTGAATGTGTGTATGTTCGGACGAAAGAGTTACATTGTCTAGGCTGCACAGTAGTCAGTTGTATGTAAAAGAGCAACATTTGCGCTGTTTTAATCGTATTCTGTATGGTTATTTTAGATGTGTTGAGTAACAAAGTGCACCTGTTGAAATAAATGCACTTTTTAGTTAAAGTGTCTTTTTCATAGCGCATCTTGTGTGTGTATGATTGAGAAGAACAAAAAAGGTTTGTTTCTGATCACCACGGTATCTATGAGACTGTTAATAATCCAAAAGCACTGACCCCACTTCAACTATGTATTTGGTGCAATTCAGAGGGGCTACAAAAACCTGTCATTTACATTCAGCATTTGTGCATTGAACTAAGTTAACTTGTGTCACCCGTGGGTGGGAAAGCACACCTTGTAGAGATGAGCCAGAGACTCAGGTTATACAACAAGGTCACATACACCAAGTGCAGTAGGTTCACTCTGCCTGGTATCCTTTAGCAAGTCCAGCAGTGTTCTGAGGAAGGAAGGGTAAGTGTTCAGATTTGTAGAGTTCACTAGCCTGTGGTTGGGGGACACCCTAAGAGACTCCTAGTCCCTCTCTGACCAACAGAGTAAATGTTCCCAAGCCCTGATCTACCTACAGTTTCAGCTGTTCCTGTTTGCCTTACTGCAAACAGGCCCTAACGCAACGTGTCAGGTCAAATCTAAGATGGTCAAAGTCTTCAGCCACAATAAACTTGGGCTCAGAGCTTGGGGTGTGTAGGGGAGTGTACTATAGCAATCCCACATCTAATAATAAAATCCAGTTTAAAGCAGACCCTGGACCAACAATATAAAATGAGACCGAAGTCAAGTAAAACAAAGCAGGGTCCTTCAGTAACTAGATGGGATAAACAAAAATTGTAACCTGGGCCTGTGCAATACCTTTCAAGGGTGTAGGCGTTTTACATGTGCCTCAGACAGACCAGTGAGGCAGGATTTGACACTATTGTGCCAACAGGCTGGACAGCAACCCCCACCTTGAATATCCTGCTACACTCAGCAGGGTCATCCCTGCCCATTTAGGACTACCTGTCAATCAAATTGATCAATTGTGTGGCTCCTGGAAGGAATTTCACACCTCATTACAGGAAGATTAAGGCTAATTAGCCTACAGTGGCCAGGCTGGTAAATATAACTTTTTTAAATGTATATTTCCTAACTAGCTAGAAAAAAAATCAGACTTTACCAATTAATTTGATTTTTACAAACAACTGGAATAAACTCTTAATCTGCTGTACCAGTATTTCCTATGAGAACCACTAAACCCAAAAGAGTGAAAATAGCTTTTGGTGATTTATTCACTGTATGTACATGCTAACATTAATTTACACATGTACCACTTCTATGCACTATGCTCTCTACCTTATAGGCTATCAGGTAAATTTAGGGGTGACATACATAGCGTTTCAAATTGGGTTTTTAGGCCGGTAAAATTATTCGTTTTACAGGTCTATCTGCAACTATGAGAACTTGCAGGCTGCAGGTTGTCAGACCTCAATGGAGGCCTGTGGCATGTTTTCAGGGTCTCAAAGTGGATGGCATAGCATAGTGCTTTAGTCCATATGTTACATAAAATTTTTGCTTAGGTTTTTATGGTCCTGAAGAAAAGCCGCTAGATCATTCACATGACTAAATTAGGCTTGAAACATGTCGACCTTCAGCTACCTTAGATAATCACTTCTAGTAGGTGGCATCACATATTTTAACATAGGCAGTAGGACTCGATCATTAAAATATGTCTGCAGATTACCCCCTGTCCGATTTTTATCCCACTCTTTCACATATTTACTTAAAATACACCAATCTACTTTTTTACTCACATACCCACACTTCACCATACGGCTTATAAAAAGATCTCCGTTAAAAGAGCCCCCATTGAGGGTGCCCGTCGGTCATTGCAACGCCAGCCCGACGTGGAGCAAAAGCCCAATGATGAAGCATGACACCTACTAGGTGTGTGAGGGCAATTTGTTCCTACAGAGTAATGCTCCCTGCAGACTCTGTGGAACTTAACTGACCTAAGCAGACAAATCCGTACTTACTAGGAACTGCATACCCCTGTGATCTTGCCTAAATTTAGATTCAGAATGTTGAGTTGTGGAGCGTTGCGAGATACCGCGTAGAGGATGTATTGCGCAGCGGCGGTTCCAAGAAGCTTCGAGGCTGCGATACAAGGTCTGGTGTTGGGATGCGTCACACAGTTGCAATTCTGAGGAGCTGCCGTGCTGTGATGTGGGGTTCTGCGTCGAGAAGTGTCACACAGGGGTGGTTCCATGGGCTGCAGGGAGATGTGTTGCGTTGCGTCTGGCTGCTAGGACCACGGCTGGGCTGGCAGAGCACCTCTAGACCCACTTCCAAGGGTCCAGAGCTGGGGTAGCACCACTCAAGGGGCAAGACTTATAGCAGGCAAAGTCCAGGTGCTGGGTTTGAGATGGTTCGAGCCTTTTCTGTCCCTAGGGCACTGATCAGGAGACCAGCCAGCTAGCCCTTGGAGTCACACCGGTGTTCCAGGGTTCAAGATGCAGGTCCAGTTCTTCACACTCAGGCAGCAGAGCAGCAGTCCTTCTTGCAGAGTAGCACAGCAGTCCTTTAGGAGTCTTCCACAGATCCAGAGGTGTACTAAAGAGCTGGGTCTGAAGGGCCAATATTGATACCTGGATCCAGCTTTGAAGCAGGAGATGGTTCTGGAGGTTTTCACTCCCAGAGGTGTGGGGAATTTCCAACCTCCCTGCCATGACCCCAGCTTATCTGGGGTCACACAAGACTAGTGTCAAACCCTTTGTGGATGTGTTCAGGCAGAGCCTTTGTGATGTGCAATTGTAGTAGGTGACAGCTTCTCCCCCTCATCAAGTAAGAGATAGCTCATCCTGCCAATACCTATCCCCCCTTTGTCTCACTGTCTGACAGCAATACACAAAGACCAACTGCCAGCTACACCTAGTCATGTGACCAAGGACACAGGCATAAAATAGTTAGTACAAGAAAATGCCAACTGTCTAATAGTGTTTGTAACAATTAACAGCGTCTCAACAGGTAATACTTAAAGACAGTTTTTGGGAAATAAGCATAACAGTTGCAAGAAAAAGGAAACAGGGAAGCATGAATGGTTATCGCAATATAAGCAAAGAGCAGTCTGTATTCAAACACAGTGAGGAAAAGGCACTATATTACATTGAATGTACATGTAACCTGTACAAACTTGTGCACATGTGTGCTCATGACAAAGATGAACGCGCAAAGTGACAAGTGAAACAGCGAAATAAAGGCGCAAAAGGAAACAGAAGTGTCAATATATACAGGAAAACTTGTTGTGGCTCAGATTAATTAACAAAGATTTAGAGAAGGTATATTATTTGATGAACCACAGAGCGTGCGCCAAGGAATTGCGCTCGGATTCACGCCGCAGTCTGTGAGGCATTTGGAGGATCCTGCTGTCTCGGCTGACCTCCGAGCAGCTAATCCCAACGTCTGCAGATTGCTCATTAAGCCACGACCCCAGATGACACCTCACCTGACGCCGGACCCCTGGTAACTGCCATTTACCTCCAGGGGCATCTCCCCCTCTGTTCTGGATTAATTGATGTCCACTTAAGCCTCCAACCAGACATTCCTGTAGGAAATCACATTTTTGGACCACCCTGGTCTCGCCTTGGACAGCCTCGCAGGCGTCTCACCTCCCCTAGCACACCACTTCTGGGTGCTATCCACGCTGTCCCCTTGAATTTGCCCTCCAACTATTACGCAGCACTTACAACTTTGTAACCTGGTTCTGAAGATGACCTGAACTCACAACAGGTTGAAACGCCATCGACCTCCCAGCGCAATTCCTTGGCGCATGCTCTGTGGTTCATCAAATATATACCTTCTCAAAATAATCTTTGTTAATGAATCTGAACCACAACAAGTTTTCCTGTATATATTGACACTTCTGTTTCCTTTTGCACCGTTTTTCCGCTGTTTCACTTATCACTTTGTGCCATTCACCTTTGTCACGAGCACACATGTGCACAAGTTTGTACAGGTTACACGTACATTTAATGTAATATAGTGCCATTTCCCCACTGTGTTTGAATACAGACTGCTCTTTACATATATTGCAATAACCATTCATGCCTCCCTGTTTTCTTCTTCTTGCAACTGTTGTGCTTATTTAAAAAAAAAAAAAAAAAAAAAGCTGTCTTTAAGTATCACCTGTTGAGAAGCTGTTAATTGTTACATACACTTATTACCCAGGTCTCAACTGGGTCTACGGGTACCTCCTGTGGTTTGGTCTTGTAACTTTCTAATAGTGGCATGTTCCGAATTGTGATTTAGAATCCAACTTTATCATTAGAGAGGGTTTAAAATTTAAATTTGTTAAACACCAAACTCGACAGTCCTACCTGCTCCCAACTGAAAATTAACACTTATTAATTGCATTGAGATAACACATAGTTATCCTATAGGAGAGTCAGGCCTTGCAGTAGTGAAAAATAAATGTAAGAGTTTTTAGCTACCAAGACATGAAAAAGTTAAAAGTGCATGTTCAACTTTTTAAATATACTAACCCTGTGGGCTGTTTAGGGCCTACCCATGGGGTGACAGACATATTAAAAAGGAATGTTTAGGCTAAGCGTGGGACGCAATATTAGCGGATTTTCGCTTGACAGAGCAAGACCCTGACATGGTAACTGACACAGCAGTGAGTGATGATGACCAAGTAGCACCACAAATGGCGCCCCTCTAGCTCCTCTAGGGCGCAGATACAGTACACGTGCCTGTTGATGCTCCCTGACGTTCAAATATTGCACATCAATCATGTAGGCATGGGTAATTACAACTATACAATAACATGTCACTAAGCTAGTAGCTCCTTTGACTAAGTAGTACATATTCTTAACATGTATGGTTGCGGCAGATAAAGCACGTTATTAATCAGCATTATTGTATGTATATTGCTACCAGATGGGATTATTCTACTTGTTTTGCACTATGTTCTCCCCCCCTCCCCTTCTTTTTCTTTTATGCACCTTCATTGCATATTCATTGGACAGAACGTCACATTATCACGCATTGTGTGTGTAATTTATTCATAATAATATGTATGTACATTGACATAAAATACATTGCGATATGTAATGATCTTTTATGATGGGAGACATATGACATGTATACGGTCTATTCTGTTATGTTTTGTTATAAAATTCCCAAAAATATCAATAAAACAAATTTGAACAAAACAAAAAAAGGAATGTTTAGGCCTGGCAAAAAGGTTTATTTTTCCAGGTCGAAATGGCAATGTAAAACTGCACATGCACAGGCTTCAATAGCAGGCCTGAGATGTTCAAAAAGCTGATTGAGTGGGTGGCACAGTAAGTGCTGCAGGCACACTAGTAGCATTTAATTTACAGGCCCTGGGTACTTGTAGTACCATTTTACTAGCGACATACAAGTAAATGAAATGTGGCAATGTGGTGCACAGAGTCTTCAGGCCAACAAAACCGAGATCAGTAAAAATGGAAGAGTAAGGCAAAGACCACCCGAAGACTGATAGGTCTAGCAATGAGAAACTGCTCTAGTCCCATGACCAGTATGATTCTCCTTGTGCACGTAATATGGCTGATTGATTGCCACATATGTATTTGTCCGTGGCATATTATCCAAACTTTCTGCTAAATGACTGTGGTTTTTCTAATTCAAGTGAAACTGTGTGGTTTATAATGTTATTCAATTTTTTGGACCATTGTATTTATTGACAAGGTTAATCTGCAACAGTGCTAAAGAGTACTATCTTTGAATCTCAGATGATTCTGGTGTTCTTTAGTGCATAATACTCTGCCCAAGAACCATGGCTGCTGGCCAAAAGACCACCATGTAACGTGTATTGATTTTCTAGGGGTGGTGGTCATGCCATCTTTCTAGACCTCAAATAATTCTTCATGTTGTGAAGGAAGACGTTCACACTTTGCCATCGATAGTGCCCATGTCTACAAGCATAGAAGAGCACCTTTTTTATATCCTTTCTGCCGTTTGATATTTGATTTGAGGAAGGCCCATAAAGTGTATTTCCCATGGTGCTGTCAGTCTTGTGGCAGTGAGATATGTGGTGCCAGACTAACCTAGTAAACATCCCCATGCTTTAAATATTAGGGAGCCGAAGACAGCTTTCCTGTTGGTTGTCAGAATTTTGGAAATTCCTGAGGACTCCATCGCTGCTAGATACCTGGAGCCTGGATACTCATTGGTGATTAGCCGCGCTATACAAATACTGATTGATTGAAGCAAGTGTACATGGATGGGGTCTGTCTCTTTGGCCGATGGCTGCTTAATCTTCCTAGTGTGAGAAAAATACAGACTGATGGAGATCTGCAGTATATTGTTCCCATGACACACACAGAAGGAGAAAGGAGGAATGCTTCCAGAAAGTCTAAACCCCTGACAGTCAGCCTGGGTAGCACTCCAACACATTGTTTTTACCCACTCAGCCACACTAAACAGAGGCCCACCTTGTATAAATCAGTACTGACTGCTCTTCATGGGAACATCCCATCCCAAACTTTTACAGAGAATGTTCTGGGGCAATTTACCAACAAACATTTTCAGAAGATAAAACAGAGAAGCTGCCAATGATGAAAGACAGCAATCACACAGAACAAGGGCAGCGTCAAATAGCATCACAGTACACTGCTTGGAGAAGCAGGATGATCAACCACCCGTGGACAATAGTGACATCCAACCTATAGAAAGAAGTTTTGGGGATAAAGCAACCATCCTCTTTCCACTGGCCTCTGGTATGAAGTCTAGCTACGTTAGTTGTTCTCAAAGCTAAGCCACCTTCTGGCAAAGTGACCTAGTACCAAATGATTGTGCTTTAGTCTACAAAGCCTATTTTTGCCATTAATTATTGGCTTTGAACTCCGTATTTTAAGCGAGAGGTGTGGAGGAAGCCGTGATAATAGTTTGTCAGGTCCAGATGCTCAACTCGAATTGTGAAATTTTGAAGAGAGCTGTCTTAAATAAATAAAAACTTACATGCAGTCGACCATGTCGTGCTGCCCCTCTTCTCCAGGCGGCACAGGCTCCCAGAATGCCCTGCGGCCAATCCTGAAACTGCTCTCACACATGAGAGCAGCTTCAGGATTGGCCGGAGTGCCCTCGATTTGCGCTCCAGGACAGATTGTTAGTCTGTGCCTGCTCTCTCCAACCCAGCTGCGTTGCTAGGTTGGAGAGAGCCTGAGACAGCCGGCCAAACCGTCATGCGCAGTGAAGGGAGTGCACTACCTCTCCCCTCAGTGCCTTTCATCCCCAGGCTCCACCCCCAAGACTCAGCAGGATTGGAAAGGAAAAATAAAACGAGTGTTTAATATCATTTTATTTTTCCTTTCCTGCCGTTTTTTGGGGGGGTGACGTTCCTCCGCCATAGCGGAGGAGCCACCGCTGCCCATAATGCATTTGGGGTATTGCATGATTATGGACAATTGTGGAAACCACTAGAATTTGACCTCAACTGGGGGTGGAACAAAAATGGCCCCTGTGTTGCAGCACAGGGGGATGCTTTTCAATTACCCACTGAAATTGTTGTTACTAAATGTGTAGTCCACCAAAATGCCCATGATGAAGCTACGAGTGGAAATGGTTGTGCTGATGGTGCAGCCTGACATGCAGCCCTTTCAACCTTCAGGCAACATAGATGCTCTCTCTTCATAAGCACTGTGAATTTCCAATAGAGGCCTTAAATATCTCCATTGGAGGGGTGGGGGTGTAACAGCGCCAGAAGGGGAGAAAGCACAAAGAACAAGGGCAGGGTGTAAATTGCATGCAGACCATTTATGACACTCCCAGGATGGTCACATGCTGGTGCTTATACTCCTGCTTCACGGAATGATGCAAGTGAGCAAAGGAAGGGTGATTGCTGCTGTCAACTTTGACCGGTCCAAATTTCATCAGTGGCACAATAAAAGTGCACCACCTATGTCATTTGCCAGGTCCATAACGTGGAAAATGTAACCAAACTGATGCAAGCAAGCTATCCCACTTCAAGTGGAACCCTTTCGTCGGGAGCCTAACTAGTGACATTATGGCTATACACTGGTAATAATTTGGATGTTTTCTGGAGAGAGGCCTAACCACCTGTAAAAGCAGATGCCAATATAGTGACTAAAATAGTGTTGAGAGACTTTATTCCAAGGTTCGGCATCGTCCTGAGCATTAACAGTGATAGGGGAACACATTTCCATAAGCAGATGTTTTGAGAGATTTGTAAAGCTCTCCAAACTGAACAACCTTCACTGCCTTTATTATACACAATCCACACAGGAGATGGAGAGACACAACAGAGGCTCAAAACGAAATAGCTAAGATTTGTGTGGAGACTGCAAGGGGCCAGACACCTAATCAACTAAGAACAGACCCACAGCGAGGCTTGTTCTAAGCCTAAATTACATCCCCACAGGGAGGCCAATGAGAGTTCCAAACTCTTCACCAGTGCTTCCCTACAACTGAATATACATTTGGTTGATGAGGATGATGAATTGAATTACTGTTGAGCTCTAATCAAATGAGTCAATGGTTTCCACTGACAGGTATTGCACGCTCTACTAAGGGTGTCAACTACAGCTTGGAGACTGGATATATCGCCACAAATCCAGCAGAAAAGACCTTTTCTGGTATTGCTCACCACAAACACTGCAGTGAAATGCCAGGGTCTCCAATACTCGATCCACGCTTCTCATTGTAAGAAACCTTATTTTCTAAATAAAAGAGAAATCCTGAGTGCAACTACTGGAGACCTCTCTCTTAGTAAACTACATACCAAAGGCGATTTGCAACTGTAGCGAAGAGGATGCGCAACTACAAAATGAAGAAAATGTGCAGTTGAACCTGTACCACTTCTGAATCTGGCCAAGAGAGGCCACCTCCTAAATTCTGGCCCCCCTAGGTGTGAATGGCAGGTCTGTTTTTCCTTGTGATGGGACTGACCCTTCTGCTATTGTGGGAGTACTGTGAACAGTTTTACTCCAAACAGACCTGTAGAGAATTAAATTCGAAGGTGCTATGAACTACTGAAGTTAATGCCCAAGTTATGATAAATTCTAGATTTGTCTCTCACGATGCTGGTAACTATATACTTAGTGTTTTGAGTAAATGACAAATCTAAACTCTCTTGTGATATGGAAAAGATGGGTAGACGTAGAAGAATGCTATTGTTTGAATGCCCCATTGAAAACGATTGGTCGCCATATGCATGTTTTGTAAGTACTCTTGTACTGAATTGTAGTTTTATATCTTTATACATGGATATGAACTTCTCTATACAAAGTAATGATAACTAGATGTAGCCTCAAGGTTCATATGAAGATTGTGGTTAACTCAGCATTACTTGTACAGTGTGTGCAGCTGAGGGTATGTATATGTGCAAGGCCGTGATGGTGGTCTATACAAGATGCCCTAGTAACCGATTATATCATAAATGCTTCAGGTTTGGAAGAGCAGGGGGTAATTACACCTGTCTCTCAGTTATAAGACCACCTTCTATCTCATATTACCATCCATCATCATAACTTTATTTCCGTTCACAAAGATCTTAAAAAGTAAATACAAAAAGGAGCAAGTTGAGATGCGTAAAAACATAAAAGCCATAAGAAGGATACAATTCTTCCATATATACAGATAAAAATATTTATACAATACATTTTGAGCGTTTGATCCATGGAGCATGCCAAAATTTGGCCAAACCAAAAACTATCACACTACGAGATTCTGTGGATAGAATTCTCAGTACATCAAGGTAGTGGCCAGGGCCAAAGAGCCTACACAAGGGAATTATCCACTTTCCCCTCAAGGTCTTATAATGAGGACAGAAAAATAACAGATGGACTATGGATTCTGGGCTTTCTTTACAAGCTGGACATTTATCATCAGAGGGATCATTAGTGCACCATTTATTACAGAACAGTTTAGTGGGAAGTGACTTGTATCTAAATTGAAGAAATAATTTAGGTGCAAGGGGTGGGACAATTTCATCAATAGTTTCCTCAAACAACAGAAGAGGTTTGAAGTTCATGAACTCCTGGGTCAGAGTGCCCACCGAGTTTGTCACATCTTTCACAAAGGTAGACTCCAATAAAGAGTTTTGACCCTGGTCTTCGAGATTAAGCACAGCTTCTCGGGGTTAAACCAATAAACCTCCATCCCTAGTTTCCTCAACAGATCTCTCAAAGTTCTAAACCAAGGGATGATGGTGGTTACCTGGGACTGTTTCAAAAGGCCCCTAATCGAAACTCGATAGGGGGTAAGCTCCTCAATAATCTACAGACGATGCCAAAATATTAGGTGCTTGAAATCCAACTTATGGGCCAATTTTCTTTGGGTCAAGTCTAGATAAATTGGGGTCAGGGGGGTACTAATTGGTAGATTGAAAAGCGTTCCTATAAAACGATGTTCTATAATGGTGAGACAATTGGTGTTCACACTACCCCACAGTTCAGCTCCATATAATGCAGCCCCTAAGGCTTTGATATTATAGATTTCTAACGCTGGGACCACTTTCCTTGACACCGTATTTTTGTGGATCTTACTTATGTGAGCGGTCTGCTGGATTAGAGACAACTGTGTTTTCTCAATATTGGTTACCCAGCATAGGCTTGGTGTTAAATGGATACCCAAATAGTCGAAGACAGAAACTAGTTCTAGTGTACTGTTCCCTACGTACATACGTCTCTTGGATGGCTTTGAGATCCCTTTAGAAAAAATCATATCTTTTATTTTTGCCTCATTTAGTTCCAGGCCACGCTCAATACAGAAAAGTATAAAATCATTTAGTAGCTGTTGGAGACCTTGTGGGGACTTTGATATTAATAGCGTATTGTCAACGAAGAGGAGTGCGGGCACTCTTCTCTCCCCAACTTTTGGAGCATCGCGCCCATCCATATCAAGGAATACTACTACACCATTGATAAAGAGCGAGAATAGGGTGGGCGCTAAGACACATTCCTGTCTCACTCCACGATTTATCGAGAATTGCTCGGTTAATTGACTATCCTCCCCCCACCTGACTTGGGCTTTATTTGCTGAGTGCAGGCAGATTACAACAAATTTCGAGGGAGTCCCATCTCTGCCACCACCCTCCAAAGTTTGGCTCGAGGGACCAGGTCAAAGGCGGTGCGCAGGTCCGCAAAAGCTACATATAACTTCCCCCTTTTAATGGCAAACTCTCTCCAGAAAATGCATAGGAAACGGAATACCTGATACAGGGTGCTAATATTGTCACGAAAGCCTGCCTGAAAGTCAGACAGAATATTAGATTCTAGGACCCAATCCTAAATCCGAGCCAGTAGATGCTTGCAGAAGATTTTCTGCAAGGAATCGATTAGACTAATGGGTCTTTAGCTGGCCAGGTTTGCCCTATCTCCTTTCTTATAAATTGGTATGATCTCAGCTATATTCCAAGAGGGGGGGGATTTCCATACCTGAGCGGATAGCATTAATTAACATATTATTATATGGGGCCCAGACTTTTAATTCCTCTCTATATAGGTTGTTTGGAATTCGATCGGGCCAGGGGCTCTAGCTGGGATACAGGAGCAAATTGCTGCTTGGGTTTCTTCGAGATAAATGTCTGGATCTTCAACAGTGCCAGGTGGAGCTTTCTCTCTCGTGCCTATATATTCCTCTTCCTCGAGCATATAGGCCCCCAAAATGAGCTACCCACTCTTCTGGTTGGACTGTGAACTCTAGAGCCAACTTGGGTCCATTCAAACAGTGGGCCGTTTTTCTCCAGAAGGTCTTGTTATCTTTGGCTGTCAGTGCACTGTGTAGAAAGGAGCATAGGGAACATTCCCATTTTTTCTTCGCAGACTCTAGTGCTTGTCTAGATCTAGCTCTACATTAAACCATATCAGTGCAGATTTTAGATTTCACTGCATGTAGGAGCTCACCCTTTGCTTTTCTACAATCCTGGTTATGCCAGTCTGCCACAAGGGCCCGCCTTTTCCCTTCTTTTTTCCCCCAAGGTGTTTCTTCCCTTTTTTTGCTTGGCCCAATGTTTCCCTGATCTAGCTATAGAGTATCTCATGCTGATTACTCAACTTCTCTATTATTTCTACTTTAGGGAGTTTGGACATTTTTTGTGGGAAATGCGGTTGAAGACTTTGACCATATGCAATTTGTGGGACCCGGCATAAGATAGCGAAGGATTGAAAAATTGAGCCCTTTTATGACGTCTACTTTCAAACATTCCGAATTTTTGATCCCCGCACCTACTACCGGTACCGTGTGCTTTGGGGTGCCGGTTCTCTTGCCTATGCCTCTTAGCCTTGAAAAAGTCCGTTGGACGAAACACGCGTCGGCTGCCAGTGTGTGTTTTTGTATATAAATTCCTGAGAAGAAAAGTTTAAGAGAATAAAGAGAAAGAAATACGTCAATGGACTCCTTTGATTACTATATTGGTTACTGCCTAATTTACAATATGGACTAAAATTTTGTGCGCCTCGGCAAATGTGCATGTCATTTGTAAACTCTACGGAGATGCCTTTCGCTAGAGTTTGTCTGTCTCCTTGAGGGTGGAAGGAGACCTCCTGGTTTGAGAGCACCGCAATATACTGTATAGACACGCATACTATTTTCCGGTTATTTTTGTTATATAGATGTGCATTTGCAAATTGGCATTGCCACCTCTGCGCTTCTGTGGATCGACCTTCTATTAAAAGTCAGTTTACCATTCAAGTCAGATTTCGCCCTACCATTTGTGGCCCTCAAATCGTGTTGCAGTGTAAGGGCCAACACCTGGCCTCCTCTCTTGGACCATCTAACCCACGGGTACTCACAGTACGGCCCGCGGGCCGCCAGCGGCCCGGCAAGCCTTCCTTGGCGGCCCGCGGACCTTGCAGACATCGTACCTGTGTTTGCAGCGCGGACTCACTCTGCTCTATGGGGGCCGGGCGATTCCAGGATAGTCAGAGTGGAGATGCAGGGGCTAAGAAGAGGCGAAATACAACAAAGCCTCGTTAACAAGTAAATGGTCTTTTAAAGACCTGTGAAGTATTAGGGTGCGGCTGTGTGTGCCCGGGAAGCTGTCTCAGCCCGGGCTGACACACACGAGGGGGAGGCTGAAGCTGAAAGTGGTCTTTTCCAGGAGAAAACGAGCTGGCTTTTACATTACACAGGGAGAGGGGAGTGGGGGGCTGGTGACGGGGACGTGTAGACACAGTACGTGTGCACTGCCCGAGACAGATAGAGATAGAAACAGATAGAGACAGAGATAGACAGACAGCGATAGAGACAGAGAGAGAGACAGAGAGAGAGATAGAGGCAGAGACAGATAGAGGCAGAGACAGGGACAGACTGACAGAGACAGAGGCAGAGACAGATAGAGACAGATAGAGGCAGAGACAGACCGAGACAGAGACAGACAGAGACAGACCGCGATAGAGACAGAGAGAGAGATAGAGGCAGGGACAGACAGAGACAGAGGCAGAGACAGACAGGGACAGACATCGATAGAGACAGAGAGAGAGATAGAGGAGGGGAAAGATAGAGGCAGGGATAGATAGAGGCAGGGACAGATAGAGGCAGGGACAGATAGAGGCAGGGACAGATAGAGGCAGGGACAGACCGAGACAGGGACAGACCGAGACAGGGACAGACCAAGACAGATAGAGGCAGACACAGGGGCAGACAGATAGAGGCAGAGACAGAGAGACGGAGACAGAGGGAGGGAGACAGAGACAGGGACAGACAGAGACAGGGACAGACAGAGACAGATAGAGGCAGAGACAGGGACAGACAGACAGACAGACAGATAGAGGCAGAGACAGACAGAGACAGAGTGGCAGAGAGATGGAGAGGGAGACAGAGGGAGACGGAGAGAGAGGGAGACAGAGAGAGAGGGAGACAGAGAGAGAGGGAGACAGAGAGAGAGGGAGACAGAGAGAGAGGGAGACATAGAGAGAGAGAGGGAGACAGAGAGAGGGAGAGAGACAGAGAGAGGGAGACAGAGAGAGAGGGAGACAGAGAGAGAGAGAGAGAGGGAGACAGAGGGAGACAGACAGAGGGAGACAGACAGAGGGAGGAGGGCGACAGACAGAGGGAGACAGACGGAGGGAGGGAGAGGGAGGAGGGAGACAGAGAGAGGGAGGGAGACAGAGAGAGGGAGGGAGACAGAGAGAGGGAGGGAGACAGAAAGAGGGAGGGAGACAGAAAAAGGGAGACAGAGAGGGAGAGAGAGGGAGACAGAGAGGGAGACAGAGAGAGGGAGACAGAGAGGGAGACAGAGAGAGGGAGACAGAGGGAGACAGAGAGAGGGAGGGAGACAGAGAGAGGGAGACAGAGAGAGGGAGGGAGACAGAGAGAGGGAGGGAGAGAGAGGGAGAGAGAGGGAGACAGAGGGAGAGAGAGGGAGAGAGAGGGAGAGGGAGAGAGATAGAGAGATAGAGAGAGGGAGGGAGAGGGAGAGAGAGAGGGAGGGAGACAGAGAGAGAGAGAGGGGGAGGGAGACAGACAGAGGGAGACAGAGGGAGGGAGACAGAGGGAGGGAGAGTGAGGGAGGGAGAGGGAGACAGAGGGAGGGAGACAGAGGGAAAGAGAGGGAGACAGAGGGAGGGAGACAGAGGGAGACAGAGGGAGGGAGACAGAGGAAGGGAGAGGGAGGGAGAGAGAGGGAGAGAGAGGGAGAGAGAGGGAGAGAGAGGGAGAGGGAGACAGAGAGAGAGAGAGGGAGGGAGAGAGAGAGGGAGGGAGACAGAGAGAGAGGGAGACAGACAGTGAGTGAGAGAGAGGGAGAGAGAGAGGGAGAGAGATAGAGGGAGGGAGACAGAGAGGGAGGGAGAGAGAGAGAGAGAGAGATGTGTGTATGCAGGGTCTGGTGGCTCAGTGGACGAAGGCATCCGCTGCAGGGGCCTTTGTTCAACCTCATGGTCACAGTTTTTTTTTTGTTGCTCTAGCCCCGCCCCCTCACCCACTGACCCCGCCCCCACCGGTGCGGCCCTCGGCCACAAACCACACTGTAAATTTGGCCCCCGGGAGAAAGTTTGTGAGTACCCATGATCTAACCGATGGGAGCTCTAACTGCGGGATTTGCCAAAGACTCCCACTCCTTGGTCAAATCTAAAGGGGCAAGGACAAGAGGTGCGAACGTGCAATTGTAGTCCCCACCTACCAATAACGGGACATTTCCGGTACATTCGAACAAGGCATAGTCTAAAATACGAATATCATTAGTTTCCTCTGAGCCCAGGACCACTCTATTGTAAACATTAAAGATTCTCATTTGTAGACCAGTATATAATGCAAGATCGATAGCTAAAATATCCTGGGAGTCAACAGGAACTAACTTGACTTTGGACCCAAGTGCAATTTTCACCCAGATTACTAGGCCTCCCGAGTCTCTCCATCTCTTTCCTTGTTGCATTAATGCCATAAGATGAATACCCACACCTGTGGGGAGTATGCAGACTCCAAGTTTCCTGGAATAAGATCACATCATGGGAATCCACGAAGTTGCCCCATTCTGGGTCGACTAATAATTTAGCGATCCCCACGACATTCCAAACCAGGACCCTTAGTTGCCGGTGGGGTACATCAATATGGATATAGTCAGGCCTGTACACAGGGGTTTCACCCCTTCCCTCGTTTATGGTGGTATTACCGTTGTGCTCCCCCATTAAGCCTTCGTTAGATGGGGTCAAATCAACATCGGTGTTAACAAGCGACCCAGACAAGGAGGGATACCTCAACTGAGATTTTCCCACAGTGAAACTGGGGATCATCTCATTATCATCCTTTTTGCATATTACCTATTTCTAGTCCGTGAACTACGTATTCATCTGACACCAAGGTAGCAGTAAGATTTACAGCATATGTTGCCATGCAAAATTACATATCACATTGCACACATCATGCAATGTTGGCTGGGCTTTTGAGGAGTTGGGAGCTAATGATACCCACCGGGTATGGTGGAGCATGCTGGAAATTTGAGGGAAGTGTTTGGTAGCGCCAACCCCATTGTAAACACCTTTGTAGTAAATGAAGTGCATAGGCATTCGGAGGATCAGGATCTGCTAGCTAGAGGAGAGATGGTAGGAAGAAAGGGGGATATAGGAGACTGAACCTTAGGCTGCTTCAGATGTTTCAGGAAAGAGGCCAACTGCACCTGCAATTCAACTCACGGGTAGGAGACACCATCCTGAGAGGTCTCAAGAGGGCTGTCAACCAAACTGCACGACTAGTGAGATCCACCATAACTCTAATGCACTCCCCACCCTCATTCACTACACACTCTTATAACTTGCTAAAGGCCTAGCACAATATGACCTGGTTCAGAGCGCGCATTTCGTCATACTTAAAAGGTCACCTAGTCTCCAGGAGTATAAAAAATGTCTCGATTCTGGACTCTATTGACCTGTCACCATCTAGGACAAATGGTCTTCTGGGAAGCTTGCGTTCTACTTGTAGATACCAATCAGTATTAGGAAGAGACAGTGGAGCCTTCTCACCTTGACAGTGGAGAAACTATAGCTGGTGTCGCTGGGCACTTTGGGAATGGCATCCACGTCATTACTTCCACTTGTGCCTTGACACGGTCATCCATCTATTGCCCTATTGTGGAAGATGAGGTTGCGGAAATAAAAGAACCGATGGAGAATAGTTCCTGGATTTTGAAGATATACACAACTGTTTTCTGGGTATTAGGAAATAGCCAGTGAGAAGACGGTGATCACTATAAAGAGAGTGCGAGGCACCGGAGGACTTTTGCCTGGAGCTAAAGGTCACCTCTGTGCTAGGACATTCATTTGTCTGTTTCCTCCAAGCTGGTACTACGACCTTGTGGTAAATTCCTATCACACACTCTCCATAAAATAAAGTGGAAAAGGGATGTGAGAAAGGGGAGTAAAGGAGGCAGTAGGGACAGAAGGGGTAGGCTTGGAATAATTGTAAAGGCTGTGACCCTCATTCATTTATGAAGGAACACTTTTTTAAAGTTAGCAGAAGGGCATGTCATTGAGCAATACTTCACCACAGGACAACCTACACCACTACACAGAAGGAAAGATTGTGGGATTCCTTTTTCTACCTAGAGATTTGGGAGAGGTAATTAGAAAAGTTTGTATATTGATCATAATTTGCACCATACAGATCGTGACCGTGTGTAACTAAAGGAATCAGAGGACTTTGGAAGAAACAATAGACCGTAAGTGAAGTAGAGGAACAGGTGAAAAGAAGAGATGGTGTTGTTAATGTTGATTTATTGCATCTCACAGCACAAAATGGGGGAAATTGGAGAGATGTGGAAGTTGAGAAAATATACTTGGACCAAAACCTGATTCTGCACCCTGTTACTTAAATAACGGGTTTGATTAAGCTCAAACGATAGCAAGGAGGCGAAGAGAAAGACATATTCTAAAGAAGATCCAATATTGACACTTCACACACTTTTCAAGAAAGGCAGCCACTTTTTGTTTTGCTGAAAAGCAAGTGCCAGGCCACAGAGAAACAGAGACAGATCTTCTCTGTAATGAGACACCTCTTCAATCTTATACTTTTTACCTCTAATGTGTGGGTACATTGACAAATTGCTAGCTAACTGATCATAAACCTTTATATAAATGCAAGAAAAATATATGTCTTGTGAGCAAACTTTTTGCATGCTGTCCAGTGCTGTGGAACGTCGTCTCCTAGCAATGCTTGACAATAAATGAGTCCTGTGACAGATCTGCTGTTTACTGAAATCCTTTTCTATTTAATGGTATAGGCCAATCCATGTTAGGTTTGACTTTGTTTTATGTGGTCTTTTAAATTGTTTGATAACAATATGTCGTACATATATACCATGAGAAAATCATCCAGAAAGTCTGAGTATATGATTGACAAAATTATTGAAATGTAGATGGGGCATTACAGAGACCAGAGGATATAACACAATACTCAAATTATCCAAATTTCATCCTAAAAGCAGTCTTTCATTCATTCTTTGAGCTTACATGGACCAGATGATAAACAAGTCCACCTTTGTACAAATTGAAGCTTAATGACTTTGGTGTAAAAGAACGGGGATTAACAGTAACCAATATATTCTTGATTGTCACAAAATGTAATGCTCGATAATCTCAACATGTTTGTAGTTCACTCCCTTTTTAAGAAATAAAGAAGAGGAGTAGGGTTGGTGGTGAATTAGAAGGGCAAATAAAGCCATTGGCCAAATATTTATATAAATAGTCTTAAATATAAAGTTTATTTTTCAGTTAAAGCATAGACTCAACATGTAGAAATAGAGGCCTTTGGCATCAAACCAATTTAGCAAACAAAGGCAGAGTCTCTGGTTTTGTTTTTATCAAATATATCAAGTCATCATAAACGCAGAGATTATGTTCTGTATACACAATGTGCCTTTCAGAACTCAGAAGTGACTTGCAATGACCCTTGTGACCAGTGTCTGAAAGCATTTCCTCAACCAGGGTAACCCCAAAATTATTTGAAAAGGAGGTTCAGTGTGGTCTGAAGGAAAGATGGCAGTTCACTGTGAAACTGGACCAGATATAACCGTTGTCCCATTTACTGCTCTAACAGCTCTTTAGACACTATGCTCAATCCTAACTACTTGATCACTCCCCAATCAGCGAATAACTCCACCAATCGGGGGAAAGTCCTGTAGCCCCTAAACCAACTAAAGCCCTTCTATCTTTAAACGTTTTCTTTCTCAAATAAGGATACAGTCAGAAACCGAACCAACATCTTTGGATACGTGTGCTGTGCTGGGAATCTCTGATATTAAGCTCAATGTGTAGATCCCACCAGACACTGAGCTAATTCGTTTCCCAATGTTTTATTTTGCTAGAAGTATAAAACCAAGTCTTTTTTGGACTTTTGGGGCTTTGTTGGACAAAATATTTATTAGACCCACCGTGAAAACAAACATTTTAAATTCTTCTGTCAATCTAACTCTAAAAAAGTGCTGTATAGACAGACTGATTAACAGTGCATCAATTAAAACAATGCATTTCGCTTGTGAATTGATCTAAACTGTAATGTACTGGAGCACCAATAGCACTAACCATGCACAGCATTCCCTAACCAGGCCTTGAGAATTCTACTCGCCCACTTGCTATGGTGAATTAGATTTCATCAGGGTGAGCTATTTTTAGGGCCTGCTCGCCAGTTCTGGCGAGCTGACAAATAGCAGCTGTTCTGTTCACTCACAAAGTGAATGAGCAATAAAGATGCCTTTAAATCTTGTTTTTATCTTGTCACATTTGCTCTGCATTCAGAGGCAGGGGTCAAAAGTCAGTTTGTCTTCCTACATTTACTAATCTTTCTCTGACTTTGAAGTTAGAAGATTTTGTAAAGTGGACTGTGTGAGAATCGTACTGTGCAAAATGTGTGAAATGAAAGGATGTAAGATGTCATGCTTTTTTTCCAGCACAACATTGAAATAGCTAATAAGTGAACTATACAAACATTTAAAAATACATTTCAGTAATTATGAAGGAATATTTTTGTATTTCTGTGTGGTGAAAAAAAGATTTTTATAGGATGTGCAAATGATAAATATTTTTGCTGAATCCCAATTTCCAAACATTGTTTGTACGCTAAATAGTTTTATCATTAAAACTGCATGTTAGAGGGAAAATTTGTGGCTATTTCAATGAAAAATTAGCAGTCTGTAAATGACAGTGCACTACCACATCATGCATTAGTTACATTTTTTTTTTTAAGTGAGTTTTTAAACACGAACTAGGAAATATTCCTGCCCCTACCCTTATGATAAGAACTAAGAGGCAAGTCAGGGGTCATGAGTATCCTATAAGTGGACTTGATTCTTATTATACATGGAGCAAACATTTACTCTATTAAATAAAAAAATAAAAAAAGAGTTTTTTTTGTACAGCAGAAATGCTGAACTCTCATATTTGAAGGTCCTCCTATATGTGATAATGAAGAAAAAGGCGACTTCTTAAAATAAAATATTTGCCTAGGATCACACAATTTGAAACCAGTTTACGGGCCAAGTACATCCGCGTTAGGTCCAGTAGATTATTCAAGTCACTAGACCTGCATGTCTAGTAACATTTGTATGGTTTTTTAGGCCTGCTAACAAATATGAGATAACAAAAGATAAATGAGCTCCAACTGAGGGAAAGGCGGAGAGTCTACACAACAAATGAACATCGTACTGAGTCAGGAAGACACGGAGGGCCTTATTAATAGTTTGGTCAATAAGTCCTCCATCACAAACATGGAGAATGTCCCATCCACTGTACTACAAGTGCATTATAGCATATAGCACTTGTAACACAGTACATTGGATATCCACCATGTTTTGACAGAGCATCTCATCTGCCCAACTCTAAATATGGTCCCAAGTTTGAGGATCTCCGGTATATTTCAGGTGCTGTTAATGCGATAGCCAAAGAAGGATAAAATGTTGATTGTGCTACAGGAATGGGCATTGTTGTATTCCCACCCATTGCACCAGAACTAGAAGGTGATAATGATACAGCAACCTTAGCTCCATCACTCACTAAACATGGACGAGAATGATGAGGGTGTATAGTAATAGCCCCTAGGATCGAACTGGCTGTAGCGGGCACCAGGCGGCTTCCCGGTGGGCTGGAGGGGTGGGGGCCGGTTTTGTGCCCTGTGGTGGCCGGTTTTGTTACTGGGGGCCGGTTTTTCAGTAGTGCTGCAATATCAGCCCCCTGTAACAAGAGCGGGAGTGGTGCTTCTCACTAGCACCCCCTTCCCTCTCCGCTCCCGGGGCCTGTCGAGCAGCAATCTGCCAGGGCTGGTTGCTGTTCCCAGCCCGGCCGTGATAGCCCCTGTATTAGAAGGTGGATGAGTACTGACTGGAATATTTCTGCCATCTGACCCTGAAATACGACAAACCCGCAACCTATTCAAATAGGTGACATTTCCCTTTTAGATTTCAATCAATTCTTGCTGCAAGTTCTGTAGCATTCTTCACATTTGAGGCAACATACATTTTTCCAGCTTCATAACTCCTGTGCAGTGAGTCTACTTGGGCTTGCCACTGTGAAACAAAGAACCTGATCTTACCCGCAGGGGAATAAATAGGCTCCGGAAAGTTAGCTCCTTGTCCCGCTTAGTTCTAATCAACAGTTCCACAACAGATACTTGAGATTGAAGAAACGTACTGGGAGGGTGGGCAAATGGGAAAAAATGCATCTTGCACTAGTTCCACAGTAGGAGTAAGTTTATCATCCTGAAAATATAGGTCTGTTGCCCTTCTTGTACTCAACTTTCACCCTGTGAGAAAAGCTTCACTAGCATCCGATTAAATCAGGCAATTCCAATTGCACTCGATTGTCTTCACCTCTTCCATTCATTAATATGATTCTAATGTACCTTACTAAATAAGCTAACAGTAATTCTGTAATCAAATGTTTGCCACACAATATAGTTTTTCCAAACAGCTTTCTTTGAAAGAGTTCACAAGAACTTCACCCGAAACTAAAAACAAACAATATTTTCCATTTTATAATGATCCTTCCTGGAAGAAAGATTCAATTAGTGTCTTATTGTTTCTTGCAAATAAGGGGTGAAACATCAGCCCGACAAAGAGAAAAGGATATATGGCCAGTTAATGGCAACTTTGTAAGTCTCTGAGTGTTACTCGCACAAAGAGCAATCCTTGGGAAAAAAAAATTAAGTTTCTAAAGTTTGGACACAAACAGATTTTGAATAATCATCATACTTGCCTGCCACCCTAGTTGCTTCGGTGGTCATCTGAAACAAGAGTAATTTTGGAGAAACCTCAATCTGTAAACCATCTGATACCACCTACATAAAGGGTCCACGCCCACTAATCATAGGCTGGCGATTTTGGACACAGCAGGGCACAGTTCTTGCCCCTCTTCATCTCCTCCTTACTTCACTTGTACGTTTTGGCCACTGATGATGTTACACAACTCCAGGAACTTGGACACTCCTTTCATGAGGAGAAACCAAAACAAGAATGAACCAGCTTAAAATCTTTCTCCCATTTTCTACTGGGCTTGTGGATCTAAACATTCTCTGAGAATGCATGCTTTTAATTTCGAAGTCTATTTTTTCCAGATGTATGTTGTAAATAAAGACCTGTTTCAGCTCATGAAATCTTGGTTCCCTGGCAGATCACAGATGCATCTCTATACGGACCTTGTAAAGCGCTCCGATACCCTCGAGTCAAGTTTGCGCCATATAAAACTCAAAAAAATAAACAAATACATTGTGGTACAATCCTACTGCAAATGTAAGTTACTAGGACTTTAATACTGTCTCACTGCCATTACCGTACTAGCTATCCAGATCAATGCCTTTGAGAGAATACGTTTAAAGTTTTAGGCATAGGGAGAAGCTTTGTTGCCTGGTTTGGTTTTTGCCCAGTCTACTAATGAACTAAACTGGCCTGTGTGAAACAAGGTGGGCACTTCTGGCTGCAAGTGTGCAGAAAACCACAACATTAAATCCTACCACCACATTTACAGGGTTATGTGTGTATGCAGTGCCTCTTGCCTCTACTAAAGGCCCCTTTGGTGCAGGGCTGAGACCCTATCATGTCGCAGTGGGTTCTCACTGTCACCGGCCATGTTGTACGAGCTCTGTGGCTCATTAGAGCGCTCTGGTATTACTCACTACTGTTGGTCTGCCAAATTTTGCAAACGAACACTCACACAGCAATAAGTTGGGAGAGCGATGAAAAGGTGGATAGTTCTTTTTGTTTCTATGCATAACAGATTCCCACTATAAAACTTCAACAATGTAAATAACTCATAATAGATAGTGGACGTCTTTCAGAGCTAAGTGATTGGTTGTAAAGAGGCTTATTTAGTGTATCCCGGATTCAAAATACTCCGCCCTTTTAATGACAAGTATTTTCTTTCTTAAAGCTTGTTTTGCAAATGTTTAGGCTGCCATCTGCTTTTTCTATTCCCATCCTGACCTCTACAGGGCCTGTGCTAGTGCTCCGTCCTCACACCAGGCAGAGTCAGAGATTCTGAACCCAGACGTATTCATTCCCACAGTCCTCACATTTACCTTCCAAGGGCTCTGGCAGGAACAAACTTAGGGAAAAATGCAGCGATCCCACAGAGACCAATTCAAGCTTCCGTAGCACAGCTCTACTATGCAGTGAAACTGTAAGGGAACACCCACCGAGGGCTGACACTGAGTTATCCTGCAATTACCTCTACTGTATGCCAGTACATAACCAAGCCAAGAAAGCAGATATTTGTGATGCGTGTTAGGGACATGTTTAGGATCAAATAAATGGACATCTTTGACTCCAAAAGATAGCAACACTTGGGTTCAATATTATAGCTGCTTTTAGTCCGAATGACGGACGTTTTGTGTTCCAAGCTAGGGACATTCTACACACACACGGATTATTTTTGGAAACCAGAAGCTGCAACAGCCTTTACCTCAAATAACTGCATTTGCAAATTCTGATTCGATGGAAAGACATTGAAGTAGGAGTTTAGACCACAGTGCTTCCATGAGCAGATGCCCCTTCACCTTTCCTATGTAGTGTACTTTAAACTCCACCCACTTCCTATGACCCACCCTATAAATACCGAACATTCATGTAACTTACATTCCAACTGCCTTGGAAGATACATATACATTTCCATTATGACCGAGCAGGGAATACATTAAAGGGCAGTTTCATATGGAGAAGGTTTGCACGTGACCTTTGGCGCTGAGCTGCACGCAAAGAAAAACATTACATGCACAGGATAGCTGCCCTGGCTAGCATGCGACAGGCTGCTGAGCGGACCATGGCGTTTCTGTGCTTTACTTGCATAGTTCTTAATTCCACCTTGCTGCTATTCTGAGCTCCCCAGTGCAGTGTGGGTAATCAGGATGCCACCTATGCAAAAACACAAGCAGAGGGCAGCCGGAGGGTGTGCCGTGGCCACCGAACTCCAGACCAGGGTGGGAACGGGGCCTTTGTTATGCCAGCCCTGCTCCTGAATCTCTAACACACTTCAGAGTTGGCAAAGCGCTGCTCAAGAATTTACTGTACAAAGATGAGTTAAAGCCCACTGAATCGGGAATAACTGTGTAGCCCTGGATTTAATGGGCAGTGCTACCCATGGTATATCCTTTAATTTCCCCTGGGGTTTAAGGCACACTTTCACCTCCTCCTCTGAGCAGATGGTAAATGTTGGGGGGGTGAAGGGGGTGGTGACAGGCGTGCGTACAGCAGTAGGTGGAAGATAGTGGAGCGAAGGCGGCTGACTGGCAGGCGGATCGATATATGCTGCTCATACCCTGTCTGGGTGCTTCAACGCAGCTCTTTCCCAGTATGATTTCCGAGCTCTCTCTTCCTGCCGGATTTGCGCGGTCTATTCCCGCACCAAGTAACTCCGGGTGCTTGAACCCCAGTTCACTCGTGATTCAGCGGAACGAGGAGTCCACGCACAATAACGCATCGGAAGGACACACTTTGAAAGTAAACATTCTGAACTCCAGACATGTATGGGCATGATAGGTAAATAGATCTGGCACCTGTTAGCTTCTGACTTTATTGAACTGATAAAATCTATAAACAAATAGTTTAAAAAAATTAAAGTACTCACGCTAAGAGGAGTTCATCTGGAACTGCAAGAAAGACGAGAGAAGAGAAACATTAGCTTTCTTAGCTTTGTGGTCCACAACTCAAAGCAGGATTAACTATTCCATTTGAAGCCCAACAAATGCTCGACTAGAGCAACAAATAAAGCTACACAAAAGCAACATTGTGGACACTGCCAAGGCGTGTTTACTTGTCTCACATATGCAGATTGACGGTTCTTCTGAAAAGTGACAGAATTCGGAGCTCAAATGCTCAATTTAACAACCAAGAATGATGAGAAAATTATAGCACTTCCGAAAGGAATGTTTATACTGCAGAACACGCCTTATACAATCCCAGAGAGGTTTTTCCCACAGGATAGAGAACATGACAAAGACGCTGCTTTGGGGTGAGGGCACTCCTAGGATAGCTCCTGTCATACTTCACGCCTCTATGTATGAAAGTGGAATCACATTACCCAACATTAGAAAGTGCTACCAAACCACTCAATAACAGTGAATGGCTGAGCCTTCGTGTCAGCAGACAAGCCAGCCTTCAGGATGGAAGGGCATAAAATGGATCCAGAGGGCTATCACATGCCTTACATGGGGGTGCACTGAGTACCACAGCTCACCAATCACACCAGTGACTAAACATGGCATAAATGTAATAGGAAGAAGGGGTGGACAACGAGACTACCACAACTGTGGGTACATTGACTGCCTTGAAAAGGTGGGAAATATAGGGATCTCAACACTGAACTAGGTTGGGGGGGATGAACACATGGTTCCATTCGCCCATCTCCAAACTATACAAACTGCACAACTCAGCCTTTCTGGTATCTACAGCTTAAACAAACTTTTGTTGCATACATTGAGCACGATCGTGAAAGGACAGAAAACTCACAACTAGCGAATAGCTCCTAAAACACACATGCTTACACTTGCCACTTTAATGGATAACACATGCAAAGACATAATGAATAAAACTGTGCAGCAAATAAGAATTAGAAGTAGGCCCCTAGAGGGCTTGAAGTGGCAAGAGGCACTTTCTTCTCCCATTAAAGTCTCGGTTAAGGCTGGCTTCAGGCTAATTCAACTCAGGATATTACAAAGGGTGCACCACACCAGCACACTCATGTATAGGTTTGGTAGGGGCAAAACTGACAAATGCTTATGCAGATGTGGGTAGCGAGGCACCTTTTCCCATACAATATGGGAGCTCCACTTTGGGGAGGGTGACACGTAGGGAATAGGAGTCATTGGTGGGGTTTGCCCTGGAAATAAGGTTGTATGCTCATTGGGGCATTAGTGGAGTCTGACATAACAGAGTTTAAGATGACATCGAGGGTACATCGAAACTGAAATTACTAATGAGAGTCTACTGAGTTCATTATTATCCTAATGCCTACTCCGTTGCTCATTAATGAAAATAAAATAAATAAAATGTATTTTAAAAACAAAATCAATGTGCCTGCTTTATTCTGAAAGTTGGTGATTTTTCTTTTTGCTCTTAAATGTATACCTGTGCCATGCGAAAACTCTTCAATAAAATGCTATTCCTAAAAGATATATACAGGTATGATAAGAATGAATCTTAGTGTCAAGACTGAAGGACTGAATTATAGTGAGGTGGAGGGGGAGGAATGGCTTATACTGGCAGTCTTCCTGCCCCACCAGTGCTTAATTTGAGCCCGTGGTTTCTGGTGCTCAGCACCAGCACTTAATCATCAACACCAGCGCTTTTCGTGAGCACCAGCTAAGGACACATTTCAACCTTCACTTTGATGACACCTTACTTCCAACCACTCTGGAACTGGTAGATGGGCTGGGGGCGTTTGAACTTACTGAAAAAGTTGGCGGTCCCACCCACCCGCTCGATCCCATCTTTTCAAATATTCAGAATCTTCTGGTCAGGGATCCAATCCCAGTGCCCTGGTCAGACGATTTCTTAATTCCGTTCACTTGGGCATTGCAAAATGCTATCATCCCGGCTGTTAGAACCTATAGACAGGCCCGCACTTGGTCTAAACGTTCAAGGGATTCTTGGGTGACAAATCTGGAAAACACCACCCCAACATCCGACGTAAATCCTGTTATTGCAAATGATAAATTTAATAAATGGCTTGAGTCCTCACTTGATACTGTTCTTCCAAAAACTTGGACTCATAAAAAAGCAGGAGTCAATCAAAATGCGGTATTCACCCAAACTTCGGGAGCTCAAACAATCCTGTAAAAAATTGGAAAGAAACTGGAGAAAGGATTTCTCAGCTCTCAACAAAGCTAAATATAGAGAGGCGATAAAAACGTATAAAGCAGAAATAAAATCTGCTCAAGCTCTCTATTACGAAGAGAGAATTATATCGGCTGCGAATTCCCCACGCGAAATTTTTCATATTCCAAAATCTCTCCTTACATTCTCCTCACCTCCTATCGCCTCTGACGATATTTCTCTGCGTTGCAACCAAATAGCAGAATTTTTCTTTGACAAAATACAAAGCATTTATACGTCCTTTACTCAGACTACAGCCCAACAAACTATACCAGCTACGAACAACATAACCCAAAACGGAGAATGTCTGCTGGAGGCAATTCCCCCCTCGATCTGACCTCCCTCCGAGGGATTCTCAGTCAACTAAAATCTGGATCCCCCACAGATCCTGCCCCTCCCGCTATTTTAAATGAAGTTATTCAAACGGTTTCTCCAGTGATTCTGGATGTGATCAATGCCTCATTCATGACGGGACTTGTGCCCCCTCTCTGGAAACAGGCAATGATCAGAGCACTTTTGAAAAAACCTAATCTAGACCCTGACGTGTGGGCAAATTACCGTCCCATCGCATTACTGCCAGGAATTAGTAAAATGGCTGAGAAGCATGTAAATTCTGCTCTCTCAACTTTTTGGAGAATAATAATCGTCTCCATCCCTCACAGACAGGATTTAGACCACAGCAGGGCACAGAGACGGCTCTGCTGGCAGTTGTAGAAGAATCAAGAAAAATTCTAAATGGCGGGGGCTGCGTTGCTCTTATTCTTTTGGATCTCAGCGCAGCCTTCGACACGGTAAACCATCAATTGTTGATCCAAAGACTTAGGGATGCAGGAGTGGTTGGAATAGCGCTAAAGTGGCTACAGTCCTTTCTGGAGGACAGATCGTTTGTAGTCTTTGAAAATGAAATTACCTCAAAGCGAATGCCCCTTAGATGTGGGGTTCCTCAGGGATCCTCCCTGAGCCCCACTCTATTTAATGTCTACATGAGTTCCCTGGCAGAAGTGGTACTACCTTTTGCAATACAGATCATCACCTATGCTGATGACACTCAGTTGGTGGTCTCCCTCAATCAACTGAATAATTCAGGACTCTGCCTAGCCTCATGTCTTGAAAAGGTATCAATATGGATGGACAGCTCATATTTGAAACTTAATGGGGCTAAGACAGAGTTAATGCTCCTTGGTAACCCCGCCACCCTGAGCACAAGTTCGTTTTGGCCCAGTTGCCTGGGCTCATCCCCTTCCCCGAAAGATCAGATTAAAAGCTTGGGTGTATGGTTGGACCGCAATCTTGATTTCAAGGAGCAGGCATGAAAGGTCGCAGCCTGCTGCTATGGGATCCTTAGAATGATAAGAAAGATTCTTCCCCTGCTACCTTTCTCTGCCAGAAGACTGCTGATTCAAGCATTAATTTTGTCACGTCTTGACTATGCCAACGCCCTATATTTAGGAGCCCCACACCTCACTACCAACAAACTACAGATCGTGCAGAATTGCGCAGCACGTATGCTTTTGAATATCCCCAAGCGCCCATCAGCCAAGCCTGCGCTTGCCTCGCTTCATTGGCTTCCAATCCAGCAGAGGATCCAATTTAAGGCGCTGTGCATTACTGATAAAGCACTTTCAGGCAAGGGTCCGCCAATTATCAGCTCCATTATTCAGCCCTATCGTTCTAATAGGGCCCTGAGGTCAGACAATAAACAACTGGCTGCAGTTCCAAAAATAAGAAGAGTACGAAGTGGAGGCCGTCTCTTCTCGTATAACGCCGCCAAATTATGGAACCACCTTCCCCTTCACATTCGCCTTGAGCCAAATTACATGTCCTTTCGAAAGCATATAAAGACTTATCTATTCCCCCGACCCTGCCTGGAGTTTGAAGCTGCACCGCTGTTGGCGCTGGGATGCCCCCGGGTAGCCATGCGCTTTAGAAATGCTTCCTCATTCATTTATGGTAGGTACAGGGAGATTAAGTGATTTGCCCAGAATCACAGGATGTTGAGCCGACGCCCAGACTCGAACCTTGTCCCTAAACTCCGAGGTCGGCAGCTCAGGCCATTATGCCACATCCTCTCTCCACTTTCATGGTTAGAAGTTGGTTTTGTTTTAGGCGGTGCTAACAGGAGAAATGGGCTGGTGCAAGCTGCCTCCTGACGCCTGGGCACAAATTAACCATAGGTCCCACCAAAGCCTGAGTTCCTCCACTCTATCTAGAGTTGGGCGAACAGCTGCGTCACGGTGAGCAGAGGGATACAAGCTCCTCTGGCAGGAACCCCTGACTCAGCGTCCATCCAACTGCCAGATCACAGCGATGATCATACTGCTCAGTTTGGAAGTTTGTTTTCTCTGAACAAGAAAGTTTGCCATGCAGGAGCTTTAAATGTCACACCCACACAGACAGCAAACCTTACTGCTGTGAAAATAGCTGCCATGCTTATTTCACAGCAGAGAAATCGTAGCCAAGCCGGCCCCATATATCCAAATGCAGCAGGCAGTCCACCCCGGCCTAAATAAGGTCCTAAGTTGTGAAAGTCATAAAATACCAAAAATCAATACTCACCTGTTTTATTATGCGCATGGGGCTATCATCACTCTTGCCACCACTCCTGGACAAACTGCGTTTGCCACGTAGGCACATTTTGATTTCACGCAATCCAATCCTGTACACTACTTTATTTCAAGCATACGCAAAATAAGAATAACAGTAGAAAAAAAAATGTTGATGCCTAACTGTGACCAGAGTGTGCTTGCAATAAAAAATAAAATTAAACTTATCAGCTGGCGACTTTTTAGCAACAGTATTTGAAGAGCGTGTCATAACATTACATTGGTTTAAAGTTCCAACACAGGGACTGTTGGAAATAGCCCTTTTTGCAGGGTTATCCCTAAACTTTTTGCTTCTTCCTCCTTTGTTTTTCCTGACCTGTGGTTGTTGGCTATAGAACTATGGGCATTTTCCCACTGCTGATCAGTGCTAAAGTGTATATGCTCTCCGTGTAAATTGTTATTGTGATTGGTTATCCATGATTGGCCTATTTGTTTTACCAGTAGGTCCCTAGTAAAGTGCACTAAGTGTGCCAGGGCTGGTAATTCAAATGCTACTAGTGGGCTTGCAGCACTGATTGTGCCACCCACATAAGTAGCCCTGAAAAGAGGACTCAGGCCTGCCACCGCAGTGCCTGCGCGCAGTTTGTTAACTGCCATGTCGACCTGGCCAGTGCACCCACTTGCCAGGCCTTACCCTTCCCTTTTCTTACTAATAGGACACCCCTATGGTAGGCCCAAGGTACCCCCCCTGGGCAGGGTGCAGTGTATGTGAAAGGTAGGAAATGTACTGGTGTGTGTAACATGTCCTGATAGTGAAATACTGCCAATTTCGTTTTTCACTACTGAAAGGCTATATTGCCCATAGGACAGAATAGGGAATGCTGTGTAACATGTTTACCTGCATATCTTCCCATAGGAGTGAGATAGAAATTTGGAGTCTGGGGTCCCTGAACTCAGAATTTAATAACTTATCTTTTAGGAAGGATGGTTTTTGAATTCTGTGTTTGAAAATAGCACTTTTAGAAAGTGGCTATTTTCTTGTTCAACCTTTCTGTGTGCCTCTGCCTGTTTGTGGATTGACTGTCTGGCTTGAGAGTGACAGGGGCTGGGGTGGCTCCAGGAGTCTGAGTGAACTAGCACTAGGCTGAATAGACCTATCTGCATTTGGAGTGGTGGGAGGAGTAGCACCTGGGCCTGAATAGGGCTGTGCCTGCCTTCCACAATGCTGGCTCCACCTCCTGCGGTGCGTTTGAAGACCCTGGCCCACATTCACAAAGGAAGAAGTTGTGCACTGGCAGAGTGCACCCAGAACTGGTTTGAACTGGGTCCATGACCCCTAACACATAGAGAACAAAGACTCTTGGGGTATAAATGTAAGAGCTGAAACCCCTGTAAATTAGATCATCCTGGAATCAAGAAGAAACCTTTGCCAAGGAGAAGAGCGTCAGAAACTGAGAAGAAGGACTGCCCTTGCTGTGTGTTCTGGGGCTGACTTGCAGTGGCTGTTCTGCCAAGGAAAGGAGAAGGACTTTGCTGTTTGCTGTGTCCTCTACTTGAAAAGGAAATCTCCAAGGGCCTGAGGAGAGCTGGCCTCCTGTTGTGGAAACTCAGGGTCATCAAAGTTTCCAAGACTACTTCGCGATCAAGAGGAACCTCTGCCAAAGAAGAATAGCTGAAGAGACTGAGGAGAAGTACTGCCCTTGCTGTGTGCTCTGGGGCTGGCCTGCAGTTTGCTGATTTAACTGAGGAGAGGACAAGGGACTTTGCTGTGTGCTGTGTCCCCCCTGCTTGCTAAGGACTTTGCTGTGTGCTGTATCCTGAAGGAACAAGTCTCCAAGGGCCTGAGAAGTGCTGGCCTCCTGTTGTGGAAACTCAGGAACATCAAAGTTTCCATCCCTGTCTCAGTGACGCTGTGTGCGTGTGCTTTTGCAACCTGAGACTGTCGTGGGGTCCAGGGTGCCTATACTTGAAGCGCACCGTGACCGCATTGTCCCTGCAGCGTAAATCATCGTATCGCTGCTAATTCACCGCCCCGGCCCAGGCCGTCATCTGTAAAGGAGCTGCGAGTGCCTGTCACCGCCGCCGGCCCGAGCCACAACGTGCAAAAGGATTTCTGCGAGCCGAGAAGTTGAAGAGCTGAGAGTGAGCGTCACCGCCGCTGGCCCTAGAGTCTTGCCCGAGATTTTGAAGGAAGAAGAGGAAGCGCCGTAACCCGCCCGGCTACAGCGTCGCCTAGCAACAGAGTGCCCCAGCCGCAGAGCCGCTGCTGACATCGGAGCTGCCTAGCAGGATGTCTGACGTGCAGGAGGAGGAGAGCGGAGCACCCCCCAGGTAAGGCTTGGATTCCGGTCCCGAGCCGCTGTGTGCGTCACCTGGGGGCGAGCTGGTAATCGGAGAAGCTGCTCCGGTCCTCCCCGCTTCATCGCGCCTCTGTTCAGAGTCCCTCTGACGGACCGTACTTGCCGAGGAACGTGACGGCAGTACCGGGGCCGCCCTTGTGCCTTTTGATTAGGGGTGGGCGGAATTTGCGTAGTCGCGCTACGCAAAGCTCCGCGAAACGGTAAAAAATCTCCGCGAGCACGCAAAAGTTCCGCGAACACGCGGAATTGCTTGTTCCGCCCGTTCGCGATGCTTTTTTCCTGTTCGCGAACGCTGTTTGCGTGCTCGGGGAGAAATATCTCGCGAACACGCATTTTGATAGCGCGAACAAGCAAAAAATTCCGCGAAGCCGCAGATCGCGGAATTTTTGGCAATTTCGCGTTCTCCGCGGAACGCGAAATTACCCAAATTACCCAAATTCCGCGAGCGGAACGGAATTTACCGCCCAGGCCTACTTTTGATTCCTTTTTCCATCTACTTGGGGGCTTAACTTTGCACGCGCTGACCGCGTAGGTCAGCTACGAACGTGGTGAGCGTGCCACAACCACGAGCGCACCGCGTGTCGGTGGGAAAGCGAACTGTGTTGTAACATTTGAACTAACCATAAGAGACGTACAGAACCTACAAGAGAACATTTAAAAGAAAAGATCATTGTGTATGTTGGAATTTTTGTCGTTTTGGTCTTGCCTAATTTAGATAAAGATAACTTTATTTTTTATAACAACCTGTGTGGTGTTCATTTGTGGTGTTTCACTGTGTTATTGTGGGTGTTGGTGCAAATAATTTACACATTGCCTTGGGGATAAGCCTGTCTGCTCGTGACAAGCTACCAAGGGGGTGAGCAGGGGTTATCTACAGTGTGTTTCCCCCTTACCCTGACTAGAAACAAGGGTCCCTATTTGGTCAAAGGTACCTACCTCTGCCAACTAGAGACCCCCATTTCTAACAGGGACCAATTTTATACGCCCCACAATGGTCATCGTGTTAGGTTATGTCTATTGTTGTTATGTTTATTGTATACTTTGTATATGTGTGTGAGGAATATGAAGAGTGCTTGTTTGTGGACTGGGAGCAAGTGGAGCTTTTTGAGGTGCGCCTGATGTGAGTGCAGAGTGGGAGTATGAGTCTGGCCACTGACCTTTGTACAGTCTGGAGTCTTCTGGTCAGTTGAGTGTTGATTCCAGCATAGAGTGTGTTGCAGTAGTCCAGATTGCTGGTGGCGAGGGGTTGGGTGACGGTTCTTCGGGTGTTGGTTGTGAGCCATTTAAAGATTTTCTTGAGCGTCTTGAGTGTGTGGAAGCAGGAAATGGATACTGCATTCACTTGGCCTGTCATCATGAGTATGTTATCAAGAGATGGCCACCCAGTTCAGAAGCAGTGGCCATGCGGGATACGGGGCCTCAGATGAAATGAGCAGAAAACAAGTTGCCCAGTGTCAATAACTCGGGAGCAGCAGTAAGCTAAAAATAAGAAAATATATCATATGTTGGCAACTCCTTTCCCCCAGTGTAGGTCACTACGTCTGCTCTTAAGAAGTCCTGAGGCCAATCAAAGAGGTTTAGAGATTGATCTCTATGGATATCTCAGACTTAATTGGAGAGGTCCAAATACTCGGAGTCAGTCATTGTACAACTACGAACCTTATGTGGCCTCATGACTTCGTTGATACCAAGTCTAGCATCTCGTCTGCCAACCCAAATTAGAAAAGCAGAGTACAAATGACACCAAATTAACAAAAGTCCAATAAGGGGAACCGGAGATTTGAATTTGTAAAGTGTTAAGTATAAATTGTTCCAAAAAGCACAAACTGCCAATGATAAAGTCACTTTTAACACAATAGCACAGGTGCACCACATAACAAATTAGACAATAAATTGTATAAAATTCATGTCCACAAAATTTTCTTCTAAGTTTTCTCCTTTATTTTCAACGAAGTCTTTAAAAAACAATCAAGGTGATTTGAGACACAGCCGACGCGTTTCGTCCTTATCAAAAGGACTTCCTCAGGGCTGTAGATTCAACAAACACAATACATTTATAAATATATATATATACATACACATAGAACGACAAAACTTGAGACAACACACACTATTAACAAACGTACTAGTCATAAAGTACCAATTGGTTACTATCGTTTCATCTCATTAATTTTTTTTTTTATTGTTGACTAATAATTTCAACCTCTTTATGTTCAGGTAAAATACCTAACAGATGCATGCAGAAAGAAATAAAGTTAAAGGACTCAAAGGGATGAAAGTTTAAGGATCAAATAAAGGAGAACGAAGACAGAAAGGAAGGAGAGATCACGTGACTCAATTTATTAAAGAAGCCCAGGGTTGTGCGCTATCAATGGAAGAAAGTAAGTTGAGGGAACCATGAAAGAAGCCATATTCCCATTTATATAATTAAACCATACATGTAGTACCTACCCAGTTGATGTTTGATAATGATATTATTTGAAGAATTTAAATCACCTAGAAGGCCAAGTATGAACCACCAATAGACATCCGTCCTTCAATATGTCTATATTAAAGAGAATAAATGGGTTAAAATTCCCCCAAAAGTGAGCAGGCAACTAATATTATAAAAGTTGATATAATGCCCAATACTCACTATATTTAAAAGTAGTTACTGGCGCCTTGATTTAAATGAACGAGATGGGTGTATGATGACTCTCAGATTATATTAGTTTGCTATCCCAAATCAGGGAATTAGGAAATATACAGAAATGATAACATCATTTACGATGACCGACCTGTATGTGCAAAAAAGAAATTTGTAAATATTAATTTCAATGTTCAGTTCAAAACGAGCACATCTTTAGCATAGGCGTGATCATATAATCTAAAAGAAATGCAAGATTGAACCGATATTAGAAATGTCCTGCTGCTACATGACAGCATCAATAGCAGTAACCAGTATGAAATCAATAAGAATATAAACGGATGAATGTAGAAAAAAAAATAAAAAAAATTGTAATAATAAAACAGTCTACTTGGTCAAGGACCAACAACCGCCAAATCAAGAGACTCACAGACCCTACACATGACCTATGCCAGGAATGGAAAAGTGAATGACCTAAATAATCAAGGGGTCGACAATAGTCATAGTCAACACATCGTTGAACACAGTGGCTAATCCAATTAATAAGTCCCCCTACTCTGAAAGCAACATGAAACAAACAAATACAGAACGGGGACACGTAATGTACCCCATACATGTCTTCAATGATAAGCCATACCCCAGGCAAGCAACGCAAATTACCACGTCAAATCACAATCTAATCCACACCATTCAAAACCGGACATCGACCTTGCCGCAGCAGAAGTCGGCATCAAATAACTTACCAGAATCAGTCGGGGCAGTCCTCGCCCAGTTGGGGAATAGAGGCATATGTGGCCATGTTAAGAAAAGCCTTAATATACCCGCGCTCATTAGCAATCATCGGAAACAGCCGTGCATGCTGCAAGACCAACAGAGCTCCGCAGTCCATAACGGCCGCCATCTTGTAGTGGTATATCCCATGTGTTCGTTGACACTTTTATTAGAAAAATTTACTATTTAAACCTAATAAACCAAAAAACCCCAAACAATCCAATGTACAAATCAAATGATGTCCAATATCCAAACATCAATAAAATAAACTACCATTCTAAAAATTAAAGTTTGATTCAACATTGCATATCGCTACTCTTAAATTTCGAACAATATATATATCTAATACAGGCGACACCTAATAGATTCTATATATTTTTTTAAATTTTTACTTGGCTCTTAGTCGATAAACGAAAGAAACCATACCGCTGTATCGTGCTAAAAAGAGACCCGGTTTCGCTCGATTTACAGGATCGAATGCGGCCGCCATCTTGAACTGCTATATCTAAAGTGACGATCGAATCATACAAAGATCCAACCAGCGTTCCAAAACTTTAACCGCCGTCATTTTATGTAATGTATTTTGACTACCGATATGAGTATAAAAGTCGAATCCTTTTCATAAAGGGAAGGAGAATATCTAACAGAGTAAGATTCCCTAAGGGCAAATGATAAGCCCAACTAGGATCATAATGTAAAGTCACAGAATGCAAATAATTATGCAAAAGGAAAGATAAGCTGTGTTGGAATAAAACCATGAGATTAATCAGGTAAGAAAACGAGAAAAACTAATAAAATACATCTCCAGCCCAAGTAGTAGGGATACAAATGTAAACGTTGGTTCCCAAGCTATATCACACCAGTGATGAATTTCACCCTGGTTGATGAGGCATGAACGATAACTAAGCAAAAATAAAGTGCTAGATGAAAAGATGAAGATAAAGAGAGACAGTAACAAATGATTAAAGAGAAAAACACATCCAACATATAGAGGTGGTATTCCGTCGGGGTGGAAATAAGGAAAATACATGATAATATTCATATAAAGGACAGTCTAATGTTTATAGTGACATGTCTTTAGTTAAATTCACACATAGGTCAATCTCCCAGTTCATTAATCGTGACCAATATGCAAAAACAGGACATGTAAAATTACAGTAGAAGCAGTTCAATGCATCACAATCATAGGACCATAACCAGGGCATTTAAAACGATCATCACCCTCTAGAGGAAATAGTGCATTTCATCATCATTGTTGTGTCCCATTTCAATACATCGAAGTTTACATATCCAACCTGCCTCATTTTTTCTCAGCATTAATTCCCTATTCCCTCCTCTCGGATGGGGTGGGACATGGTCAATGCCTATGAACCAGCATTCTTCATCAGTTCCATGAATTTCCTGCATATGGTGTGTAAGTGGATACCTATGATCACCGTTACGTATGGCCCTTACATGCTCCTGAATCTGCGTTTTGAGTGGCCTTATAGTGCTGCCCACATAGATTTTATTACATGGACAGCCCAGAATATACGCAACGTACGGAGTCTTACAATTGATCATATGGTTAATACTATATGTACGATTGGTGTTAAAGCAAAAAGTTTTTGTTTTGTTTTTCCCAAGTTTACACACATTGCAATCTCCACATGGAAAAAAGCCTTCAATTTTGTGGGGCAGCCAGGAATATTCCTCAAGTTCTGTCCTCTTCTGTATGTGACCTTGGGCTTAGCGGTCACAAATTCTTTTCGAGCGGGAATCTCCCGCAGTAAGTGCCAATGCTTGCATAGCACATTATATACCTTGCTACTTCGATCATTATATTGTGTATTGAAGGCCACATACGATATTGTATTCCTTTTTTGATAATTAGGCTTAAGTGTATTTTGCCTAGGAATTTTATTTATCCTTTTATGTGCCCTCTCCACAATATTTTTATTGTAACCCCTGGCAAGGAAGTGATGTTTAGTCTCCTCGATGTGCTTATTACAGGTCACATCAGTGCTACAATTTCTCCGCATGCGAACCATTTCGCCATACGGGATGTTGTTGATCACATGATGGGGGTGGGCGCTCTCAAAATGTAGAGTACTATTGCAAGAAGTGCTTTTGCGATGGATCATACTCTGCACACAATCGTTTTCCACATAAAAATGTATATCCAGAAAATTAATCTGTTCCTTACTGTATTCGATGGTAAGCTTAACATTATAAGGGTTCTCGTTTAAGTAAGCATGGCACTCTAAAAGGTCTGGGGCAGGTCCATCCCAGAGCATGATGACATCGTCGATGTACCTGCCCCAGAAAATGATGTGTTCCATCCAACGTGCCGCGCGCCGGCCCCAGGCATGCTCCCGCTCATACCAGCCCATAAAGTGCCCGGCATAGGCGGGAGCAAACCTAGAACCCATCGCGGTGCCCTGTATTTGATGGTACCACTTTGAGTCATGTAAAAAAAAGTTTTTTGATAGTATAATATCGGTCATATCCATCAATACTTGATTATGCATATAATGATCAGTTGATCTCTGACCCAAAAAAAACTCCAAAGCTTTGACTCCAAATTCCTTTTTTATGCAAGTATATAGGTTAGCAACATCCATGGTTACAAAGAAAAGGTTCTCCGACCAAGTTAACCCATCGAACTTGACAAGGATGTCCTTACTGTCCTTGATATGGGCAGGTAAATTTTGTACCAGAGGTTGTAAAAATTGATCCACATATTCAGAGAGCCTTTCTGTTGGAGAATTGACCCCTGCGATGATGGGACGTCCCGGGGGGAAAGATCCCCCTTTGTGGATTTTTGGAAGCACATATATACATGGTGAGGTTGGTTCCTTAACTAATAGGTAATTGCATTCAACCTCACTTAGAAGACCACTCTCCCGCCATTCAACCAGCCTCATATTGATGTAGTTACTGAGTGCTTTTATAGGATTATCGGACAGTCTAGTATAACATGTAGTGTCTGCTAGTTGACGATTGATCTCCTGCATGTAGTTTGTCCTATCCATGACCACCACATTTCCCCCCTTGTCCCCCTCCCGTATGACAATGGAAGTGTCAGATTTTAGTTCCTTTAAAGCCTTATTCTCTGCTATGGTGAGGTTTTTAGTGATCTTATTTCGAGATGCAGATCTGTCCAGAAATTTGTGGAAGCCCTGTGTGACTTTCTCCCTAAATTGATCTATGTTTGAGTGTGTTCCTACCGGGATATATTTGGATCGGGTTTTTAAACCACTATCCATTTTAACATCTTCAATGATATTGAGTTCTGCTCTAATAACCTCAACATCAACCGGCATTTCATATTGTAGAGACATCATCATCTGTAACATATTCACATCAGAAACAGTATGTGAGGGTGCTGTATATTCATCCACATTTCTAGTACATAATGATGGATTACGGGAAAAATGATCTTTAAGTTTTAATATGTTATGTTATGTTATATGGGTTTGTAAAGCGCACTGTTACCCAAGGGTGTCCTGGCGCTGAGCATTGCATGCCTAAGGTAATAGGTACATGAAAAACCTCCCTCCCAGAGCCAGGCTGAGACTAAGCTGAAAACAACCAGGTTTTCAAACCCTTCCTAAATGAAAGGAAATCAGTGCCGGTCCTTAGATATAGCGGCAGACCGTTCCAGGCATTGGTGGCTCTAAGGACAAAGCTCTTCCCACCCCAGTTAGCCTTTCTCATTCTAGGAACGACTGCCAGCTTTGATTCCATTGAGCGCAATGTTCTCCCTGGAACATACCATTGGATGCGCTTTTGTAAGTCTTCCGGGCCCGAACCCGTCAGGGACTTAAAGACCGTGCAGAGAGCCTTGAATTGGACTCGCTGTAAAATCGGGAGCCAGTGAAGGTGGCGTAGGTCATTTCTGACCGACATAAACCTAGGAGTCCCTGTCAGCAACCTAGCTGCCGCGTTCTGCACCATCTGCAATCTATTAAGATGTTTTTTATTAATGGTCAGGTATAGGCCATTACAGTAGTCTAGTCGGGACAGAATGAGGGCAGAGACGACTGTTCTAAAACTATCTTCTGTGAGGAAAGGTTTTATTTTCCTTAAGGTCCTCAGGATAAAAAAGCTTGTCGACACCACCCCGCTAACCTGGTCCCCAAATGTGAGGGTGTTGTCCATAGTCACCCCCAAGTTCTTGACTTTCCGAGAGGGGGTTGGGGGGAGGCCCATAGTGCTAGGCCACCATGCTGGAGTCCAGGGGTTAGGGTTGTTCCTCACAAATTTGAACAAGTCCACAAAAATATCAACATCATTACCTGACTGCGTTGGGCAAAAACCCAAACCCTTACTCAATACAGACAACTCATGTTCTGATAAATTTTTACTTGACAAATTAACAATCATTAGTTCTTGTGCAGCGCTCCCTACAACATTCTCTATTCCTTCTTGTCCTCCCACTTCTTGGATCTGGTGGCCCTTGTGAAATTCTCGTTCCTTGATTTCTTGTTTTTGTTTATATTCCTGCCATCTCCTGCCCCCCCTTCTTGTTTTTGATCTTTTGCTGTTGTTTTTGCTCCTATTCTGAGTCTCTCCATTTCTAATAAAAAAGTCGAGCGCCCTTCCATCTCCACCACACCTGTGGTCTCTTCTATTTGAACTGAGCTTGCTACTGAAGATAAAGAAGTGACGCTACTGGTAGAGGTAAGTTCTAGGGTGTCTTCACGCTGTCTCTTACCCTCTCCAGAGACTTTGATGTTATCATATTTACGAGCAAACGTGTAAACTCTTCCTTCCCTGTAATCCTTATCGTCACGTTTAATTTTTTTAACCTTTTTATCTCGTAAGTAAATCTGATAATCATCTAAGATTTTGACTAAGATCTCATAATTCTTTTTCACTATTTCTCTGAGATCTGATGTTGCAATTTCTTTCTCTAATTCTTCTATTTCCTGTTGTAGGTTGAGGCATTTCTTTTCTGCATTTTTAATAAGGATACGCATCATGTTAAATGAAGCATTATGAAGATTTCCCTCCCAGTCCTTGAGAGATTCCTGATCAAGATCCTCAAACGTAGGGAATATTAAAATTCTAAGCCCTCTTGGGATTTTCTCATTCTCCATGTATTTTTCCAAGGTGGTGCCGTCCCACCACCTAGACATTTCTTGTTTTTTTAATTTCTCTAATTTTTGAAATTTGATTTTGAGGCCCTCCAACTTAGGAGCATTTGTTAATATGCCTCCTGTTTTTGTACTATTGGAGAATAAGTCCTGGGCTAATTCTTGTCGTCTATCCTTAAAATTTGACATTCTTAAATCTTAAAACAGAAAAATATATATGGTATGAATCTCAAGGGCAGGTCAGTGCTAATCGGGGAGTAAATTTTGAAGAAAAGGAACTAGACAGAGGAACCCCATAGGCCTCAGCACCTAACCCACTATCCCTAATAAATATAAAAAATCTGGAACTACCCAGAAATATGTGTGCACACTGACAAAACACCCACTGTCACTGTGTGATTCCCATACAGGAATTTAACAATTTTAACACAATAGCACAGGTGCACCACATAACAAATTAGACAATAAATTGTATAAAATTCATGTCCACAAAATTTTCTTCCAAGTTTCTTCCTTTATTTTCAACGAAGTCTTTAAAAAACAATCAAGGTGATTTGAGACACAGCCGACGCGTTTCGTCCTTATCAAAAGGACTTCCTCAGGGCTGTAGATTCAACAAACACAATACATTTATAAATATATATATATACATACACATAGAACGACAAAACTTGAGACAACACACACTATTAACAAACGTACTAGTCATAAAGTACCAATTGGTTACAATCGTTTCATCTCATTAAATTTTTTTTTATTGTTGACTAATAATTTCAACCTCTTTATGTTCAGGTAAAATACCTAACAGATGCATGCAGAAAGAAATAAAGTTAAAGGACTCAAAGGGATGAAAGTTTAAGGATCAAATAAAGGAGAACGAAGGCTTTTTTCCATGTGGAGATTGCAATGTGGGTAAACTTGGGAAAAACAAAACAAAAACTTTTTGCTTTAACACCAATCGTACATATAGTATTAACCATATGATCAATTGTAAGACTCCGTACGTTACGTATATTCTGGGCTGTCCATGTAATAAAATCTATGTGGGCAGCACTATAAGGCCACTCAAAACGCGGATTCAGGAGCATGTAAGGGCCATACGTAACGGTGATCATAGGTATCCACTTACACACCATATGCAGGAAATTCATGGAACTGATGAAGAATGCTGGTTCATAGGCATTGACCATGTCCCACCCCATCCGAGAGGAGGGAATAGGGAATTAATGCTGAGAAAAAATGAGGCAGGTTGGATATGTAAACTTCGATGTATTGAAATGGGACACAACAATGATGATGAAATGCACTATTTCCTCTAGAGGGTGATGATCGTTTTAAATGCCCTGGTTATGGTCCTATGATTGTGATGCATTGAACTGCTTCTACTGTAATTTTACATGTCCTGTTTTTTGCATATTGGTCACGATTAATGAACTGGGAGATTGACCTATGTGTGAATTTAACTAAAGACATGTCACTATAAACATTAGACTGTCCTTTATATGAATATTATCATGTATTTTCCTTATTTCCACCCCGACGGAATACCACCTCTATATGTTGGATGTGTTTTTCTCTTTAATCATTTGTTACTGTCTCTCTTTATCTTCATCTTTTCATCTAGCACTTTATTTTTGCTTAGTTATCGTTCATGCCTCATCAACCAGGGTGAAATTCATCACTGGTGTGATATAGCTTGGGAACCAACGTTTACATTTGTATCCCTACTACTTGGGCTGGAGATGTATTTTATTAGTTTTTCTCGTTTTCTTACCTGATTAATCTCATGGTTTTATTCCAACACAGCTTATCTTTCCTTTTGCATAATTATTTGCATTCTGTGACTTTACATTATGATCCTAGTTGGGCTTATCATTTGCCCTTAGGGAATCTTACTCTGTTAGATATTCTCCTTCCCTTTATGAAAAGGATTCGACTTTTATACTCATATCGGTAGTCAAAATACATTACATAAAATGACGGCGGTTAAAGTTTTGGAACGCTGGTTGGATCTTTGTATGATTTGATCGTCACTTTAGATATAGCAGTTCAAGATGGCGGCCGCATTCGATCCTGTAAATCGAGCAAAACCGGGTCTCTTTTTAGCACGATACATCGGTATGGTTTCTTTCGTTTATCGACTAAGAGCCAAGTAAAAATTAAAAAAAATATATAGAATCTATTAGGTGTCGCCTGTATTAGATATATATATTGTTCGAAATTTAAGAGTAGCGATATGCAATGTTGAATCAAACTTTAATTTTTAGAATGGTAGTTTATTTTATTGATGTTTGGATATTGGACATCATTTGATTTGTACATTGGATTGTTTGGTTTTTTTTGGTTTATTAGGTTTAAATAGTAAATTTTTCTAATAAAAGTGTCAACGAACACATGGGATATACCACTACAAGATGGCGGCCGTTATGGACTGCGGAGCTCTGTTGGTCTTGCAGCATGCACGGCTGTTTCCGATGATTGCTAATGAGCGCGGGTATATTAAGGCCTTTCTTAACATGGCCACATATGCCTCTATTCCCCAACTGGGCGAGGACTGCCCGACTGATTCTGGTAAGTTATTTGATGCCGACTTCTGCTGCGGCAAGGTCGATGTCCGGTTTTGAATGGTGTGGATTAGATTGTGATTTGACGTGGTAATTTGCGTTGCTTGCCTGGGGTATGGCTTATCATTGAAGACATGTATGGGGTACATTACGTGTCCCTGTTCTGTATTTGTTTGTTTCATGTTGCTTTCAGAGTAGGGGGACTTATTAATTGGATTAGCCACTGTGTTCAACGATGTGTTGACTATGACTATTGTCGACCCCTTGATTATTTAGGTACTTCACTTTTCCATTCCTGGCATAGGTCATGTGTAGGGTCTGTGAGTCTCTTGATTTGGCGGTTGTTGGTCCTTGACCAAGTAGACTGTTTTATTATTACAATTTTTTATTTTTTTATTTCTAGATTCATCCGTTTATATTCTTATTGATTTCATACTGGTTACTGCTATTGATGCTGTCATGTAGCAGCAGGACATTTCTAATATCGGTTCAATCTTGCATTTCTTTTAGATTATATGATCACGCCTATGCTAAAGATGTGCTCGTTTTGAACTGAACATTGAAATTAATATTGCAAATTTCTTTTTTGCACATACAGGTCGGTCATCGTAAATGATGTTATCATTTCTGTATATTTCCTAATTCCCTGATTTGGGATAGCAAACTAATATAATCTGAGAGTCATCATACACCCATCTAGTTCATTTAAATCAAGGCGCCAGTAACCACTTTTAAATATAGTGAGTATTGGGCATTATATCAACTTTTATAATATTAGTTGCCTGCTCACTTTTGGGGGAATTTTAACCCATTTATTCTCTTTAATATAGACATATTGAAGGACGGATGTCTATTGGTGGTTCATACTTGGCCTTCTGGGTGATTTAAATTCTTCAAATAATATCATTATCAAACATCAACTGGGTAGGTACTACGGGCCTGATTCACAGAACTAACTTACGTCAAAAACGTAAAGTTAGTACTTTTTGGTATTCACAGAATACACTTACTCATTTCGGTATTCACAGAAGTTAGTAGTCCTAACTTTAGGACTCCTAAATGCCTTCTGTGAATACCGAAAGTCTTAAAGTTAGGATTTTTCTCAGTTTAGGAGTAGTAAAGTTAGTAGTCCTAACTTTAGGACTCCTAAATGCCTTCTGTGAATACCGAAAGTCTTAAAGTTAGGATTTTTCTCAGTTTAGGAGTAGTAAAGTTAGGACTCCTAACTTTACTACTCCTAAACTGAGAAAAATCCTAACTTTAAGACTTTCGGTATTCACAGAAGGCATTTAGGAGTCCTAAAGTTAGGACTACTAACTTCTGTGAATACCGAAATGAGTAAGTGCCTTCTGTGAATACCAAAATGAGTAAGTGTATTCTGTGAATACCAAAAGTACTAACTTTACGTTTTTGACGTAAGTTAGTTCTGTGAATCAGGCCCTACATGTATGGTTTAATTATATAAATGGGAATATGGCTTCTTTCATGGTTCCCTCAACTTACTTTCTTCCATTGATAGCGCACAACCCTGGGCTTCTTTAATAAATTGAGTCACGTGATCTCTCCTTCCTTTCTGTCTTCGTTCTCCTTTATTTGATCCTTAAACTTTCATCCCTTTGAGTCCTTTAACTTTATTTCTTTCTGCATGCATCTGTTAGGTATTTTACCTGAACATAAAAAGGTTGAAATTATTAGTCAACAATAAAAAAAATGTTAATGAGATGAAACGATAGTAACCAATTGGTACTTTATGACTAGTACGTTTGTTAATAGTGTGTGTTGTCTCAAGTTTTGTCGTTCTATGTGTATGTATATATATATTTATAAATGTATTGTGTTTGTTGAATCTACAGCCCTGAGGAAGTCCTTTTGATAAGGACGAAACGCGTCGGCTGTGTCTCAAATCACCTTGATTGTTTTTTAAAGACTTCGTTGAAAATAAAGGAAGAAACTTGGAAGAAAATTTTGTGGACATGAATTTTATACAATTTATTGTCTAATTTGTTATGTGGTGCACCTGTGCTATTGTGTTAAAATTGTTAAATTCCTGTATGGGAATCACACAGTGACAGTGGGTGTTTTGTCAGTGTGCACACATATTTCTGGGTAGTTCCAGATTTTTTATATTTATTAGGGATAGTGGGTTAGGTGCTGAGGCCTATGGGGTTCCTCTGTCTAGTTCCTTTTCTTCAATGATAAAGTCACTGTTCATGGGAAACCGGGACCTGGGCGCAATTTAAGGCTGACCGCTATAGAGTGCGGGTTGGACACACTAATTAGGTTCATCCTGATCAAAGATTCTACTTTCTAACTTAGTCCTTTAAAGTCCCAATCCACCAGAAGAGTACACAAAAACCCCCTAGGACTGAAGGGGACCACTAAGAGGCCCACAGGGTGTCAGGCAAAAGCCAATACGCCCAGGGCCAGTCCAAGTCGAGTTGCCGCTGGTTAGCTGGATACTTACAGGAAAAGACCGCTTGCTCCTTTTTATGGCCCTGCAGCTTACCCAGGAGGCCAGTAAACTGACCCTTGTTTGTGGGAATAAGAGAGAGCAGGTCCAATCCTTCAGGGATCCTCTCAGGTTACAGATAGCCGGGTCCACTCCTCTTCTGTTCCTTCGCGGGATCTGAAAGTGTTCTGAAGTGGGTGCATGAAGGTGCCATATTTATGCCTGGCATGAGCTAATTGGTGGGAATGACTCCTAGGCATGTCCTAACAATAGGGTAAAAGTTCCTAAGGCCAACCCAACCCACTTTGGGCATTTTCAAGATGGCAAAAGTCTTCAGTTGCATTAAACTTAGGCTCTGAGAACTGTGTGTGTGTGTGTTGAGTTTACTAGGGTTATCCTCATATCCTCCCACTTCTAATACTAAAATCCAGTTTGAGGTAGCCACTGTACCCACAAGAAATCCAGAGTCAGAAGTCTGGTTGATGAAGGACTCTTCTTTTGTCCTACCAGACAACAGACCCACAAGGATTGTCTTGGCATCCTGTTCTCTCCCCTTTCAAGTGTGCCCCAAGTGTTATATGTGAACTGAGCAGACCGGTCAAGCAGCATTTGACACTCAAGCAGAAGTTGACATTGTAGTGTCAAAAAGATGTCCACACCTCTTATCCTGCTTATTTTGTGGAGTTCATAGGAGTCATCACTCTCCATTTAGGTCAGCCTATTGCTTGCTCTCTGGAGGCATTTCACACATATCCAAGGCTGCATACTGGCAGGGGAAGCTAAAAAGCCAATGCAAATTAGCCTCTAGGAACTTCAGACAGGGAAAAGCTAGCTTTCAAAAAGTTATTTTTTCTTAATTTGTAATCAAAATTTGATTTCACAATTGAATTGGATTTTAATAACTATAAAAAATAATTGTATAATCTTTTTTTCTGGCTCGGCCCATTCCTGAGGTACAATATAAGGATTTTAATCTGTACGCTTATTTTCTACATAGGACAGCTAGGCCTGCTACAGTGAAAAATTGCTTTTGCGTGCTAGTGACTGTAAGGGCATGTTAACATTTTATAACTAAATGCCCTACATTTAAATGCCATGTAACCTGCCTTTTGGGCTAGTAGGCCTACATAGGGGTTACTTATTGATATTTAAAAGGGAGGTTTTGGCCCTTCAAAAGGGTTTATTTTGATAGGTCAAACTGCAGTTTTTACACTGCTCCAGTAAGGTTACCCTAGTAGGCCTGAAACCATATTTGCACTGTCACTGTCATCGATGGCACAATACGTACTCCAGTCCACTAGTGGCATTTAACTTCCAGGCCCTGGGTACACTTTCTACCACATACTAGGAACTTATAGGTAAGTTAAATATGTCACTTATGAGTATGCCAATTCAACAATGTTTAAAGGGGTAACCCTGGCATTTTATACTTGTTAGCAGGGGTAAATTGCATAGTTCTAAAGCCAACAAAAGGCGAAAAATACGGGGTGGCCATGCAGAAAAGGCGGATTTCCTACAGGTAAGAACAAAATCTATGAGGGATGGAAGTCGGTTACAGAATTCTGGGGCCAATGGGATAGGAGTTGGTTTATGGCCTAACTTTGAGGCAAACCAAAAGATTGTGTGTAATTTTCCTTCTGTGGAATTGGAACGTCATGCTTGGTAAGTTCGATTGTGTGTGAGCAGTGGCTTTCCATCTTCTGGCAGTTACTCATGAACTGGCAGAGAGGGAGGCCACGTTTGATTGTGTATCTTCAATAAACCATATTTTCCCTACAATTATATCCTGGACTTGTTCATCGAAACAGATTGCTTCTACCGCTCTATGAAGTTGGAGAGATCTTAAATTCAGAAGGTGGCCCCAACGCAAGGTAGTATCAAAAGGGATCCCGAAAATAATTACAATATTTGACTTTGGCAACACAACTCTCGCGATCAAATAGGACCTAGATTTAACAGTCTTGGGTCACTTGTAGAAAGGGTTTCAATAAGGGGGAGGGAGACCAGAGTAGGAGATAGGCCTTAAAGATGAATAAGGGGAGAAAGGTTAGAGCGGAGATACCATGGATGCTTTTGTGTATCAGACAGAAGAAGAAGAATTTAAGGTGAAATGAAACATGGAAAGCGAAATTGTAGTATGCAAGAGAGGAGGCTGTGAAGCATAAAAAATAACACGTGCATTGTCGCCATGTATTCATGCTGTTTCTAGAGTTTTCATAATGTAGAGTCCCTTGTTTTGATGCCACCGTCATTTTCCATCCATCTTTGTGTCTATAAATCAGTTTAATCCTTACATCCCACACTGGCAGTATTGTTATTTCTTGGATTTAGGCCACTTGTTTTATGAGCTTTAGTGTTCTGGCTGTTCTTTTCCCTTGCTCTTTCAGTCGGCTATTGTGACTATCTACAACTCGCCCACACCAAATTTCTGTACAACAGCTATAGTGTTATAGTCTTGTAAATCAATCTATACTAGACAAGATTCATGACTCTTAATTTCTTTCAAACACCCACACAGTACCATGCTTCGAAAGTCACAGTGTGCGTGTATGTGCATGTGTGGGTGTTTTTATGTGTGTGTTTATTTACCTGCAGTTGTGCAGAGTGCAACACGCTATTTGTTAGTACTGTTGAGTGTGGAGAGGGGCCATGACTTATGAGAGGCGAAGCCTCGAGTGGGTCACGATGCATCAACACTCACTCAAAAATAGTAATAAACAGTATATTGCAATCTGCACATCTACATGTATGGTTTATGCCATGGAAAGTTTTCATGTTTTATTGTTTAAAAAAAGATGCAAGGGGTTAAATTAATGTAGTGAGTTAAAATCACATTGAACAGGCCTTGTGACCATAAGGACAGTTGATTCCTTGTGTACAACAAATGTAATATGCAATCTGTGAGGCAATAAACAGTGCTTCTCCAACGTGAAGCTCACTCTACTGTGGTAATAAACATGAAATTTGGCCTTTACACTGTAGTAATAAATATATGGAAGTGCGTTTATTAGTGGAGGTGCTCTAAATAAAATGCGCTAATGGGCCATATTTACTTACACTGAAAGATGTAAAAGGAGTAGTACCTATTTATAACCATTGTTGAAGGAGAGGAGGGGCATCTCAACACACACTGTTGTCCTGGGTGAAATTTCAATGCATGCCTCTTTTGTTAGCTATGAAACGTGTTGATCCTGATAGTTCTCGGAATTTACAAACAATGAAAGCGCTTAAGGTCACGTTTATTTGATTTTCTTAATACCTGCTTCCTATTCAGGCATTGGGAGCCTCCACAGAGGGATATTCTGGCACTTCGCAGCTGCATCACTTTGTGTGAATAGAGAGCACCCTGAATTGTTCATAACACATACTAATGGAATAGCCATAGGAAGAGAATCCTGTGAGAGTGCTGTATACAAGTAGGAAATGTGGTAGCAATTCTAAGTGATGCAAAAGACTAGGAACATTTTACTGGGGAAGGGAACAGCGCACAGATGCATTATGGGGATTAGTGAAGTTCTGTAAATTCAATGGCAACTATAACAAACATAAAAGAACTAGTAAACGGTGTCCAGATAGAGAACCTCGCATAAGTGCGTTATAGAATTGTGTAAAATATAGAAGTATGGTAGCAATTCAAACAAATAAAAAATAGATCTAGAAGAGTATATTGTACAAGGGAATCCTAAAAAGAAGCAGGTGAAATTCGTAAATATACAAATTGAGGACAACTCTAATATATAAACTAGAAGAATAGATTAAGGAATATAACTATACAAGAGTGCATTCTAGAATTTGTGAAATAAGGACTTGGGTAGCAATTCTTCCATCTGCATTTCCTGCTTGAAATCATTTTAGAAAATGTTAGTATACTGGGACAATCTGCTGCTCCTACCTGTAATTTACATCTTGCTGCAGAGTTTAGATGAGAATGGAAAGACAGAGTGGTATCACTGGCAAGAAGAGAACAAAAGCATCAACATTTCAAGACTTTCTTTCACTCCTATTTCCCAAACAGGTTATGTGGAAAGCAACTCTAGTAACTTGAAACCCAAAGCATGTACAAGCACAAAATAGGCTGCTCCCTATTTTCCTTTTGAAATTCATTCTAGCACTTTCAGACTTCAGGGAACAAACGTACAGTAACAATGTTGTTAAAAACAGAGCGAGGGGTTCACTCCTCAAGTTGCAACATAAACAGACTTGTGCCCCCCAACACGTTAAGAATGGCTTATGGGTGGAGCACACTTGGCAACTAGTTGCGGTTAATTAACTCTTGTAGTAGCACACAATCTGGGATTAACATGGATTCACAGCACATTTCAGCTTTCAAATACTTTAATCGCTGACCGGAATCTGATTCAGTTTTCTCAATGTAAGGTCAGTAAGCAGAGGATGTCAGTGTTAATAGTTTTTTTTTTTTTGGGTGGGTGAGAATGGAGGGTGGTATAAATTTGCTTAAAACTTTCCTAGTTGTTACGGTTTCTCACTCTGCAGCGGATGCACATGTCTGACAGCATTCATGGATATAGAGGTCTAACATCTCCAGGACACAGTGTCACACCAAACTTTTCTACATGGGACAGCACAGAATTCAAAAAAGAAAGGTGCTATAGCAAAAAACAAGTTTGCTTTTAAGCAGCAAATAGCTTTTATCCCTGCTCGCGAATTAGAAAGTTTAAATTTATAAATGAGATAGAGACAAGTATCATGCTTTATTTTTCTTTACTTCAGAGATCAGAAGAAAGAAAATAAACTAAGGCCTAATTTACTAGTTGGCGGGCGGCCTACTTCTCCGTCAAGGAGATGGAGTAAAAATACTCCGACGCCCTGACGGAGATGCCGCCCGCCTGATTTAGAACTGACCACCAAGCCGAGGGTCATTTCTAAAACATTGACAGAAACTGCCGTCACGGCGGTTCCTATCAAAGCTGTATAAAGTTTGGTGCAGGGCCTCGTCAATATGACGGAGCCCTGCACCAAACGGTCTTCTTTTTTTATTTTCAAAAAGAAAATCCGGAAGCAGAATTTTCCTTTTGAAATTAAAAAATAAAATGCTCCCCTCACCAAGGGAGCCCTCTGCCATGGCGAGGGGAGCATTTAGCAGTTTGCACTGCCCCCTTACTGCCAAGGTTTTCTTGATGCTGACGGGCAGTGAAAACTGACCTCTAATTACGCCTGTCTAAATTAGGTGGGAGGAATTAGAGGACTGCCTTCAACAGCCCTTATGCCACAGGGCCGTTGGAGGGGTTTAATCATGGCGGAGACGGAGTATTCTCCAATGGTTGCCAGCATCTAAAGTCGGCGGGCGGACCACATTCTTGGCGGTAAGGATACTCTGTCGCGAGGAAGTATCCTTACCAGCAAGAATTAGATCAGGCCATAAGTTTACATCAAGAAAATAAACTACTAAGAATGCAGGAAGGAACACCCGACATAATTTCCATTTGATCCTGCTTCAAATCGAATTGTTTTTGCTTCACTTTCTGAAATATAGTCCCCACAGATTCAAAACTGTATCCATGCACTGTCTGTAAACCCTGGGATCCTTTGTGATCTTTCACCAATTTCCTATAAAATATTTTAACTACCCCCCTATCTTTTGGTGGGAAAAAAACTGAAATTCTCTCCATACTCACCTTAAATGCCTCCAGAACTTGCTCCCTTGCTTCTGTTAATCCTGCCTTTTCCTGAACTTTATCTCTGAGGGAAAAATCATGTTGAAGCCTGGAAGTCTCTGCTGTATTCTCTGGATTTATAATTGTATAGGGAGTTTGATCTTGCGGATCTGTGGGATAGTGGCCAGGGCCAGGTTGGCGGAGTGGAGGTGTCTGGTGCGAGTGTTCTGGATTCTTTACAGTTTCTTGTGGAGCTTCTGGGTGGTGCCAGTGTACAGTGCATTGCCGTAGTCGAGTTTGCTGCTGACAAGCGCCTGGGTGACCGTTCTTCTGGACTCGGTGGGGATCCACTTAAAAATCTTTCGAAGCAGGCGGAACGTGTGGAAGCAGGAGGATGAGACGGCATTGATTTGGTGGTTCATTAAGAGCAAGGAGTCAAGGATGATGCCGAGGTTATGTGCGTGGTCGGTGGGTATGTGGGTTGTGGGGTCCAAGCACTGCGGGCCACCAGGAGTTGTCCCAGGCAGTGGGGGTGGTTCCCAGGATGAGGACTTCGGTGTTGTCAGAGTTGAGTTTGAGGCAGCTGTCCTTCATCCAGGTGGTGACTGCGTTTATCACGTTGTGGAAGTTGTTCTTTGCGGCTGTAGGTTCGTCAGTGAGGGAGAGAATCAGCTGGGTGTTATCAGCATAGGAGACGATGTTTAGTCCTTGGTTTCTGACGATGGCTACCAGGAGTATATGTTGAAGAGGGTGGGGCTCAGGGAGGAGCTCTGAGGGACTACGCAGATGATCTCTGTAGGTTCTGAGGATTTCTGTGGGAGCCCGACTCTCTGGGGTCGGCCGGTAAGGAAGGAGAGAATTTACTCTAAGGCTCTGCCGTGGATGTCGGTGTCATGGAGTCTTGCGTAGACGGTGTGGTGGGAGACGGTGTGGAAAGTGGCAGAGAGGTCGAGGAGGATGAGGGCTGCGGTTTCGCCTCGGTCGAGGAGATTGCGGATGTCATCTGTTGAGGCGAAGAGTGCAGTCTCAGTGCTGTGGTTGCTTCTGTTGCCTGATTGGGAGATGTACAAGATGTGGTTTGTTTCGATGAATTTGGCGAGCTGGGCATTGATGGCCTTCTTGATGACTTTGGCTGGGAAGGGGAGCAGAGAAATGGGTCTGTAATTCTTGAGGTACTTCGGGTTGGCAGAGGGTTTTTTCAGCAGGGTGTTGATCTCTGCGTGTTTCCCGTGCTGGGTTTGGCGAATTCTTTGATCACGGTGAAGAGTTCTTTGCTGTTGTGTGCATTGGCGTTGATACGTTCTTGTATGGCAGTTTTCTTTGTGACTCTGATGGTGACGGCGGTTTTGAAGGCTGATTGGTCTGCTGGGGTCTTGCTACTCCTCCATCTTCTCTTGAGTCGTCTGCAGGTGCGCCTATACTCTTGGAGGGTGGGGGAGAACCAGCTGGCTTTCTCGGCGGGCTGTTTGCCAGAGGGTTTCCTGAGAGGGGCCAGTGTGTTGGAGCAGTTGGAGATTGCGTGCTGATGTGTTGGTGTCCCCGGAGGTCAGCGGTGGTGTCTTGTGGAGGGGGGTGCCGAGTTGGTCACCGGAGTCCTTGCTCCAGCTTCTGCGTTGGTAGCGGTGGGCGCAGTGGTGTAGGATGGGTTTGGGGAAGGATAGTTCAAAGGTGTGGCTGACAGAGATGTTGTTGCTTGCGGAGAAGATATGGTCGAGCGTGCGTCCTGCTGAGTGCGTTAGGGAGGTGACAAGTTGTTTGAGTCCGATGGTGGCGAGGTACTCCAGTAGGGCTGAGGTGTTTGGGTCGCTGAACGTTGTCCAGATGGAAATTGAGGACAACAAGGAGGATGTAGTCTGTTAGACACGAGGGCGTGGTGTGCGATTAAGTCAGCTATGGATTCGCTGAAAGGAAGGAAGGATCCGGGGGGGTCTGTAGATGAGGGTGCCACAGAGGGTGGAGTTCGGCTGGTCTGGATCTGGAGGTGGAGGGGTTCCATGTCGGGTGAGTGGTCATCGGAGCTAGTTGTGAGGCGGAGGGTGTTTTTGTGTACGATGGCGGTGCCACCTCCTGGTCGGTTGGTGTGGTCTTTGTGGATGATTTTGTGGCTGTCAGGGAACAACGGTGGAGATATCCAGTGCCGAGTTGGGGTTCATCTAGACTTCCATGAAGAAGGCAACGTCGGGGGAGATGGAGTCGAGCAGTTCCCAGATTTTCACAGTGTGCTTGTTGAGGGAGCGTGTGTTGAGTAGGATGCAGCAGAGGTGGTCGAATCCGGTTCTTGGGGGCCGTGCGGTTGGTAGGTCTGGTGTGCGAAGGCAGGAGAAGTTGCAGTTGCAGCAGGTGAACAGTCCTTGGCTGTCATTTGGCGATGCGGGGTGGCAGATGGTTGAGCGTCCAGCGTTGAGGGCATGTAAGGTGTTGTCCTCGAAGCGGTGAAAGGAGCAGGGACCAGGGTCCGTGGCGCGGTCCAGGCGCAGACAGGCTTGCCATTGGCGCACCGGTGGCGTGCCTGCTGCGTGCGGCCACCATTAAGTAGTGGTAGGGAGGTGGGAGGGGCTGGTGAGGTGGGAGGGGCTGGTCAGCTGGGAGGCGGTGCAGGAAGGGGGAGGGGCCGAGGGGCCGAGCAGGAAGCGATGAGGCATAGAATGGCACAGAAAAAGTACAGAAAAGGCACAGATTAAAGAGAAATACAGAAACATGAAAAGACAGGAAAGCAGAGACAGAACTCACTACTGGACCACCAGGATTCAGGCACAAGCGGGAGCCTGTGGGTGAAGGAGGGCCTTGAACTCTATGACTGGAGCGCAGAGGGGGCAACAGCTACCAGGTGGAGCTGCACGGCAGGGTAGCAACGGACGCTGAAGGTCAGCGAGGTCGCTCCTTCACCACCCAGCCGCCGCCATTAAGTAGTGGTAGGGAGGTGTGAGGGGCTGGTCAACTTGGAGGTGGGAAGCAGCGGTGGAAGGGGGCAGGGCAGCAGGGGCTGAGCAGAGGCGGGAAGCGAACAGACAAAGAATGGCACAGAAAAAGACAAAGAAAAAGGCACAGAATAAAGAGAAATACAAAAAAATTAAAAGACAGGAAAGCAGATAAAAGCAGAGAGAGAACTCACCAGTGGAGCACCAGGGATGAGGCAGAGGTAGGAGCCTGTGGGTGGAGGAGGGCCACGAACTCGAGGACTGGAGCACAGAGGGGGAAACAGCTACCAGGTGGTGCTGTGCGGCGGGAGAGCAACAGACGCTGAAGGTCAGCGAGGTCGCTCCTTCACCGTGCAGCGGCCGTCATTAAGTAGTGGTAGAGAGGTGGGAGGGGCTGGTTAGCTGGGAGGCGGCGCTGGAAGGGGGACATAAGACTGATCAAGCGCTCTCTCCATATTAAACTTGAACTCCCCAGCATTAAGATTAACTACGTGTACAAGGTTTAAATATACCTTATTGTCCTTATGAAAACCCTGAAAGAATGTTGTCCCATGAGAGGTTGAAACAAGTTGACAGCTACTAAGGAAGTGCTGGAAGGATCGTGTAATGAATTTGAGATTACATAACTCAAGAATTCCTTTTCTCTTCTTTTGCTAGAGGGACACCCATGAAGTGTCACTCACTCTACCTGACTGGACTATAAATTGGATCAGTGTTGTTGTCAGTGTGTTTTTATTTGTGTGTTTATTACCTTGATAAATGAACAAGCCTATAGTATAATATGCTGCCTATAGACAAGGATTCTAATGACAGTGCACCTGTGCTATCTACTAAAGTTTGGGGTGTATGATTGAGAGACACAGACACAATATAAATATTTTCATGAAAACATTTTAAACATGGATAATAATTGCATCCGTGTATTATGAATTTTGGATACTTGTTAGGAGCTTATGTAAGAGTTTGAGTAGGATTATAAGTAGTAGAAATATAGCATAAAGAAATATCGTGAGGGTACATGAAAAGTAGTATGCATATCTAAGAAATTATGTTTCATGGCAAACTAGAGTTCTATTTTTCTTGAAACTGTCTAAATCCACCCAGAGGCACTCTATATCACAGTCCTCATAAGACTTCCTGCCTATGCCCCTATTATTATTTGCACCCCAAAAAAACATGCTGCCATTATACTCCTTGCTTTCAAGGAATTGAAACTGTGTTAGCTGGACCACCTCAAAGAAACAACTTTTCCACCCATCATTCTTGTTCAGGAAGATTTATTGTCCAAACAGATACAAACAACACAAAAGCACCCAAGACTGGACCCCTAAGAAGGTCCACAAATCCCCAAGATGATAAAATAACTATTTACCAACCACAACAGGCATTCATAATCCCTCTTTCATCAAATGCATTCCAAGTACAAGAATCCTATCCAAAGAAGACAAATCTTTAAAGAGTGGAAAGCTTCACAGAATTTCTTTTTCTTTTCCGTTTTTTTTAAATGCGTCTCCCTATGAAATATGGGTTTCATCAGCAAGTGAATAGTCTCAAACCAGTGTGCAGGTCTTTACTATTGCATTTTGTTGATTCAGTATTCCAATCATGAAAATCCATGTGGAGAACGACATTAACAATCTCACCATTATGCAGACTTCACTTGCAGTTTTTAGTTAACATTCCCATGTGAAAAACAATACATTTTCCATCCCAGCTGCCCCAAAATAATCATACAATATAAAAAAATACAAACTAACATTTATGACATGACCCGACATTCCCATCTAAGGGACCTGCTGACATTTACAAACAACATGGCATTTGGCCTTGTGGTTTATGAGATCATGAGAACCCCACAGAGGAAATGTAGGACCATAATACATGTTTACCTATTATTATACTGCAAAAATAACAAAGGTTATACATTGAAATATACCTGGACTTTAATGTTTACATAATTCCTTAAGGCGTCCACCATCCCCATGTGCATGAATGGAATGGAAAAATGTGCCCCATGGTCGACAATGTCAAAGGTTACCAATATATTGCGTAACAGGATCAAAGTACTATCTCTCCTTACAGCATGCACAAGGAAACTTCCACAGTTTCAACATATTATTGTGTTTTTCCAAAGCTAGAAAGTGCAATAATGTATTATTACCCAACACTGGCAAGGTCTAGACACTGTTTCTCCATAAACCTTACAACACTGCATGCTGAAAAGTGAATGAAACCCTCCCACATTTACTGTAGCCAAAATTATCTTCTTGGATGTGTTGTTCACAGCAACTTATAATTTCATGACAAACAAACACACCTAATTCAATGCTTACGTATGAGTTTTCCTGTGTGTACATTTGCCAATGCACACGCAGTTGCGAAAAAGCATGGACACTCTTCCCACATCCATTACAACAGAATGTTATTTCTACTTTATGTGTTCACTAATTGACCACGAGGCATAATAAACCATGAAAGCTCTTCCCTCATTTACTACATCTGTGGGTTTGCAGAAGGTGCATTACAATTTATGAATGACTGAAACATCCTTTATATTTTATGTTGTTTTTCCTATGTGTGATTGCTAGGGGCATTTTAGGAATGTTGAGCTAGCAAAGCCCATTCCACCTTCACTGCATTTGTATAGTATTTCTTCTGTATGCCTTCAAAGAAGGATGGTTAGGACTGATGCTTGAGTACAGCTCTTTCCACATCCACTGCATGTGTGTGGTTTTTCCTGTTTCAGTGTTAGCTGCCGACCCTTTAGACTTATGGATTTACTAAAGCTCTTTCAACATTCACTGCATTTGCATGTTTTTTCTTGTGTATGCCATCGCAGACAGATGGTTAGGTCTGATGCGTAAGTGAAGCTCTTTCCACATTCTCTTCATGTGTATACTTTTTCCTGTGTGTATTAGATGGTGGCTCTTTGGTGTGTGGATTTACTAAAGCTCTTTCTACATTCACTGCAAGTGTATGGTTTCTCTGCTACATGCCTTTGCAGATGGATGGTAAGGATTGATGCTCAAGTGAAGAAACTTCCACATTCATTCCATGTGTATGTTTTTTCTCACGTGCATGCGCTGATGGATCTTTATAGTTGATAAATGAGTAAAGCTCATTCCACATTCACGGCATGTGTAAAGTCTTTCCTGTGTGTGTGTGTTCGCTGATGGTTCTTTGGATGTGTAGATCAAGTAAAGCTCTTTCCACATTCACTGCATGTGTATGGTTTTTCTCTTGTATGCCTTCACAGATGGATGGTTAGATGTGATGCGTATGTAAACCTTTCAACAGTCACTGCACGTGTATAGTTTTGCTCCTGTATGCCATCGCAGATGGATGGTTAGTATCAATGCTTCAGTAAAGCTCTTTCCACATTCATTGCATGTGTATGGTTCCCCCCCAATGTGTATCTGATGGTGGCTCTTTAGATGCGTAGATCTACTAAAGCTCTTTCCACATTCACTTCATGCGTATGGTTTTCCCCCGGTGTGTGTTAGATGGTGTCTCTTTATAGTTGATAAACGAGTAAAGCTCATTCCACATTCACTGCATGTGTATGATTTTTCCCCTGTGTGTGTTCGCCGGTGGCTCTTTAGATGTGTAGATCTACTAAAGCTCTTTCCACATTCACTGCAAGTGTTAGGTTTTTTCCCCTGTGTGCATATGCTGGTGGATAATTAAAGTTGATAACCAAGTAAAGCTCTTTCCACATTCACTGCATGTGTATGTTTTTTCTTCTGTATGTGTTAGGTAGTGGCTCTTTAGATTTGAGGATTTACTAAAGCTTTTTCCACATTCTTGGCAAGTGTATGGCTTTTCTCCTGTATGCCGTCACAGATGTATGGTTAGGTCTGATGCATAAGTAAAGCCCTTACCACATTCTCTGCATGTGTATGGTTTTCTCCCTGTGTGTGTTTGCTGATGGCTCTTTAGTTTTTCTGAGAAAGTAAGGCTCTTTCCACATTCACTGCAGGTGTATAGCTTTTCTGTGTGTGTTCATTGATGGATCTTTAGGTTTGCGGAGAGAGTAAAGCTCTTTCCATTTTCACTGCTTAAGTCTGTGTTTTCTGCTGTATGTGTTCGATATTTGCCTCACAGAGCAGAGGACTCACTATAAGTCATCTTACATTCATTACACCTAAATAAGCTTTCTGTTGAGTTGTTACTGGTGGCACTGTAGGGATGAGTGATTAAAACTCTTCTCGCAAACACAGAACTTTTATGTTATTTCTTTTGTTTTTGTTTGTTAATGAACTCTTAGATGTGATGGCTGATAAACACTATTGCCACATTCACTCTTTCCTCATGGGGTATCCCCAGCGCATGTTTGGTGATGCTACTTTAGTACTGAGGGGAAGCCAAAGCTCATCCGACGTTGTGTGTAAATTTTTTCCTTTGGGGTTTAGAGTTTTTAAGCGTTGGTTACATTTTGGCATAAATCATGTTAATGTGTTTGTTGAATGACCATTGTGGTTCCTAAATCACTAACTATATTTCAATATTAGGTATTTGCAGTGTATCTGTTCTTAATAATGATGCTAGACTGATTACATATGTATGGTCTTTCTATCAGGAGCTGTGTCTTCAACCTGCCATAAGAACTTTCTAGGGTGTGTGCAAAGAATAAAACTCACAGATTATCTAAATAGTCTTTTCACAGACAATATTTATGAAATACACACACAAGGATCAAAACTCATTACCAATACACTATGTTCTAGAATAATGGTCTGCATTGCAAGTAGCCAAACACTTCTTTGAACTTTCAGGTGTCTGCTTCACGATTCATGTTTTGTATACCTATGGTCTCTTTCTACAGATTGTAAGGACCAGCCAAAACAGTGTTTATGATGGACTAAAACCACTGCATTGATATTATCACGTTAGAGCGGGGAGCATTGTTTTGTAACTACCTGATAATTATCTAAGATAAGAACATAAGTTACTTACCTGTAAACTGTGATTCTCCAGTATTGGTATCTTTCATGGATTCACATGCTTGAATTATTCCCCGTCGTCGAAGTGGGAGTCCCACGGTACATAGAAAAGCAATACAACAATAGCATAGCAATAGCATAGCTAAAAAGAGTAATAGGAAGTATTGAGACATAGAAATCAATAGGAAAATGTTGTCACTTTAATAACTTATCTTAGTCATTAGATATGGTCCAAACTCCAGCCAATCAGGCGACAGCACCCTGTAGAACCTTCTCCTCAGAGGCTCAAGCTCTCAGATTTCCTAGCACAAGTGTGGCATAAGAGCCAAGAGAAGGTGAGGAGCCTCTGAGGGAAGGTGGGTGGGTCGCATGTGAATATTTGAAAGATACCAATACTGGAGAACCACAGTTTACAGGTAAGTAACTTATGTTCTTCTCCAGTATTGGGGTATCTTTCATAGATTCACATGCTTGAATCAGAGTAGATAGCAGTAACTCTAGAATAGAGTATATTAAGTCATAAGCAAATCGTAAACTCAGTACGATGGAAAAAACACAAATATATATATCTTGTAGGAGGAGGGAAGAACAACAGAGGCTTACCTTATTTAAAAAGATTACGTAGCACTGCTTGCCCCACAGCTGTGTCAGCATTGTCAGCCGCCTCCAGACAGTAGTGTTTGGTGAAAGTGTGCCTGCTGGACCATGTTGCAGCTCTGCAGATCTGATGAAAAGGCACACCAGCAAAGAGAGCAGTAGAGGAAGAGACTGCTCTAGTAGAATGTGCGTTAACCTTGACCAGAAGTGGTCTTCCTGCTTGCTGATGACAAAAAGCAATTGCAGCCGCTATCCAACGTGCAATAGTCTGTTTAGTCACTGGACGTCATTTATGCATCGTGCCGTAGGCCACAAAAAGCTGATCCGCTTTACGGATAGATACTGGTTGTCTTTTGTAAATAAAATTTTAAACATCTCTTCACATCAAGAGAATGTAAAGATCTTTCCGCTGGAGACTGCGGATTCGGGAAGAAAGTCTTTAGGATGACTGGCTCATTGAGGTGAAAATCAGATGGCACCTTAGGAATGAAGGCCGGATTAGTGCGGAGCACCACCGAATCCTTGGTGAAGTGAAGAAAAGGTGACTTAATAGTAAAAGCTTGTATGTCACTGACTCGCCGAGCAGAAGTAAGAGCTAACAGCAGCGATGTCTTCCAGGAGATGAATTTTAAATCAGCCCTATGAATAGACTCAAATGGCGGCTTCATGAGCTGTGCCAATACGATGTTCAGATGCCAAGATGGAGGTGGGCGTCGAATTGGGGGGGAACATCCGAAAAAGGCCCTTGAAAAATTGCTGAGTAATTCTTGAAGAGTACAGTGAATTAGAACCATCCTACCGGAATCTGGAAATTGCTGCCAGAAAAACTTTGAGGGTAGAGTGGGAGAGTCCGGATCTTGCTAATTGTAGGAAAAAAGGCAAAAGCTGCTCTGGTGTAGAATGAACAGGGTGAATATTAGAAGCTTCACACCAAAGACAGAAGCGCTTCCACTTAAGTTTGTAAGTCTTTACAGTGGAAGGTGCTCTGGCATTAGCCAGAACCTCCCTGCAGTCTGTAGGAATAATTAAGTTGGCAAACTTATAGTGTTCAGGCGCCAGGCTGCTAATCTCAGAGATGCCGGATGGCAGATCTGACCGTGATCCATAGTCAGGAGATTCGGTATTGGACGCAGGATAATCGGATGGCACTCCGACAGAAGGAGGAGTTCCGTAACCCAGAACTGGCGAGGCCATCTGGGGGCTATGAGAAGAATGTGACAAGGTTCCTTCCGAATCTTTCGAAGTACCCTTGGGACTAAGGGAATCGGCGGAAAGGCGTAAGCATAAATTCTTGACCAGTTCATCAAAAATGCATTCCCGCATGATCCTGGTTGGGGAAGCCAACTTATGTAGAATGGGCATTTGCGGTTCGTCTTTGTCGCAAATAAATCCAGATTGGGGCGACCGCATATCTGAAAGATATGGTCCAGCTTTGGTTGATGAAGTTCCCACTCGTGGTTGGATGAGGCCGATCTGCTCAGGGAGTCCGCTAGAATGTTTGACACTCCCGGAACATGGACTGCTGCTAACGTGATCTGATGTTGAATCGCCCAATCCCAAATCTTTTGAGCTTGCAGGGATAGCTGCGCAGACCTCGTGCCTCCTTCTTTGTTCACGTAATGCATGCTTGTTGTGTTGTCCGTCCTGATCAACACTGAAGCTCCGTGAATGAGGGTACGAAAGGATTTTAGTGCCAGGAATATTGCTAGCAACTCTAATAGGTTTATGTGCCAAGTTCGTTGGAGAGAGTCCCATTTCCCCTTGACTGTAAGTCCTTGAAGATGCGCCCCCCCACCCCTCGAGGGAGGCGTCTGTTGTGAGGATGAAATTTGGAGCATCCAGTACGAACCAACGACCTTCTGAGATGTTTGGGATGTGAGTCCACCATTACAACGCTCTTCGTATCTGAGGAGTGATGTTGACGAGATCGTTGAAAGACCCTGAAACCTGTTGCCACTGGATGTTGAGTTCCTCTTGTAATGGCCTCATTTTTAGGCGACAGTTGGGAATGAGGGGAATACAGGAAGATAGCATCCCCAGAAGCGACTTGAACTGTCGGACAGAAACTGACTTTTTTGTGCGTAGGAGGGTTGCTAATTTGCAAATCCGTTGTTGCCGTTCTTCTGAGACAATCGCCCTTGTAGCTTGTGTGTTTATGACGGCTCCCAGGAACGTCCTCACCTGAGAGGGATTGAACTGAGATTTCTCCCGATTGATGGCTAGGCCCAGAGATTGGAACAGAGACCGACATAATAGAGTGTGCCTGGTCGCGATTGCTAACGACTGCGCCTTTATAAGGCAATCGTCGAGGTAGGGAAATATTTGGACGCCAGATTGGCGAAGATGCGCTGCCACCGGTGCCAAGACCTTGGTGAACACTCTGGGCGCAGATCGAAGGCCAAAGGGAAGGACTCTGAATTGGAAGTCTCTGCCAGCCACTCAACCGCAGGAATTTTCTGTGTCTGGGTAAGATAGGGACATGAAAATAGGCATTCTGAAGGTCTAATGTGGTCATGTAATCTCCTTGAGATAGAAAATGAAGCACTTCCTGTAGAGACAACATCCGAAAACTTTGTTTTTTGAGGAATTTGTTGAGGGAACGAAGGTCCAGAATGGGGCGCCATTCCCCCGATTTTTTCTTGATTAGGAAGAACCTTGAATAGAAGCCTGAACCCCTCTGTAGATTTGGTACCACTTCGATGGCTCCCTTCTTTAACATGAGATTGATCTGGCCTAAAAGTTCCTTCAGGTGGGCAGGAGGAGGACCTCTGGGAGGAGAGTTCGGAGGGAGTTTCACAAATTCCAGAGTGTGGCCTTTTGTCACTATGTCTAAAACCCATTGATCTGTAGTTATTGCGGACCAATTGGAGAAGAAGTGGGAGATTCGCCCTCCAACTTTGGTCGGATTGATGGGTGGAGCGGTTGGCAGGTGGCAATTGTCACTGTTTTTTCGAAGTATCTCTACCTCTGTAAGTAGTCTTTCCCCTGTACTGCTTGTAAGATGCAGCCGATGGTTGTCGAAACACCTGCTGGTGCTGGGAGGAGGAGTAACGTTGTTGGCCCTGGTAGGGTTGGTACTGTCGGTACTGATTGTAGCCTCCCCGAAAGGAAGAGGAGGAGCCACGAAAGGGCTGTTTTTTAAACTGTAGAGTGCCCAGGGCACGTCATCGATATGCTGACCAAAAAGTGATTCGCCGTTATAAGGCACGTCCATAATCTTTGTCTGTACCTCCTGCCGAAACGAGGTAGCCTTCAGCCAGCCTTGCCGCCCGAGGACCGCTGCCCCTGCCAGTTGGCGAAACCCCGTAGAAGAGACATCAACTGCACAATCAATCTCTGCGGAGATTCGTTCTCCCTCCTGAAGAATTTTTAAAGCTTCCACTTTAGAGGCTTCAGGCAACATCTCGATGAAGGGGGAAATGTCCGACCACATTTGCCTGTCGTAGTGGCCTAGGATAGCTAGGGAGTTAGCTGCCCTGACCGTAGTTGCCGCCATGGTGGAAAACTTCTTTCCAATAGAATCAAGACGTCTGCCATCTCGATCGGGAGGAGCCGAGAGCGGGGACGAGGGGTTCCTGGCATGACGCTGTGCCGCCTGAGAGATAACCGAGTCCGGTTTAGGCTGACCAATAAGACAAGCTGGTGAGTTGTCTGGTGCCTTGTATTTTTTATCCAGACGTGGCAAGACCGCAGGAATAGAGGCAGGGGTCTTCATAACTTTCAAACCCTCCTGCCAGTAATCGGTATGGCCCGAACTTGTTTTCGAGGCTGGTCTTTGAAGTCATATAGGAAGCAGTCCTCATCCTTGGTGACCATAGGAAGTTGGAACCCTTTGGCCGCTCTTTCCATAAGGACATGAAAACCACCTATGTCGGCTGGTGGAGAGTCGACAGGAGTTGGAGCGGTAGGCGATGGAGTCTGTATTTGATAATTGTCTCATTCAGAGAGTAAGGATCTTTCATCCAATTCCCCTTCTTCTCTATCCTCGTCAGAGGTATGTGTCTCCTCCGGTTGGTGTGACGACAATGCCATAGGAGAAACTGGAGGGGGCGGCCTTATGATAGATGAAGACGGAGGGATAGGTGTCTGAGGCACAGATGAACTAGACTCTGATGAAGGGAAACGACGGTAATAGTCATCAAGCATATGCTGTAGATTAGAGATAAGAGTATGGGCATCTGTGCATTTGGATTCTCCAGTGGTGGCTGAATATTAGGTTCCGGATAATAGTCATATACCTGGTCATCCTCAGTATCTTGACATTTTATAAGCAGCTCAGAAGGACTGCCAGCAGCACGGAACCTGTCGTCTTCGTCAGAGTCCTCTTCGTCAGCCCCATAATCAAAGAGCTGCACAGGAAGATTAGGTGTTGCCTGAACCGGTAATAAAATATCCAGAGAAGAGTTTCTACGTTTAAGTAGGGAAGACTCTACTACTGTTGGAGACGGCAAAAGTGTAGCTGAAGGCTTTAAAGGGACAAGAGACATCAAGGATTCCGCTGATGATGGTGCGGCCGTCGTCGGGGAGCGTCGCTGGGATTTTAAACCTGAGGACTTCTGTGCCGTCGACGAGGCAGCCGTCGACGAGGCAACAGTCAACTAAGCAACCGTCAACTAAGCAACCGTCAACTAAGCAACCGTCGACGAAAGAACCGTCGCCGAGGCAAGTGTCGACAAGGCTACCGTCGTCGAAGCGATCGCCGGCGTAACCACTGTTGTCGACGCGGCCGTCGATGAAGCTTCCGTCGACGAAGCAGAGACAGTCTTGACCGTCGTAGAGTGTCGCGTCCACGAAGAGGCGTCCGTCGACGCATGACTGGGGACGGTACCTTTCTTCTTTTTCGTCGACGACGAAGATGACGACGTGGTTGACGAGTGAGGCCTCACCGTCACAGACACCTGTGTCGACGGAGAAGACGCCGACGACAGAACCATAGCCGGTTTAGGAGATGAGAAGGTGGAAATCGTCGTCGTAGTTGCGGCAACTGAAGACTTCGTCGACGAAGGAATCGACTACGAGCTCGTCGACGAGAGATCAGTTTTTTGAGGTAAAGTCATGCTATGAAGAGACGTCAGCGCCTGAGACTTAGAGGCAGATCTCGGAGGCGTAGAGGGCATAGACTGACCTTTCAGAGAAACAGGAACCTTTTTTGATGATGATGAAGGCTGATCCACAGGCTTGGTGTGGTGTTTCTTCAACACCTTAGCCTTGGGAGATACCATCTCCACCTCACTAGACCTCTTCTTTGATGTGACAGTCCTGAGAGAAGAGTCACTCTCCACATCTGACAGAGGATTATCCTTATTCTTAAGCTTCTGAAGCCACAGAAGCAAGCGTCCCTCTCTGTCACGAAGAGTCTTTTGTGGAAAAGTCCTGCATATTTTACACTCTCTCACCTGATGGTCAGGGTAAAGGCAATAAATGCACTTCTTGTGTGGATCCTCAGAATGAAGCCGGAGCTTTCCACAAGAGTCACAGTGTCTGAAGAGTGACCTCTTTGTAGAAGACATTGTAGAGATGAAATTGAGAAAAAATTGAAGTACTGAGCAGAGCTCAGGGAGACTCCCTTCACACGACGTGCGGTAGAAAATCTGAGAGCTTGAGCCTTTGAGGAGAAGGTTCTACAGGGTGCTGTCGCCTGATTGGCTGGAATTTGGACCATATCTAATGACTAAGATAAGCTATTAAAGTGACAAAATTTTCCTATTGATTTCTATGTCTCAATACTTCCTATTACTCTTTTTAGCTATGCTATTGCTATGCTATTGTTGTATTGCTTTTCTATGTACCATGGGACTCCCACTTCGACGACGGGGAATGATTCAAGCATGTGAATCTATGAAAGATACCCCAATACTGGAGAAAGGGTAGTATCTAGCATGTTTTAATATTGGATGTGGTCTGCCAGTGTAATTTTTTTTTTTATTATTCTTTTTATTTGCAAAAACAAAAACAGCACAGTACCGGCAATTGTCAGTTGGTCAAAATCCAGCACAATATAATGATAATCATACAACCACATAGCTACTCATTTGTGTATAATTCCGTTCCCAATTAACCTTCGTCATTTAATAAATCTTGCAACCCTCCCGCCCGCCGATTAAGTTCAGTTGTAGGGGATAAGCATATCCCACCCCTGTACACATTCCACTTGGACCACTTTCGATCCCATTTGTTCGGGCACCCTCTATTTTTAAACGCATCCCTCTCTGCAACCATTGCTCTGTCCATGTCGCCCTTCCCTCTCACCAGTGAAGGTGGATCCTCCACCCCCCAGCCAGTGTAATTTTTGTGATTCTAATTTATTTGGATGTTTTGGGACTAGCAGCATGGATGTCCTCAGTCTCTTGAAGCTGCCGGATTGCATTTGATGTTCTTGCAGAATACGCCTGTTCATGCACGAGATTCTCTGTTCTCTGTCTCCTACTGAGTTGTTCTACACCGAAGTACTGTTTGGCATCATTTCTGGTTCTTCTTGAGTATCAGATAGCTTTCCAGTATTGTCATATTTTCTTCATTACTCTTCATCTTATTATGTGTTCAGGAATCTCCTCTCTAAGGAGGAGGAGTCTAAACGACACCCTCAGCATACAGACAGTGGATGAAGACATTTTTCTTTCATCGGAGGACACTGGAGGTGGAGCTCCAGCCAGTGTCTGGAGCTAGGAAGGAGCCTGCAGGGCATAAGCCTGCGCAGACACGTGCTCAGAGATCTCTCCCTCGGCCTGGGGCAGTGAAGATGACAATCTGAGGCCTAAGGTGATGTCTTGGGTCAGAAGATGAAGGCCACCACACAGACAGAGGATCCTTCCACCCCTACATTTGCTGGAGCCGGAGGAAGAGGCTGGAACTGCTTGTTTGTGTGTCAAGTAACACTCCCTCTTGACTTTTCTAAATTAATGTTTGAGACAACTAAGCACTGAAATGTTGGTTTCCAACATCAACCCTATGAAATAACACAAAGGTCACAGAAAAGGTCAGGAAGAGCTATGATGTTTCCAATTGATTAATAGCCCTATCTCTTGAAGCAGGTCTATCATTATCTGCACGCGGCTCACAGAGTTAAAGTCAGAGACTAGAGAAACTTGGTGGAATACTAAGGGGATGATGAAAGACTGAGGTGAAGGCTGGAAAATACTGGTACCAGTCTCTTCTAGTGTAATTGTAAAGACACGCAATGAAGAGCAAAACTGACAGAAGTGTGTCCTTCAGATGCATTCAGGCCAGCCAGTCCTATGAAGTAAAGCCTCTTGTAAGAAACAAATACGATCCATTTTGAAGTGGTAATACACCAACCAGTTACTTACTCCCTTAGCTTGATAATTTGCCATCACTCTTGAGTGTTCTTCTTTTGATCAAAAAGAGGATGGGCAAGAAACCTCTGCTATGCCAGCATGCAAGAATGCCATAGCAGTTTTCTTAAACAGGGCAGAATCCTTCTTGTTGATAAGAAGGCACGCCTCATGAGAGATTCAAATAAAAAAATGGTGACTGTTATTGAAGGCTCTCTCTAATTGAAAGAACCGAACTGTCAGCGCACAACCCAAGCATCCCAGTAATAACCAAGCATTGTGCAGACACAGCACCACCCTGCCTGCCAGGTGGCAAAAACTGGATTCAGAGTTTCAACATCTCCAGAACCTCCGTACAAAATGGCAAGAAAAGCACCTATGTCTTGGCCAACTTGTGAGATAACAACAAGGGAAAACACACCTTTTTCACTGATTGTGGGCCAGATGTACAAAAGCATTTAGCATTTCTTAACGGACCAAATCGCTATTTGGGGCAGTTAAGAAATGCTCAACTTTTTTCGAGGCGCATGAAGGGGAGCCTTAGGCTGATAGTCACCCTTGCTTTAGCATTTCCTAATTTGCGATTTCCTATTAGGAAATCGCAAATTAGAAATGTAAAACCATTCGTTCCTATGGGCCTTAGGTCCATTGGAACAAATGGTTTGGTATTTCCTTAATAGCGATTTCCTAATAGCGATTCCTACTCTGTATAAGTATAAGGCGAGGAAATAAAAAAAAGAATAGGGGAGAATAATTTATTTATGTGCCATCTAAAAGCATACGCTACATCATGCGTGTAGGTGGAAAATGAAAGAGGATTACAGAAGTGATTAATCGGTGCCTTGCTATTATTGTGGAACACAAACAGAAGGCATTAGTTCATTCCACAGAACTAGTGAGTATTTGGTGAATAAGGTAAAAGTATGCGTGGAAGAAGTACTCTTACAAAGACTAAACGAAAATCGATTTTGAAGAGGAAATAGTAATGTTGAGATCAATAGCCATATCATTGTTTGGTAGCAAAGAACAACAATGAACACGCAAAATGTGACATTTCTCCATTTGTTTTTTGCACAGTGATACGTTGGAGTAAATGGAAACATGTTCAAAAGCTATGCAAGTGTATGCTCTACTACTCAGTGCTGAAATAATGTATTCTATGCTGCTATAAGTTCTCGGAGAAGAAGGGCAGAATGTACTAGAAAATCCACCAAATTTAAGCTTGGAAGAGACAAGAACATTCAACAAGTATGAGATATGCCAAAAGAAATTAGCTATGCATTATTTACTGCAAGTTGACACCATTTGTGAATGCTATCACTTTGGTTTGAGAGCACAAAGTGAGAAAGAGAGTGTAGAAGACTATGTAGTCAGTCTTAGGAAGATAGTTGCCACTTGTAAGTTTAGAGCTGCAACAGAGGAATGCTTAGGGACCAATTTGTATTAAAGTGTAATTAAAGTGTAATAGTGGCAAAACCATGGGGGAACTTTGGATGAAAGACAAACCTCTTTTGGAGAAAGCGATTAGAGTTGGAAAGAGCTAGTTGAACATATGCTAAAACGTGTGGAGAAGTTGAGTGGTATTAAAAGTGGAAAAATTATAATGGTTCTACCGCTGATTAGTCAGTATTATGTGCGATGAAAAGTATAAAACGATCAAATAAACAGTTAATATGAAAGAGTAAGAAAGGGTTTAGTGGGGAGTGTTTTTGTTGTGGCTGTGTTGGACCTAAAGCAAACACTAAGGAAATGCCCTGCTACTAATGTGACTTGTAATAAAAGTGGCAAAAAGGGCAATATTTCAGATGCTGCAGAAGCAAACACAAGAGACTTGTCCAGGGTGGTGTGAGAGAGATTTGTGATTAAGTTGTGCTACAAGTTGATGGGTGTCTACCCTGATCTCTCATGAGACTTTGTCATGATTCCCCATATGGGATTGCTCAAAGTCTGAATCCAGCAGGTTGACAAAGGAGTGAGTTCAGTTGTGGCCAAAGGTCTCACTGTACTATTATGTCCACGCCTTGCGATAACGTGAATCACAGTAGACACAGCTTCTGCAATGAAGACAAACACTCTCAAAGGTTCAAATTATCCAGATCAGAAACAAACAACAGGTTTTATAGATGTCCAGGATAACTCCTTAGCCCTCCACAACCTCCTTCTAAATCTGTCTCTATTTCCAGGCGACACTGTAGTCCTTGTTAGCAAATCTAACAAATCTGCAAAAGTTGCAGAGGTTTATTCTCAGTGTCTGTTCTTTTTATGCTCTTTTCATGCCAGACATGTTTCTTGTTGCAAGGATTATGTGTTTCAGCCAACTCTGTGTTCTTGTCAGGTTTATGGCTACAAGTTTAGAAGGAGGCTGTATTTACAAACTGACTGGATTTTGAACAGGCAAAGCTGACAGTGACCTTTGTCATGTCTGGTAAATCAAGAATACATTTTGTTGAGCTACAGCTGGGCAGAGGTACATCATGTGATTTTGCTGTTACAGCAGCTGACACACAGTATAGACATAGAAACTACAGTGAAAATAAAAAATGGTAAAAACATCACATATAGCCTTTACACATGCTTCAGTCTCTATTTTCCTTCCATCCACAAGCAGGGATCTACCAACAGAGGTAGATAAAATTAATGGAGCTCAGTTAAAGGTAAAATTTGCTTCATGCCAACATTTGGCTACTATATTGAAATCCATGACTGAAGAAATCTTTATGTAAAAAAAAAAAAAAACTCAAGAAAAGGAAGATAAGGATGGGAAGTTATGGAGGAATTCCTTTAAAAATGTTAGGCTATTTTAAAGCATGTTTGGCGGTAGATACGCCACAGGTACAGTGTACATATATCACAAAGGAGGAGAAATCATTGGGTGGTCTCATAAAAGAAAATTAGGAGCAATTCTCAACCTGAACTCCATACAGCAAGTGGTTGTGCAGGAAATAGGGAAAGTAAGTGCTGGTTCTGAGATGGAATTTAAGAATCTACTCTGACTATTCGAGAACCAGTGAGACAGAAGTTGGAAAAAGTGTGCCAGTTTGGAGTGACAGTCCTAGTATAGGCAAGGGATTGCCTGGCACGCATAGTTGTACCTAAAAAGGCCTGCAGTGAAATTAAACAATGTGCCAATCTAAGAGCACTGAATAAAGAAGTTGTGGTTGATAAATATCCACTATTGAACACAGAAGAGATCATGGCTTCATTGGCTAGGGCGAGGTATTTCAGTACACATGATCTTGCCTCTGCCTATTATCAGGGTATGTTATTAGACTCGACAGCTTTTATTACACCTGTGGGTGCATATACATTTGAATGGATGCCTTTTAGTCTAATTTCCCCTGCGTTTCAGAGAGGTATGATGTCAATTTGTGAAGGGACTCAAGATATGAAATATTATCAGGTAGACCTGTTAATTTACAATGGTAAGATTCAAGAACATGACAACAGGGGTAGGCTGGTGCTGAGCAAGTTGATGAAAGCAACCCTAACATTGAAATGTGCAAAATGTAACTTCGGAGTGCAGGAAATAAACTATCTGGGGTATCTAATAACAGGAGAAAAAGTAATGAGCAGAAAAAAAGGAGATGGCAGAGTCCATTAAAGCTATGAGTGAACCTAAAAATAAGGAGGAAACATTTATCCTTTTTAGGAATGGTTGAATATTAGAGGAAGGTAAGAAATTACATGGATAAGACTGTCAATTTGAGGAGGGTTGCTGGATAAACAGCCCTTCTTTCTTACACTCCGGTGAAGTGAAAAGTGAATTGAAGAAGGCACCATGTTTACAGGCATTTATGCCAGAAAAGGAAATGGATACTAGTTGTAAATGAATATGGGCAGTTCTAGTGTGGGTGGTAAGGAGCAACTCATTTTGTGTACTTCACAAGCGTTTTGTCAGTCAAAAGGCAGCTATTCAGTAATCTCGAAAAAGGCACTGGTGGTTTATTGGGCCATATCATGGTTCATTAGGAGCAATGTGGAACAGGAAAAGAAAGGAAAATTAAAGAAGTGTTCAATTCTTGGGCATATTACGCCCACTGTAGGTTAAAAGGGAATGTTCAAGAAGAAAACGCAGGACATGGTTAAGAGGTGGTGATGGTTAAAGATGAACTGGCTGTGGAGAAAGAAATTTTGTGTAGGGGGAACAGTTTCACCTGTGGGTAGAATAGGTAAAAATGAAAATTTAGAGTATGAGAGGCATTAGGCATTTAAAGAGGGAGAGCACACACTGCTTTCTGGCAGCCTGGTCTGTATAAGGATGTGGAAAAATTAGCGAGACCTTGTATAAAATGTAACAGCAGTGTAAAAACAATGATAAAGATCTAAAGTTGAGACAAATGTCAATGGTTTCTGAGTTTCTATGGGAGGAGAAAGCAATAGATTTGGTTGGACCCAATAAGAGAATATGCATCGCCGTGTAGGTTGGTGTTGATGGATTTATACTCGAGGTGGGTGGAGGCGCCATGTGCGAGAGACATCTACAGTTCACCAGGTTTTTGTAAAGTATTTTAAAACGTGAAAGCTACCCAAAAAGCATATTTTACCATAATGGTATCCAATTTTGTTCATAGCAAATGGAGGAATAACCGAGCTTGTGGTATTATTCACAAACAGTTCTTTACATTATACGGAAACCAACAGAGCAGTGGAACGGCTGAATAGGACCTTTGAACAAAGCATTAAATTGACAAAATTGAATGGTGTATACTGGAAACATGAGAATCTCCACGACCAACAATTGTTAAGTCTCTTTCTGAAGTACTTAAAAGAGGCGAGCCAGGCACAAAAAATGTCCCAGCAGGGTGGAATAGAACAAAGGTGTAAGGAATAATGTTCTGGGAAAACGGAGGCAGAAGAAGGAAAACATTTAAATCAAAAGAAAAGAGATTTTTTTCAAGTGTAAAAGAAGTAAAGGTTGAAATAGGAAATTTAGTGAGTCGAGGCAACTCTGGGTTGTAAAGTCTGGTCTAAATTCACAGAAGAGTTGCGGGTTGTAAAAATGTATTAGAATGGGATAAAAACTGACAATGGTCTGATATGGAACATCAGGATTGTGGTGTTCAAACAATTACAGTCTGAAAGAGAAAGGAAAGATTTGGATGACACGGTGGCTGGATGCACACAGATGGAAGAATGGATTTGTGTGCAGAAATAGTGGAAGGTGAGTCAATACACTGTGATATCTACAAGATTACGTCATGCGCTAAGGTCTGTATGTTTCTTTATATCTTTACTTGTTATAGTTATTATTATAGTTTGTAGTAAGTGATCTTTGTGTAGGTCACACATAGTTTGTGTTATGTTTGCTATTTAATTCTATGGGTAGAGAAGTGTGGTGTCTTGAGCTGCAATCTCACCCTCCATGCGAGCTCTTTGAGTTTCAGCCACATTGAAATGTGGAATCTTGTGGTTTGAGCAGGAGCTCAGTTGAGGAGATGTTGCAGGCAGCTGAGGTGCTACTAAACCATGTTCTTCACCACCTACATCTTGGTGTCTTCTTTTCATCTTGAAAGATCAGCACCACACACACATCCCAACAAGAGTTCCCATTTCTTTCATAAACACGTACACATTGGAAACTAGCACTTTGGCCCCATCACCAGATGGAGATAGGTCTACCAATATTGAATCAATTTTAAATAAGGCTGGCATGCAAAGAGTAATTTACTAAAAAAAATAGGTTTCTGAATTAAGTTGTGCAACAACAATGCTGTATTTCTTCTTTCTTACATTTTATTTCTAAGAATTCTGTACAGGGGTGAGTAGATCAGAACCAGCATGTTTTACATTCTAAAAACAACCACTGGAAAAATCACTAGGATGATGCAGTCAGCGCTAGGAAGTGACTTGGATCTGTACAGTGTCCTGCAATAGGCAGATAAACAGTCTTGACATGTAATGCAATGCCACAGCAGAACTGTACAACGTAGCAACTTTGCAAGCTTAGCGTTGTGAAAGGGCTCCATTCACAGTTGAGGGATGCTACACTTCAGAATGCCACAATAATCTTTTACTTTCAAAGTAGGTGTTACCAGTGGCGGCTGGCATCTACAGGGAGGGGAGCAGGAGAGTGTGAAATAATAATTTTAAAAAAACTTACCGAAATCGGCGACGCCGTCACTTCGGACCTCTTCTTTTTGCCGACACAAGAACCGATGCTGGAACTCCCTTGGACAATCCTGGAGCTGCTCTCACCAGAATGAAAGCAGCACTAGGATTGGTGGAAGCGACCTCACTCAGCGCTCCACAGCGCTGGAGGCTTTGGATCGCTGTAAGATGTTTAAAGTGCGCATGTGTGGCTGGCCATCGCAAGACGGCCAGCCAAAAAGACATGCACACTTTAAACAGTGCTATACCAGCTCACCCTCCTCCATGCTGCTGCTTAGAGCGGCCCGCCCCCGTCCTGACGCTCAGCTCGGGACCGGGGATGAAAAATAAAATCGTAATTAATTCCCATTTTCTTTTTCATCTCTGGGGCTTTTAAAGTGGGGCGACGCTCCTCAGCTAAAACAGAAGAGCCACCCTGGGTGTTGCTCAAAACAGATTGAAGCATGTTAAGTGTGGGCCGTGGTCACACTACAAATGTAAACAAATGTAGAAGTGTTGAGCCATGTGCCGCTGGATGGCGTAGTGCCGCTCCACGCTCACTTTACACCACCCCAGAAGTCAAGGAGTAGAACTGCGTATAAGCACCACCCCTGCATTCTGATGTTAGTTTCTTATCCTTTACCCTTTCCGCGCCCTCAGTCACGGAGCGTGAAAAACAGAGTGCAGAGTATGAAATTAGAACCATTTTAGAGGTTAAAAAATGGGTCACTCCACAGAACTGGGAGTTGAGAAAGGGCTGTGAGGAATCTGTGGTTAAAGTATCCACCAGAAAAAGCATTTGAAAGGTAAGTAACTTGTTCTTTTGATAGATACTTCCAACCGCAAAATCCTTTTCAAAGAATAGGCCGCATTCTGCGGGCCAACACAATGATAATGCAAGAAAAAAGTTCTGCGAGGTAAAAATAATAATTAAGTCATTATTTGATCTCCCTTCAATGTATGCTTTTAGAATTCATTCCTAATCAATTAAAGAAGGGGAAAAGGAAGAACCACACACACATTGCAGTTATGCTACATTTAACTGTTTCTGAATAAAGTGCGCAGTGCTCACAGGTGAGAAAATTGTACAAAAAAGTAAAGCACGTAAAAAAAAAAAAAAACTATGGCAAAAGAAACCAAAATAGTCAGTAATCAGTGATAATATATATATGTATTTACTGTTCATAGGTTACGGAGTGGAGACAATCCGTAACAAGTTCAATATGCGCCAACCGAGTTTTGACTCTGTTGTACATAGTAAAGTCCATTCGCCAAGTGTATAGAACAAGTTAGCTTTATTCACGCTTAGTTCCAAGTTGAGTAGAAGATAAGAAAAGACAAGCCCCACCAGGAGCAGCCTCCCTGCCGCTCAGCCTGCCTGCCATCAACTGCCACTCCACACACCAGCCAGGCACTCCAACATTCCATGAGGTCACCAGGCATTCTGACACTCACACTAGCTGAGCAGCAGAGAAGTCATGGCCAGGGAAAAGAGAGACGCAAGTCAAATATAACATATCCCCCTTCCTTAGGGAAACAAAACTGAAGTGAAGGAAAGGAAAACGTTTACATTGCATTTTTAAGGACATTGAGATTGACCCCAAATAAAGACATAGAGATTAACCCCATCCCCCTCCCTTGGGGAAAATATAGAAAAACGAGCATTGCAAGGGCAAGGCTCAAAACTAAGAGCATTGGGCACTAACCACCCAACAACATACCGTAATAGGGTACTGACCAGCCCACAACCTCAACACAACAGGGTACTCACCACCCTTGAAATCCAGAACTGGGACACCCACCGCCCCACAAGCACAACCCAACAGGGTACTCACCACCCTTGACTATAGGACTGGGGCACTCACCACCCCCAAAACCTCACATAGCAGGGTACACACCACCCTGTGAAACATAACTGGTGTACATACCGCCCCTCAACCTACACATAACAGGGTACACACAACCCTGTGGAACATAACTGAGGTACTCACCACCCTACGACCTGTCTTAACAGGGTACACACCATCTTGTGGAACATAACTGGGGTACTCACCACCCCCAGTACTCACCACCCCACGACCTCTCATATCAGGGTACACGCCACCCTGTGAAACATAACTAGAGCACATACCGCCCCTCAACCTACACATAACAGGGTACACACCACCCTGTGGAACATAACTGGGGTACTCACCACCCCACGACCTCTCATAACAGGGTACACACCACCCTGTGAGATCTAACTGGGGCACTATACTTCACCACTCTGCAACCACCTCCACCAAACAATAACACAGTGATGAAATGAAAAACAAAAACAAAACACATTTTAAGCATTAAGAGCCCTGACCGCATAGCAGAGTAAAGATCTCGCTATAAAATCTTGAGCTCCGGTGAGCTGTCTCTCACCCAAGATCCTCACACAAAGTGAAGCACTTGTCCATAAGCTCCATGTAGCTATCGCTGTGGCGCAGTTCAAAAATAATGTGCTATGTTGTTAAGCAGACCCCCAACTGCAGGCAAGGTTCCATGACCTCCTGCCTCTCAAACAGAAGAATGCCACATTCCATTGCTCTTATTTTTAAAAACATATGCACAGGCCACTGAGGTGCTCCTCGCAACCACGAAGCAGGTAAGCAATACATGCATTACCCGTCTCGCGCACTTTTAAAACAACTTGCAGCGCTGCGAAAAATAAAGTGGTAACATAAAAATTATTTTCACACTAAATTCACCACACAGTACCTCAGTAGACGGAGAAGGTATGCTCCAAGTCACCCAACACCTCAATCGTGGTACATTTCCAACCTCACACAGTCTGCGGCTTAAGAGACATCTCCAGCCTCTACTCTATCAATCTATCAATCAGCACGGTGTGTAGGCTCTCCTCACACTGCCAAAACATCTCACCAGGGGTGTCCATCAGCTGTCCCAGAACAGCTAGCTGCTGGCAACTCTCGCGCACCACTCAGCACCGCCAAACCAAACCAGCAGGTCCTGTGGCAGGGACAGCTGGGCAAAACAACTCCTCCCATGTTCTTGTGGGCTCCTTCGGATTGTGCTCATAAAATCCTCTCTCTCAGACCTTCAGTGCTCCCAAATTCCTCGTAGTCTCCACACATACACCAGAGACCGCTCTAAGAAACGCTGTCGACTCTGCTCCACTCTGCTCCACTCTGAAGTGAAGGAAGGAAAAACATTTAGAGCATTGGGCACTAACCACCCACCTAAATTCCGTAATAGGGTACTAACCACCCAAAACAATGGCAATCAATACAACTGGGGCACTAACCACCCCACAACCTCAACACCACAGGGTACTCACCACCCTTGAAAGCCAGAACTGGGACACTCACCACCACACAACCTCAACGTAATAGGGTACTAACCACCCACCCCACAACCTACCCATAACAGGGCACACACAGCTGGGCAAAACAACTCCTCCCAAGTTCTTGTGGGCTCCTTCGGATTGTGCTCATAAAATCCTCTCTCTCAGACCTTCAGTGCTCCCAAATTCCTCGTTGTCTCCACACATACACCAGAGACAGCTCTAAGAAACGCTGTCGACTCTGCTCCACTCTACTCCACTCTGAAGTGAAGGAAGGAAAAACATTTACTTGTGCTCCCAACTTTCTCGTAGTCTCCACACATGCACCAGGGACAGCTCTAAGAAACGCTTTCGACTCGGTTCCACTCTGAAGTGAAGGAAGGAAAAACATTTAGAGCATTGGGCACTAACCACCCACCTAAATTCCGTAATAGGGTACTATCCATCCAAGACAATGGCAATCAATAGAACTGGGGCACTAACCACCCCACAACCTCAACACCACAGGGTACTCACCACCCTTGAAAGCCAGAACTGGGACACTCACCACCACACAACCTCAACGTAATAGGGTACTAACCACCCACCCCACAACCTACCCATAACAGGGCACACACACCACCCTGTAGCACATAACTGGGGCACCTTCCGTCCCAAGAAACTGGACTGGGGCACTCAACGCCCACAACTTCACACACCACCCCAAAACATTCTGGGGCACTCAACAGGGAACACACATCCCTATGAAGCACAGTGGCACCAAACACCTACAACACCATAAAGAGTACTAGCCATACTAGAAGAGTGAACTGGGGCACAGATCACCCAACCTCATTGTAATAGACTCTGCAACCATTTTGCAACAAACCCACACACCAATACACAAGAAATCAAGCATTACAATAAATAGCAATGGAAACAAACACAAGGAAAGTGTTATACTCCGGTGGACGATCTTCCACCCGAAGTCCGCATCAACGGTGTTCTCTTATCGTGATAGTTCCATGTTGATGTTGCCACCCGATCCACGGTGGCGCAGTGACATCCTCTTGGTTATCGTCCCCCATGGAGTGTGAATAGTAAACGACAATGTAGTGTGTCCCGCGATTCAGTTCAAAAAAGTTTCCCACACAAAGCTACAATTGATCTTCGTTTTTTTTTTTGTTTTTTTTAAAACCCTCCCAGATATCCACTGTGGAGTACAAGCCTGCTCTCCCACACGAAGATCGGAGATGTTGGTGCGCTCCTCACACGGTAAAGTGCTTGACTATTCTGCCTTTAACAGCGCATGCCTTGCCTGTTAGATCCTCTTACAACTCTCGACGCTTGGCTTGAGTTAAGAGCTCCCAGTTCCCCATGGCATCTCCAGGGAAAAGAGAGACGCAAGTCAAATATAACAGACTCCTTGTGAATATTGGGTCATTGTCAGAACTGAAGGTTAGTGAAATAAAAAGCAACAAGCCAGAAATAAAGTAAATTAGCTTGAGTTTGCAGATAAATATTAAAAAAGGACGGCACTGTGGGATAATTCTGAAACACAGGGCAATTAAAAGCCACGTCAGTCTGTGAGGAGGCAGGTATAGATCTGCAGCATTAAGTTACAGCGCAGTCGCTTCTGTAAGGGAAAGCCGCCTGATTCCTCAGCACTTACTTCTCTAGGGAAAAGGTGGTGTAGGGCTTTTGCACTGAACGTATCTGAAGTTCACTCATGCGGCGAGTTGATGTAATCGTAATGAGGAAAACTGACTTTAAGGTCAGGAGTACAGCCATGCATTGGCTCAAAGGGAGTACATATGAAAAACATCATGGGTAAGTTTAGGTCCCATTGTGGTATCACAAACTGTTTGGGAGGGAACAGGTTTGTCCAACCTTTAATAGAGCTCATCATGACAGGTGATTTAAACAAGGACCGTTGGTTCAGGACATGTAGAAAGGCTGAAAAGACCGATAAATAACTTTTAATAGTGCCCACTGCAAAGTCTTGCTGGGAAAAGACAAAACAAAAGACATCCGACAGCTTTGCTTGTAAGAGGTCAGTCTTACGAATGCCATACAACAGGTAACAAATGTGCCCAGTGTTCAGCAAAGATGGATTTCGTGGAAGGGAGCCTAGTGGCAAGGATAACAGACCACTTAAGGCAGCAAATCAAGCACAGTCAATTGCCACCGCTCAATCTCGACACATGTAAGTGTAGAGTGCGTACATTCAGGTGGCGGACCGCTGCCCTGTTGCTGAGACAGGAGATCCTTGTGAAGTGGCACCTTGATCAGAGGACAGATGCTCATGCTTAGAAGGTCCAGGCACCACAATTTCCAGGCTCAATCTGGAGCCACTAGGATGACTTGGTCCCGGTCATTTCTGAACTTTTTCAGAACTTGGGGCAGAAGAGGAAGGGGTGGGAGGCTCCATGTTCCATTCTACCCAGAATGCATCTCCTACTGGGTGTTCTTGTGGAAAGTTCAACACGCACCAAACGTTTGATAATGCACTTTCGACGACAGTGAAAAGATATAGCCTGGTTTCTCCCCACTGTTGGAAGATGCCCTGTGACACCTTGAGCTGTAGATACCACTTGTGATCTGTCAGACGCCACCTGCTCAGTTGTTTGTCTGCTCTGCATTCAGGGTGGTTCATGATCAGGAAAATGCCCGGACACTCCAACCATCTCCAGTGACTCATACCCTCCTGACACAGGACCCAAGGACCCCACTCTGCACTACTTGTTGCAGTAGCTAACGGCGGTAGAGTTATTTGTGAAAAATGATGAGATGATGAATCTCCTGCAACTCCAACAGATTGATGTGGAGTTGGCTATCCAATGGAGACCAGAGTCCCCTGATGTCCACCTCCCCCAGATGACCTCCCCAACCCAGCAGGGACGTGTCCGTTTATACCATGAGCTCGGGGTGGGGAAGGGAGAAATGCCGGACGCTGGACCAGTTGCATGCAAATAGCCACCGCTGCAAATCTGGAGCCCTATCCTCCGAGCCCTAGACGGCATTGGTCACATTGCCTTGATGCAGGGGTCTTCTGGAACTTCAAATTCCATTGCAGAGCATGCATGTTCCACCTGGCACAACTGACGAGAATCTACGAGGCTAAGAGGCCAATAAGCTTCAGAGCTGCTCTCCCCACGATCCACGACCATGCCTGAAACACAGGGATCATAGCCAGAAGGTGCTGGACTTGTTGTTGCAGAGGGAAAGCCCTAAACTCCTCTTTATACAGGACTCTCAAATGAATGGAAGCCCCTGCTGAGTCAGGTGGGACTTTAGCACACTGATAGTGAACCCCAATGATATGAAGCGGTCTGGCATCGTCCAGAGGTGGTGCATGACAGATTATGGAGAGCCTGCCTTCAACATGTCAGTCATCGAGGTAGAGGAATACCGGTAGTCCCAAGCCCCAAAGATAGGCAGCGACCACAGCCATTCACTTTCATGAGCACCCAAGGAGCACTGGTAAGGCAGAAGGGGGGAGGGGGGCACAGCAAACTGAAAATGCTCCTGGCCTACTTCGTACCACAGATAACATCTGTGGGACTGCAGGATGGGTATATGAAAATAGGTGTTCTGCAGGTTCAAAGATCTGAACCACGGCAGGAAGGCATTGAAAGGCCGAAGGTACAGAATAGGCTATAGGCCCCACCTCATCCTTCTTTGGAACAAGGAAATAGTGAGAGTCAAACCTCCTCCTCTTTCAGAGTCCACACCCTCTCAATGGCACCCCTGGAGGGCAACAACCAAACCTCCTATAATACAATACAATACACAACATTTATAGAGCGCAACAGCTACCTCAAACAGAGGTGTCCCGGCGCTAGCATGATCCAGCAGCAAAGGGGAGACAGATCTCCGAAACCGAAACGTAATTAACTAGTCCCGGCTAAAAAGCCATGTTTTTAGAGCTTTCCTGAACTCCCCTTCTTCCGGTATATGCCGAAGTCTAACCGGAAGTGAGTTCCACAATTTGGTCACTCCAACTGAGAAAGCCCTACCTCCAATACGAGCCTTTGCAAATCAGGGGGACACACAGCAAGTTCTGTGAGTTAGAACGTAACACTCGCCTTTGCTGATAAGGGCGGATACGTTTTTGATGTAATTGGGACCGCTGCCGTTCACGGCCCTGAATGCAATTGTCAAGGCCTTAAACTCTATACGCTGTACAACTGGCAGCCAGTGAAGTCGTTTAGCATGTGGAGAAATATGTTGTCTAAATGGCACTCTTCTAATCAATCTTACTGCTGCATTTTGCACCATCTGCAATCTTTTTATCAAGTATGCCGGGAGGCCAAGGAACAGACTGTTGGCATAATCAAGCCTTGAAGTCACCGTAGCATGAACGACTAATTTTCGACAGTTCTCCGGCAGAAGAAAAAGAAATTTCCTCAGACTTTTCAAAATTCCAAAACAAATAGATGTAATGGAACGTATTTGGGGAGCAAATGTCATTTCAGCATCCCATTTTACACCCAAGTTTTTTACCGTAGAAGATGGAGAAGGTGGAGAGCCCATTTCCTCCGGCCACCACAGACCCGATGGAGGGGGAATTCTTACCAAAAAACAACACCTCAGTTTTCTCTGTGTTCAGTTTTAATTTGTTATTGTTCATCCATCTAGCAACATCACACAGGCAGCCCCTGAGCCTCTCGAAGGTGTTTGCCGATAAATCCCTGAAGGAGAACACCAATTGAGTGTCATCTGCATAAGACACGGTTTTGATTCCCCATTTAGAAATGAGCACACACAAAGGGGCCAGGTAGATGTTAAAAAGTAGCGGGCTCAACGCCGATCCCTGCGGCACCCCACACCAGAGAGGCTTAGCTTCTGATTTATAAGGGTGTAGTGTCACTCTTTGTGTGCGATCGCTAAGATAGGACTTGATCCAAGCGAGTACCTTCCCCTTCACTCCCACCTTCCTCAGTCTGGCCAGCAATAATGAATGGTCCACCGTATCAAATGCGGCGGACAGATCCTATAGCAGAATGAAGAGATGCTTGTCAGAGATTCACTCTGGTGTGAGAGGACTAGTGAGTGAACAGAGAGGAACAGCCCAGAATAGCCATTTTAAACAATCTGTAAAACCCATCTGTCACAAATGATGAATCGTCAGCCTGGTTTGGTGGATGTAGTGGCAAAAGACGTCTATATGGCAAATCTCTGGAATAGTCTCCAAACATTAGGAACTGATGCATAAACTGTTTGCAAAGGGTTGACTACCCCAGGAGCGCACTGTAGCTCTGCGGTCTTTAAAGCTTTCCAACAGAGTCCACCTTTCCACCAAAAAGGCGGGGCTCACCTTGAGACATGAAGGAGACTACTTGCACATCCTGTGGATCAAATCCAAGCATGTCGACAAATGAGTACATTGGTACCGACTGCCCTCCCCAGGTAATCCGTAGTATCCAGACCGGCACAGATAAAGTATTTGGCAGTGTCCTGTCCATCGTGAAGAGGCCTTAAGATCTTCTTGGACAGTTCCAAAGGGAATGTGTGTAGCAACCCAGCAGACAGACAGAATTTACAGATCGGAGTGCTAGGCTGGTGAAGAAAACATGTGCTTGCCAAAAGCATCAATACTTTTGAATTGTTTGAAGTTGTTGGAAATGGATTTGGATTCACCTTACAGGCAGAGGTCTGGTACAATAAGCCTCTCTGGGGAGAGGGTGCTGGGTGAGAAAGGCTGTGTCACCAGGTACTAGTCTGTGACATCTGGCCACTTGCCTATTCACAGGCGGGCAGCTTTGCCCAACAGTAAGGGTGAGGACATCGTTAAAAAGATGTAAGGGCTCAGATGTCGATGGCCCAGGCTGCAAAATTTCTGTTAGAACATTTGTTTTGGTCTCAATGGAGGGTAGCTGTAATTCTCATGCCTCTGCAACCCCGGGCCATCACTGCAAATGAGGCACTCACTCCCATTGATGGCACAAGTGGTGAGTCAATCTCCGTCTCAGGCAAGGGTTCAAAACCACTGGCACTCTTTAAATATATGTATACGGCATCATCAGTAGAATGAGGGGGGAGCAAGCCATCCCCATCACTCTCATTTATATCAACATCTTGGGTGCCCTATGCTCTGACAGAGGATCAGAGTCAGAACCAAAAAGATAACAGCCTATGCGTGCAGGTGCGACATGTAATGGGTTAGAGTCTGGAAGCATGAAGAGCGGTTGCATTTTTGTAATTTCACAGTGCAACATCGGTCAGGCTTGAGTGGAAGTTAGCTTGTTTCTCAACACTGGCATCAGAACGTGAACATCTTGCGGTGCCAGTGGCGTTAGGATAGCAGAGACTGGCTTGGATCGCGACAAGGGAGTAGAAGTCTGTACTGGCAGCGGTACTGGTCTGGTAACGAGTCACAATGGGCCAGATGGCGTCAGGATGGACACATCAATGGTAACCCGACTGGAGGTCAGTTCTATTCAATGGGGCCTAAAGGTGCAGCAGAGATAGCCAAAAATGCATCGAAAACTTGCATCATGACCTCCTTGAAGGCCTTGATCGTCTGCGGGGTCGATGATGGCTTGGAAAATTCAAGATGCATTGGGACCAACTGAGAAATCGGTCCTGTGGCCATAGACCTCAAAGAGGTGCGAATGACATTGTGCCTTCTTTTTGTAGTCAAAGTGGCAAGCTGCAGTTGAGCCCGGCTTCATTTTCTTGTGCTTGGACTTACCAGAGAATTTTGAGCGTAAGGTTCAGCAGTCACAGGAGCAGGCTCGGGACCAGGGCCAGGACCAGGTTCGAGACAACAACTTGGAGCATGAACAGGACCTACGCAAGTGCCATTATGTCTTGCGTTTGGGGACATACAGCTTCACCTCCAGGTCTCAGATCACTTTTGATTGCAGAGGGCACACTTATTACATACCTTATAATTGTATAACAAACCCAGATACCAAAGATGCACTTTGTGTGGGTCCACAACTGACATCTGTTTCCTGCAATCGTTAAATGGCTTTATACCTGTCGTTTTGGTTGGGGACATATTTCCCTAGCATAATGTTGAAATCATTAGAATTCGTTGGAAAACCTGCAAAACACAGAAGTGGAGACCCAGACCTGCATCGTAAGGAATTTACATCAGTGCACAGGTACAGCAATTGCATTCAGCGCTGCTCCATGACTCCACCTAGCGGCACGTGGGAGGACTGCTATAGAAAATGTTTCAAGATCAAGTCTGGTGTATCCCTCAGAAAGGCAGAATATGTCCAGACCATTTGGGTCAGTGAAACACTTAGAAACCAATGTGAGTGTTGAGGGACAACTTCTGGAGTGTCTGCCACTTGCCCTCCAAAACCTCTGGTCTACGACATATAAATGGAATTTACACCATAGCCTCCTAATTACATTTTTATCATGTGCTCAGAGGGTCAATATTTGAGAACTGTAATTACAAACAATTCAGGTTGCAGTCTGAGCATTTTTAGTATCCAACATAACTGCAAGATCACAATGTCTGCCTGAAAAGGAGATGTGTATACAATGTTATGGTGATAGGAGAACCTATTGCACACTATAGAATCACATTTCAGCTGGAAATTATGTCATACTAATCTGAAAACCACAGCAGCTGTCATCAAGCAAAGCAACGTTCTTGAATGCTTGTGGTTAGTTAGTAATGAAGGATTGGATAAAGAGAACTATATTTTTTTCTCTTCACTGGATGGTGGCTTTAGGAAAATGTAGAAACAACCTGCAAGGTTTCGATACAAAGCTAGATCAACTACAGTAGAATAGAATTTCCAAATATCTCTCTCTTTGTGCTCGTGCCAGGCCTAGTGTGAAACTACAAATTGTGTGCTGGGGCCAAGCGTGCTCCTCGTCCTACAGCATTTCAGCCTCCTGCAGATTTCTACCTCTGTGTTGCTCCTGCTGCCTTGCTTTGAGCATCGACACAACTACCAACATTACTGCCTTCTCCGGGACCCCATTCTCCGCAGTCGGGATTCAGGTAAGAAGAGGTGGGGCGATTCTTGCCTTAATCAGCAGCAATTGGTGATCCTGTGCTTTTCTGCTCTCAGGGAGCAAGATAGCCTTCAGGCGGCTGGAGTTGGCATTTGGTTTGAGAAGCTCCTGACAGCATTGTGGCTGTTGCAGCTGCAGTGGTTTGCTGCTTCGTTGGATTGTCTAGGGCTACTCCAGGGGGTGGGTGGCTGGAGATGGAGGAAAGTGGCAGATGGTGGGGGGTTGGACTCTGATTGCAGCTCTGTGGCAGGACACGGCTGACAGTTGTGCGTCAACTATTACAAATAGTTCACAAATTGTGACAAATCAAAACCTGGTGTATACTAAAACCCAAAACATAAACAAAGAATCTAACACGAGATTCACCAAACAACAATCAATACAGAAGTGTTTCGAGTTACTAGGAGCATCAAGAGTAGCATCCGACCAACTCTTGCCAGTACAACTCATCCCAACTCTAAATGTTGTATGCAGCTTGACAAATATCTTGGCAAACATCATTACCATCATTGCCGAAATAAACATTGTGCCACACTCTTTGAAACCACCGGATATGCATTCTGAGAGTGGCTTGAACTATTGCTATGAAGAGACTTACGCTGATAATCTAAAAGAAGATCATCCTGGATACACCAACTCCCTGGTGTAATCCTTCAACAATTCAGTTCTCCTAACTGAATTTTATAAACTTTCAACAACTGGGCTAACCCAAAATGTATCTTTTCCAAAGGAAGAAGCAACACTTCTCAAATCAATCAAAGTCCTGTTCAGCAAACTTACTCCACCAGCATACCCAGTTCTCAATGCGATAGGAGCCATAACCTCAACTTTAACCAAAATGTCAGACACCTTAATTAATCAATCATCACTTCTATTCGAGCAAGTATTTTTACTGAACAATATAACTTTGAAATTAAAAACATTACAAGAAAATACCAAACTGATCGGTACAATTGAAAAGACATTAGAAACGTTTGAATTCATTGTTGTCAAAATATTGTGGACTGACAATATTATAGACATGCTACAATAGCTTCCACTAAACATTAAGTCAGTTGTCACCATTCTTAAGACTATAATTGGCTCTCAAATTGAATTGGAAAATAAAAAAATCCTCCATCAGTAACCACCAATTCATCTACGAGGGTAAGCATGAATTTGCAAGTTCAACACAACAAAGAACAATAGTTACAGAATATTTACAATACCATACATAACCAAAAATCACAGCATAGTCCGACAATTTCCATAATCAACCAATAATCAGTGAGGAACCCAATGGGGAATTTCAACCTTACATAAGCAAGCGCCAACTTAAGAAATTAAACAAAAATTTAACCACTGCAAGATCGAGACAAATGGCAGTAATAACTGATTCTTCAAGTCAAAAACGTTTTCCATAAGTGTGCAGAGCCAGTCTTTAATCAATGACTCAAACAAAATCACATTCCCTAATCAACAGCAAAATTTTAATAAGAGGCAGGACGAAGGAGAAATCCTTCGCCCCCCTCTTCCAGGAGCTTCTTCAAGGGAACGCAAGTTGGCACCAATTTACAGTCAGGTGGTCCTTATTATTTCTTCAATTATGATTTGTAAGGAAAACATGAATTAGCCTGCTGAGTCTTTATCACTTAATATATCAGAAATTGAAAATAATATAGCTGAGGGCTTTGTACGCCTTGCAAAGATCCTCATGGTCCCAATACTAAATAATTCATCCTTATTGGACAATATGATCTCATCACAACCAATAGTAAGTGCAATGAAAAGCCCCACTGTCCCACTCAAAAATAAGTTAATTTCACCTCATAAAATGATCACATAGTAATCATCAAGTTCAAATAGGATCACAAAATAAAAATAACAAGAGATAATAATTCAATTCCTTCTGCAACTGAAATACCCGACCCATTGGTTAAATAACAAATACTCCAAAATTGCTCCCGAATCTGAGAAGTATTATTACAAATCAATGCTCATTGGAAAATGACAACCTGGAGAGCCTACTATGTTATATCTATTTGTAACATAAATCAGAAGGAAACCATAATATTTTTAACTGACAAAACATCCTAAAAAGTTCAAGATATTTTCTGGAATTAAGGGATAAAAATTCCAGTAGACATCCCAGCATGAAATTCAATCAAGGTAATAACCCTAATAGGGATATCACTCAGACTGTTTGGCCAACGGATTCTCTTACTACAAACATTTGGGCCAGATGGGGAGATATGGCTGAACAGGGCATTTTAGTCTCCCAAATTTCGAAACCCCAAAAAATTGAGGTAAATGGAAGAGGGTTACAATTATTCATTGGTCACTCCATTTTTTTTATGGGATATGCCACTTTAAGGGACCTGAATATCCTACCACAAATGATCGTGAAAACCTGAGAGTTATTATCCACAAAACTTCGACCACTGGATGACACATATTTATGCCCATTTTTTCAGGATTTAATTGCACACAAAAAAACAACAGTGCCTCCACAGACTTCTTAACATCATTCAAGGTGGAGGCAGTATGCAAAACAACAAACTTTTGATCTGTTCATGGAATTTTGCAGGTATAGACAGACAATTGAAACTCAGTGGGGGCAGTTGACTTGCTTTCTTAAATGATTACTGTGTGATTTACCTACAGGAATTGTGGAAATATTCACTTTTTGCCTGAACAAACGTTACAACTTTTGAAAATATTGCAACCAAAATAAAAATGGGCCAGCCAAGTGGTGGTCTCTTCACCATATTAATTAATTTGTGTGAAAGGTATCACCATTAATTTAGTATCAAAACAATCACTGGTTGTAATGATGGAACATGAACGAAAAACAAACTCGATTGCAAATATTGTTTTTCCTCCATAACAACAAAAAAAGTAGAGACTCGTATAACGCCATCCTTGAAGAAGTTTAAATTAAAATTTTAGAAACTTATGCTCACATTACCACCATTTTAACAGTTGACTTTAATGAAAACTTATCCTTATCATATTTGTGCAGTTTGCCGGAGGATTCACCTGATGTAGCATAATATCGATCCCTCCTTGCGAAAAAAAAACCTCCAAAATGAAAACAGCTACAGACTCCAATCATCAGTTTAATTTTTTTAGCGGACTCAGGATTTAGGTAATTAAATGGAAGATTAGCCAATGCTTGACAGCTAAATCGGCTTGTTACATACACATTTAAAACCACAATTGATTATACATTACTCTCAAATTCACTTGTGCAAAAACTAAAAAATTATACCAAGATGGTAAAGTGATCATAATCCACAACAAATCTCACTATAATACAATTATGAACAACATAAGATATGTTTATCACTCAACCATAATAATGTAATTTCAAATAACAATATGAAATATGATGGATTCAAGCTCTATCAACTTTTATAATTTGGCCAAGGAACCATCAATAAAATCAGAACTTTGATTACCAATCACGATGAACAACCACCCCAAACCTGAATGTTTGAATGGAAGCACCTCTTAAATTCAATCCTCCGTTAATTTCTTTTAATTCCAAAGCAAATCAACCTGCTAGGATTGATGATCACTGTTTTAATAAAATCAACTGATTGACACTTTCACAAAAAGGCAGCACTGGAAAACATTATGGCATTTGTAAAAAAAAAAAAAAAGAAAAAGAAAAAAAAACATCAGAAGAATGAGAAAATCGGATCAAATATATCAAATATCAATAAATGCACACCAGGGGGCGTGGCTTGGCTGGCCATGGAGTAGGACGTACGCTGCTGCACTCCTGCTGGAACTGGGCCCCAAAGCCAGTAATCCTGCATGGAATGACCTGCCAAATCCCCAGAATGACGAGGGGCTTTGTCTCCAGAATACTGGTGGTGTGAGGGAGAGCCGACGACTGCAGAGGGCTGTTGCTCCCAAAATGAGCTGAGGACGAGGCGGTAAGGGGCCAAAATGGCGGCCAATGCGCCCTGATTCGGCCCTGATGTCACTGCTACAGAGAGGCGGCTGGAGTTGAAGCGGCTACCGGAACTGCGCTGGGGAGCAGTGGGGAGCCCAGAGACGGTGGTGAGAGGCACCGCCCAGACATAGCGGGGGGCGGGGAGTCAGTGCTCTTTGCCTCCGCGGAGGACAAAGGCTGCAGTAGTGGCTAAACACTGCATGCCAGGAGTGACTCCCCTTGAGCTCCCTCCCTAGGGGCGAGAAACAGCTCCTGGGACACCAAGGAGACAGCACGGACTGTGCAGTCGTCTACCGGCGAGAGTGGTCCCGGGGCCATGGAAGTGAACATCTGGCTAGAGACGAGGCACTGAATAACCAGAGGTAATGCTGGGCAACAGAGAGGCTGGACATATCGGCCTGCCTGGTGGCCCCTGGGAGGACAAGAGTTAGATCTCATGCAGGAGTTCCCGGCAGGAGACACTGTTCGGGCAAGCAGTGCAGAGCCCTTGGGTGCTATACGTCCGGGGAATAGGTGGGGTTGATTGAGGGGCCACTGCCTATTGCAACTCTAGAGAGAAGGGGGTGGGAGAACATAAAATAAAATAACATAACGTGTATTTGTAAAGCGCACGTTCACCCGTAGGCATCTTGGCGCTGAATAACAGATGTTTATTTTTACCCAACTCAAAGGTACTCATTTTATCGACCTAAGATGGATGAAAGGCAGAGTGGACCGCTGGGATTTGAACCTGTGACCATGAAGTCAAACACAGGCCCCTGCAGTGGACACATTAGTCCACTGAGCCACTAGACCCGGCTGGAAGGAGACGTCAATCGCTACTATGGAACAGGATGCCTGGTCAGCAAAGCTGTTGTGAGATGTGCAACTGGAGGAGACTGGGCGCGATGGGGAAGGTCCGTGCGGCAAAGACAAAATCTCAAGGCGCAATGGCAGATAAGGACAAAGAAGGTGCAATGGTAGCAGATGAGGCGGGGACCTCCCAGTCGGCACAAACGGAGGAAATCTTGGTGGCAATTAGACACGCAGGTAACATTGGAGGCCCAAATAGCGGCAGTGGTGAACGAAGTAGGGATCCTGAGTGATGATCACAGAAAATTGGTGGCACGGGTAAAAGACACTGAAACGCAACTCCACACGATCCAAAGGACAGTGAAGGGCCTAACGTGGAGTGCACCACCATGGCGAGGGAGCTTAAGTTTGTGACAGACTGCCTGGAGGGTGCAGAGATAAAGATCTAGGTGGCAAAATACGAGATTGGTAGGGGTCCCAGAAAAAACTGAGGGACCCAATGAAGAATTGTTTGTGGAGTAACGGTTGCAGGGATGCCTCTCGTGTTTCTTCTCAGTGGAGAGAGCCCACAGAATCCTGGGGCTGGCGCCGGGGGTGACCCCTAGGCCTATCATAGTACGGCTGATGAACTTTATGAACTGGGATAATATCCTGCAAATGTCAAGCAAACATGGCCAATGGAGCATTGACGGCAGCAAAGTTAATATACACCGGACTACACTAATCAGCAGCAGAAACAAAGGAGGGTTTGTGCCGGTGAAAAGAGTGCGGAGGCAGCAGAATATGAAATACATGCTTTTCTTTCCTGCAAAACTGCGGATTGTACACTAAGAGGACACCCACTTTTTCATGTCGGCACAGGAGGTATGGAACTGACTCAAACAACAGGGGCTATGGCCGGTGCCAAATGCTCGTCTGCAGAAAGACTCTGGCTGGAAGAGGACCCCATCGAGAGAAAGGAACAGCTATAAAAACAATGCCTCCGCAACCAAGGCACAAATGCATGCAGAGTAAGTCAAAACAGTGATGGAGGTCAAAGAGCGCAGCAAGGTACTAGATTACAAATGAAGATCATTGACATCGGAGGATGAGGCAAGTGGAACCGAAGGCGCAGGTACCGAGCCGGGAAACGAGGAGGAGCAGCTACGGAGGACATTGTTTAAGTTATCAGAAACCGGCACATAGGCACTGGCATCTGTGTCTGCACACGCAGGGATCACGCATAGCCCTTTTCGGGGGGTTGAGAGCAGGGCACAAGTCCTAAAAAAAGAAGTGGGGGGACTCTCCAAGTTAGGTGGTGTCACAGGAAGTGACATCACAACAGGAAGTGACATCACGGCAGGAAGTGACATCACATGAAATAAATATGGAAATGTACAGTTTGACAACCTCATTTATACACAAAGCACAAAATAAATATGGATAAATACAGATAAAATGGCCAAAAGATTAATATGGATAAATACAGACGGAAATGTTAAAAAAATAGAGACCATAAAAGCGGGAGCCCTACTTATGGGTGACATTTCCATGGTTTCAGTGTGTATGTGTGACACTTAGAGTGACACTTTCCACTCAGTGAAAACCCTGCTGCATAATAATTTGCCCTCTCCTGTGCATAATTCTAGTGGCCCTGCATATGATATCTCCCAGATACTTATAAACCTGGGTTGAAGGGGGGGCCTGCCTGCGCCACGCTCCTGACGAGAGGGCTCTGGAACTCCTGATACCGAGACTGTGTGGCTTGAAAGTCCCAGGCCTGTCTGTGTCTGACGCAGCGGCAGCAGGTGGCAGCAGAGCGACAGCTTTGCAGTCAAACACGTTTTGTAGTTGATTTCTAAGAACTGTCCCTGTGGAGCGTGCAGGATGAGCTCAGCTGCCTTTCCAACCACCTTTGTTGCACTGGTACTGTACCCGCACAGGGCCGCACTGGTACAGAGACCACGAGAAACAGAAAGTGCACTATTGTAATATCCACACGCAAAGCCGGAAGCTCAGAAATGCACCGCGTCCTGCAGCCTTGGACCTTGTCCGGCACAATGGCAGGGCAGGGTGGACGCCGTTTTGATAAGCGGGGTGGACGGCGTCCACCCTGGAAAATAAGTGGGGGGACGCCGTCCACCCGCGTGGTACCCCGACTCGTGCCCTGGTTGAGAGCGCTGGAACCGTGCTTTGGGGGGGGCCAGACGGGAGTGTGATATGGGACTACAGGTACTGTGCTGAGAGACTGAGATAAGGAGAACACAGAAACGCACTCTATAGCATAAACCGGGCCAGGTAGCGGAGCCCCCGCAAGAGACACACTGCAGAGTTAGATGAGGATGTATTTAGTTTGGGAATCAAACGTACCATGAATTGGGGAGGGGGAGCAGTTCCAGGACCACCGCATGGTAAGGTAGAGTGGGTGATAACTGGAAGTGAAGTTCATGACACACATAGGAATTGAGACCTTGGTGCAGCCTTCAGACATATATTCACTCACACGTGATCAGTGAAGGGGCAGGGAGAAATGCAGGACCAATGACATACTAGCAAAGCCGGGCATTATTGACGTGGAACGTCAATGGTCTGGAGAATAAAATAAAAAGGGCCCTGGTATCTAAGGCGCTCTCTGAATATAAAGAGGACATAATATTTCTCCTGGAAACACTCATGATAGATAACCCGCATTGCTGCCTGAGTAGGGGCAGATATAAGGTGGTCTGCAACACGTGCAATACACATTAGGGTCAGGGGTGTGGCAATTCTGCTTAAAAACACACTGGCACTCCATGTTACCCAGACGCGGTCGGATATGATAGGCTGTTATACAGCGCTGCAGGGCAAATAGGAGAGCGAGAAAATTATACTGATGAAGGTCTATGCCCCACAGAGGCTAAAGTCAGTCACACTGCAGAACTAGGGCACTTCCTGACAGATATGCCCCAAGCCCTAACAATACCTGGCGGCGACTCTAACCTAGTCTTGTAAACCCATCTGGACAGGATGAGTGCCAGGCCAGAATGCAAGACGACAGTGGGGAAGCTAGAGGGGTTTACACAGGCACTGGGACTCGGAGACATCAGGCGAATATACCATGGCCAGGAGAGAGACTACTCCTATTCAAGTGCCCACGATATGCTGTCTAAGCTTGATTGCTTCCTTACCCCACTGGCAAGGATGCATAGATTCTCTGAGGCTAGATACCTAGTGCAAAGGATTACAGATCAGTCCCTCTTGCTTATCAGACTAAACATCATCAGCCTACTAGAACATCGGGAATGTAGGTTGGCGACCGGATGGCTTATGAATAAAAAAGAGGTAATGTGTCTGGATGAAGCTACACAGTATTTGTTAGACTTGGCATCTTTTGGCGTGTTTCCCCTGACTTTTTGCTTTCTGACCTCCTGGTTTTTGACTCTGTTTTTGCTGGTGTAATGATTCTGCGCACTTTCCTCACTGCTGTCCAGTGGGAAAGTGCAAGTGCTCCTGTATAAAATGTGTTATGGATTGGTATTTCCATGATTGCCTATTTGATCTATGTGTCAGTCCCTAGTAAAGTGCACTGCGAGTGCCAGGGCCTATAGATCAAAGGCTGTTGGTGGGCTGCAGCACCGGATTGTGCCACCCACGCAAACAGCCCGTAAAGTGTAACTCTGGCCTGCCGTTGCAGAGCCTGTGTGCAGCATGGGGCTGCCATGTCGACTTGGCAAGTGCACACACTTGCAAGTCCCTAAACCTTTCCTTTTCTACATGTTAGTCACCCCTAAGGTAGGCCCAAGGTACCCCTGTGGGCAGGGTGCATTGTATGTGAAAGGTAGGACATGCCCTGGTGTGTGTGGCATGTCCTGATAGTGAATTACAGCCTATTTCGTTTTTCACTATTGCAAGGCTACCTGTTCCCCATAGGCCAGAATGGGCAGTTTTGATTATTACAGCTTATAATCCTAACTGACCCAGGGAACATGGTAGAAATTCGAGTTTAGTATGCCTGGACTCAGAATGATAAAATGCATCTTTTAGTGAAGTTGGTTTTAACATTCCGTGTTCGAAAATACCACTTTTAGAAAGTGGGTATTTTCTTGTCTAACCATCCAAGCCTGCCTCTGCTAGATTGTGTATTCCTTGTCTGGAGGGTGAGTGACAGGGGCTGGGGGATGCCAGGAGACAGGGTGAGTCAGCACAGGGCTGAATAGCAAGATCTACATGTAGATGGGTGGGAGGAGTACACCTGGGACCTGAATAGGGCTGGGCCTTCCCTCCACAATGCTGGCTCCACCTCCTGTGGTGCGTCTGATGTCCCTGGCCTGCACCCTGAAAGGAAATACGGAGAATTGTCAACAAAGTGCTCCAAGACTGACCAGAACTGGTTTGGGCCAGGCAAAGGCCTCTCTGCCTTCAGAGAACAAAGGAATTTGGGATATAAATATTGGGGCCCTGACCCCATGAATTTAGATCTCGCTGGAATCAAGGAACCTGTCAAGAAGAAGAGCTGGAGAGCTGCTAGGAGGAGTACTGCCCCTTTGCTGAGTGACTGCTTTGTTGGGTTGGCCTGCAGTTGCTGCTTCTGTCTTGGGCAGTGAAAGGACTGGACTGAACTTTCTACAAACTTGTGCTGAGTATCTCCAAGGGCCTGAAACCGAGCTGGCCTCCTGTTAAGAAGTCTCAGGGACTGCAAAGACTTCACAACCCTCTGGGTACCGCTTCTGGAACGCTGTTTCAGTTGCCACAGAGGAAGGGAACCGCAACCGACTCCGTCAACCGAATCCATCCCTGGCCGGTGACCTGTTTGCACCGCAGACCGCATCCCGCATCGCCCCGCTTCGCACCGCAACCCTGGTCTCACCGTAGGCGACGTCCGACGCCGTCAACACCGAGCCGCTGCTTGCACCGTGACCTGTGGGCACCGCAGTTCGCATCGCATCGCATCGCTTCCCTGAACCAGCCGGACCCGACCGACGCGGTCGCTGCAACTGGCTCAACAGTCGTGACCGCATCGCATTTGGGGCACCGCTCGCACGTCTGCGACGCACCGCTCCGACTCGCACCGCTGTCCGACGCCAGCTCCCGCACTCCGGCTTGTTCGCCTGCATCGCAACCTGTCAGCACCGCATCGCACACCGTCTCGCCCTGCACCGCACGCCTTGGACTCACCGACTCCGTCTGCACGACGCTCATCGAGCCGCTGCCTGCACCGCATCGAGGGACACCGCACCTTGCACCGCTCCGCTTTGCACCGCAACCGCGACAAACGCCGACCGGCTCGCACACTCCGTGCCCGCCACAACGAGAAAAGGTACTGTGACCGAGTCTGTTCACGACTCTGCTGGCCCATAGCGACGCGGTCGGCTGGAACTGTTGGACTCTGTGTATTTCAGCATCGCGTTAGACCCGGACGGGGCTACCGACTCGTACGAACTTTGCTTTTGTGTTATTCCTGCAAAGAAGAAGTTACCTTATCAAGCATACATTTTTAAAGTACTGTATTGTGGATTTTTGTCGTAATTGGTCTTGTCTGAGTATATAAAAATATTGGATATTTTTCTAAACTGGTGTGGTGTCAGTTTGTAGTGCTTACACTGTATTACTGTTGGTTATGTGCAAATGCTTTACACACTGCCTCTAGAATAAGCCTGACTGCTCGTGCCAAGCTACCAAGGGGGTGAGCAGGGGTTATTTTAGGAGTGTAACTCCCTTACCCTGACTAGGAAGAAGGGTCCCTACTTGGACAAAGGTGCAAGCCCTTGCCAACTAGAGATCCCATTTCTAACAGTATTACTTTAAGGAAAATGATGGGTTGGTAGAGAGTGCAATTATGCTATGGGAAGCCTACAAAGTCATGATCAGGGTAACAATTATATCAGGTGAAGTAGGGGAGAAAAGAGAGCGACTCGGATGCATGACCACCCTAGAACTAGAATTACTAAGATTTGAGACCGAGTATAGTGCCTCCCAAACACCCCAGCAGAGGAGAAGCCTCGATCTGAAACGAGAGGAATACAGGGTGGTGGCACAGGATGAGGTTAAAACCTCCTACCTTGCCAAACAGAAACAAATCTATGAGGCTGGGGACAGGCTGCGAAGCTATTGCCATGGCTGGGGAGCAGAGACAAGGAAGGGATGCACACCAGAGAGCTCAAGCTGGAGAAAGAGGTCAAAGTGAGCGGAAGTAGTGAAATAGCAGAGGCATTTTTGGACTATATGACAGACTTTTATAAAACTAGATTGGTAGCCCCCGCGGAAAAAGTCGTGTAGGTTGTATGGGACTGCCTGGCGATGAGACTGAGCCCAGTTCTGAGGGAGGGGGGGGGGGTTGTGACTGGAAGCGGACCTCTTGGTGGAAGAGGTTTTTTTTTTTTTTAGAGTTTTATATAGCGCGAACTAGACCAGAGATATCGGGTATCAGAGCGCTTTACATGAGCACCAGTTATGTTACAGAAGGGCAAATTCATTCTTGTTAGGCACGGGGAGATTAAGTGATTTTCCCAGAATCACAGGATGTTGAGCGTCGCTGCCAAGACTCGAACCTGGTTCCCCAGTTTCGAGGTCGACCGCTCTAGCTGTAAGGCTTGGCACTCACACAAATGCGAGCTGGGAAGGCTCTGGGCCCGAATGGGCTACAAACAGACTTCTTCCAAAAAGTGGTGAGAAGGATGGCTGCTCCTTTTGCATACAATGTACTTGGAGGCATACCGAACTGGGGAGCTACCAGTAGACCTACAAACGGCTACTATCGTTCTCATCCCTAAGGCAGGGAAACCCCAGGATAGGTGTGATTCATATAGACCGATATCCCTGCTAAACGCAGATGCTTAAATCCTGGCAAAAGTATTAGGGGATAGGTTGCGTTCGGTGGTGGCCGACTTGGCACATCCGGACCAAACTGGATTTATGCCGTACAGGTTGACCAGGCTGAATCTGCGACAGTTCCACAACAACCTGGCCAATGCTGGGCAGGCGCTGGAGCCACGGGCCATCGTGTCACTAGATACCAATAAGGCCTTCGATTCGGTTGAGTGGCCCTTCTTGTTCGCGATGTTGGTTAAGATGGGATTTGGGCCTCAGTATATTATATGGGTACAGCTACTCTACAGAGAGCCGAGAGGCACAGTGAAGCTTAATGGATGTTTATCCCAGGAATTCGTCATCGAGAGGGGAACAAGACAGGGATGCCCCGTATTGTCGATGCTCTTTGCACTGGCGGTGGAGGCATTGGCCGAGTGGTGAGAATAGATGCCCAAATATGGGGCTGGGCACAAGCTAAGATGAGAGAATATCGGTCTATATAGATGATATTCTGTTGTATCTAACCAAAACGGACCAGTTGCTAACCAGATTACAGGAAATTTCCGAATACATTGGAGGTGCTCCGGCTTCACGAGTAATTGGGGGAAATAACTGCTGTTCACAATGGAGGGGTGGGAGCAGGATGATGTACTGCCGCTGCCACTCAGGGTTGAACCCCACACATTTAAATATCTGTACATATGGATTTCCAGAGGGACCACCTCCCACTATGAGGCAAATCTGGTGCCTCTGGTTTACGTGTTAAAGAGAGACGTAAAACACTGGAATACACTGCCGCTCTCCATACTAGGTATGGCGGCGATGTTTAAAATGATAGAGCTACCCAGGCTACTTTATATTCTGCAGAACAGGCAATATAAGATCCCGGATGCCTTCTTTGCTAAAACTGATACGCTGCTGAGGACGCTCCTGTGGGCACAGGGCCCCTGTGCGTAGTGATGGCAGTACTGCAGCATTCCAAATGTGATGGTGGTATAGCACTGCTGAGTGTCGGGAAGTACTATGAGGCATCCAAGGTCAGCATTGTCAACAACTGGGCATACCCGGCCTGGGATGACGCAGCTTTCCAGATGCACAGATTGGGTATGGGCAACAGGAGCTACGTGCATGCACTATATGGGGGAATGCTGGGTCCGACAACGTGGACGGCCACATTGAGGGTAATAGCTATATGGCATAGACTGAACAGAGAAATTAAATGGTATAAGAGGTCAACCCCAAAGACACCATTGTGGGAAGGGACAAGATTGGGACTTACGGGAACGTTACAGGGTTTCCAGTAGTGAGATGACAACGGAATTTCCAAGCTGGTAGATGTGTGGGATGCAAATTGAATTTTCCAATTCAAGCACTTGCGGAGGGAATATCAGATGTCCACGACACAATGGTTCAAGTATAGACAGTTGCGGCATGCACTCCAGGGGCGCATCCCAGGGATGAGGAGACCCAAGAGTAATTCCCACTGCAATTGAGGCTACTAGATGAGTGTTCAGTCAAAGGCTATTTCGTTAACATACGGGACATTACTGAGAAATACGCAGGGGATGCTGTGAGACCGTTGGGAGCAGGAGCTGGGCGAAACAGATGAGGGAAATTGGCAAACTGCCCTCGGCTTCCCTACGGAAGTGGCAATAAAGGCGAGCTATCGGTTGATTCAAATTAGATCCTGCACAGAACGTACTATACGAGAACCCTGCTAAATAAAATGGGGAAGGTAGGGGATGCGAAGTGCCTCCGTAATTCTGGGATGGAGGGCTCTTTCATGCACATTCTGTGGCACTGTCCGAGGGTACGGCCCTTCTGGGAGGCAGTCACCAAATAGTTGGAAGCTGCGATTGGGAGGGCGTATCATGATGCAGCCCAAGCTTGATTGTTTGGGAAATGGGACCCCACGGAGACGACAGGATGAGAAGATCCTGGTGAATATCAGATATATGGTAGCAAAAAGGGACACAGCCCAGAATGGGGAAGAGGGGCTTCCCCCCAAAAGCAGAATTGGGTGACGGGTATGGATAGATGCATGTTGTTGGAGAGAGAGGTATACAAGGGCAGCGGTTGCCGCAGGGGCGTACCAAAGGCCCCCGCAGCCCCCACGGTGCAGGGGGGTCCACAAGCTCCAGGGGGCCCCCTCAGCACAGCACTCTGGCCGGAGAGCTACTGATTGAGTGAGCCCCTCCACGTATCTTGCAGGGAGGCCCCCTCAAATTTCGTTACGCCACTTGGTTGTCGCAGAAATTTGTAAAAATATGGGGGTTTGGGGATTAGACAGTGGGTGCTAGTGTTAACAGCAGTGTGAAAGGGGACACCACAAAAGGAGAGGGTGGAGAGCAGCATTGGGGAACTACGGGAGGGTAGGGTCGAGAAGACTCACATAACCACCCAGAAGGGAAGAAGTTGGACGTGAACTATCTGCCCAAGGAACGGTTACCGGTATGGGACACTGGCTGAATTCATTCAGTGGACGATTCACTCGCTGCATGGGTTAGAGGGGTGGGCAGGCCTGGGACATGGGGTGTCTGTGTACAATGTGTCATTGCACTGTTTATGACTGATGATTTACTTATAACAAAACAATAAAAAATAGTTTATTAAAAAAAATGATACACAAACCATAAAAGATATTAAGTCCGCTCATGAAGACAAAGCAGAACTTCAAGATGCAATAAAATCAAGAAACCGAAAACTATTTTAGGTCTGGATTGGTTTTGGTAAGTATGCACATAAAACTTCCAATGATTTCTTCATCTCTAATGACCAGCTGGAAGTATATATAAAAGACGGCTTTAGTAGCAAAACGAGAACAGTAGTCATTATGAGAACATACTTCTAAAAAACCCTTTGTATTTCCCAAAATGGCGTTTTCAATTTGATTAAAAAAAAGTCAGTCAGAACGGCATTCTGGTAGCAGTATAGAAATCTGATCCCATGCTCTGGAATATTTTATTGTTTAACATCATCATCAAAAATACTTTGGGGCCCATTACGATACCCGGCGTAAATAAATCCGCCAGGCATGGAAGCGGCAAAAATCCGCCCGCACACACCGCCTGAACACCGACCACGCCATTATGAGTACACAAACCGAAAACCGCCATCGGCGGAAAAATCACACAAAATACCGCCCGCCATCGTCCGAGTCGGAGTCAAACCGCCCGCCACGGACGGAAACACGCACGACAACACAAAACCGCCCGTCCACACGGCCGACACACCGCAAGTGAAATTACGATCGCACCGCCATGAGCGCGGAAAAACAACAAATATACCGCCCGCCAGCGCAAACAACGCCGATGAGAATCGACACGGCAGAAGCCATGGCGCCAACGTACCTGCACAGAAACCATCCGCACACAAAACCAATAGCACACAACATGGCCAATAAGTCCACACAGCAAGGCACACACAAATACACAAGCACAGTACACATCCCGAAAACACCCCCCGGACAAACAAAAAATACAAAGGCCAGAACCCCAGACACAACACACCTGAAAACAACAGACCATGAGGACACACCCACATAGGTGAGTACAAAAGCAGCACTCCCACAGACCACAACCCCTTGCTACATTGCAAACCAGAGAGGAGAGGAGAGGACACAGTGACACAGCAAGGACAGCAGCACACCACAGAAACGCACACATCACAACCACCACCACCACCACCACCACCACCAAACACCGGCACCACAAACCCCCTGCACATTACACAACACACACCGCACCAGCACCACAAACACCATGGCACCACAAAGGATGCCCAAGTTCACGCCCATGGAGCTGACGGTCATGGTCGACGAGATCATCAAGGTGTACCCACAAATCTATGGGAACATGGTCCAGCACACACCACTAGCCACCAGAAACAGAATGTGGAACCGGATCGTAGACCAGGTCAATGCAGTCGGGACCCTGCCCAGAAACAGAGTCGAGATAAACAAACGTTGGAATGACGTAAAGAGCCTGGTCAAGAAGAAGGAGGGCAAAAACAGAGAGCTGGCTGCCGTCACTGGCGGAGGGAATCCCGCGCTCTTTAAGACCTTCAAAGCGTGGGAGGAGAAGGTGCGAGTCGTAATCCATCCGGAGATCCTCGCCGGATTAGCAGGGGGAGTGGAGGCTGGTAAGTACAAACTAATGTATACCAGCACACCGCTATGTACTCACATGCGCAACTACCATGCCACAGCTCCCAGGGACAAACACCCCCATGTCCAGCACACAATACACAACACATCACACACACATGCAACAGACACTACCACACACAGCCCAAACCGAACAACTGTAAGATGCGTGGGGACATGTGTACACTAAGCCAGCCACGTAACCACCAACAGGTCCCCAAATATGCCAGAAGCGCCACAACGAGCACCCACCACACCCATGTGTCCGCCACAGCTGCACTAACCGACAAGTAACAGGTAAGTGGCAGGAACACAAAGTGCAGTGGGTGGGACGGTGGACAGCCCAAGTACAACACACACCAGGCCCCAGTCCCACAGCACAGCAAGGAGGAGCATCCCCCACCCACGCCACGTGTCAGCCACCGCAGTGCACAACGACAGCCGAAAGGCAGACATCACGGTCCACAGCAATCGGTGTCAGTGGGTGTACAGCCACCCCCACGACCCACTACACCCCCCACCCCCACAGACCTGCAACATGGAGCACCCCCGCTTAGAGCCATGTGGCATCCAGTACAGTGCACGCACGAACAACTTGCAGGTGGGAAACTGGACAGGGCTGGATTACTGGAGGCATGAGGACCATAACACCACCAACACATGGGACATGTCACGTAGCAGACGAACACGCAGCACCGCCCACCGTCACGAACAAGTGAACAATGTGCACACGGACATGAACAACAGACTCACACCCCACATGACCCATCACAGACATAGCAACACCCAAGGAGCCACGTCTGCATGCACAAGCCACACTGAATATAGTCCCACACGGCAGCCACTGTGCAACTCATCACACACAACCGAAACACCATTGAAGTCCTGTCCATGTAGCCCCCACTGCCTGTCAACCCCACACCCCACAACTACGCCTATGTAAGACAAACAACACTAGACGCAACAGAGCGGAACAACAGAAATGCACACGAACACCACTGAACCCATCAAACTCACAGACACACCATGCACATACAACATACCATCCATCCCATCCGTCAGCCCCAGTCTCATGAAAGGCATGTCATCCGCACAGCTGCCACACATACAGCAGTCACGCTAAGACACATGCCCATGACCAACCATGTGCCAGAAGTCAATTAAGCGCACGACACACTGTGAGCAACAACACACAACATGGGCCACACCCCCCGAGCACTGCAGTGATGCACATGGCACAGGGCAGCACGCACACCAAGGAGATGGGACAACTGCAATACGTTGGCTGGCACACAACTATCACTCACTCATAACGATGCGTCCAATGCCATGTCCAGTAACCACAACAGACAGCAAATATGCAGGGCATGTCAGGCATGCACACACCTCAGACCATGCACTGTCATGCTGCCACAACACATGTCACGTTCGGCACCCATGGCTCACAGCATGTACCCCAAAAGCATATCCCCTCCCAAATGCGAATCTGGGGCATGGCCCCCATGTTGCCATATGCGTTCCTAAGCGTTCCATTTGAACCCCAAAAGCATATCCCCTCCCAAATGCGAATCTGGGGCATGGCCCCCATGTTGCCATATGCGTTCCTAAGCGTTCCATGTGAACCCCAAAAGCATATCCCCTCCCAAATGCGAATCTGGGGCATGGCCCCCATGTTGCCATATGCGTTCCTAAGCGTTCCATGTGAACCCCAAAAGCATATCCCCTCCCAAATGCGAATCTGGGGCATGGCCCCCATGTTGCCATATGCGTTCCTAAGCGTTCCATGTGAACCCCAAAAGCATATCCCCTCCCAAATGCGAATCTGGGGCATGGCCCCCATGTTGCCATATGCGTTCCTAAGCGTTCCATATGAACTCCAAAAGCAAAGTACAAACCAGACCCAGGATGGGCCAGGAGCCCGCATACACCAGAGTCACAATGAGTAGGGGCACAGCAACACACCCATCGGCATGGCCAATCCGTCCCATGCCACATGTGCACAGCACACAGTCCCATTGCCTAGCACACACAACTACAGATGCCACAGCCACACACTCGCCTCCGGGAAACCCATGTACGAGATTGCACGAACTGCCAATGTCAGACGACTAATACATACTTCGCCAGGTGCAACACAATAACAAATCTCATTCTCTCCACAGGTGACGAACTGCTGGATGCTGGGGATGGAGACAGCAGCCAGCACAGCCAGCCTACAAGCCCCCAACGAGGACACACGGATCTGGAGGATCTGTCCTCCTCTTCGGACACGGACCACCAAGCTGGCCCATCTGGCGTGGCAGGGCCCAGCCGCTCCCAGGACCCCTCCTACCCACCAACCCATCATCCAGGGATGCTGAACAGTCCCAGTCCCCTGCTGCCACTGTCGTTGCGGCCACACCCACGGTCATTGCGGCCACTACCACTGCCGCAACCGCCACCATCGCCGCACCGACCACCACCGCCTCCACCACCACCACGTCTTCGCTGGCACCAGCCCCAGCGCAGGTGGTGGCCCGGCCGACTGGATCCACCCTGGGAGCCACAGCGAGGACCGTGGTGTGCAATGTGGCTAGTGGGCAGGCCGGTGGCAGCAGGACTGGTAGGAGGAGCAGGGTCAGGGAAACGCCAGCCTCCCCTGGGAGCCATGCCCTGCCTCAAATGGCCAGAGTCCTTGGGGCCTATGAAGAGGCCCAAGGACAATGGGCCAGGTCTGCTACTGACACGCGGGGAGGGTGCTGAGGTCCATGGACGCCCATATGGGCCAATTCGTGTCCCGTATGGACCAACTCGTGGACCTCATGGGCCAGCTGGTGGTGGCGGTGGGGTCACAGGCAAGGCCAGCAACACCACCTCCGCCACCACCTGCTAGGGCGCAGGCTCGGGCAGCAGTGTCCACTTCCCCTGCGTCCACAGCCAGTGAGCACACCTCACCCACCACCAGCAGGTCGCCACCACACACCCCCTCCCAAACGTGGAAGGGGCCGTCCGAAGAGGAAACAGATCTCCCGGGAGGACTTCGCACGCTCCAGTCGCAAGTGAGGCAGCCAGCCAGCCTTCCGCCAGCCTTCCTTGACCAGCCACTGCATTGACTTGCTCTACGATCCCACTCCACACAGCCAGCTGGATGGCATGTGTGTGTTGGACTATGGACATAGAACCAGTGGGTACACCCTGATCATCACGCAGCCATGACCGACAGCTCATTGTCACTGCACGCACCACTTTTGTCATCACCTTACACACAATCACATGTCACAGTTTGTAATAAATGCACCTTATTCACTAACTGCTGTTTGTGCCCTGTGTTTTATTTGTACGGAATACAACGGCCACCTTGGGCGGAAAGGCACCTGATGCGTGGCATGGCAATGGAATCCGGAGGGCCTGTAGGGACCTAGGGGTGGGAGACAGAACAGGAGCACATTCAATGAGTGTGTCACACACCCATCACACAGTACATGTCAACAACTACAAGCAATGTACACACATCGCACAGAGCAATAGGGCACAATGCCACAGTCACCAACAGTGGCATACTACCCTGGCCATGGAGCGTTGACACACTGCACGCAGTGAACATACGGCCACCCTGACACAGCACACACACACCTGCACAGATACAGACACATCATCCGTCGTACATGGACACTCACCGTCAAGTGAAGTAGCGGGCGATGAGCTGCTGGCGCACATTCCCAGCTTCCTCCTCTCCGCTGTCCACCTCACTCGAGCTGTCCTGGTCTGCGGGCTGGGGCCCTGGTTGATCTCCGTCATCCACAATGAGGGGGATCTGCTTCCGAATGGCCAGATTGTGCAGCATGCAGCACGCCACCACTATCTGGCACACCTTCTGTGGGGAGTACGCCAGTGCACTCCCGGTGCGGTCCAGGCACCTGAACCTGGACTTGAGGAGGCCAAAGGTACGCTCGACCACACGTCTGGTCCTCCCATGTGCCTCATTGTATCGATCATCTGCTGGGGTGCGAGGATTCCTCAATGGACTGAGCAGCCATGCCCCATTCGGATACGCAGAGTCACCTGGGTGTGAGGGACACAGAGAACCGTTGCTATTCCAACTGGACAGGGGACAGCATCGCACAACCAGCACGCTACACCACTCCACATACTCACCGACAATACAGGCACGATCCTGTTGCAGATTGGCCATCAGTCGTGGCAAGATGCTGTTGCGCATTATGTGTGCGTCATGGGCCGAGCCTGGAAACTTGGCACACACGTGGGTGATCACCATGTCCGCAAGGCACACCACTTGCACATTCAGGGAGTGCGTGTGCTTCCTGTTGCGGTACAGGTGCTCAGTGGCCTGTGGTGGAACAAGGCCAACATGAGTGCAGTCAATGGCTCCCACGACGTGTGGGATTCTGCCAAGGGCATAGAATGCACCCTTCACTGCCGCCAATTCACGAGCCCTGGGGAATCTGATGTACCTGTTCCGGTACAGCATCATGGCTGCCAGTACATCCCTCAGCACCTTGCTGAACATGGGCTGGGACATCCCTCCTCCACTGCCCACTGTGTGCTGGAATGACCCAGTGGCGAAGAAATGCATGGCGGCCATCACCTTAGCCGTGGGGGTGACAGCAGTCGGATACACCCTGCGGGGACGGAGATGGGGCTCTAACATGGCACACAGTCGATGCAGAGTTGGCCTGTCCAGCCGAAACTTCCTGATTACCTCTGTATCGTCCATGTCCGCCAGCAATTGGTATGGGCGGTCAATGTTCGGTCTCCGCCTGGGTTAAATGGCAGAGGACACATGTCAAAGCAACACGGCACATAGCAATTTCGCATACACATCACTGACATGACTGAGCAAGCACATGAGCCACAGCCCAGCTGTCAAGCTGGGACGGCACGGCCACAATACACTTACACAGGTCTCCCAACAATGGCAATGGCAAGTGAGACATACCACTGCCATGTGCATGCACATGGGGATCTAGGCCCCAATGACTTGCGGGGCGTGCTGATGGGGACTGACTGCATATTCGTCAAGCGGCAACGCCACGGCAACATGAGTGTCTGCTGAGCATGGAACTGCTTCCGAGGCTGGATGAGTATGGCACACGACGACGACGATGTGGGCACGGGCTGAGCGGCCAATACAAGTGGGACCTGTGGCACGAGGGGATATGAGACAGTAGTAGGTGTCAGCACTGCACCCTATGTACAGCACTGTACGGATCACAGCGCCCGAAACATTGACTGGTGTCCACATTGACAGCCCCATGCCAAGACGGCTGTGTGCTTGCAGTCACACGTCACAGGTGAGAGGTTACATTGCACGTGCCAGGTGGCAGACGTACATAGTGGGAGCTGGCATGTGTGTGCATGTGTCTCCTGTTCAGGATCCACCAGATGGGCGCTGACTCTGTACTGACCATTGGACACAGCATGTTCCGTGGAAGGCTTGTGTGTGTGGGATGGTGGCACTGGATGTGCCTCCGTTGGGTGGGGGGCCATGCACAGGGCGGGTACGTCGATGATTGCGCATTGTTGGTCACGGTGGGTGCACCAACTAAGATGTGTTGCCCTGTGTTCAATTCCTATGTCCGCATGATGATGGACTGTGGATGTGGGCAGACTACACATTGGTCGATGTGCTGTCTATATGCATGTGCCTTCACACCAGGCACAGCTGCCCCTGCACATGTGACCCCTGCTGGACTCGCTGCTGGGTCTGTGGAGCTGATGCACCTTCTGCGCGTGGGGCGGGCCGCTCTCCTCACTTCCCTCATTGCGCATGTCATGTCTTTGCCGCAGGTGACATGGATCATGGAGGGCCCACATGTACGCGTGGGTAGGCTACACATGATTGTTCACTGGTCGCCACCCCCAGTCAGTGTTTCGAATGGGAAGGTTGTCGTGCTGGTGGTATGTTCGATGTGGCGGATGGGCGGGCCTAGGTGCGGGCTTACATTCCGGACATGGGGGTAGTTGGATTGGCGACTAGTTGCAGTACACACGGGACACGTCTCTTCCTTTCCACATCTGGGTCATCCCTTGTACTAACTGACAGTGATACAGTCATCTTCGCCCCAGCCCTCATGTCCTCCCCTCGCCCCCAATATGCATGCTCACCTGCGAGGCTAGCGCTTGCACAGGCAGCCCCAAGCTCGCACCAGAGAGGGCAAGGAGTGTATGTGTGGGTCCAGTTGCACGAGTGGGCTGTCTCAGGGTATGATGTGTGGCGGGACGCCGTCCACCTGCGTGGTGCCCCAAATGGAGACCCGGCCTGCATGGACTATGCATCACAGTCTTCGCCTTCCGGATCCGCCACCTGCGACACCCAGTGGCTGTGGCTGCCCTTGCGGCCAGGCCGCGTCCGTCTGGGGCTGTTGGCCCACACATTCACTCTTTGGCCTCTCTGGGGAGGGCTCGGGGGTGGTGGCGCACGCGCTTGCACTTAGTCGCAATGGCATGTGGCGTGGTTGGTATGATGGGCAATGGATGGGATGGTGCGAGCCACCTCCCGTGACGTCAGTGCTGCTCGTGCTGTGGTGCGTCCCCCTACACTTCCATTTGACTTGTGCCATGCTAGACGTTGAGGTTCTATTGCCTGCGTGATATGACCAGGAGGAGCGCGAGGAGACCTCTCACACACCATGCTCCACTGCCATCCCGTGCCCTGTATCGCCTGTGCGGATTGACTATGTTGGGGTTACACCTGGTCGACTGGGGCTGTGTGTGCCTTGTCAAGGGGCATGGCGGGCGCACAACAGGATCCAGCTTGTCCACAGAGGGTGGGCTGAGGTGCGCCTGGTACCGCTTTGTACGTGTGCCCGGCTGCTGTGCACACACGTGTTCACTCCCCCCCGACAGGTGTCCTCTCACAATGCCCAGGGAAGCGGTGGTGTACTGTACATGACCCCTCCCAACACGGCGTGCTCCAACTTGGCATGTGCGCATCTACCCGTCGCACCCACCCACCTGAGCACTGCGTCCATACGACTTCACACGACACATGTGTGTCTTCCACAGTAGTGCTACTCATTTGCGTTGACATCCAATACCAGTGGACTACATGGTCATGTCACGACTGCCGTGTACTTCACATACTCTCATCCTCTCTCATTCGTACTTGTGAAATGAGTCAGCGGAGACAGTTCTGGTTTCAAACATTATATTGAGTCTTCTGTCCTCTGTGATGCAGTATAGTGGACACTACTGGCAGCGGAATACATGTTGAGGATATACTGAGCATGATAACAAATGGGATAGGGTGTGGGGTTACATCTGCTTGGCCAAGGCTGTGCTAATGTACATTTACGTATAGCTGCGGAGCTGCGGACTTTGACACAGACGGTATACATGTAGCCTACCAGACCGCTCGGCATCATGGGCACAGTCCATCTCAGTTCCATGTGACAGGTTTGCTGCGGTTGTTCCTCATGCACGCGTGCATGTGAGATGACATCAGGGCATGTGCTTGCGTGCATGCAGCGGCGTGCCACTTGTTGTTGCACTGTGGTGGTTACTGGACATGTCACAGTCACTGGGGTCGTGTTGTTGTTGTATGCACTTGTCGTCCATGCAAAGGTCCTGGTATGGGATTCCCGGGGCGGGGGTGGGAGGGGTGCAGCACCCACAGACTCCAGGCGACCTATTCATGTCCACTGAGCGGTGTGTGTGTCCATGGGCGCTGGATCCATGTCGTGTCCTGGTTGTTCGTGCAGTTCCGTCCATGTGGGTGCGATGCACAGAGCCCATGCCACTGCCTCCCACGATGCATGCGGTGTTCCTGGATGTGATGGGGAACAGTGTGCATGTCCCGGTCATATCCGATGTCATGGCGATGTCGTTGATGGTGTGGTTACAGTTGCCGGTCGTTTGGTATGGCTGTTGTGGTGGTGACTGGCCAGTCCGTGCGGAAGCTGAGCATGGGTGCGGGGTTGGACTTCATAGGTCACTCGGGGAACCTGCGTTGTGGTCCGACGTATTTACAGGTTGTCAGGTATGCGATGCCGTCCAGCAGGGCTTCCATGTCATTGGTGGTGTACATGTTTGCCAGCCAATGAAGCGGATGGTGGCTGTCAAGGTGTTGTTCGTAGGTTGTCCCTTGGAGGACCATGATGGGGCATGCTGGGTGACATTCGATGTAGCTGTTCTCGATGATCCGTCGTGTGGAGGCACAGTGGTTCCATTTCAGTGCGCGTGCGATGTTGGCCACATACGCCATGCCCCCATAGGCAGAGCAGGCCCTGTCGTGTGCGTCCAGAGGGAGGAGTAGTGGTAGCAGGTCCGCCTTCAGACATG